>CM003419.1:0-632500 GCA_000331325.2 Crithidia fasciculata | reverse complement strand
CTGTGCATGGAGAAGAGGCGCATTCAAACCTGCGGAGGTGCCGATGTTCTTTCCTCTGTTTTCTTGTTTTCTTTATTTCCGCTTGTAGTTCACAATAAAACAAATGGCGCTCTGCCTTCCCCTCTTTGTTCATTTTGTTCTCTCCGGAGTCGTACGCGCATTTGACTACACACTTTTTTTTTCTATGCTGGAAGTCATTCATTTGTCTCTTTCTCGCGTCCTTCTCTTGCCACGCAGGTGTCGTGAAAAGATGGATGTACACCGCCTGTGCTGTTACCACCACTGCCATGCGCATCTTTTCCTTTTTTCTTTTATCACTTTCAAGTGATGTCGCTGGCGGCTCAAGCTGACCTGTGGAGAGCTGATGTATTTCCAGCAACAAACAACAACAACAACAAACCAACAAACTAACAAAAACTCTTGAAAGCATTTGGAATTTGAGCGGCACGCGTGCGAGTAGCGGAAGGAAAGCTTTAAAAGATGTGTAGCTGCTCTTTTTTTTTTTGCTTCTCTAAAGAAATGCGGTGCGTCTTCAGCCTCTACTGGTGACGCGCGCTTTGCTTTTTTCCGGAGTCGTCACCCGCTGTCTTTGCGCGACTCAGCAGGGAGCCTTGGATCAACTCACGCGTACTGGTGTGTTGGATAAGAGTCGCTCGACTGCTGATTTGAAAAGAGAGACGAATGACGCCAGCTCATCTCCGTCGAGGCTGTTTTTTTATTCCCACCTTCGTGCGCTTCGTTCTTTTTTTGGTACCTGCATCCTCTGATCGATGTGCGGTGCGCTCCACACACCCTTCCTACCACTCTTTCCTCCTCTTACACCCATTTCTCTCTTAACACTTCACACACGCTGCATCCATTGTGCGCCGCTCCCCTCTCCTCCTCAGGATCATTTGTCGCCTTCTTTCCCTCTCTGACTACTTTACATTTTTACTTTATATCTCTCTCTTTTTATCTTGCTTTTTTAGACTACAACACCGCCCTTCTCTATCTCTCAGCGCATACCACTGACTTTGTTGGAGCCAGTACCCGTTTTTTTTTCTGGCTTTTCTGCCTCGATCTCATCTTCTTTTTCTTTCTCCAGCGGCTGCTGATCGCTTCGGTACGTCATCCCCTTCCTCCCCTCTCCCTCCAAGAAAAAAAAAACAAGAAGAGAGGCGTTGACAACTTTATCTCACACTCCTTAGACCACATTCTCGGGTTATAACAACAACACACAACACACAACACACACACAAAAAAAAATGTCCTCGCGTGAGCAGAGCCCTGAGATCGTCCTGGGCGACGGCCACTACATCAACGGCACGCCGGACAACAGCCAGCGCGCCTCCAAGGCCTCCCTCCCTGCTTCTGCCAAGTCCCTGGAGAACAGCGCCAACCGCACGAGCGCCATTCGCCACGTCGATGCCGAAAACGCCGTGCCAGAGGCGAGGGACGCGAGCACGCCGAACGGTAAGCCGGCTCGGGCCAGCTCGCTGAACGCGTCGGTGAAGAGCGACACGCAGCACCCGCTGCCTACCGTCTCGCAGCTGCGGGCGAGTGCGTCGCTGAACCGCCTGAGCGCCTCCAACGGAAGCGCGGCTGCACCGGCGTCAGCTGCCTCGGAGGCGCGCACGAGCACCACGAACACGACCGCCTCGCCGACGCAAACACGGCTGAGCGGCACGGCGGGGCGTCCACCAGCGGTGCCCCCGCTCCCCCTCCAGCAGCACCAGCAGCAGCAGCAGCAGCCACCCCAGCAAGCGCAGCCCGTTGCCGCACGCACGCCGGTCAAGACACCGTCCGCCTCAATGCCCCGTGCGGCCGCGTCGACCAACGGGGCTCGTCGCACCGGTGGCGGCAGCAGCGGAGGCGGCGCCAAGTCTTTCCTGCCGAAGGTGAATACGCCCACACCCAACTACAGTGCCTACCAGCCCGACGTGGTGAAGTATCTGAAGGAGGTGGCTCGCCGTCGCGATGAGGCGGCGACGCTGAAGCTGCTCCCGTCCGCCCAGCTGCTGGAGCAAGCCGTGCTGCAGGAGCAAGCCGCCCACGAGCAGATCATGCAGCAACAGACGCTGGCCTTCATGCAGATCGTGCACAAGAAGAAGGAGGCGGAGGCGAAGATGAAGGAGCAGCAGACCACGAAGGCCTTCAAGGCCAAGATGGAGGAGCAAAGGCAGCAGCACAAGGAGGACATGAGCCAGCAGAAGGCGAGTGTTACGTCCGGGATGAAGGAGATGGAGGCAGAGGTGAAGGAGAAGCTGCAACTCGTTGTTTCCCTCCAGCCCCGCCTCGGCATCGTGCAGGCTGTCATGGCGCAGATCCAAGACCCGTCGAGCGACTGCACCCTCCTCGCGGACCTCATGCAGGAGGACAAGCAGCTGCAGAAGGCGCTGAAGGGGGACGCGCGGTACAACAAGTCCAAGACGGCCGACGTCGACGGCGGCGCGCTGCCCTACTGGTGGAAGCAGTGCGTCTGCGCCTCCTTCAACGTGGCCGCCATCGTCAAGCAGGAGCCCTACCGCGCTGCGATTGTTGACGTGAACTTCCCCACGAAGGTGGCTGCGGATAAGAAGGTGGTGGCGGTGAAGGACGTGGACGGCAGCATCGTGGCCTGGGCACACACCCGCACCGGGCCCGACGCGAACGCGCTGGTGAAGGCGTACCTGGAGGCGAAGCCGGTGGTTGCCGAGCTGCCGGCCGCAGCCTACCAGGGCGTGCTGTGGCCCAAGGACGACGCGGTGGAGGTGCTGCGTGCCGCGAAGGCGTCAAAGAGTGCGACGGCTGCGATGGCGCCTGAGGTGATTTCGATCTTCAGCTACAAGGAGGTGGGTTCGTTCGAGCTGCCTAAGAAGGACGTGGTGGCGGCGGGCGAGGCTGCTGTGTAGCCGGGCCTTTGCGTTTGCGAAGACGACAAATCGAAAGCTGACCTGCGGGAATCGCTTGCCAACTTCAGGAAGGAGAATGCGAGTGTCTAGTTCTCTTTCCTGGTGTGTTATCGCACTTCTTCCTTTTGACTCTTGTCGCTCACCCACGCGCAGACAGACAAAGGACGCGTGCGCGCCGTGCTCTCCTCACGATCGCATTTGAGAAACGGAGCTCTTACCTTGCTTTTTCTTTTTTTGGAGTTTATTTCTGTACGTCCTTTGCGCATTTCGGGTGATCGCAGTCGTCAATGCTGCGTGATGAGCGCTGTTTCGCACGCATGAGCGACGCCTGTGCAGTACGGTCATCGTTTCTTTCTTGAGCTCCCTATTGCTGTGCTCTGCAACGTGCCTCGCATTGCGTTTCCCCGCACGCAAGCGCTCTTTCATTCTCAGCATTTTTTCTGTTTTACTCTTACGTCACACCTTCTCTTTCTTGGGGCATCTAAACTCTTATTTTTAGAAAAAGAAAAGAAAAATGGAGTTTATTGATGCGGTGTGCGGTAAAGCAAGGCACGAGAAAAGGGGAAGAGTTGATCAGAAAACAGTGAAGAGGAATAGTTTTATGTGAAGCTTCGTATCGCCTTGCCTTTTATCGTCCGGTTCTTTTATTTGTTGTTCCGGTGTTGTTGTCGTTGTCGTGGTGGTGGAGTGGTTGCGCGTGACAGTGCTTCCCTTTCATAGTACTTTCAAGCTTTTTAGATCGCTTCTCTTTTTTTTTTTCTTTTGTACTTTACTTGTGTATCCTTCTCTCTCTCTCTCTTACTTGTCCATCACGTTCGTCTCGCGTGACGATGGTGGATAAAGCGCACTCCGTGCCGCTCTGCGTTTTTTCACGCATTGCCGACACGGGAGAGGGAGAAAGAGGAACGAGAAGGCCGCCCCTCGCCATTTCCCAGTGACGCTCTTTGGCAGCCTCGCAACAACAACAAAAAATAAAGAAGAACAGCAAGTCTCCTTCTTTTCCGTTCTACGTCGCAGTTACGTGCACTGAAGCAAACTGCAACAAACAAAAAAAAAAGAAAAGGGAAATTTATTCATTACTGTATATCCAATAGCGCTTCTTATCCCGTTTTTTTTTTTTTCAATTTGAGTGTATGGTGTCGGCGCTTGTGTGTGAGTGTGTTCTTCTCCGACTCTCTATCTTTGGTTTTTTTTTTCTTCATTGACAACTGCGAGCTCATACATGCACACAGACAGACACACGCATACACGCAAACACGCACGTCACCTACCGAGTGGTAGCGGAGCCGACGCTCCGATTCCTTATTTTTCGTTTAGAGAAGATTTTTTTTCTTTTTAAATATCTCGTCGAGTGTGCTGGTGTATTTTTTTTCTCCTTTATCTGGTTTTTTTGGTGCGTGCGGTGCAGCCGAGGGTAGGAGAGATAGAAAAGCTACGTGGCACGCGACACGGCGCCGTCGCGATAAAGGCTACTCGTCTCGAATTCTGTATCGTGCTGTTTACTCCTCTTTTCTGTACCAAAGGCAAGAAATTAAAAACAACTTGAACCAGGCTGAAGTTATTTGGGACCAGCTGTATCGCGGTCATCGCATCGTGCACGGTGGTCGAGGTCATCAAAAAATTTAAAAATGACACCTGCATGTGTGCGTCGTGATACCGCGATGATTAAGTCGAGGCTGCGAAGAGAACACGTGTGGGCAGTGCGATGGCGTACCTGCCATCCTTTAACAATAAAAGCGCGGCTGTGGTCTACTCCTTTGTGTAATGCTACGACTAGTGCACAGTGGCTTCTCTGCGGTCCTTTGCGACACAATTTAGGTGTCACTGCGTCGTCTACGCAGTACGCGCTTGCGAGAGAGTAGGAAAATGCAGAGTGTCATTCTCTGCATGTTGTGTGAGTTGAGTGCTGGACAGTCTTACTCCCCTCTCAGCGTGTGTCACCTCTCTCTCTTTCTCTCTCCCTCCCCCACTTCTGCCTTTACGACACACTTCCGCAGTACGGCGTCTTCACTGCTGGCACAGCGCCACCACCACCACTCCCAAAAAAGAAACACAAACCCCTCACAAACCTTCCCCTCCTCTTCTTTTTTCTTTTTCACCCTAGCATCATGGACATGGATCCGATGACGCGACGGGAGGTAGACAAGGTGGAAGGCATCCTGGTCGACCTCGTGGACGAGCTAAAGCTGCTCGCCCTTCTCCCCGAGGAGTTCGCGTCGTGGGTGCGCGACGAGACCGTCGTAGCCGCAACCGGTGGCGCCGGCGACGGCTTTCTCCACCTCTACGAGACACACCTGGCACGTGTCACGGAGTCGCGAGACACGGCACAGGCCACTGCTGCACGTGGAGGACACGAGACGCCTCCGCTGGGTGGGGGCGATGACGCCGCTGCCCGCCAACACGACCACCCACTCGATAAGTCCACCGTTACCGGTGTTCTCCGCTCCTCTCCCTCTGGCAATATAGACAAACAATCTGCGCGTTCCTCGTGCTCCTCGACGGGGTGGGCGGAGTTGATACGCGAGAGCAGCGAGGCAGAGGCGCTGTCAGCCACAACGCTGTCTCCAGAGGACGAGGAGGAGCGGCAGCGCGCCGTCAAGGCCGCCTGCTTCGTGCACGCCGCCGCCCAGTATGGCGACCCCGCCGACTTCGACGGCAACGAAGCCATCGCGCAGGTCAGCAACTTCGCGCTGCTCGAGCGGGAGCTGCTGGACAGCGCCACGACGAGCGGCGTTGCCGATGCGCAGGACATCCAGGCACACCACCTCAGCACGCGGGCGTTGATTGACACGCTGCGTGACGGCGGCTACGGCGCGGCGGTAGAGTTCTTCCTGAAGCGCCTGTACAAGACGTCGCGATCGGCACAGGCGGTGAAGGGGCATGGACCTACTACCGCTGCTGCTGCTGCTGCTGCTGTGCGCGACGGCACGGACACGGCCCAGATGCACGTGTACGGGTGCGGGTTAGTGGAGGAGAGTGTGGACCACCTGCGTGAGCTCGTGGAGAGCCTCTACCACCTCCTGCACGAGCGCAACCAGTTCACCGTGAACGAGGACATCCACCGCTACCAGCTCCTGCACGACGCGGTGAACAAGGACCAGGCGGGCACAGCGGATGTCCAGGTGTTGAACCAGCGCTTCCTCGACGTGAAGGCTGCCCGCAAACGAGAGGTGGCAGAGTACGACGAGGAGATCCGCCAGCTTGAGGAGGAGCTGCAGTACGTGCGACAGGCTGCCGATGTCGAGCTTGAGGCGTTCCAGCGGGTGCAGGACAATATCCAGAACGACCACCGCTGCACGCTGCGACAGCAGCTCGAAGCCCACCGCAACGCTGCCGACGCGGTCGCCAAGCGGCTGCAGCAGGCGCAGACGAAAGACCTAGATGAGCTGAACGCGTTGCGCTCGCAGCACACGAAGCGGGAGGCAGCCGTGAGTGGTGCCATTGCCGACTACGATGCGCAGACGGCGCAGCTCGAGGCTGCCATGCGCCAGTTCAACGCGGAGGCAGAGGAGGACACCGGCCGCGTCGTGCGCCTGGAGGCGGAGGTGCAGAGCCTGCAGAAGCAGCGCGAGGAGTACGCGTGGGAGATGAAGGTGGCGGAGCAGCGGCAGGAGCACACCAGTGTGATACGGCAGCGCCAGGAGCAGGACGCGCGGGTGATCCAGGCCTACTACCGGGCTTTTGCAGCGCGCATGCAGGCCCAGCAGGCCCTCGAGAAGGGAACCAAGAAGGGCAAGAAGAAGGGTGGCGCGAAGAAGTGAGAAAATAGAAAAAAACTAATGCTCCCTCCGCCTCTTCTCGCTCTTTGTGCAATTTTTTTTTTCTACGTTATGTACAGTGCTTTGAGCCTCACTCGCTCGCTCTCTTTCTCTTCGTTGTGCAGCGAGTCGATGTGTATTTCCGCAGGGCTACTGCCTTCCTTTTTTCTTCTTCTTCCATCGTTGCTTGAATGGCTGCTCATCACACCCGTGCGGTGTGAGTACGTGAAGTCCACAAGGAGAGGAGTAGAAACAAGAGAACAAAAGCAGAAGAAGGAAAGATCTAGTGCAATGAAGAAGGAATAGCCTCTAAATGCGTTAGACAAGCGTATCATTGCTATTGTTATTTTCTTCAGTGTTGCCAGTGGCGACGCAGGTAGAGAAGTTGGCGTTGCTTCGAGTGGCGGATGGTCGCGGTGTCTTCCCCTATCACACCTACCACTCGCTGGAGCCACGGCGACTTCTCTGTGCATAAAAACCCTTTCCAATATTTGCGGCGCTGCTAAAACGGAGAACAAAACAAAAAGCTACGTCTCGAGTTTCTTGTTCTTGTGCTTCTTTGATGCCGCCCTATGCTTCACTGCCCATTCCTCTCTCTCCTTTCCTCCCGTCTCTCTCATATTTTAGCACCAAAAAAACACCGACACACACACGCACAGCCTCTATCGACGCAACAGAAGCCCCCTTTTTTCTTCTTCTTTCTTCTTTTCAACTGCTGCTTCTGCCCACATCTACTTCTTTTCCCTTTTTTTTTCTTCCTGTCAATCAGATGGCGTCTCCCCCTCGCACCACCGCGATGACGCCCGCCCAACTCGGCGACGCCGCCTTCGACAGCAACGTCAAAGTCAGCGCCGAGTTCTTCGCCCTAACCTACGGCGCACTCGTGCAGCAGATGGCCGAAGAGCTCGCGCAGGAGGACGACGTGGAGCAGGTGAACCAGCAGCTCTACAACATGGGCCATCGCATCGGCGCCAGGCTGATTGAGGAGTACAGCGTGCGCAGCGGGGCCGCGCCGTGTCGCAGCTTCTCGCAGGCAGCCGAGGGCGTTGCGCTGGTGGGCTTGCGCATGTTTCTCGGCGTGAGTGCGGAGCTCGCCCAGGTGAAGGACTCCGCCGACACCTTCTCCATCAGCTTCCAGGACAACCCGCTCGCCCTCTTCGTGGAGCTGCCGGACGGGACGCTGAAGGAGCACCTGTGGTACTCGAACCTGCTGTGCGGCGTCATCACGGGTGCGCTGAGTTTGGTGGGCTTTCAGGCCGAAGCGCGCTTCTCGCGAGACAAGCTTCGTGGCGACTCCAAGAATGAAATCATCCTGCACTTCAAGGGCCGCGAGCGGGAGACCTTTCAGGTGGAGCGCAACTGATGGAGGTGCGCGTGTGTGCCCACGTGTTGTTGTTGTACTGCGAAGAGGCAGAGGTAAAGAAGAAGAATTGCATAAACAGCGAAGATTTTTGTGTTTTTTAGCGAGTTACTGCTGCTGCTGTGCATCGAAGAGATGCGTTTTTTTTTTTCTCGCAACGTTATTTCTTAATTGTGATGGTAGAGGTTGGTAGATGCTGTTGTGTACCGTGCTTTACGGCGCTTTCTTCTTTCCGATTTTTCTGGTGTCATCGCCACTAGTAAGAAACAGAAGAGAGTGGACCTTTAGCTTAAGCTCCAAGATGAAATAGAAAAAAAAAAATTACGTTCTCGATGTACTCTACGCGTATTGTGGACTACGAGCGCACACCATGCAATGCTGTCACTGTGGGCGACACATTAGTCGGTATCTTTCCAGACGAGCAGTCCCGACGCAAAATGGTCTCCCGGATCGTCAGTTCCAATCAGCGCGTGCCACTGCATGATCGCTGCAGGTGAAAAACTATTGCCTTTTCCTCTTCACCTTGCCACATTCTCGCTCTCTCTCTCTCACCTTTATCACTCACACATTATCTATTTTCTCTTGTGACTGTTCAATTCTTTAACGCAGCCCTCGTCTCTCTTTCAGCTCTACTCACAATGGAGTACGCGCAGAAGTCGGCCCGTCTCCCCCGCAGCGCAGAGGAGAAGGAGCGGTGGAAGCGCGTCATCGTCATTCTCGAGCACTGCCCCCTGCAGACAATCCAAACAGATCGCGGCTTCGAGCTGCTAAGTGATCGCCACCGCTCCTACCACGCACGTCACAATCAGGACCCTGCTGACTGGCGTCCCGATGTCGTGCATCAGTGCCTCCTCCACCTGCAGGACTCCGCGCTGAATCGGGCGGGCATGCTGGAGGTCTATTTGCGCACCAAAAAGCAGGTCTGCATCGCGGTCGATCCGCGTCTGCGGGTGCCGCGCAATGTGCGTCTCTTTGAAAAGATGATGGTGTCGGTGCTGTTTAAGCTGAAGGTGCGTGCCAGCACGGGCTACCTGTCGCTCCTCCGCGTGGTGGGCAACCCGATCACCGACCACATCCCTGCTAACACCCGTCTCTACCGCGTGGAGAAGGATGGCGAGCTCGTGGACCCCTTCACCTTTGGCGCCACCTGTGGTTACGCCGCGGGCAGTGCGGCGGAGGAGAAGAGTGAGCACGCCATCAGCCTTGCACGCCGTCGCCTTACCTCCAGCACGAGTGGTGCGCTCACCGAGACGACCGCAGAGGCCGGTACGCTGGCCTTTGCGCAGACGCAGCGCAAGGCCGTGGAGAGGCGCCAGTTTCAGCCCTTTGCCTTCATTATTGGTGGCATGTCACGCGGCGATGTCACGGTCGACTACGCGCGGCCGGGCGAGGTGACGAGCATTCGCCTCGGCGATCGTGGCATGTCGGCTGCCGCGGTCATCAGCACCCTGCTGCACGGCTTCGAGGACGAGTGGCTGCGGGAGGACAACGAAGCCTCGTGAGCCGCTGTGGTGGTGGTAATCGTACATGAGCGCGCGTTTGTGCGTTTGTGTTTGAATGTGTGTGCGTGTGTTTGTGTGTAATCGACTCGATAAAGTAAATTGCTAAAGAAACATACAAAGGGCTTATAAAAAAAAAACTGTGCACCGAGTGGCCTTCTTTAGGTTCGCATCTACGGAAGCAATGAACTGTGGATGCGCAGGTCAACGAAGCATATCGGACAACAGAAGCTGCGTTGGTGCATTTTCTGTTCCGCCTACTTCTTTACGCCTCTTTCCATCGCTCACACGTTGACTTTCCCGCAGCATAATCTCGGGTGTCTCGCCGGCGAACTCGAAGATAATTTGTGTTGATGCTCGTGGCGCAGCTTGTTGGACATCGTGAGGAGCAGCGATGAGCAAAGAGAACCTCTATGTGTGCGTGTGTGTGTGTGTGGCTCCCATTCGTCGCTTGGTGGACGATGATACCCACTTGCCGGTGCTCGCACTGCGGAGCACACCTCTCTCTTCATCTTCCACTTTTTCTTCCTTCTTCTTTGCTTTTTTTTTCCTTTGGCACCCGCTTCAGCAGCTACTTACCTTTTTTTCTCTCCTTTTCTGCACGCCTCTTCGTACACTCATGTTTGGCTGGCGCTTTTTCTCTTCTCTTTCACGCTAAACGCAAACTATTTCTCTCTCTCTTTCTCCTCTCTGTCTACGCCAACACGGTCCCTGTCTTCTTCGATCCACAACTTACGACGTTTTTCTCTTTTTTTTGTTTTCTTGTTTTTGTGCGCCTAAAATTCCCCTTTCACCGTTATTTCTCTGACATTATCCTTGAGAAGGTTGCTCATCAGTGTGGGGGAGAAACACGGCGCTACGTCTCGACGCGAGGTGCCTCTCATATCAAAACCAACTCACCAACACACGAAGCGTTTATTTTTGTTTATTTATTTTAGTGTTGCACTGACTTGCTCAGCTCATTGTGCCACCGTCTTTTACTTCTGGAACTGAATCGCTGGCTTTTTTGCCGCTGTGCGCGTCGTTGCGTCTTTCTCTTTTTTCAAATTCGTGTTGTTGAAGAAGAAGACACGCGTGGCGATCTCGAGGGCCGCACGTCAAGAGCGAGGAACACAGCCCATACTCTCTCTTTCTCGTCACGTCTGCTCAGCTTTTGCTTTCAAACTCTCTTCTTTCTTTTTCTTTTTTTTCTTTTTTTTTTCATTGCCTTTGTGTGCCTTCACAGCATCTCGGAGGAAAGCCAATCTCGCGGACATACGAGCACTCACGCCGACTCACCAACACCTGTCAGCCCTTTCTTCGAGAAGACTCTAATTTAATCTCCAGACGTGGCGGTGTTCTGCTCGTGCGCGACCATCGCGCTCTTTGTTTCCAAAGTGAAAAAAAAAAAAAAGAACAACAGAGGGCACTTATCAGTCGAGTCCCCGTGTGACCTCCTCCCCCTCCATCCCACATCGTCTCCCTTTTACCACACGTACGTGCTCACAGACGCAACGACTTTCAGAGCTTTAATTATTTATTTTTGCTCTCTTTCTCAATTGTGAGAAAAATTCTAGTTTCTTTCCTTTCGTTTCTTCTCGCACTGGTTCACTTTCTTGTTCGCCTCTGAGACCCTCTCCTTCCCTGTTGTTCACTCTCCGGCTCTTTCTTTCAGCCTAATTAAATTTAGGATTTGTTTTGTTATTTCGACCTCTTTTCTGTTTTTCTTTTTTTCTTTCTCTTCTTCTTCCTATTTCTGCTCCTTGCACGTGAACGATCTGTTTACTTCTCTGTTTGAGGGCCGCTGCTTTTTGGGGGAAAGAAACAAAATCATAATAAAAAAGTAGTGGTGTAGTTTATTGCTGTGACCGCCGTCCGTCAACGCTGCTCTCTTCTGACCTTTAACTGTGCGACATCAAAGAAAAACAAGAGCTTAGGGGGTTGCACGCCGTTGAGAGAGTGTGAATTGAAGCAACAACAACAACAAAAAAAAACGGGCCTTCTCTTTATCCTTTTCTTTCTTTCTTTCTTTCTTGTTGCTTGACATCGCTGTACGTCGAGTGCGGGTCGCAGTGAGACCAAGATCTCCTCCTCCTCACCATCGTCTACAGTGCCTCAAGCACACAAACACAGAGAAAGCAAAGAGAAAAAAAAAAAAGCGCGGTAGTGCAGCTTCGGGTGCCGTGTGAGAAAGTAAAGGGAAATAAAGGGAATACAAAAAGTATAGTCGATTTGCATCTCAAACTCTGCTGGCGAACACACAATTCACTAATTTTAACTTTTTTTTTTTTTTTGTGAAGACGCCTCAGCGTTGGCTTTTTTTTTTCTTCGCGCTCGATCCTACTCGTCTTTCAACACTTTTGTGTTTTCCCTTGTGTTTCCCTTACGTTTAAAGTTGACGTACTCTCTCTATCGGTGTCCCTGCTGCACTCTTTCGACCGCTTCTTCTTCTTCGCCGCTGCTCTCTACGCTCTCGCTTTTCTACCGCCTTCGTTGCTCCCCTCGCGTTTCGTTGATTACTTGGTGTATCATCGCATCGGCATCTCTCCTATCCCCTTCTCTTCTTTCCTTTATCTATCACTCTCTGCTGACTCCTTGATTTTCTACCTTTCTTTTGTATTTGTTTTTCTCCTCTCGCTAATTTGTCCTCGTTTTTTTTTTGTGCTTTGGTTTCGATTAGTGCCTTTGTTGTGTTTTCTCCTTCTCTTTCTCAGCTTACTTCACACCACGCGGTCAACGTGAGTGTACACGCGTGTACTTATCTCGTCTCTCTACTTTTTTTCTTTATTTTTTGCTGCTTTTGTGCGTGTGTCTTTTGTTATACTTGCTGTTGCTGGACTACTCATCTCTGCATCTTTCTTTTTCTCTTCTTCTTCTCTCTCCCTTTCTGTCTCGCGCACCCCACGACGGCGTTATCGAAGACGCTGAGCAGAAAAGGAAAAAGCGAGAGTTAAGGCAGCCTTTTGCAGCATAAATTAATAATTCGAAGGTTCAAAGAAGAAAGGAAAGACAAGAAGAAGGCACGGAAGGAATACAAGGCAAAGACGGTATTTTCAATAAAACTAAATTTGTCATTGCTAAAACTTTTTTTTTTTGCAACTCTTCTTTTTTTCTCTTTCTTCTGTTAACGCCTATTTTGTTTGCCTGCTGTGTCAGCGGGAAAAAAAAGTCGTTATTTTTGTGTTTTTCTTCTCTTACAAGTATTCTATAGGTGAGCGGAGTTGCAGGCGTGCGGCGTACTGCGTCGTTTCTCGCCTTCCCTCTTTTTCATTGCCGATAAAAACTTTTTTTTCTCTCTCTCTCTCTCTCTCTCTTTCCTTTGTTCTTTACGCGTAGTTTGCATCGGCTTTGTTGTTGTTGTTGTCTCCATTTATAGTCACCGGGATTCTCCCGCTTCTTTTCTTTACTTTTCTCCAGCTCTTGTTTCTACTACTCGAGAGACGCACACACACTTATCGGTGTTGCGGCCATGTATCACGACTCCCTCCATCTCCCGGTGCCGGCCACTGTGCGGCCCATCGGCATGCTCGGCGGTGGCGGCGCCAGCTCCAAGGATGGCATGTCCGACGGCCACCGCGGCCGCGGCGGTGCGCAGAGCCAACGCGGGTTCACAACTACATCTGCTGCCAGCTCGGGTGCGGCTGCATCACCGGCACCGGCCACCAACGGTGCGTCGCCAGCCGCCACGCCCTCCGCAGCCTCCCCGAATGGGCTTCTCACCTCCGCTGCCACCTCCACCGCGGGCGACGTGGGGACACCGCTGGACCGGCCCACCATTACAATCTTCACCGAGCTCGACGACGGCGCGAGTTCTACAGAGGAGGACGGGATGCACAACACATCAACCGCGGCGTCGCCGTGGGTGAGCGGCAGCTGTGCCGGGCATGGCGGCGCCAAGGATCATGCACCGATGACCATCTTCAGGGACCCGACCGCCAGCATGGCGTGTTCGGCAAGCCAACGCCCGCCGACGGCGCTGGACCCCACAGAGACCTCTCTGACACCGCTGCACTACCGCTCTCTGTGCAGCCACCCGGCCGGCGAGGATGCGCCGCCGTCCGCGTACGCCTTCGATCCTGCCGCTGCAATGGCCGCGTCTGCGTCGTCGCCGGCTGCGAGCCCTGCGCCGTGCTTTGGGCGGCAAACAACCGAAGTCACAAGCGGGGAGGAGCGCACGTCGCCGTCGTCACCGCTGCCGGGCATCACCGCACGTATGATGGCTTCCACCTCCTCCAACTTCTCTCATGGACAGCCAATGCAGCCTTCGGCGATGAGCGGCGGTGTGTGGCCATCGCTCGGCGACACCACGCCGCCCGACGCGCACCCCGTGCGTTTGTCTGCCACGCCCGTCGTGCCGATTGTACCGTACGTGGCAGAGCCGTCGTGTCGGCGACGCGTGGCCGAGGACCTGGAAAGACTGTACGGCAGCAGTAGTCGGCAAAGCGCGGCGGCAGCGGCAGCAGCGGCGGCGGCCTCCTCTGCAGTGACTGCTGATGCGGGGAGCGGCGGTGTAGGCGTTGCATCGACTGCGGGGGCGGAGGCAGGCAGCCTTCCGCTTGGTGGTGGCGCTGGTGCGGGTGTGGCTCAGACGACGGCGGAGGCGGCCGGCAAGACCAACACGCTGGTGCCAGAGACCCCAAAAAAGAAGAAGAGCGGTCTTTCCTTCCTGTCCTCGTCAGCGTCGTCCTCTGCTGCTAAGAAAGCCGAGAAGGCCGCTAAGGCGGCGGCAGCGGCGGAGGCAAAGAAGAAGGCCGCCCCGCCCACGGCAGCAGAGCGGCGGCAGGCACGCGAGCAGGTGATTCGCGTCGGCGTGCAGCGCCTCTACCAGCGCCTTAACGAGCTGCATCTCGTCGTCTACCACGTGAAGAACGACGGCAACTGCCAGTTCCGCGCCATCTCTCACCAGCTCTTCGGCAACGAAAGCTACCACGACATCATTCGCAGCCAGGTCGTGTCCTACATGCGCACCGCACGCGCGGAGAGCTTCGACTTCTACTTCGAGTCTCCCGCACACGCCGACGCCTACTACGATAACTTGGCGAAGTTGGGCTCGTGGGGCGACGAGCTGTCCCTGCGCGCCGCCAGCGACTGTCTCTACGTCAACATCCACGTCCTCTCCTCGGAGGAGCAGAACTGCTACATCACATACCGCCCATCGCTCGATCGCGCCGCCTCGGCACCGTCTTTTCTCATCGACATCGCCAAGCTGCAGGAGCGGCGGAGGGCGGAGCGGCGGCTGCTGCGCTCGCACGGGCTGCGTGGCTCGGCCACCTCGTTCGCCAGCTTCGACCACACGCACGTCAGCCCCACCCTTCTGCAGCGCTCTGCCACCGGTGGCGGCGACTACTACGGCTTCGGTGGAGCAGCCACGATGCCAGACACCTACGGACGTGGCCGATGCAGCGCTGCGTCTGCCGCGGCGAAGGCGGCGCCGACGCTCCTTGTGCCGGCGAGTGCGGCGTGCGCTTCGCGTGGTGGGGGCAGCCCGCACGGTGCCCCGCCGAGCTCACGGCCCATGAGCCGCAACCCGAGCAGCGTGGTGGGGGACTTCGGGGACGACGATGACGAGGACGCCGCTGCCGTCGATGCCCATGCGATTCAGCTCGCCTTGCACAAGAAGCTGCAGCAGTCAGAGATTCGCTGCAGCCTTCCTCTTGGCGCCACCGGTGCGTGCTCGCTTGGCACGCCCTCACCGACAACCGTGGCGGGAAATGGGGGGATGGGCCACGCGTCGATGCCGCTCCTGCAGCCGCAGCGGTCAATGCTCGGTGGAGGGAGCAGCAACGGCAACAACGGCGGTGGTGGTGGTGGTGGCCCTTCGCTCTTGCAGCCCATGGCTGTGCCGGTGCCCCGCCTGCTCAGCGGGGACGAAGACCTTACCCAAGGCCCCAAGGCAAATCAGACGGAGCGCTTCCGTGCCGTCGGCGCAGAGGTGCAGCCCTTGACAGACGCCACGCAGTCCGTCAACATCTTCACGCAGCGGATGGAAAACGTACCGGCTGGGGCTGTTATGGACAACGACGACTACCTGCGGCTGCGGCAGACATCCAGCGTAGGCGGCGGCGAGCCGAAGTGCGATGTGCAGCCGCCGCTGTTGACGCAGCCGGCCCGGCCCACGCTGCTGCGGCCGCAGATGAGCGCCTTCGCCGACGCGCCGCCCACCGGAGGGGCGATGACACGGGGTCGGCCAGAGCCGCTGCTGACGGCCGCGTCGGCGCCATACATGTCGCCACCGCCCCACCCGCATGACGAGCCGGGCGAGATGATGCTCTTCGCCTCGAGCAGCCACCGCGGCCGGCCCTACCCGTCACGGCAGCAAAGCTTCTCCTGCATGCAAACCGCGAACTCGTTTGGCGGCTACGCAGGGGGCAGCACCTACGCCGAGTCCTTCAACGCGCACCCGGTGCATGGCAGCTTCTCGCAGTCCTTCGCGGGTGGCGGGGGGAACGGCGGCGCCTACGCGCAGTCGCTGGGGAATTTAGTCCCCGTGCCGGCGAGTGGGTGTGGTGGCAGTCTTCCCTGCGGTGCTGCGGATGCGATGGAGGGGCAGGGAGGCCAGGCTGGCTACTTCAAGTTTGAACCTCGCACAGAGGCAATTGACATTTTCCTCTCCTACCTCTACCCGGTGCACTACAACTCGCTGAGTGTGTCTCCGCAGCAGCAGCCACAGCCACAGCCACAGCAGGCGGCGGTGAACGCGTCGACGGCGTTGGCAGCACCACCAGCGCCGGTGTGTGCTGCGACACAGGAGAGCGGCACGCCACTGCTGACACAGCAGAACCTCGACGGGGCCATCACGTCTGCTCGCTACCTCGCGTGAGTGAGACAAGGATTCCCCGGAAGAGGCTTTACCGCTTGCTGAATGAGTCGCTGCTGCTATCGTCTGCGCGTCTTCTTAGTATTTTTATTCTTCTGTGGTACGCCTCAAGTACACGATACTGCCGGGCCTCTGCCATTCTATTATTGGTGTTCTCGGTGTAGTTCAGATTTTCTCACCGACGTGCTTTTTTTATTGTGCCATTCTCATGGCACGGTTCTTTCATTTTTTATTCCGGAGAGTTTCCGCTTGTGTGCGCGTGATGGCTGGAGCGCCGTCCTCGTTCGTTTTCTCCTTTTCTCTCTCTCACCTTCTGCTTCTCCTTCGGTACGTGTTTGCGTTCCTTGTCTCTCCTTCTTTCACGCTCCGACGCTCACTTTTCTATATTTTTCTTGTTGCTCATGAAGGTGATTTTCTTTGTGTTCGCCGTGCACGTCCGTCAGCTATTTACGGTTACGAATTTTGTGGACTTCTCTCTCTCTGCTTTTCACACATCTTTTGGGCCTGTTGCCCTCTTCATTCGGCTGGTGTATGCTCCTTTTCCCTTTGTACTTCTTCGCTGTTGTTTTTGATTCTACCTCTTCCACTTTTACGTGTGTCTCTAAACTAGCGCACCGGTGTGTGTGTATGTGTGTGGGTCTCCTCCCTCCTAACGCGTACCGTTTTTTTTTCTTTCCTTTGTGCCCGTCCAGCTTTACCTGCTGTTCTGTTCAGCTCCTCTCCCCTCCTCTCTCGCGCTGTGCTTGCTTTCAGCCACTCGAAAAAGGCAGAGGAACGCAAAAATCAGCAGCAGCTGAAAAGAGGGGAGAGGGGAATTTTGGCACTGAAGCACGACTTTCGCTTCCGCCTCACCTTTGACTTTAAGCGGCAACGCCGCTTTTAAGCTCTTCTGCATTTACCTATAAGCGCTGTTCGTTTTTTTTTTTCTTGACTAAGTCTGCTTTCGGTTGTTTTTATGTGTGTGTGTTTGCTGCTCCTTATCATTGTTTAGTCGCAGTTGGGAGTGCCGTCTCCCTGCGTGCAGAGTTAATGTAGTCCACTGAAGTCAAAAGAGAATAATAATATTGCTTTCATACGGGTTGGGGTGAAGTTGTGGCGCTGGTGCTGTTAAAGCTACCACTCACGCTGTTGCCTGTGTTCTGTCTTCATTTTCCCGTGCGCGTGGAGGAAAGGGAGAGAAGCAGCGGACCGTGAAGCCGTACTCACCGTTGAAAGCATGACGCCTGAGCGACACAGTTGACGAGACGGAGGAGCATTTCCCGACGAGGTGAGGCGGCTGCATTTAGAGACAAGTAGCGTCGCCTCTTTCTTTGCTGATGCGCTCAGGACGAGAAGAGCACCCTGCATGTGCGGTTCAAACGACCTTGCGATTCAAATATATTTAGAATGTGTTCACTCTCCCTCCTTTTCCTCTTCTCATCTCACCTCCTTCTGCAACGAGCCGTCTCGACCGCGCCGTATAAATACACAAACACAAACAAAACGATTAGGACACCATCTCATTAGAACAGGGCCGTACTGCATCACCCACTTGACGAAAATTAACAACTCCCACTTTTTCACTTTTCAAAACTCCCAAAAGTAATTTTTGCACGGCAACGCATTAGAAAACCCAGAGAAGTGAAAAATGGGCCAGGCAAAGACGAAGCTGAACATCATCATCTGCGGGCTGGACAACAGCGGCAAGACGACGATCATCAACTACATGAAGCCAGAGGACCAGCGCTCCGAGAACATCAGCGCCACCGTTGGCTACAACGTGGACAAGTTCAAGAAAGGCAAGGTAGAGTTCACCGCGTTTGACATGGGCGGCGCGCAGAAGTTCCGTGGCCTGTGGGAGAGCTACTACAGCAACATCGATGGCGTTGTCTTTGTCATTGACAGCACGGACGTGCTGCGGATGTGCGTTGTGAAGGATGAACTCCAGCAGATGCTTCGCCACGCCGACCTCAGCAACACGAAGACACCGTTTGTCTTCTTCGCAAACAAGATGGACGTGGCGGGTGCGAAGACGCCGATGGAGCTGACGCAGATTGTGGAGCTGAACAGCATCATGGGCGACCACCCGATGAACATTTTTGCATCGAACGCGCTGCGAGGCGCCGGCATTGACGAGGGTATGGAGTGGCTGCAGACGACGATGCTGCGGCAGATGGAGCAATCAAAGAAAAAGTGAGGGAAGAGAACAACATTGAAAAGGAGGGAAAGGTGCAAAGAAGGATGACAACAGTGCGTTTCGCATTTCAAATTTTAATCTTTTCTACTTCCCTTCTCGTTGTGTTGTCTCCGTTTGCCTGGTGTCACGCCCTTCTCGCTGTGGGAAAGGGTAAAATGACGGATGTACGAAAGGGGGCTTGTTGTTGAATTCATTCGACGCGTCCGCATTTTGATTTGACCGGTGTGCGTGTAACGTACGTACACGCACACAAACACCTGCGCCGCAGAAATGTGGCGTTGTTGTTGGGCCGCTGATGCGCTATTGTGCGTTTTTTTTTTCTTTTGTCCTTTCTACCTTTGTTGTCTTCATGTAAATGCGAATTTTTCTCTCATTTTCTTTGATTCTGTTTTTTCTCATGTGCTTTCCTGCGGTGATCAACCCCCACTTGGTCTTTCTCCTTGCGTGTCGAGTTGCGTCAAAAGAATCCGACAGAGAATGAGAGAGGAGAAAATGAATCTTATGCTTCGTTGCGCAGCAACAAACATCTACGCTCTCTTGCTCATGGTGTGGCACTGAGAAAACACGTCTACCGCTGATGTATGTTCTGTGCACTGTTGGCGACGTGCTGCGAAAAGTAAACCTCCTCACAATTTTTTTTTTTTCCTCTTTCGATTGTTTTTGACGAATGGATCCACTTTTAATTCACTCCTCGCTCTCTCTCCTTCCGTTTTCGTTGGACTGCCCCGTCTTGCACGTTCCTCGCTGCTCTCTTCCATCACACATTTCCATAAAAACACACAAAACCGCTCGTGCTATCACACACAGTCAGGTCCCTTTTCATTCGCGCTTTCTGCCATTTTCCTGTCCCAGCTCTTGACACCATCGCAGAGGCGACAACAACAATCGCGAGACAAGTTCACACACACTCGGTAATGACGGCCAACGACGCTGCTTCTGCTGCCGCCGCGGAGAGCCACCCCTTCCTCGGCCGTGAGCTGCGCGTGGAGCTGGCAGACGGCCGCATCATCGTTGGCACCCTCATCGCCTACGAGGGCAGCGGCGATCTTCTCCTGCAGGCTGCGGTGGAGCAGCGCGCCTTCAAGGATGGCGAGGTGACCGTGCGTGGCCTTAACCTCCTCGCGGTGCCTTTTAAGCACGTCAAGGCGCTGCACCGCCGTCAGGAAGGTCTGGAGCCGATTGTGTTGCCGAGCAACGAGCCGGAGCAGGCGGCGCCGACGCTGCAGATCTAAAGCGAAAGGGGGCAGCAGATTACACCGCTGAGGTGCGTCTCTCACCGCCTTTTTTTTTCCTTTCTTCTTTATTATGTCTCGTGTTGTTTTCCGTTTGTGCTAATTCTTTTCCGCCGTCCTCTGATGGCGAATCGTTGAGGCCCGCATGGACTACTTTTTCTTTCATCATCACACACCGTATCGGCAGCTGCCTTAATTCCTTTTCGTTGTTATTGTTGTTGTTGTCTTTTGTTGTGGAGGGCGGGGCAGCGGCTTCAAGGCCGAAGTTGTGCCGCTGTGCTCGGCTTCTAAGCGGCGGCGAGCGTGGGCGAGAGAGGAGCTTTGATACCGCAGCTGACTCCCACGCTTGGGTCGTTCGTCGAGCGCCATCTGAGTCTTGTTACGGCGGCTCGTTGATGTTGTGTTGTCCAGGTGATGTGTTTCTTCCTCTTTTTTATTATCATTTATTTCTGTGTTGACTACTAAGTAACAGAGAGGGGATCACAAGGCGAGAAAAAAAAGATGACACTTAACACAGAGAACGGGGGCAGGTGGATCGCCGCTGTGACTGTCCTCTCTCTCTTTCTCTACTTATGTCTTATTAGAGACGTACCAGAGACAATGCGTCTTGCAAAGTGACACGAGAGTGGATAAACCAAAGAGCATTAGATCTTGCTGTCTCGCTTATTGCCGGCTTGAAATGGTGTTAATCTCCCCTTTTTTTTCTCTCTCTCTCTCGTGATGAATAGCTAGACGCTTCAAAGAACCGTAACTCCGCGGAAGCGCACGCATCTGCGTTCATCGAAGGGGGAGAGAAGAGCTGCGCGTGTCTGCTGCCCGCCTGCGCGCAACCATTTGCCTTTTTTTTTAAAGCTTTCCTCTAACACTCCGCCATCAACGCTTTCTCACCCACCTCGCCCTCTCCTCGCGTCTTGATTGAATCCAGATTGAAATTATTTATTGGAAAAAAAAAAGAAAATCTGTTTTTCTTTTATCTTTTTGCATTTCTATTAATTGTTCGAGATATAGTCTTCGTCATTGGGCTTGATACTTTTGTCGCCTTCCTTTCCACGTTTGCTGAGACACGTTGCGGTCACACATACAAACACACACACACACACGCACAGAGGACATTTCTCTCCCGTCGTACTCTGCTCACTCACACTCACACCAGCTCACGTTGGCGCGCAAGTATTGAACAAAGGGGAAAATCAATAACCGCAGACACCAGGACCTACGGTGGAGGACGAACTTCCGACGAAGAACACAGCAAATAATAATTTTTTTTCTAAGAGGAAAACAAAAAGCCGTGAAAAGAAGGAGAAATAAAGAGAGCGAGACCTTCAGCATCACTGAGAGAGTTAAGCTGAGAACTTGATTTCGTTGCTTGCCTGGTCTGTGACGCTGCGTCGACTTCTGTTCTTTGTTATTTACTCTTAGCTCCGCACGTGACTCGGCTTTTTTTTTCCTTTTTTGTTAAGTTTGCCTCTTGTATTTTTTTTTGCGTTTTCTTTTTCTATTTTTGTTTGCGATTGCACATTTAGAGAGACTCGAACATTCTACACACACCCGCACATATACGTGCACTTCTGCATTTCCCCAAAAGGCACAAACCTGCCGTTCACATTCCTGTCGTGACATTCTTCCAGAGGCTTCTCACTTCACGAAGATATATATTTATTGTTCCTGTCTACCTCTATTTGTTTTCCTGTGTGTTTGTGTGTGGGCACCCACTTCTAGCACCTTGTTGTTGTTCTGTCGTTGTGTGCGTGTTCATTGCCGCCCTTTGAGTTTGCATTGCACTACCCCCTCATTCTTCTCTTCGTCAACGCCAGTCGCGTCTCTCTGGATTCCACACAACACTCTCCCACTGTTTTTCTTTATTTTCTTGTTCGTTTGTTCTCATCTTTAGCACCTCCCCTCGCTCCCTTACACCCCCAACCCAATCCACAAAGAACACCACACACACACACACACAAGATGTCGGTGCTGAAGGTCTTCTTCTCTTTAGTCATCGCCGCAGGGGCCGGCGTCGCCTACCACTTTGGGTACCTCCTCGGCCTCAGCGTCTACGCTGTCGCCGTCTGCGGACTCTGCAACTGGTGGATGTCGGCTTTTGTGCGTGCCGGTCCAAAGACGTCGCGGCAGGTGCCTGCGCAGCCGATCGCCTACTGCCAGCAGCTCTCTGCCCAGGAGCTGAGCAAGGCCTACCGGGAGGGGCAGCTGAGCTGCGTGGACGTGACCAAGACCTACATCGATCACATCAAGCGTGTCAACCCGTACCTCAACGCGCTTGTGTTTGACTGCTTCGATGAGGCGATGGCGGCTGCCGTGGAGGCGGACCGCGTGTGGGCCGCGTGGCGCGTGCACAAGGACCCGGCCAAGATGCCGAGCTGGCTGCTCGGTGTGCCCTGCACCATCAAGGAATGCATGGAGTGCCGCGGCTGCCCCAACTCCTCGGGCCACCCCTCCCGCCGCAACGTCATCTCTGCCGTCGACAGCCCCGTCGTGCACAACTTCCGTGAGGCCGGCGCCATCATTCTTGGTGTCACCAACACGAGTGAGCTGTGCATGTGGTACGAGAGCTCCAACTACAATTACGGCATCACCTGCAACCCCTTCGATACCCGCTGCCTCGTTGGTGGGAGCAGCGGTGGCGAGGGTGCCGCCGCCGGAGGCGCATTTTCCACCTTCAGCCTCGGCAGTGACATCGGCGGCTCGATTCGCATGCCGGCCTTCTTCAACGGCGTCTACGGCCACAAGGCCAGCCCGCACTACATCTCGAACAACGGCCAGCACCCTGGTGCCAAGACCTCGGCCAATCATTACATGGCGACCGGTCCCATCTGCCGCTTCCCAGAGGACCTGATCCCCTTGTCGAAGATCGCCGCACGCGGTGGCTTCCGCCTCGACCCCGTCACCTACCCCCCGTGCTCACCGCTGGAGAAGGTGCTCGACCTCAACCACCAGCCCCTGCGCGTGTACGCCCTCGAGGACTTTGGGCTGCCCTTCATCCATGTGTCGCAGAGCCAGATCGAGGCGGTGCACGCGGCGGCCGAGACGCTGCGGGAGCGCTACGGGGCGGAGGTGACGTACATCAACGTGCGCAACCCGTCCCGCTCCACCGGCGGAACGGTGCCGCCAGAGTTCCAGCCCTTTGCCAGAATTCTCTCCATGTGGGCCTCGGTGCTGACGAAGGACCCAACAGAGACAAAGTTTAGCGCACTCATGTCGGAGGGACACGAGGGCGGTATCAACTGGATCGCGGAGGCGATGCGGTGGGCGGTGGGGCGGTCGCGGCACACGCTGCCGGCCATCGCCCTGTGCGTGCTCGAGACCATCGAGATTTTGTTCCCGCGCTGGTTGACGATCAGCCGGGACGAGGGGCTGCTGCCTTTCAAGAAGGGGCTGGAGGCGCTGCTGGCGAAGGACGGGGTGATCATCTGCCCGACGTTCCCGACGGCCGCCCCGCGTCACCACTTCCCCCTCTGGAACCCGTTCCAGTTCCAGTACACGGCAGCCTTCAACGTCCTGCAGCTGCCGGCGACGGCGTGCCCGGTGTGGCCCGGTGCGATCATGGCCAGCCGGCGCAAGGGGGTGTCCATCTACGAGGAGCGCTCCGAGCACCTGCCGGCGGACTTTCACCTGCCGAAGGGCGTGCAGGTGGTGTCGGCCACCTTTCAGGATGAGCTGTGTGTGAGCGTGGCGATTGCGCTGAAGGAGGCGTTGGGCGGCTACCGCTACCCGGCGTGGTCGGAGCTGGAGGGCACCGACTACTAAGTACAGCACCCGTTTCCGATTCTCTTTCTCTCTCGATAGCAAGGAAGAGAAGGAAGGATGAAGCAGCGTGGCGTGAGCGAGGGATGGGGCGAGAGGGACAGCGGGTGGCAGAGGTACGCTGACTTGGCCATCCTCTTTCTAACGCCTTGCTTTCCGGTAAAGCTTAGATTTTCTTTTTTTCTTCTTTAATGTTTCGCAGACGCATGTGGGCTTGCATGAGTGATTGTGCGTGGTACTGTTGTTATTGTTGTTGTTGTTTGGTGAGGACTGTGAGGGAGAAATGAGTGACAGAGGAGAGGGCGAAGGCAGCGAGAGCAGGCAGCGAAGCGGGCGAAGAAACAAATGTGGGTGTCGGCGGGGTGGGGTGTGTGTCTTAGTTACACCGTAGAGTACTGCACGTCGCTTTGAACAAAAAAAAAAAAAAAGCGGCGCACAGATGCACATAAGAGGGGGAAAAAAAAAGCACACTTAGTCCTTTTTTTTTCCTTTTTCTCCCTACCTCTAATTTATTTGTGGTTGTGTTCGCTTCCTCACTGAAGGTGTTGTTGTCGTACCCGCTGTCTTTCTGCATCGCTCGCCTTCATTGTGTTGTCTCTCCCCCTTTTTGTCTTTTTTTTTCTGAGCCGTTGTAATTGTTGTTCTAGTGGTGGTGCGGTGTACCTGAGGTGATGCTTACCTCTTACCTACTTCTGTTTTTTGTCTTTTCCTTTTTAATGGGGTTGAATACCTTTTTCTTTTTCTCTCTTAGTTGTGTGCCGCATTTGTTTTTCTTGTCATTTTTTCTGCGTTTGCGGTGTAGCCGAGCGCTTTTCTTTTTCTTCTTCCCGCGTGTGCCTTACAGTAATTCTCTGTTGCCCTGTATTTGTTTTTGTTGTGGTTGTGAGAGTGATTGTGGTTGTGGTTGTGGTGGTGCGGTCACCTGCGCGTTTTCTTCTTTTATTTGTTTCTTCTCTCTTTCCGTGTACTTCTTTGGACGTCTGTACGTGTGTGTGCGTGTTAGGGTTTACGCTGCGCAGCTCTCAACGTCTCTGTGTCTCTTATTTCTCATCCTCTCTCTACCTCTCTCTGGAGGTCTCTTCCTGTCTGCATCAGCTGACACAGCGCACGCACCCACACACACACACGCACACTTGTAGGTGTGCACATGTTTCATACTCTCTTCTCCGGCGTTGTCTTCGTCTTTCTCTCCCTTGTTGTTGAGGATAGAGAGGAGGTGTGTGATCCCCTCTTCTTTTTCTCGCGTACGCGACGTTGTGTTGTGGCGAGCCGGAACTTAGAAAGGTGTATTTGAGCAAAACAAAAAAAAAGGTAGATGGAGGATACGGTCGAAACGACGTAAACGAACAAAAAAAATCAATAATAGCTGCAACACACAACAACCACCAAAAAAAAAAAAATGCGCTGGGAGACGGACTATGGGTGCTATCGAAGAGAACACGTGGCAACCGAAGTGGGGTACAGAACACTCCTCAAACCCGAATTCCTCTTTTTTAGCGCGGAAGGGCAGACGAGGCTTTCCAACCCTGAGGTGTTAACTGTGCGTTTGTACGTTACAGCACCTTGGCGCCTGCACACAAGAAAAGCAAAGAGCTTAGAGTGGTCTCTCTCTCTCTTTCTACTTCGCTCACTGCTGTTGTTGCTATTGCACGGAAAGCACTCCCACTCCGATAAGAAGCATCGCGACTGCATCTCTGTAGCTGCGCTGGCTGGCTTGTGTAGGAGGTGGCAATGCCACACCGCGAGCTCTTATTGGGCTGGGACTCTCCGACACGCGTTCTGTTGGCGAGCACTTCTGCTTGATTCTCCACCTTCACCTGCTCTCCCTCTCTTTCTCTTACTCTTTCTCGCTCCTTTTTTTTGGTTGTACTCTCCCACCGCCGCCGTTATCGTCACCGCCAAACCCTTGCTCCTGTGTCAGCTATCCTCACCGGCAAAAAAAAAAGAGGACGTCGACTTTCTGTTGGGCCCCACCCCAGAGAAGGGAGCATTAATACGTAAGCTCACCACATCACAAAGTAGCGAACATCGCAAACTGCATTCGTGCGAACGAGGACAAAAAAAAGTATAACTAGGAAGGAGAAGCCTCGGCTGTGGTTCCTTGCTGCGTGCTGTTCTTTTGAAGAAAAATCTTTGTCTTTGCACACATAAGGCTTTACCTTTTTCTTTTTTCTTTTTAAAAGAAGGCTTGCGAGGAGGTGGTAGCGGTGCGTGGCCCGTCGTCGCGGCTTTACCTGTCGCTGGTTCTTCATTCCTAAGATTTAAGCTTTACTGTCGTCATCTTTTTATTTTCGCTCTTTACCACGCGTCATTCTAATCATGTCTCTCACGACAGCTTTTCCTTTCCACGCCTATGTCGGCGACCTCCGCACCCGCGCGGTGCACGAGGAGAAGAATGCCGTCTCCCTCTCCCTCATGACCTCCGAAGACATGGCCCGCATCGCCTTCGTGGAGGTGCGTACGCGGTGCAGCCAGGAGGACCGCCTCGCGCCGTGGAACCCCACGGTGCGTCGCGACGGCAACTACCCGACGTTCTACGACACCCGCATGGGCAACTTCGACGTGCGCAGCTTTCCCCCGCAGGCCTGCTCCACCTGCTGCAACACGCTGAACGGCAAGTTCGGCAACGAGCGCTGCCAGGGCCACTACGGCTACATCAGCATGCCGCGTCGCTACCCGAACGACCCGGTGCGGGGGCAGGAGCACCTGTGCGTCATCAACCCCCACCTGACGCAGGAGGTGGAGCAGCTGCTGCAGGCGGAGTGCTTCTTCTGCCACCGCCTTCGTGTGCCGGAGTTCGACGTGGTTCGCTATCAGCAGGCGCTGCGCCTCCTGGATGCGGGGCTTATTGGCGACGCCCTCCGCTTCCTGGACATGGTGGCCAACGCGCACGGGCAGGAGATGCGGATGCGCCGCCGTCGCGATGCCAACGAGACGGTGATCAACGACATCCCGCTGATGCTGGAGTACGTGGAGCGGGTGCTGCGGCAGCGTGGCGTGGGCGGTGCGGCGGCTGGCGGTGAGCACGGGTCCGATGATGCGGCTGCCGCATACGACGACGACGGTGCCGACACGACAGCGAGCACGCACAAGTCCTCGCTGGATGTGCGCAACGAGATCTGCAAGCAGGCGCTGCGCAAGTTTCGCGAGTACGGCAACGTCTGCGCGCACTGCCAGGGCATCTCGCCGCGCATCACCACCAAAAACGGTCACCTCTTCTTCTACTTCAACAAGAAGAATGCCGACTTCAACGTCGCCAACGGTGGGCTGACGCTCGCGCAGCTGCGGGAGTGGGAGGAGATCAACCGCCGCCAAGGACGCAGCCACTCGTACTTCCGCACGTCGTGGGTGCGGGAGCACATCAAGCAGCTCTGCCAGCACGAGTCCGCCATCCTCGCCTCCCTCTTCCCCCACCTCGGCGAGGCAACGCTGAACCTGCCCTACGACTGCCCGCTGCCGCCGCAGTACTACTACAAAGTCTTCTTCCTCGACAAGCTCCTCGTCCCCCCGCTGCCGCTGCGCCTCTCGTCTGGCATCCAGCTGTCGGAGTCGGGCTCCATCATCGCAGACGGACGCACTCGTGGCCTCTCTGACGTGCTCGGCTTTGTGGAGCAAATCGAAGCCTACTACGTGCTGTACAACAACTCGACGCCCGAGCGCAACCTCGTCAGCACGGCGCAGGAGATTGCCCAGGAGCACAACCTGCGCAACCTGCAGGCCAAGGTGACCGAGGTGTACACCGACGTGCTGGACAGCTTCGCCAAGAAGGAGGGGCTTTTCCGCATGCACATGATGGGCAAGCGTGTCAATCAGGCCTGCCGCAGCGTCATCTCTCCCGACTACATGGTGGAGCCGAACGAGGTGCTGCTGCCGCGGCCCTTCGCACGCGCGCTGACTTTTCCCGAACTGGTCAGCGGCTTCTCGGCCGCCCGCACGCTCTTCCTGAAGCGGTGCGTGATGAACGGCCCGGACGTCTACCCTGGCGCGACGCACTTGGAGATTGGGCCTGCCGAGCGGGGAGACGCGCTTCATTGACCTGCACGTGCCGGAGCCGGTGCGTCGGCAGCACGCGATGAAGTACTTCGCGATGGCGCAGACGGGGTCGCTGACGGTGCACCGACACATCGTGGACGGCGATCGCCTCATCTTCAACCGCCAGCCGACGCTGCACAAGGTGTCGATGATGTCGTACCGCGCTAAGGTGCTTTCCGGGCTCAAGACGCTGCGCTTCCACTACGTGAACGGCAGCTCCTACAACGCGGACTTCGACGGCGACGAAATGAACATCCACGTCGTGCAGAGTCTCGAGGCGAAGGCGGAGCTCGAGTGCCTGATGGACGCCAACCTCAACTACCTCGTCCCCACCTCAGGCAAGCCGATCCGTGGCTTCATTCAGGATCACATCGTCGCCGGTGTGCTGCTGACGCTGCGGGATAAATTCCTGCCCCACCACACCTTCGTGCAGCTCGTCTACAACGGTATTGCGCCGTACATGCTGAAGCACGGCAACCCGCTGAGCGCGCACGCGACGCTGACGGAGCTCATCCCGGTGCCGGCGGTGCTGAAGCCGCGTCCGCTGTGGACAGGCAAGCAGCTCATCTCGGTGCTCGTGCACTACGTGACGGGTGTGGTGGAGAGTCGCGTGGGCCGTCGCAAGACACACGGCGTCAGCATGCATGGCACGTCGCTCGTGCAGCCCGCCACCTACACCACCACCGACCCCAACACGGGTGAGCTGCTCGTCGCGTCGAAGACCAGCATGGAGGACGGTCACGTGCAGTTCTTCGAGAGCGAGCTCATCACCGGCATCCTCTGCAAGAACCAGCTCGGCTCGGGCAACTTGTCCGTCGTGCACGTCATCCACGAGATTTACGGCCCACACATGGTCGGCGAGCTCTTCGGCGCGTTGGGCCGCGTGCTGACGATGAGCCTGCAGCGGGAGGGTTTCTCGATTGGCATGGACGACATGCTGCTGGTGCAGGAGGACCGGCGTGCGCGCTGCTGCGCGAGCTTGATGACGCCCCGCTTTCCCTTCCCGATGAGGAGGCAAAGGTGATGCCGGTCATTATGGGGATGGCGACCAACCTGCAGAAGGAGTTCGTGCCTGGCCGCATGCTCCGCCCCTTCCCACACAACCAGCTCCTCTTGATGACGATGTCCGGTGCGAAGGGCAGCAACACCAACACCATCCAGATGTCCCTCGGCCTCGGTCAGCAGCTCTTCGACGGCCGGCGGGTGCGCCGCATGAACTCTGGCAAGACGCTGCCGCCCTTCTTCGTGGCGGAGAAGCGGGCCCGCTCGCTGGGCTACGCCGTCGGCCGCTTCGCCTCGGGCATCCGCCCTGCGGAGTACACGATCCACGCCATGGCGGGCCGCGACGGGCTCATCGACACGGCTGTCAAGACGTCCCGCTCTGGTCACCTGCAGCGCTGCCTCATCAAGGGCATGGAGAGCCTCGTCGTGCAGTGGGACCACTCCGTGCGGGACGCCAACGGTAGCGTGGTGCAGTTTCTCTACGGCGGTGACGGCCTCGACCCGATGCGCACGTCGTCGCTGCAGGCGTGGGAGGTGGTGAAGGACAACTGCGTCGATCTGGGCCGCCGCATGAACATCAACACCGGTGTTGCCACGGCCGAGGACGACGCCGAGGACGGCACGCGGAACAGCCAGGGAAAGCGGGAGCGGCCGAACGACGTGGCAGCGGCGATGCGAGCGGCGCAGCGTGCGTTGCTGGAGGCGGAGGCACAGCGCGACCCGTTGCCGCGGCCCTACAAGACGAGTCTCGACACCTACCTCGAGACCAAGGCGCAGTTCCCCCTCTTCAAGAAGGTGTCGCAGGTGGCGCGGTGGGCGAAGAATGGCGTGCTGAGCGAGAAACTGGCGGAGAAGCGCACGGAGAGCATCGCCTACTACCGCGACGTCATGACGGAGCTGACGACGCGGCGCCGGGTGCGGGCGTACTGCGACGCTGGCGAGCCGGTTGGTCTGCTGGCGGCCCAAGCTGCCGGTGAGCCGTCGACGCAGATGACGCTGAACACCTTCCACAGCGCAGGCTCGACTGTGACGCACGTGACGGAGGGCATTCCGCGTCTGCGTGAGCTCCTCATCTACGCATCCGTGCAGCAGGTCGCGATTGTCGTGCCGGTCGAGAAGGCAGCGGAGGCGGACGAGGCGGCCATCTCGCGCATCGTGCAGGCGGGCGTGGCGACGCGGCTGACAGACTGCATGGCGCGCGTGCCGGCCGGCGAGGGCCGCGTGAGCACCCCTGGCTACCACTACCACGTCACGCGCAGTGCGGAGGGCACGCAGGTGACGGTGGCGCTGCTCTTCTCCAAGGCGCTGCTGCAGCACAAGCAGCGGACGATGTGCATGTCGGCCCCTGAGCACCTTCAGTCCTTTATGCAGACGCTGAAGAACTTCGCGCGGCAGGTCGTGACGGTGATGCGCGGCCGGTCGAAGGAGGAGCGGGAAGGCGCTGGTGGGGCGGCAGCCGGCCTGATGAAGGACGCCACGCAGGACCCACACAGCCAGATGGAGGACGACGGCGTGGGTGCGGCCGGTGCGAGCGACGACGACGAGAACGACGACGACCGCTCGACGCAGATGAACACGCCGGCGCTCGGGGCGGCGGCAGCGCCGTCGGCTGCTGGCAGCGACGCCGGCGATGACGATCGTCTCCCACGCCGCGGTGGCAACGGCGGCAACTCTGACGAGGACAACGAGAGCGGGAACGAGAGCGACAACGATAGCGATGAGGAGGGGGCCGCAGGGGCGTCGCAGCGCAAGTCGAAGGCGAAGCGCAACGGTGCGAGGTCCGACGACGACGACGCAGAGGACGAGGGATTCGATGAGGAGGCGCTGGCGAAGTCGTATTTAAAGAGTGACGCTGCGGGTGCGGGCAACGGCCATGGCCGGGTCGAGGCGTCGAGCTACGAGAAGTTCCCCACGATTCACGCCGTCTTCGGCAACAAAAAGTACCGGGTTGAGATTGCGCCGGTGCTGCGGGAGGCGGCGGCACGCGACGGTGTCGTGCAGCTGCCAGACGACCTCTTCATGGTGAACGTGACGATCCAGTCCCCTGACCAGGTGGTGGCGGTCATCCCAGATGTTCTCGAGAACGCGCTGGCGCAGCAGACCTTCCCCTCGTGGCTGGCCCAGTTCGACGCCGTCACCTACACCCGCAAGGCAGAGGACCCGTCGAGTGGTGAGATGGTCTTCCAGGGCCGCGCCGCAACGATCCGCAACGTGACCGCCTTTCTCACCCTCTTCACGGTGCGTGCGCGGGCGATCAAGGTGCGCAAAGCACGCTCGACGGATATTCGCGACATGTGCACGTCCTTTGGCGTGGAGAGTGGCTACAAGGCGCTCTTTGACGAGCTGGACAAACTCTTCAAGCGCTACGCGGTCGACTACCACCACCTCACGCTGATTGCCGACGTCGCGACGCACCGTGGTGTCTGGGAGAACTTCAACTTCACAGGCGTCATCTCGCACAGCGCGAGTCCGCTCTTCCAGATGACCTTTGCCTCGTCGAAGCGTTTTCTGCACACCGCGATGACGCGCGGCGTCGGCGATGAGCTGCGGTCGATCAGCTCGGCCATTATGGTCGGTGCGCGTCCACGCGTCGGGACGGCCTGCGTGAAGGTGGGGCAGGACCCGAGCATGTTACGCGATGTCATTGAGCGCAACCTCTCATGATGATGGCGCGGTTTTTGGTTGCGGGTGTCGATGCCGTTCTTTCTTTTCTTTTCATCTTTTTCTTCTTTGTCCGAATCCGGTAGTTTTGGTTGTCAGCTGACACGAGTATTTTCTTTCTCTTCTTTTTTTTGTTTGGTAATTTTCCGTTTTAACTCAACGTTTAAAGATTGTGATAAGTCTTTGGTTGTGGTGGCTGCAGCCGCTTCAAGTTGTGGTTCTGAGTATTTTTTTAATTGTTGTTTGTTAACCTTGTTGTGAAGGTGAAGACAGTTGTGACGATCGCGGCTTGTCAGCGCGGTTCTGCTGCGCTGATGCGTCGTTTCCTTTCTCTAACGCTGTTGGAGTGACGAAGAAGAAGCAGGCTGTGCGTGTCTAGAAGCATGACCCTTCTCTCATTCTAAACGCATTTCATCTTCACTTCAAATTAAAAAGAGTTGCGCTGGCGCATCTTCTTCCCTTTTTTTTTTTTCTGCCGGGGGCGTGTTTAAATCTCTCATGCGAAGAGTGTCGGAGACGTGGTGAAGCTGTGAGTGGCTGTACGATTTGGCGGCGGCGCGTGACGTGTCGCATTGTCTTTTTTTTCTTTTTTTTTCTTCTCCTAATTGATACGATTTAAGTTGTGCAATTACACCTCTGATGATTAACGCACATAACCAACAACGACGATCGATGGATTTCTTCCACCGCCCACAACCGCGAGTGACAGATACGGGGTGGAGTAGCAAGAAGTTTTTTTGCGGACGACGAAAGAGAGGAGCAAAGATGTTTGCTGCTGCTCATCGTATTGCTGCCGCACGTCAGTGCCCTCTTCTTTTTTTTCCAAATGGGTCTTCTCTCTTCGTCTTGCTGCAGGGAAAAATAAAAGTGAAGAATTGTGGCGGTTGCCTTTACTTCGCACGACAAGCTGACGAGGGCGGTCCGTCGGTCGAGTGTGACGCTGTGGACACATGCTTTGTCTCTAACAAGAGAATGCAGCGCATTCGCTCTCGCGCTCTCTCACTGCTGGTACATGCAAAGCCACAAGCATGCAACGCTCATATTCTCCACTTCCTCTTCTCCTCCAAACTTTTCTTTCTCTGGTGCAACTATGCAAATTGTTAAGGGAACAGTGTCTTCGTGGATTCTTCGATTTGCCAGCGCGGAGACGGCGGCTTCTTCAAGGATTGACAGAGAGGCGTTTTTTGCGCATGCCTTCTACTGCGGTTGTTCAGGCCCAACTGTTTTTTGTTTTGTTGTTGTTTAGGTGTTGACACACACCACAACAGCGCTCTTCACACACGGCACCGCATTATTTGATTTCTGCGGTCTGCCTTCCTTTTCTTTAACTTTTCTCCTTCAAATAATATATTACCTCTTTACAGAACTCTTCCGCCAAACTAAACAAAAAAAAACTGAGAATTAGACCGTCTCGCCTAAACCTTCACGCTTTACTTTCATTTCTTCAGTCAGTGAGAGAGTGAAGTTGTGTGTCAGTAGGTTAGAGACCAAAATGGGTTTTCGCCGCGTACTCGTGCAAGCGGTGGGCGACCGAGGAGCATCAAGTTGCACTGGTGCTGCTTCTGCGGCTGCGGCTGCCGTTGCGGTACAACTCCGGTCCTGCTTTCAGTCCACGCCCGTCGCACAGGCACCTCGCCAGAAATCCACCGCGAAGGGACCGAAGTCAGCGGCAACAAAGGCGACGACGACGCTGCGGAAAAAGGCAAAGACGGCAGCACCGCAGCAGCAGCCCGTAGCGCCACCGCCGCCCTCCGATGCAGAGTCCCACCATCTCAGCAGTCAAGACGTGGCAGGGGCACCTGCCGTCTCCTTAGATGCCGAGATCGACGCAGGCACGTCACTCTCCACATCAGCAGCGGTAGACGGCGGCGACGGAGTCGATCGCGTAGAGCCGCAGCCACTCGCAGAGGACCCGAGGAGGAGCGAGGACATAACGAGTGCTCCCAGTGCTGCTGCTGCTGCTGCTGCTGCTACAACTGCGTTTGCTCTTCCGCTTCGCCCGGCAAGAGCCCACTTCACCGCCGATGCCGCGGCCCGCGTGCGGTCCGCATCGCATTGGTACGCTGATGGGTGGCAGCGCCGCATGCTTGTCGGCGCGCACGCCGCACTGGAAGCAACGGCCGCCTGCCCCGACCCTCGGCAGCACATCCCCCGTCTCGTCACCGAGGAGGGGGACACGACAGCAGCACCACTAGGGAAAGCAGAAAGAGTGGGAACTTCTTCGCCGCACAGCAGCCGCGCTGGCTGTGTGGTGCACCACGTTCTTCCCCCTCTCCTTGCGGAGGCAACAGCACCAACAGCACGAGCGCCAGCGATGGGAGCAGCGGCGGATGCAAAGCTGCTCCCGCTGGACTCTGCGATTCGTCTGCTGGCGGACACCTTTGGCTTTACGCTGCATCGCATCAGCATCATTTGGCAGGCGCTCGCGGCATCGACGACGACGGTGAACGCGGTGCTGCCCTCCACAGTGGCAATGGCCAACAGCGGCAGTTGCACGGGAGGGGCCGATGCGGTCACTACCACCAACGCACTCTCCTTTCTCTCCTCGCCGCTCTCCTCTGCTGCCGCCGGCTTCATGCTCGCAAACCGAACCCCGGAACGTCGTGCCGTCGGGATCGAAAACCTGGCCCCGCTGCACTGGCTGGAGAACTCCTTCTGTGCGCTCTGCCGGCGTATCGCAGAGGATGTGCAGATGACGCTGCAGACGACGGGCGAAGCAGAACGAGGGGCGTGCCGTGCGGTGCGGGCTCAGGCGGCAGCAGTCATGGCGGCGCTGGAGGACACGGCGAAGTGCACAGGCAGTCGATCAGTGCTGGCGATGCGCCGCCACGTGCAGCAAAAAGGGACAAGGACATCAGCAGCGTCTGCGTCAAAGCGGAAGCGCAAGTCGCACCACACCAGCGCTGCTGCTGCTGCTGCTGCTGCTGGTGCTGTTGTTACGGACAACTCGGACAGTGTGCAGGACACGCTGCTCAACACGGTGAATCGAGTGAGCTTGGAGCTTCACCTGCTGCACGTGTGGCTGACTCGTCTGAGTACTGCGGCGAGTGCTGGTGGTGCCCCTTCTGTGGAAGCGGTGGTGCGTCAAGCCGTAAGGTGGGGTGCACACTACGAAGAGAAGAACAGCAGGGGGGCTGTCCCGTCGGTGGAGCAGCTGGAGTGGATGCTGGCGACAGCGATGCTGGAGCAGATGCACGTGCAGGTGTACCGCTTTCACTTCGCGCACATTACCACCCCCACGAATATAGCGGAGCTGGCGACGCGGGAGTCGGCGCGGCGTCTTTACGTGGTGGAAGCGAAGGCGTTGCAGGGCCTCGCTGCTCTCGTCGACTTCGCCTTGGAGAAGCGGTCGGTGATGGGCGGCAGCGGCAGCGGCGACGACACGGCATCCAGCGAGCCCGCGTCCACCAGAACGCCCTTCCGCGAAGCCCTCTTCGCGCTGCTCAACAGCTTTCACACAGTGCTGCCGGTGTACGCGGTGCTGCAGCCGGCGTGGCAACGTGTGCTCGCCAAGGAAGGCGCGTCTGCTTTCGCAGCTCCGGCGCGGCAAGAGGAGCTGCACGGAGACGGAGATGTGGACTTTATTAGTCTCACCCGCGCTGCCTCCCCAACTGCCGTGTGGGACGTTGTGGCGCGCCGCTGGACGCGAGAGGAGGCGGACACGCGCGTGAGCGGCGCGCTTGCTGCGCTGTGGTGGCTGCGCATGTTGCCGCTGTGGATGAACGCGATGAGCTGCACGCTGCAACTCCGAATCGTCGCTGCCGCCATGCGTGCAGTGGTGGGAAAGGCAGCAGGCAGCAGCAGGGTGCAGGGCTTGGTGCTGTGTGATGTTGTGGCTGCGCTGGAGACACAGCTAGAGCGCTCGGGTGAACTGCTGCGCGACGTGCTGCGCTTTGATCGTGTCCAGTATGAACGCCTGCTGTCAACGACAAGGACAGCGCAAAGCAGCACTCCGTCCTCGCTGTCAGCGGACGCCACGCGTGGCATGATGGGTGGCGACGGTGCAGAAGTGGTTGGGGAGGGGGAGATGACCGGGGAAGACGGGACAGAAAACGCGGTGGACGGCGCAGGGAATCCGCCGCCGTTGCAGCGCTTCCGCGGCAAGCGCTCTCTCTTCTACAAGGACGCCGACGCCGCGACGCACTCGATTTTGCACGGCGGTGCCGCGGAGGACCGGAACAGCGTCAAGGCAGCCACTACCAGTGCCAGCGGCAGCAGCGGTGGGAGGAGCCCGTCGCCACGTTTTTCATCGCGGCTGCGCCACGTCGGCAGTGCAAACACTCTCACCACCGCCGCCTCTTCTGATGGTGGCAGTGGCGGGCACGCCGCAAGGGACCAGCCGTCCGCGTCCTCCTCGACAGCCGAGGCTCGCGCCACGACGAGCGCCATCTTTGACGTGCTGGTCGTCTCACGCGAGGCTTCCATCCTCCTCACGCACCGATTTGGTGTCGCGTCCCACGGCGACCGCGACCGCGTCGTTGAGGAGACGTGGGCCGCAGCAGCGCGTGCGAGGACGGAGCTGTGGATGATGCTGTACGCGCTGCCGGCGTCTGCGGCGGTGGATGCGGCGACGACGCGAGCCCGTAATGGGGACTGGAGCACCGCGCAGGTCTTGCGCAGCTGCCTCCCGCCTGCTCTGCGCCTCCTGCTGTTGTCTGCGCTGCGTGTGGCGCCGTCTCGACGGGTGGCGCAGAGGGGGCCGCCGCGAGTGCGTCGCCGCGAGAGAAGCGCGGGAGTGACGGTGTGGAGGAGGAAGAAGAAGAAGGCGTGCTGCGTGAGGTGCTCGCCGTGGTGGCGTCTGCACAGCAGCAGCTGGGTCTCGGCGTCTTCGAATCCCTCGACCACCTCCTCGTCGCCCTTGGCGGCATCCTCCTCCGCATCTGCAGCACTGCGGCACAGGACAGCCGGTCCCTGCTTTCCGCGAACGGCCTGCCGCGTCGCAACAGAGAGTTGGAGCGCATTCAGATTGTCCTCGCCCTCGGCGCGAACACACTGCTGACAGACAGCCTGCTAGAATGGGAGACAGTCCAGGCGTTGTGGCAGCTGCGGCAACTGCACTACATGCCGGCATTGAGCGCCAAGGTGGACAGCAACAAAGGAGAGAAGGCGTTAGTGTCTTCTGCGGTTGCCGCGTCAGCTGCGATGAACGCCTTTGCCACCCAGTGGACGAACACCATGATTGCCGATTTGGTCCTCCTTTTCTTCCGCGCACGTCAGGACCCGGCGGCGGTACTGGCCAACGCTGAAAAGTTGCTGACGGCGCTGCGCGAGGACCCGGTGGTTGCTGCGCTGCCGCTCTATGCAAAGCAGGTGACGCTGGCGTGCGTGCTGCACAGCCTGCGTGCATTGCTCTTCAGCGTACGGTCTGCCTCGAGCAACGCGTCTAGAGGGCGGCGGCACGAACGTCGCAGCACGGCAAGCGAAGGGGTGGCGGCGGCCACGACAACGGTGCAGCGGGCAGATATTGTGCGGGTGTACACGCAGCTGCTCGACACCCTCGCCGCCGACGCCGACGCGCGCCTGCTCTGCTGCTACGCGGCCTTTGTGGAGAGTCTCTTTGAGGTACACCAGCGCCTCCGCGCGGACACCGCCGCGCTGGTCGCCTGGGCGGATCAGTACCTGCTCCCCCTCATCCTGCCCGTCCTTGTTGCGGGCCTCCGCCGCTCTCTCGCGACGCACAGCTCCGCCACGCACTGCAGCGTGTGCGAGGCAGCGCTGATGCTTCTCTCACCCCTGGCTCGATACACGGCAAGTCCGCTGACGACGCCAACGGATGTTCTGCAGAGTCGGTGGAGCCGCGTGCTGCTGCAGGTGGGCCTGTACTGCATCCGCAGCACCGGCAGGGGAGGCTTAAAGCGAGCTGCTGACTACGGCATGCCACCGGTGACGCTGCCGGACATGACGCAGCACGTTGCCGCCAAGTCGGTGTCGCCGTGGTGGGAGGCAACCTTCGCCCACGGCGCCGAGGCTGTGTTTCTTGGCCTGCTGGACCAGAGCAACTCGGTGCTCTGGCAGACGCAGCCGATCGAGCCGCACAGCAGCGTCGTCGCCGACGGTGTCCGAAAGGCCTTTATTGCCTACGTGGATGTGTGGGGCTCGCGTGTGCGCTTCGGGCGTCAGGCGTGGGACACAGCGGGGCCGGCCAAGGCACCAGCGAGCAACGCGACACCGCAGGCACTCATGGCGTGGCTGCAGCGGTGCTGTGCGGACGCCGAGGCCTTCAGTGCGGCGACGCAGCCGGCCCGCACCGCAGGCGCGGAGGCCACCCCCTTTCTCGCTGCGAACCCCTCCAAGGCGCGTCAGCTCGGCTTTCTCGTGCGCTTCATGGAGCACTTCCTGCGAGAGCAGGAGCGCAGTGCTCGCCAAATAGACGAACTACCCACCTCCGCCACTGCGGCTGCCAGCGCTCTCACGCCGACCTCGCAGGGCGGTGCTGCTGCGGATGCCGGGGACGGGTTGGGGGAAGCAGCAGCGGTGGTGCTGTTGGACTTCGTCGGGCACCTCAGCAGCGCGGGTGGGTGGTCGGTGATGACGTGGGCGTGCAACGTGGCCGAGACGGCGACGAAGCTCGAGTTGAAGCGCCACCGCATCCTTCCCGAAACGGTCCGTGCGGTGGCTGCAACGGCGATTCTCTCGCAGATCCGCACCGTGCCATCGCCACAGGAAGACAGCCCGCTACCCCATGACCTTGCCAAGGCCCTCTTCACGCTGTCAGACCTCTTGTCTTTGGATGCGGAGTCTTTTTTCGGCTACCCACGCCGCTCCCCCCTGCACGGTCTCTTTGCCCGGTCCACCCGCGACCAGTACCGCGTGCTGACGTTCGGTTTAAAGCAGGCCACCGCGTACGTGCAGCTCGCCTCGCGCAAGTACCGTGCGTGGCAGGACGCAGCAGCAGCAGCGGACGGCGAGGAGCAGCAGTTGCTACTGCAGGACGGAGACGGCACCGCTAGCACTGCTGAAGAGGATGAAGCCGTGGCCGAGGTGAGCCGCAGCATCGGACGGTACTACGCGACACTCTGGGCTGCCCACACAGCGCGGCAGCATGGCGAGCAAGTCGCCGCGGCCGCCCTTGCCGAACTCAGACAAGACTTCAGTTACTACGTGAACTGCCTCGTGGTCTTGATGGATGCATGCTTGGAGTGGGCACGCCTCTTTCTCGCGCGACAGCAGGGCGAGGGGGAGGAGGACCTGCGAGTCGTGATCGAGGCTGCCGTGACGGAGTTGTGCCGCACGCTGGCGGCGAACGTGCAGAGTCTGCTGCTGCTCACAGGAGAGCAGCGCGCGGAGTGCTTCGCGGCGGAGGAGGCGCAGGTGCTCTGGGCCGCGCTTTGCGTCGCGAGCACCCTCAGCATCGCGATTCCACTCGATCAGAAGGAGCGCTTCTTCACGCCGCGGTGCACGCTGGCGGTGCAGCGACTGCTTGAGCGTGTGCACAGCCTCGTCGAGCGCGTTGCCGCTGCGGGGGATGACGCTGAACATCAGAAGGAGAAGACGCCAACGCGGCCGTTGTGCACCGCCCTCGTGTGCGGTGTGCAGCACCTCCTGCGTGGACCGCGCGCGTGGCAGCGACTTTCCATCCGCCTTGCGTTACGGCAGCGCGAAGAAGACGACCTCACGGCGGTGGTTGACGCGCTGCGCATCCAGCTCGTTGCGACGCGGTCCTACAAGCCCGGCAGTGCGCTGCTCTGCGGTGTGTGGGAGCGACTGTTCACCGAGCTCACACAGCCGCTACCGGCGGCAGCAGCAGCATCAGTGAAAAAGAAGAGTCGCTTTCTCGCAGCAGCGACGGTGGCCTCACGTGGTGAGTTCGCTGGGGTGCTGCGCGAAGCTGTCGCGGCCTACGCAGCGCAGCGCGGGACAACACCGCCTCTCGCTGACGTGGTGGCGGTGGCCGCGAAGCATGTCGTCGAGGATGCAGCAGCAGTCAAGGAGGACCGTCAGCGTGCCTGCCGTCTGGCCGCTCAGGGCGGGATGGCTGGCGATGCATCGGAGGCGAGCCTGGCCTCGTCATTGACTGCCGGCGCCGCCAACGTGACCAGAGCCTCTGCGCCAAGCATCCCCGGATCCACCGCCTACACCCACGTCAACATTGCAGCAGCGCTGGAAAGCGGAACCGTGCCGCTGTCGGTGGTGCTGGACGCTGCCGTGGCGCACGCTCACGCCACCCTGACCGCCGGCCGCTTGCGCACACCCCTGTGGCGTGGCGGTGCTGATGCTGCTGCTGCGGGAGGTGGTGAGGACGGGAGCGACGGGAGCGACGGTGCTGCACCACCCCTCATCGGAGCCGCACGCCTGCTAAAGGACTACTATCAAGACATAATGGACCTCGTGACGCACGTCCCTCTCCGCGAGCTCCTCAGCCACCCCAACGCGGAGGTTCTCTTTGCGAGTCTCTTCCGCCTGCAGGGGGTCGTGGCAGCTGACGCCGAAGATGCGCTGTGGCGGACGTTAACGGCGCGGTGGAAGGAGGAGCTGCTGGCGCCGACGGAAGCAACGTTCTTGCGTCTGCAGGAGTCACAGTTGGCTCTGGTGCGGCTGCGCCGTGGCGTGCAGACATCCGGCACCGGTAACAGCGCTACAAGCACGGCTGCAAGTACCAATGCATGGCAGAGCGAGCACGGCCGCCGCGGCCTTGGTGGATGGGGCGACGACACGCCGCCGCTGGACATCTTCTCGTGCAGCGGTGACAGAGCAGATGAGGCCGGTGGTGTTGGCTACATTGCAGCTGCCGCTCGTGCCTCCCTGCGAGACCACTGGTTCCCTGAGCACTACAGCCTCGCGCACCACGATGATGGCCGGCGGCTGATGGGCGCCCAAGCTTCTCCACGCGGCAGCAAGAAGAGCGGCGAACAGCCACCGGATGAGACCTTCGCGGGCGAGTTCGACGCGGAGGCGACAGGGCTTGCCGCCCTCGCCGCAATGCCAGATCCTGTGCCCCTGCCCGTGGTTCTCTCGCTGCTCTCCGCGCTGGCACGGCGGATGAGCGGCCTCGATAGCCGCAGCACAGAGGCAAAGAGACACGGAGATGCTCTGCGGGAGTCCTCGAGCTGGCTGGCGGCCGGGGGCAGCGGTGGAGAGCAGCACAGCACCACCGCCACGACTGCTCAGCGAGGCAATGGCGACAGCGCTGCGGTGGGGGCCTTCGTTGAGGCAGTGGTGACGTACGCCGCACGCGCCTACTGGCTCTTGCGCCCGCGGCTCGACGACAGCGCGTTTCTTGTCTGGGCAACGGTGGAGCGCAGCATGGCCGTCTTCCCCACCGCGAACGGTGTGTGGCAGCAGCAGTGGGACCGCATGTGCCGTGGGTGGCGTCTACCGGCGTCCACGACCCACGCGACGACGGTGGCAGGAACGTTCCTATCGGCTCCGCAGCGCCACCGCGTTGCGGCGTGGTGTGCACGACTGCGGGAACATTTTCCAAGTCTGCAGCACCTTGCCGTCCTTGCGCCGGGGAAAGAGGAGGAGGCGGTGCTGAGCTACATGCGGTCGATGGCCGCCTACACGCACCTCCTCTCCCTCACGATGCGGCTGCTGATGCGTCACCGCCTCTTGGGTGATCTGATCAAGGGATCAGAGGACATCGTCAGGGAGCGACTGCAGCTGAGCCGGTGGAAGAGTACGGGCGGCGCAGGTGGCGCAGCAGCGGCCACGGATGAGCAGAGCTTCAACTCGATGCGCCGCAGAACCGTCGAGCAGGAGGTGCGTCGTCTTGCCCAGGAGCGGCAGACGCAGCAAGCGCTGGTAAACCGCAACCTGCTCGAGAGTGCCGCGCTGCAGTACTTGAATGTGGCCTGGACTCTCGTACGGCATGGTGACAGCTTAACGCATCGGTCGACGGACATGATCGTGGCGCAGCTGACGCAGACGCAAAGTGCGAAAGCGGGAAGAGCGGCAAAGATGGCGGCTGCCTCCTCGCGCGATCCGGCTGATCTTATTGGCTTCGCCGAGGAGCTGCGGCGGATGGTGGCGACTGTCCTGCAGGACACGCTGTCCAGTATCTTATCCACAGCCGGTATGACCCGAGTGTTCGTGATGGGCGATTTGGTCACAACGCTGTTCATCAGCGGCTTCTCGTGCGACCCGTTGCTGCTGCGTGTGCCAGCGCACTCTCAAACTGGCTCTGCTGCTGGTAGCGCTGCGGGTGCGACGGCGAGTAGCACCGCACCGGCAGTGACGGTGGTCGCGACACTGCTGGACGCGGTGGGGAGTGCAGCCGCGATGAGTAGCGGCAGCAGTGATGGTGGTGGTGGCTCGGCGCTGTCCTCACCCGCGGCAGCGGTGTCGAGTGCACACAGAGCACTGAACCCCATCACGCGTGCCGAGCTCTACGTGGGCAGTCCCACACTTCTCGCCATGCTGACGCCTTTCTTCACGCAAGACAAACTGCTACGCAGCCTGGGAGCCCACCGGAGCCCTGTGGCCCTCCAGCCAGTCGTCTCCTCGCTCGAGCACTACCTCTCTCGCCACGACGTCCCCCTCTCACCGCTGCTGGAGGCGACGACGGAGCTGCTGACCTGCGGCGCTGTTCGCAGCAGCGCGCTGCACACCTACTGCGAGCACCTCGCAAGTGAGCTGACAACGCGAAAGGAGTTTCGGCAGGCGCTGGAGCCGCCGACCATCGCGTCGGTGGAGCAGGGTGGTGCCGGGTCGATTTCAAATGAGGTGGTGATTGCCTTTGTCGCTGCGATTGCACGGCGCGATGTGCACATCACGAAGAAGACGCTGGCCACGCTACTCCACCTAATCATGACGAAGCGGTTGGATGTGTTTGGGCAGCCGCCGACAGCGAACCGGCAGGGGAAGCTGACCCTTGTGCAAGTCGGCACGACGGTGGAGACGACCATCGATACCACCAACCCTTTGTACTCGCCACGCCGCACACGCGCTACCGCCACTGGCGCGGCGAACCACACCGGCGCATCCACAGCAGACACAGATGCGTCCTTGACGGAGGACGACGCCACGGCAGTGATGGAGGCCTTCAACGTCGACCACTCCACCGACTTCACCGCCATGACGCACCACAAAGCCCTCGCTGCCCTCACCATCGACCTCCCTACCGTCTTGGAGGTGGCGATGCACATCGACGCCATGCGCACCCTCGACGCGGGTGAGCTGCGGCGCGCGCGGCAGATGCTGAAGGCCGCCGACGACGCGCGTCGCGAGCGTGTCGCAATGCACCGCTCGCTGGCGCAGATGGCCGCACCTATTGCCACCGCCGCCGTCGCAGCAGCAGCAGCTACGTCCTCCACCGCAGCAAGAACAGCGCCAGCAGGTGGGGGCAAGACGGATGAGAGCGGCAAACGCGGTGGGGCTGCTGCTGCTGCTACTGCGGTGGCTCCCGTAGGTGTGCTGGACGCTTCCCTCCACCTCGAGGACCCACTCGACTACGGCGTGGCAGTGCTGCACCTCCGCTACGCCCTCCGCAAGGTCGTGCACGCCTCGCTGCGGCGTCTCCTGCACCAGCAAGGGCCTCGCATGTTGGCTGAGGTGGCGGACATGCTGCAAATGACCGATCCAGGCATGCAGCAGCGACCCGACCGCGGCTCCCATGGCGTCGGTGAAGGTGGGAAGCGCAGAAGTCGGAGAGGCCGACGCGGCTGACCAGCGTCCGCGGCCCTATGACGGGATCTTGGCCGGCACGACGCGTGTGCTGCTGTCGCGCGCGCTGCTCTGTGCACAGGCCATCGGGTACGACACAAACGGTGCCGTGCTGGAGCTACCTGTTCCCTCGTCGCAGGACGCTGCGGAGGGGCAGCCGGTGCTGAAGCTGCCAGTGCCTGAGCTGCAGGTGTCTGCTGTGGAGGCGGCGATATCTGCCATGGGCACGGCGAGGGGGCGACATGCGGTGGTCGGCACCAGCAGTGGCAAGTTGGGGCAGCTGACGAAGGAGGAAAAGGCAGCGGTGCATCAGCGGGTGGAGCTGGAACGCGAGGCGGCCGTCACGGTTGGTGCGACGACGCACGTGACGGGCTTCAGTGCTGCGCAGCGCATTTCCCGTGCGTTGCGCAGCACACGGCGCACGAAGCGACTTTTGCTCAAGGCCAGAGACTTCAACCGGCAGCGTGGTGGTACGCGGCGCCCGCCGCTGCAAGCTTTTTCCGGCAGCCGGTCTTCTTCTCCTTCCGTGGCGGGGCCGTCGTCATCGCGGTCGCGCGCGTCGCTGCGGTAGCGCAGACGCGGTGAATGAACAACACATGTAGGTTTAAAAGAAAAATATTTTGAAAAAAGAGAGAAAAAGAAGACATGAAACTGCTTTGATGTGGCATTGTGTGGTCTCTGCGAGAGTGAAAACTGCGTTCTCACTTGTGTATCATTTGACAGGGAAAACAAAGCACACACTGAAAGAGAGAGAGAACCAAGAGCAATCTGTGAGTGTGCTTTACCTCTTGCATTGCTTTCTTCCTTTCCGGAGTGTCATCTTCTGCTGTTGCTGTGTGTACCTCGACGCCTCCATGCTCGGCAGCGGAGACGAGAGGAGACAATAAAAAAAAAAAGATAATTATCTCAAAGCGGCTTCATGCACTCGTTCACACAAACACATACACGTCTCTATTTATATTTTTTTCTCTTTCCCTCTCTCCCCATTTTTTTTCCTTTTTTGCTAATCGCATTTCGGCGAACGCGCATACACGACCATTAAACCCGTGCTGCCTGTCATTCACCCCAGCTACAGCGTTACTGGGGAACACGTACGCGCATACACACACCCACAGGCAATCGGGTAGACCTCCCAATCGCCTTTGCTGTCCGTAAGAGAGACTCTTCACAAAACCTTTAGCTGCGGCGCTTTTATTTTTTTGACCTGGTGCTACCTGCGCGATCGTTTCTCCCCTTCCTGCGCGTCTCACTGCACACACCTACACACACTGAGTCACCCAAACACGCAGAGCGGCGCACAGTTCTAGGTGTTAAGGGCAGAAACTCTGAGCACGCCTGTCCCTTTGCCTCCTCACCCTCACGGCTTCCATCCCTTATTTCCCCCTTTTTTATTACCATCTTGGTGTTGTTCTTCTTGACCGCCCTGCGCTTCTCTCCGTGCACCAGCGTGTGGGTGTGTGCGTTTGTATTTTCCCTTCTTTCCACCATTGTTGATCTTCTTTTTATCCCTTTTTTTTTTCATTCTACAAGCTCATCGTGTACAACGACACGGCGAGAAAAAGAAACAAAAAAAATCCGCTTGTATTGCAGATAGTGAACGAAAGAAAGACAGAAAGAGTTGTAAGAGAAGGTTGAAACGGACAGACATCGTTGTTGTCGTATTTGTTTGTTTGTTTTATTTCTTGTGTTTTTGTAGAGGTGACTTCGGCATATCATTCGCTTCTACTACTCGCCGGTCCTTCTCTGCGTCGTCTCTCTTTTCTTTAGACTTGTAGAAGTTTTTTTTTGCTGTTGTTGTTATTGTTGTTGTTCGCCTCTCTCTCTCTCTCCTGCTGCTGCTGTTGCGGTAGTCGAGGTGCCGCTCTTATTGCTTTCTTCTTATTTTTCTCCCCCATAGCTCATTTGCATTGGGGCACAGTGACGAGCGATTATTACAGACCCACACACGCACGCACGCACGCGCGAACACATACACAGGCGGAGCTTTCGTTTCTTTCTTCTCCTCAATTTTACACAGAGAGGGAGGGACCGCAACGGAGTAGCTGCCCGGTCTCCCCACCAAGATCTGAGGTCGGACACTTCGGGAAGAGCGGCCTTTTTTTTTCTTCTTCCTGCCCGCGCTTTCCATTTTTTAGAGGGAAAGCTGATGCCGAGTTGTCCCAGGACACAGCAGTCGATACTTTGCTGTTTGCTGTTGTTGTTGTTTGTGCGTGATAGCTGTTTTGTAGAGTTCCCCTCGCCTCATCATTCGCTGTTTTTTTTTCCGGTGTATCGCTTAAAATCTTCTTGTGTCGCAAAATAAGATCTCCCGACATTGTGTGTGTTTGTGTTTACCTCGACGGTGTCCGTGCTTTTTTTTCTCTGCACTTTACGACGAAGGAAGACATCCCCAGTGCGCAGTGCGAATTAAGGGTTTTTGATTCTAATATTTTCTTTTCTCTCCTCTTCGTCTAGTACACTTTTTCTCTCTTGAAGCCTGCGGACACCTACATCGCCGCACGCACAGACAGAGACACGCACACAGGCACATGGAGAGTCCTCCTGTGCGAGGCACGTCGTCCGCCTCTCCACCCAACAGCAGCAAGAACAACAACACCAGCGAACGCTCCGCAGCACCTAATATGACAGCGCTGGACAAGACAACTTCGTCAAGCGCGTCCCTCGAGAGCAGCCTGAACCGTCGGCGCAACACCTACGCCGCCTTGCCCAACGTCCCCTCATCGAAGTCGCTCTCGAGCGACGCACAGGGCAACGGCAGTGGTGCTGTTCCGCGCTACACAAACACAAATCGCCGCAACACAACTTCCGGCATTGACTGGCACACCCCGCCCGTGTCCGTCACGAACTCGCTGGAGCGGGCAAACATGGCGACGCACGCTGCGAGTGAGCCGCGGCACACCACGGCAGGACGCCTGCCTCTCGCCCCGAGTAGCAGCACAGCAGGCGGAGGGACTGCGCTGCCGCCGGTTGCAGGAAGCGGTAGCACACCATCGTCGGCCCCCTCGTCTCTCTCCACGCGGGCCGTGTCTGCCGGTCTTGTGCGCACCAACGCCACCATCACACGCAGTGCGCGGCTGCCGCTGAACTCGAGTACGTCGCCGACGAGCTCCGCAGCGTCGACGCCACCCGCACGACGACCGCCGCTAGGCTGGATGAACGGCAGCAACGGCAACAACAGCAACAACGCGGGTGCCGCGCCTCCCACTGCGCCGCCGTCTGGCAACACAGTGCCGGCCCTTCCCCCTTCAACAGCCTCGGTTGCAGGGAAAGTAGAACGTGTGTCGCTGACGAACGGTGTGGTGAACAAGGCAGGGTCGAATTCCGCCTCAACTTCCCCTTCCGCTTCCCCCGCAACCACAGCAGGGCAGCCTTCTGGCCCACCGCCTGAGGCGAAGACAATCAACACGGCTATCAAGACCTTCAACCAACGTTTGCTGGAGGAGCGGGAGAAGGAGAAGGCGCGTCTGAGCCGCCGCAGCAGCCGCGCCAACTCACGCGAGGCATCCATGTCGGTCCTTCCCGTCCCCTCCACGCAGCCGCCGTCTGCCGCGCCACCGCCACCGCTGAAGGCGACCGCGCCGCCGCCCGCACCAGCAGCACCAGCAGCAGAGCCTTTCGTGAAGCGCGGTTCGTCTGACAGCGCGGTGGTGAGCCGCACCCCGTCCAGCAACGCCCGCACGCCTGCCAGCTCCCCAGCCGGGACGGGAACCAAAACCACACCGGTGAACCCCCCACCAGTGGCCACGACTGCCACCACCAGCAACGCCCGCACTGCACAGTCCCCGGCAGCATCGTCTGCCCGCTCCCCGCCACGGCAGCTGTACCTCGCACCCGGCAAGCCAACGGTGCCGCTGACAGTCAGCAGCAGCAGCAGCGACGACAGCAGTGGGAGTAGTGGCCGGAACAGCAACAGTACCGGCGCGCAGAACAAGCCCCAATCACAACCATCTCTGGCCACCACGAAGACCACCGCGACAACATCGCGCGTCTCCGCCTCGCCGAGCCAACCACGCAGTGTGCAGAACTCCGCCGAGAGTGGGGTAGTCGGCAGTGCGCCGCGCATGTCGTTGGTGGAGCAAGGACCTCGATCCCACCTGCCCCGTACGCTGCCGACTACCACCACCACCAGCACCACCGCCGCCGCATCGCCCGCCACCAAAACCTCTGCACAGCCCACACCGGTGAAGGCACCGCAGCAGACCACCTCACCCGCAGCAGCGACGAACCTCAAGCCGGCGATGACGACATTCACGCCCCCACGTACAACGACGAGTACGAGCGGCTCGCAGTCGGCGCGGCTGGAGCTGGGCAAGGCACCTTTCAGCCAGTCCCCACCACAGCCGCCCTCTGTCCGTCAGTCGGGTAGTGGCACAGCGTTGCAGGTTTCGCCACGCACGGCCTCAACGAATGGATCAGCAAATCGCACTCCAAACGGGGTTAACGCCGTGGCCGCCGCCAGTCTTCCTTCGCGGTACTCGGACTACAACGACGACCGCACACCGACGCCGCCACGCGCTGCGCCGCTCTCGCAGGCACCCGCGAGCCCGGTGTACTCTGCCGTGGAGGTGCAGGCGCACACGCCACCCAACTCCAGCACCACTTCTTCTCGCCGCGGCGTGCCAGGCCTCGCGAGCGTCTTCGGGGACACAAGAAGGACGCCAACACCGTGGTGACGGGAGGCAGCGCAGAGGGCTCGCTCTCGCTGTCCAGCCGCAATCGCAGTAGCGGCAGCGCAAGCGCACCCGCGCCGCCGCCGAAGAAGACTGCGCCGCCGGTGCTCGTTAAGAGCCACACCCTCGACGACCTCGACGACGCAGGCGAGGACGCTGCGACGCCGAATGCGCAGGACGGTGGCCGCAGCAGTGCCCCGGGCAGCGCACGCGCCGCCACGGTGGCCCCGCAGACGGAGCACGGGCGTGGGCAGCGAGTGAGCGACAACACCTCCTTAGATAGCGCGGATGGGGCTGCGGGTGGGAGCGCGCGGGGTGGCGCTCGTGCGTCGCCCTCGAAGCCGCAGCTTGCTCTCACGCAAGGCGGAGGAGCCGGCGGTAACAAGACGAGCAGCTCGCCTCGACCGCCGCCTGCCGTAACTGTACCCGCAAGTGCCAGAACAGCAGCAGCAGCGGGCGCACCACCGGTGACCTCGTCGCCGCTGACGGCGTTGGCGGTCTTCAGCTCCACCGACGAGCCCCGCATCGTCAAGAGCAGCCCACTGACGACAAACAAGGTGGCGCCTGTAAAGGCAACCGATGCCGGGGAGAAGAAGACGGCGCCTCTCAGCAACAACGCTGCCACCGCTGCTGCCGTGCCCTCCTCCGCGGCGTCCACCACTGCAAAGGCACACGGAAATGGAATCGACAGCAGGAACACCGCAGTGAGCAAGCCAACAGCAGCAGCAGCAGCAGCAGCAGCATCGACTTTAGCGCAGCCGCCATCGCCGACAGCTTCACCACCGCACCTCAACACGGGAAGCATCGTCACCGCAGCGCGTTCGGCGCCGCAGCCCTCCACCTCCCCGCCGTCGCACGGCACCCCGGCAGCCAACAACACCCACACGCCCTCACCGCAGCGGCAGCAGCAGCAGCAGCGGCCCGGCTCGGCTCTCACCCGTAACGGCCGCTACGCGATGAGCCGCAGCCGCGACGGCCAAGCAGGGCCACTCGCGCCTGACCACGACGACCACGCCGTCAACACCTCGGGGCCGCAGCCGGTCGACGCAAACGCGGAGGCGGCGACGCTGCACACGTACCTCAAGGAGGAGGAGCTGAACCTGTCGATGTCCACCTTCAACAGTGTGGGCCTGAGCCTCGCCCACTCGCTCAACCTACGTGTGCTGAACCTGAAGGGCAGCACGATCGCCAGCGAGGGGCTGCGTGGGCTGGCGAACATCGCAACCCTGCGATCGATCTGTGTGTCGCACATGCGCAGCCTGACCACGCTCATTCCCCTCGTCACCCCCACCACGCCTGGTGCGCGCTGCTCCATCGAGGAAATCGACGCGCAGTTCTCCAGCGTCGGCAACGACGGCATTCGAGACCTGGAGAAGGTGCGCCGTCTGCGTCGCCTCGATCTGAGTATGACCCCGATCAGCGATGTCACCTGCCTCGGGGGCAGCATCTCCTTGCAAGACTTGTATCTCACCGGCACGCGGGTTGACAGCGCGGGTGTGGCCGGGCTGGAGCGGGTGCCGACGCTCACCACGCTCAACATTGCCCGCACGAAGGTGACGTCTGTGTGCCAGCTGGCCAAGTCCCGCTCGCTGCAGACCTTCATCTTTTACAGCTGTCAGGTGAACGATGCGGGTTTTGCGGGGGTGGCGGAGATGCCGCGGCTGGCCACGTTGGACGTGAGCACCACCAAGATCGAGGACCTCTCCGTGCTCAGAACGAGTCGCTCGCTGAAGTCGGTGAAGGCGCAGTGGCTGAGCCTGAAGAACTGCCAAGATATCATTCAGGAGCGTCGCTCGCAGATGGACGCGGCGCCGCCGGGTGACTCGATGGAGTGGCGCGACACCGAAGCCGGCTTTGCAGGCCTGGCAGCCATCGCCACGCTCGAGACACTGGACCTGTCCTTCAACACGCTACGCAGCGTGCACTCCTTGTGCCGCAGCAAGTCCCTCAAGCACCTCTATCTGAAGCGCACTCGAGTGGAGAACAGCGGCATCGGCAGCATTGCCCAGCTCGGCGCGACGCTCGAGACGTTGGTCATCACGAACCTGACGGACAGTCTCGACGACGAGGATGACGAGCACGAGTTCGAGCCGAACGCGAGTGGCCTGCTCAGCCTCATCGGCGACATCCACCTGCTGCAGCACCTCACCCTGCTCGACCTCTCCTACACGGACGTCTTTGACCTGCGCCTGCTGCAGAACATCACCACCTTGAAGGAGCTTGTCATTGTGGAGACGCTTGTGACGGTCGACGGGCTGCGGGGCATCGAGAAGATCCCCTCTCTCGAGGTGCTGGATGTGTCGCAGACGAGCATTCTCTCTCTCCAGTTTCTCGTTGGTGGTGCGCCGAGGCTGCGGAAGATTCTTGCCCGGTCCAACCGTAACACCTGCGGCTTCGTGCTGGGCCAGGTGCACAAGCTGCCAGCGCTCGAGCACCTCGACCTGAGCGACTCGGTCGTTGAGGACATGGAGAGCGTGCCGAAGAAGCTGTGGCGGCTAAAAGAGTTGGTGTGGCGGTGGGGAGAGCGGCGTGACAACAAAGGGCTGGCCCCCTCGCTCGAGTGCTGGGTGACGTCGCCGCGCCTGGTCGGACTGCGGGAGATGCCATGTCTCACGTTGCTCGACCTCAGCAGCAGCCGCGTGCACGACCTCTCCTTCCTGGCAGGCGCGCCGTACCTCAAGGAGGTGCACCTGCGCCTGTGCAAGCTGCTGCGCAACGCCACGGTGCAGGACCTCGGCTCGCTGGTCTCGCTGGAGGTGCTGCAGCTGTCAGACAACACGCACATCACCGACGTGACTTTCCTGCGAGGATGCCGCAAGCTGCGTGAGCTGCACCTCAACAACACGCGTGTGACGACGAGTGGGCTGGAGGGGGTGCTGAACCTGCCGGAGCTGAAGGTGCTGAACATCGCGAACACGCGTGCAGAGGACGAAACGATGAACGGCGGCCGTGCGGCGGAGCGGAACCGGATGCTAGAAGACTCGACGATGCGGGACTGCAGTGCGGTGCTAGACAACGCTGCCACCCCTGCACAGTACCGCGTGCCACGGCGCCGTCGCGTGTCGTTCGTGGCCAACGACGGCGGTGACACGTTATCAAAGGCATCGTGAGTTTGTGCTGATGCCCGTTTCCTGAATCTGTCTTCCGTCGACCGCTCTTTTATTCGTCAATCAAGGTTTTATTTTCTCTCTCTCTCGTTTGCGTGCTGCTGATGCATGCTTTGTGCTGCGTGTCGTGAGCTCATGTGACTTCTTTTTTATTTGTTTTCTCTCCTCTCTCTCTCTTTTACTTCCTTTGTACATTATGCTAACTCGGCACGTAGAATAAACAAAACTAAAGACGCGCCTTTTCCCACTTTCTCTCTCTCACCTCCTCTGTACGGGAGAGCGTCCATGGGAGAGTGCGTGCACGTCTTCCGCTCACTTGTTCTTTTTTTTTCGAATTCTTTTTTTTCGGCTTTTGTTGACGGCGGAGGTGTATGGCAAAACTTCTTTTTTTTTTGTGCTGTATGCTTCCTTACCTCTTCATTTTTTCTCTTCTTTTGTTCTCCATTGCGGCGGCAGTTTTTGTGGGCAGGAGGGGCATAACAAGCAAGCCAATTTTTTAGGGAAAGAGAAGTCGTGGAGCAGAGGATAGCGCTCTGTGATGAATACCATTAAGTTTGTGAGTGTTTGTGTGTGTGTCTATCTTCGCCTGCCATGCCGCTTTCTGACCAAAACAGTCAACTACTTGCCCTTCTCGTCTTCTTCTTTCATGGCTTCGATGTTCCTTTCGCTCTTCCTCATCGGTGTGTTTATTACAGTTGTAGTTTTTGTTGTCGTTGTTGTTGTTGTCTCTTACCTCCTTCCTCATTGTTCGACACCCATGTCTCTGCTTCCCTCGCTCTCTTTCTCTCACACTTTTTCTTTTTCTTTCTTCTCTCCTGCACCTCCATGTCCTCCAGCATAAGGCCAAGCACATACACACACACTGACTGGCTGACACACACTTGTGATGAGAGGTGGCGAAGCGGCCATCTTGTCTGTCTTTGCTTCTCCTACGTGACGCCTCTCCCTATCACTCGTGTATGTCTCTCTTTTTTCTTTTTTTTTTACTGTCCATGTGCGTGTGCGTTGCTGGCTTCATTCATTCTCGCCTGCCCTCCAAGCTTCTCGTCGCTCCTTCACTCCCTTTATTTCTCCATGCTGACTCTCTCTTCCCCTTTGTGCATTGTTGCTTGAAAACTGGGTGGTGGAGCTGATGGACAACAGCATTCACCAGAATTCCTTTGTTTTCCAAATCCCTTCTTCTTATACATTAAGAGATGTGTACCTGTCCTTTTCTTTTTATTTGTTTTCCCCTTCAATCTTCGTCTCAGTGTGAAAGATTTTTTTTTCAGTAGATGACGCCTGCAACGCCTCTCTCTCTTTTTTTCTCTGCTTCTTCTCTCGCCCCTCCGTGCTTCCATGTCCGTCTCTCTTTTTCTTCCATCGTTGGCGCTTGTGGAGGGCCGACGCCGCTGGAGCGTCAAGAAGAACAGAACAAACGGGAAACTTTGAAAAAAAAAAATCATGTAGGACAACAGAAAAAGATGATTATGGCAGCTGAAGATATTCAATCGGTTAAGTAAAAAAGCAGCAAAAATATACACCTTCATTTTTCCACTGCTTGTGTTGTGTGTGGTGAGTGATCACGGAGACTTCCTTTAATTTTTCGCTGTTTTGGTCGGTACGCCTGGAAGCAATCTTGCCCGCTGTGAGTTAGTGCCGCTATGGTGCAGTGTTACCGAATGCGAGCGGGCCGACGGTGTCCCGCTCTCCCACACTTCTGTCGCAGCCTTCTTTCTCAGCGTCTCGCTGTGCCTTTTTGTGGGAAAAATGCGGAAGCGGACGCTGCGAATACCGGGTGCGCCTTTGTTCCCTGCACGCAGGCGCTATTTCTTCCTCACGTCTTGTCTTTTTTGTTGTTTTCCTCCTTCACTTCTCTCTCTCTCCCTCTTTGTCTCTGACGCCTGTGTTATGCCTCAGTTTAAGCCGGCCTTTTCTCATTTACAGCGCTCTCTCTCTCCGCTGCATTCACTTACTCACCACTCAAGCCACTCTTTCGCCCTCCTTTTTTTTTGCCAATCAGAATCATGCCGCCGAAGGCTCGCGCTCCCCTCCCGCCCGGTGATGCCGCCCGCGGTGAGAAGCTCTTCAAGGGCCGTGCCGCCCAGTGCCACACCGCCAACCAGGGTGGCGCCAACGGCGTGGGTCCCAACCTGTACGGCCTCGTCGGCCGCCACTCCGGCACCATCGAAGGCTACGCCTACAGCAAGGCCAACGCCGACTCGGGCGTGGTCTGGACGCCGGACGTGCTGGACGTGTACCTGGAGAACCCCAAGAAGTTCATGCCGGGCACGAAGATGTCCTTCGCTGGCATGAAGAAGCCGCAGGAGCGCGCCGACGTGATTGCGTACCTCGAGACGCTCAAGTCGTGAAACGCACACTCGCGCACCATCGCCGCGGCGCAGGAGAGTGTACGAGGCTACACGCACTGCTATAAACACGCCTACGCACCCATGTCGTGTGGGATTATGTGAGCGAGACCAGCGAAGGCGACGACCGTGCCAGCCTCACCGCTGCAAAAGAGAAGAAGAAGAAGATCGCTACCCACTTTGGCACTCCTTTTTTTCCCGTGTGTCAGGCGGCGTTCGTCTCGCGCTGCGGGAAGGGCTGCGTTCGCCGCTTATCCGCTTTTTTGCCAAGACGTTTGTGCAGCGACAATCGAAGAGGAGTTCTGCATCTTGTTTTCTTCTTCACACGAGGTGATCTCCTGCCTCTTTCTCTCTTCAATCTTTGTATCTTAACCGTGTCTTCTTTCTTGAGCTTTCCGCCGGGGATCACCGCACTGTGTGGCGCTGCGGCACTCGTGTTTGTCAGAGATGCCGTTGTCTCTTCCCACCTCATCTCTCTTTCTCTTTTTCTCTTGTTTTTTTTTTTCGCTTGCTTCCCGGCGCGTGGTACAGGCGTTATTCTTCTTAGTCTTACTCATGAGTGCAGTGTGGAAACTCCAAAGCTGCACGACGGGGAAAGAGAAGAAGAAAGCGCAATGTTCTGATTATGATCGCTGGCACCTATTCTTTACATCTGGGCATTCGCACTTTTCCCTCTGGCGCACCCTCGCCATCGTGGGTTGCGAGCGGATACGAGTAGTAAGCAAAACAATGTAGCCAAGAGAGAAAATTAGGAAGAGGGGGGAAAAACTTTTTTTGGCTAGCTGACCTGTTCTACCTTCCTTGCGAGGCGCCGACGCACACGCAGGCCCGCCCCGTCAGCGACACCACCTATCTCGCCACTCCTTCGTCCCCCACTTAAGATGCTAAAGGAACTGAAAGAGGCGGGCGGGAAAAACACAAGAAAAAGAAAAACAAAGAGTCGCAAAAGGAGAAAGAGTGAAGAATTTTTTTCAAAGGAATCGAATAAGAATTGTTTTTTTTTTTTCTACGTGAGGCAACTTATATATTTACTTTAAATTCCCCTTTCGTGTTTGTTCATCAGTTGTCGGGGATGAAGTCGGGTCGCCTCTCCGTCCCCTCTGCGTTTGTTAATCTATGTTTTATCCTCTTATAGTCGTTCCGGGACGCGTTCCCTTTTACACACACACACACACACACGCACACACTTACATGAAGAAATGAAAACAAAAGTTGAAAGAGAGAGGAGAAAGAGAAGGAGAAGGAGAAGGAGGCGAGAGAAACAAGAACACGCACCAATGAAAAGAAAGATAGCAGGGATTTTTTTCTCCCCCTTTTCTCTCTCTTTTTACCGGCGCTGCACCATTCTTTTCTGCCTTCTTCTCTCTTCTCTCTCCTCCTCTCCTCCCTCTAGCACGTTACTTATCAGCGCAAAAGAGAGAAAAAAAAAGATAGCAGATGGCAAGTGTAGCAGACACACCAACACAGCTCAAAAAAGATATGTTCGAAACTCAAAACGGAAAGATTAAAAAAAAATAGGTTGCCTGAGAAGACTGGAAAACAGAAACGAAGAAGTCAACGTCAAGATGTGCATGTCTTTATCTTGTCAAAGAGGTGGGCAATTAGAAACACACAATAGAGCATCCTCAACGAACTTATTCTAGTAAGTTACTTTTTATTCTGCAGGAGATGGCAGCAGGAAAAAAAAAAAACTGAGAACACCGACGTCTATCTCTTGCCCTCTTTTTTTCTGTTTTGTTTTCTTCTTCTTCGCAATTTTCATAATTGTTTATTGTTTTTTTTTTTTTCCTGCCTGGTTGTCCGTTGGTTCCCGCCTCCGGTTGGTGCGTGCATGTGAGGGCTTCTCTTTAGTAGTAGTACTAGTTAGTGGGAACGCAACTGGATCTGGCGTCTGGACCTACTCACATACACTCTAATACACACAAACACGCACACAGGCAAAGGCATTCAAAGTCACGTTACGTGAGATACAGAGCTGCGTTGTATCTTTAAAAAAAAAATTCGTTGACTGCGCGCCACATCCAAAATCACGGAAAAGGAAAAAGAAAAGAAAGGCGAGGATGTGACGGCGCCGAGTACGCATGTGTTCGTCATGGCGTGTCATTCATCTCCTTTTTTTTTCCTCTCTTCTTCTGTGCAGTGCCGATCCGTTTTGAGCATTTCTTTTTATCTCCCACAGGTATCTTAACTAAACCCGAAAATAACAGGAAATTGTGTTGAGGACTGCATGCAATGACAGAGAAGCATGTGAATCAGAAGAAAAGGTAAAGACATCGACCACCCGCAGTTTTTGCGACTGGCAGGCTTCTTTCTCAATGTAAGAAACCTCAGCTTCTACGCCTTTTTCATTTCGCGGTGAACTCTGCATCGTCCACTTTCAGATAATCGGCTTCTCTGTTGCACCCTGCCTTATAACAGACGGTGGGGAGGCTCTCCTTCCCTCTTTCTCTTTGCCATCTCGCCTGTTACCTTGACGACTCCACTATAATCCCTCTTCACTCCCCTTATCCTTCTTTGCGCATCGCTACCTGTCTTCACCATCCCTTCCACAATTGCGACACTGATCTTCTCCTCTCTCTCTCTCTCTCTCTTTCTATGTGCGTGTGCGTACTCACCTACTCTGCAGCTGGCCTTTTTTCTTAGGATCCCCGCTTCGCTTTCCGCACAAAACAAAACACCTTTAATTTTTCGCCTCCCCACGCAGAACCATGCCGCCGAAGGCTCGCGCTCCCCTCCCGCCCGGTGATGCCGCCCGCGGTGAGAAGCTCTTCAAGGGCCGTGCCGCCCAGTGCCACACAGCCAACCAGGGTGGCGCCAACGGCGTGGGTCCCAACCTGTACGGCCTCGTCGGCCGCCACTCCGGCACCATCGAAGGCTACGCCTACAGCAAGGCCAACGCCGAGTCGGGCGTGGTCTGGACGCCGGACGTGCTGGACGTGTACCTGGAGAACCCCAAGAAGTTCATGCCGGGCACGAAGATGTCCTTCGCGGGCATGAAGAAGCCGCAGGAGCGCGCCGACGTGATTGCGTACCTCGAGACCCTCAAGGGTTGAAAGGCGCCAACGTCGACGGTAATATTTATAAAGAAAAAAAAAAAGAAAAGAAGACAAACATCAAGAGAGCTGAGCAGACACGCGCGGCACGTTAGGTGAACTTGTTTTTTTTTTTCTCTGTGTTTGCCAAAACAAAACAAAAAAACAAAAGGCAGTGTGTTCTGTTATCGAGATTTCCTGGAAAGAGAAAAAGCGAAAGTCATTTTTCTAGTTTCAGCCGTTGCGCGTTCTTCTGGCTTCGGTCGTTGCGAGAATCGCATCGATGAAACAAGAAAAATAGAAGGTTTTTTCTTTGTCCTTATATCTCAGCCTTCGACTTTCCCTTATTTTCTTTTCTCTTTGCTTGTGTGCGCCTCACCTAGACGTACACATCGACCCCATCGCAGTGCACGCGCATCGCGCGCTGTTCGCCCTCTCTCTCGCGCTTGACACGTAACTCTTCTTTTTTTGTGTGTACTAATCAAAAAAAATTTTGTTTGCCCTGTTTTCTCCCACTCACACCTTAGTAGTCTTAGCTCTTTTCTAATTTTTCTTTCTATATTTCCTCGTTAACTGTCGGCCTTTTGAGTTTTTTTTTCCTCGTACCTCATGTGGTACGTCTCTCTCGTTTTTTTTGTCTTGTTTTTTCTCCTGTTGTTGCCTCTGGCTGAGATGCAGTGGTGCTCGAGTACGTTCGGGTATTTTTCTATTCTCTTCCCTGTCTGTCTCTCTCTCTCTCTCTCTGCTGACCCTATGCCGTTCTCCTTTACTCTTGCTGTTGGTTGTTACTCTCCGCCCTTTATTGAAGAAGCTGAAAGGGGGGGAAGACAAGGTCATGTCTTGTGTTCTTGTTTCCCTGCAGCCAACATTGAGAGAGAGACCCGAAAGAGGGAGAGAGAAAGAGTGGGCGAGTAAATAAAATAAGTCCCAAACGATTGCATTCTAGCAAAGCAACATGGAATATGGAATAAGAACCGAACAAAAAAAAAACTGCAACGCGAGGGTGAGAAAGGACGAATCACAAGGTGAGCACTGTAGTAGGCCTTTAACGAGGTAGCGCAGGACGTTCGTGAAGGTGAACGCACCCCTTAAACAACAAAAAAAGAGGTAGCTCTAGCAAAAGAGAGAGATGGGTTGAGCTTCGGCGGCCAAGAGAGAAGAGGGGAAAGAGAGGTTGAAGCAGTGGGAAGAGGCGGCGTGAGTAGGTGAAACTGGAAAGCGAAGGGTGGCGAAGGATACTTTGCTTTCCGATGCTTAGCCTCGTCTTTACCTAAAAGGCTTTGAGCTGATCGCCACCCGCGCTGCTGCATCCTCTCTCAACACCCCTTTCTCCCTCTTTGTGTGCGCCGTCGAAGCGAAGAGAGGGAAAAAAAAACTAAAGGCAGTGCTCAACGCGTGACTGTCAGTGGAGGTCGTCGACGAGGATGACGTGATGGAGGACAGCGGTGAGGCGAATACGTGCTGCATTTCCTCCATCTGCTTTTGTGTGCAGGATCGCACAAGTCTCACAAATACACACACACGTCCGAATTAAATGACTGATATTTCTGCGCATCTTCTCTGTTCCTTTGTCTCTAAGCCACACGATCTCTCTTCCCTCTCACTCTCTTCCTCCCCTCGATCCATCACTCCCATGCAGCAGCGAGGAACCTATTGTTGCCTCGTGTGCCTCTTACTGGTTCGAACACGTCGCACTGGAGCACACACACGCACACGCACACAAATACACGCGTGCTCCTTCCCTGGAAGAAAAAATACAATTGAGATTATTTAGAAGTCCTATTCCACCCCCAACATAAAATATATATTTATAATAAACTTTTGCTCTGTTCCTTTACTTTCTCTTGAATTTTGTTTTACTGGGGAGAAGCTGTGTTGTCAATCTCTTCTTTTTCGTGTTTTGTTTCGACGTTGGCTCAAGGTAAGCCTTTTGTGATATCATCAAAAAACAACAACATTTAGCTGCATTCAGCACACCGCTACCCGCGCATCATCTTATACCTTTCTTTTTCTGTTCTGTTTGTTTGCATTGTTCCTGTTTTGGGTGTGCAAGGCGGTTTTTTATCCTTTAATTGCTGTGTTATCTTGATTTGTGTTTGGTGTCTGTGCAAGTCGCAAAACCAACCTCTCTCTGTCTCCTCCTTTCGGTGTACCACTTTTAACTCTTAGTCCCTTAAGTTCTCACTAACGTCTTAAAGCGCTTCTCATCTCTCTCTTTCTCTCTCGAATTTTGTTTCGAGTTTGTTGTTCTCGTCTTCTTATATCTCTGTACCTGCCGTGGGACAAAAAACAAAAACTCTCTCGTGCTTTCTTTCTTTTTGTTGTTGTTGTTGTGCGGAGAAGTTGGGACGCTGCAGCATACACAAACGCAGAGCGGAGGAAGCTGACGCACGCACGCACACATTACTTCATCTCTTTTTCTTTGTTTACCCCTTGAATAGAGTAAAAGCACCGATACTGTGGCCTTCTTCATTTTGATTTGTTCGTGTGTGTGTTTACGTTAATTGTTCGCGGAGGCGTCCTTTCCACTAGTCTCGCTCCGTTCTCCTCGCGGCTGCCACTGCGACTGTACTTTACGATATTTGTGCTCTTGTTCACCCTCGAGGTGAAGCTTAAACAGCCACAAAACAAAACAAAATCTAGATAATGTCCGTCGACACGAACCTTCATCGCACCTTCGACTACCAGCTCTCCTCTGCTTCTCTCCGCATCATCGACTGGGCTCCTGTGCGTCCCGTCGCCGCATCGGTGTTGCAGACGGGCCCAAACGTGCGCGCCTACACCTGCGTCGACAGCGCCTCGCCAAACGAGGCTGCCACGGCTGCGGCCTATGCACGGCAGGAGAGCGCGAAGCAGGAAGCCGCCCAAGCACGTGTCAATGGCACGGAGAAGACAGCAGTTGCGGGTGGTGGTAGTGGTGGTGGTGGTGGTGGTGGTGGTGGGATCAACGGCGATGACGGAGCAGCGCGCTCGCTGGCCGATCAGGGCCCGTCTGACCCTTCCGTCGCGGACAACACCAGCACGGCTCTGATGGCCGCCCCGCCCCTCTACCCACCAGACTTTGCCGTGGCCGCGCCAGGTGAGGACACAGAGGACTCATCACCACAGCAGCAGCAACAGCAGCGTGAGTACTCGGAGAGCTGGAGCGGTGGTGGGGCTGACATCGCTGCCGCGTCTCCCAGCGGCGGCCTTCTCTTCTCCCACGCCGTCTCCCCGGCCCCGGCAGCAGCCGCGCCTGTGGGTCAAGCAGAGCGAACCGCGACGAACAGTGCGGGGCTGCTGTCAAACAACGGCAGCACGCACAACGGCGTGAGTATCAACACACAGGGGCCAGGTGCGGGCGGCCACAGCGGCGCTGCGACCCCCAAGACAGGTGGCAGCGGCATGAGCGGCGCCACTCCACGTGTCTGCAGCCCCGCGTCGTCCATCGCCTCCTCCCCGCCCACGCTCGTGCGCTCGAAGCAGCAGCTCGGCCTTGCGGGCAACATGTACGGCTTCGACGCCGTCTACCAGAACGGTTCATTTGGCGTGTTGCTGGGCCTCTTCACGGGTGTGGGCTACCAGCAAACGAACATTGCCTACCGCAGAGAGGAGCGTGTGGTAAATGGAGGAGGCCGAACACCCTCCGCCTTTCCTTCAGCGGCCACGGCAGGTGCTGGAACGGCAGCAGCAGCAGCAGCAGCGGGTGGGTCGAACGTTGCTTCAGCCTCGAACTCCATCACGAACCGAAGCCCCTCCGACGGCAACACGACCATGCCAGCTGGAGAGGGCAATGGAGTCGGTGGAAGTGTTCTGCTGGCGTGCAGTGACGGCGCGCTTGGGGCAAACAGCAATGGCGAGGCCAGTAACAGTGGTCTTGGTGGCGCAACGACGGCTGGTGCGGGTGCAGCAGCCGCAGAAAGTCCGCTGACACAACGCACCCGCACCGGTCCTGTTATCGCCTACAAGAACAGCGGTGGTGTGCAGCTCTCGAACGCGCTGCAGTGCTTCTGGTACTGGGGAGCACGGCGGTGGACCGGCGTGTTGAACTTCCGCTTCACCCCACTCCTCTCTGGTGATGCCATCCTGCCCGTGTGCGAGTGCGTGCTGCGGACCGGCATCACGGAGAACTCCATCTTGATTGATGACCCGGTGGTGTATCTGCACAGCTTCGTGGTGCTGCTGGGACGCCGCAAGCGCACACCAGACGACGCACAGGCAAAGGCGAGTGCGGTGAGTGGTGCCGCCAGCGCGGGGACGTCCCACCACCCGCACCCCATCGCTCTCGACGCTGCCGATCGCGTTGGTGAGCATGTCACAGTGAGCGTCAGTGAACACGCAGATGACGCGGGCCAACCACGGCGTCCGGCACCCGCGCGCGATGACGGCAGCCACGTGAGCCGCGCATCGACACGGACGGCGTTGAGTAGCACCAGCGGCGCTAGTGGTGCGCGGCCTTCGCCAACAGCCGCAGATGCAGATTCAGCCACCACTGCTGCATCCTTACCACGCCAGCAGTCGTCACACGGTGCATCACGTCCACCAGCTGCACGCGCCGATGTGTCTCACAGGGAAGGCCGCTCATCATCCGCCTCGTCCGTGTCGGCAGCAACGCACGAGTCTGCCGCGACGGGAAGCGCGACAAAAGAGATGTCGTGGTACGACTGGTACCAGCAGTGCATGATGGACACCTCTGATGAGTGGCTGTGGAACCGCGCCGCCTCTGAAGTCGTTGCCGACGTGGCTCGCTCCAACACACCGTGGTGGCGGCTGCGGCGCGTCAAGACTGGTGTCGGCCTCTCTGTGCGCTACCGCAAACCGCGAGGGATCAATGTGTACTGGGGCTGGAGCGCGCAGCTCGGACGTGGGACGTCGCTGTCGGGTCACGTGGATGTGCTACGCCGCATGAGCTGCTCCATCAGCTCCTCCTTTGGCTACTTAGACCTCAGTGTGCGCCTTCGTGTGAATCTGGTCACGTTGCATCAGACAGCGCTCGACGCCGGGCTGTGTTGGCGGCCGCTGCAGCACGTGCCGGAGTTCGCCGTCCGCGTCGCCACGTCGGCGAGTGGGACGACGCTGGGAGTGGAAATGGCCGATCTCGCGCCGCGGCTCTACACGCCACTCGTTGATCGCCTTGCACGCTACCGCGCTCAGCGACAGCAGCACCACGGCGAAGAAGCATCCGATCTTTTTGCAGAGAGTGGACAAGCAACCGCCGCTGCATCCACTGCTACTCCTCACGCCCACAACATGGACAGCACCGCACACGCTTCATCTCCACAGCAGCAGCAGCAGCAGCAGCAGCAGCAGCGACACGACGGCAGTGACGGCAGCCGAGAGGATCTTGTTGGTCTGCTGCCCGTCACGTGGCACTACCTGCGTGGTTGGGGCTCCACCATTACCTACGCCTACAGCGGCGTCGCGGGGGCCATTGCTAACACCTGGAGCGCGTCCACCTCATCTGCCTCCTCTCACACTTCGCCCTCTTCGGCTGATGCGCAGTCGAAGTCGGCGGCTGATTCGATGCGAGCCACCTCGCCGCCGCTGCCGGTGCCGCCGGCCTTCGCAAGCGCACCACCCACGCCGTCTCTCACGCCGCACGCGAACTTGTCGGGTGTCGTGACGCCGGTGAGCCGTGCCAGCATGCACTACCTACGCGGTGCCTGCACCTATGTGGCGGACTTGGGATGGCTGGAATCGATGCTGCGCGCCTCGCACGTGAATGTGTCGATGGGTGTGACGTCCGAATCGGGGAGGCTGAGCCGCAACTGGAGTTTTTTCTTGGTGCTGAGCGAGAAGTAAAGAGTGTGCGGCGTGGTGAGTGAGCGTGGCGCGAGTAGAGGTGCGGTGGGTACTGACGAAACAGAAAGTTAAGAAAACACTGTCACTTTTTTGTTGTTGTCCTTGTTGCAATACGGCAGTCATACGATGCCGGCATCACAAATGCATGTTCTGCACGCAGTGGGGAGTTGAAAAGATAAGCAGCCAACAGGATTCTATCAATATCAGGGACATTTTTTTTTTTTTTGCGCAGCGTTGAGTAAGCGCCGAGTGCTACTCGTTCACGCCACTGCACAGAAGCTAGCGGGTAGGCGCTTCGTTCTTCTCTGTCTATGTACGATGCAGGGGTACTGTTCTAGTCCAATCGCGCTCTTTTCCTGCAAAATGAGAAGTAGAGCGTTGAAAGCGTATCGCACTGCGCTCTGCCACGATCGTTCATCTACTTTAGTTTCCCCCGCTACCCTCTCTCTCTCTCTCTCTTTTCTCTCTCTATTCCCTCTTCGCTGCTGCCCCTCGTAGTAGCTCCAGGCGCAGCACATTGGCTGGAAACTTGTGTCCTCTATCATCACTTTTACACATTCGATTTGAACCTCCATACCTTCTGCTTCTCTCTCGAAGGAGAAGGAGTAGAGCTGCGCCGTCTAATTGTTAATCCCTCTTCCGTTGCCTCTTGTCAGTGCTCCTACGACACCCGCACTCACACACTCACACAGCGGCGCTGCACGCTGAATGGACGCAGGTCGTGCACAAACACGTAGTTCGGCTTCATGAATTGTGGAGTTCCACAACGGACAATTGTCATTTTTTAAAGGTTCCAAATATCTTTTCTCAATTCTCCTTCTTTTTGACGTGGCGGTGGTACTTATTATCCTGCTGAGCGCACGTGCAGCTCCCGCAAATTTTTGTTTCTTTTTTCTTGGTAGATTGATAAAGGCGGCTCTTTGTTCTGCTTTTTTTTTTCTCTTTCTCACTCTTGACTCTTTCTACTACAATTGGTCGTACTGTTATTGTCTTCCCCGTGCTCTTCTCCGCTTTACACGCGCCTTTGTTCGTATCGATACACATAAACCAATACTCCCCGCAAAACAATCGAAAGAAAACAAAAAGACGCCTGTGCTCGCTCTCCTGCTGGCACTTTCAACTCCACACACATATACAAACGCGCAAATCTAAAAATACTCTGCCACGTGATCTAATGGACCCCTACAGTCATCCGTCGGCTATCCCCACCACCCCAAAGACCCGCAACAATGACCAGCAACGGCCCTCGCTAGACGCACAACACGCCGGCGCATCCAGCTCGAGCTCGAACTTCGACCCCAACACCGATAATGGCACGCTTTACTCCCCCGCCGAGGTGCACTCGATCGACGCGGTTCACTTTGACACCTCCGCGTCTCTGCAGCCGGCATTCATCCCACCCAACATGCCACGGCCGGGAGCGCGCCGCACGCGTCATGTTGAGGTGAACATCGAGAGCAGTCCTCCTTCCGTTCCGAACACACCGATGGGACAGGCGCAGGAATCGGCGCGACACTTCAGCTCCACGTCGCCGCTGCCGGAAGGCGCGGCAGCACCCGGCTCACCCGCGCAGAGCGTCACGCAGTTAATCTCACGCTACACGCGGCACTACCGCGGCGGGGTGGAGGCCTCCTTTCACTACGTCTTGGCCATCATGAACCCCTCATCGGGCGAGGTCGGTGTGGCCCAGCTCGTCTTGGCGGGTCTGCGCGATGAACTCGGCACACAGCAGGTGATGCAGCTGAACAGCGAGCTCTTTGCCGACCCCGCGCCGATACGGCTTCTCATTAAGGAGCAGGCTGTCATCTACCACCCACCGGGTCGCCCAGGCCGGCAGCAGCGCGGCACCGTTGTCGTGTGCGGTGGCGACGGCACCGTGTCCTTCATCATGACGCAGATGGAGCTCGTGCAGCGCGAGCTGGAGGCGGAGTTCCAACCCTTCCTCTCCACGGAGAAGCAGGCAGAGCTGCTGCGGAAGCGTGAGACATCAGTGGCCGGCCCGGTCCTCGCCGACCTGCGGCAAGACGCCGAGCACCCGTACTTCACCCTGCCGGCTCTCGCGCCACTGCCTCTTGGGACGGGCAACGACTACAGCAACTGCGTGGGCTTTGGCAAAGACTTCCTGCCAAGCGGGGGCGGCTGCTGTGCTGGCTTGTGGGCGTTGTGCGGCTGTGGTGACGGCGGGGACTCGCAGGTGGCCGCCGCCCTCATGACAGCCGTGGCAGCCCCGTGCGTGACGTTTGACCGGTGGGAGGTTTCGCTGGTGCCGCTGCAGGTGGCGCAGGCGGCTCAGCTGACGGAGCGCGTTGCCTCACCGCTGGTGTCAAGCAGTGCGGCACGCGAGGATGGGGCCTCGGCCTCCTCGTCCCCGCTGCGCGAAGGCGGACGCAGCAGCAGCCACAACAGCTCCTCCTCGGCGCAATGGAGCCGCGCGGTGCGCAGCGGAAACGTGGCGAGTGCGGTGAACCTTGTAGACTGGGAGCGGCTCTACGCCACGAAGCAGGTCAGCACCTACGGCCTCATCAACTACTTCAGTGTGGGCTACGACGCGTACGTGGCGACGCGCTTCGCCGCGACCCGCCGCGCCTACCCCGCCGTCTGCAGTACCCGCACACAGAACAAAGCCGTGTACGTCTCGCTGGGCATTGGCGGCGCGATGCGGTGCAAGAAGCTGCGCCGGCTCATTCCAATGATCTGCGTGCCGCGGCCCGTCTTGTCTGGTGCAGCTGAGAGCGCCACGCAGCGCGAGGGCCGAAATAGTGGCAGCCCAGCCGACGCAACACGTCCGCGTGACCTGATTGCGCTGCAGCTGCCCTCCATGACCAAGTCCCTGGTGGTGTCCAATGTGAGCTGCTACGGCGCCGGCACTCACCCATGGGACCCACGCGGCGGCCCGCTCTACTACCGCCCCGTGACCCTGCGCAATGGAGAGGTGGTCCCCTCCCCTTCCCTCTCCGCGCCGAACAAGGAGGAAATCCCGCTGCCCACGCCAGCCGTGAAGCCGGTGACGATCAACGACCGCACCTTCGAGGTGCAGTCCATGGGCGGCTTCCTTCACTACAGCTCCCTCGGTGTGGGGCTGACCGGCTCGATTAAGCTGCTGCAGACGCAGGAGATGTTTGCCTTCGTGTTGTGCACGCCAGAGGATCTGCACTTCCCGCAGGGGCAGTGCTCCAGCTACACGCAGATCCAGCTGAAGGACCGCTATCTGTCACGCCTCGAGTCGGATGCGAGTCTGCGGGCCAGCCTTTGCGTGCAGATTGACGGCGAGGCAATGCCAAGCATCACGGAGCCGACGATTATCCACATGCGGCATCAGCAGGGCTCTCGTATTCTGATTCGCTGCCGCAACCCCAGTGTCGTGCAGCAGTAGTGCACGTGTCAAGTGCAAGGGTAATTTTGACGCGTTGCATCGTCTTTATGAGTCACAGAGGAGATGAGAAGAAAAGGAGAGACGACAAGAAAAAAGATGTGGCAGGGACAACGAAGGGCGTTGCGCGACGGAGCAGCGATGCCCTGTCTCCATTCTGTGTTGTCCCCTATCCCACTCAGCTTCTCCTCTCTTCGAAGGATGCGTGCATCGCGTCTTTTTTTTTTTCTTAATGCTTTGTTGTTGTTGTTTCCTGCAGTGCCGCTATTTCCCAAATTCATTCTTTTCCGCTGTTGCGTACCCGCTGCGCGCCACAGGATGCAACGCTGCGTGTGAATCTCTGCTGCGCTTCATTTCTTTTATTTTAGTTTGCTCTTCGCTCGTACTGTGCGATTTTGTTTTTGTTGCCAACACGCAGTGGACGCACCTGCAGAAACAGACACCGACACACGCACACACACACGCGCGCATAAATGGCCACATGCATATTGCGCATAGCCGCACTGTGCTCGAAAACTATCCTCTGTGATCTGTTCCGCTCTCTCTCTCTGCCCCCGATAGTCTTCTCTTACTATTCTGTTAATGACGTGTCGTCTCCGTCGCATCGCGCGTGTGTATGCGTGTGTGTGCGTGTGGGTTTATGTGTATGTGCAAAGTGCGTGACTTCAGTGTGTGCCTCCACATCGATGAATTTAAGTTTCGTCCTGCGTGTTTCCCTTATGCAAACTTAATTTTCCATTTCTGTTTTTGTTTTCCCTTTTTGTTGCAGCACCTCTTTGTTGTTTCTTCGTTTTTTTCTACACGCGCGTGATGCATTTTTCCAAGCATTTGGAAAAAAAAAAATATTGAAGCTACTCGCAACAAGAGAGAGGACGAAAGAAGAGGGAGGCATTGACAACTCCACACTGGACTTGCGAGCTGAACGCAGTCGATTCGCGAGCGGTACAGTCTACATCCTTTCTCTTCCCCTTCAGCCCTGTTTGTACGCCTGTGACTCCCTCTCTCTCTCTCTCTTCGACTGACACGGAATCCAAGCTCATCGCCTCTCCCCTCACTTCTCACCGCCGCCCTCCAACCTTTATCTCTCTTTTCCTTCCATGCCTCTCAAACACTTGCAGAACGTGGAGTCAGCACTGTAGCACGCACCGCGATGGGGCTTCAAATACCGTGGCTTCTCGTCTGCGTCAGCAGCGTCCCCATCTTCATGATTTACACCAAGTCGAAGCGGATGGACGCGCGCGAGACGCATGAGATTCAAATGCGCATCAAGTACCACTCCGAGTACTGGAAGCGGGGAAACGTGTTTGTGCGCGAGTTCCAAGATAAGGTCGCCGCGCAGCTGACGAGCAGCGCGGATCCGCTGCTGGGCAAGGACCTGGCCGATATTTCGCCCAAGGAGCTGGCGGCAGCCGAAAAGGGCACAAACCCCCGTCGTTGGTGGAACCTCTAAGCAAAATAAATAAAGCTGTTGGTCCGGCACACAGCGCTGATGATGAGCGATGTGTGATGCAGCGGGCAGCGGTGGCTTGACATCCTGCTCTTATTTTTTGTTGTTGTGTGTGTGTGTGTGTGTGGTTGTGGACGTCATCGCAGCGTGTGCACATCAGCGCTTCTGATAGTTGATCTATTCTAGGATTCAACTCGACGCCTTCTCGCTGAGTCTTCTACTATGTCTGTGTGATGGTGGTGAATTCTCTTCGTTGCCCGTTTTATTTTTTTGCTCCCCGCTTTTCTTCCTGTCTTTTCATTTTCTTTCTCTCTCTCTCTTCACAGATGGTGTTGCCCGTCCTCTGTTGTTATTGCAGTGTTGTCGGTGATGGGGATGGTGATGGCGGTAATGGCGATAATGGCGATGATGACTCGCGCTGCTGGGTGCGTTTCGTCTCCCTTTCTCTCTTTTTTCTTGAGGTGCAGCTCCTCTGCGCACTTCTCTCTCTCTCTCTCTCTTTCTTTCCCGTGCAACAGCGTCCCTTCGAGGAGGAAAGGTATTGATGAAAAATAAGGCTGTCTCTGTGCAACAGGTCTCTTACGGAGTGTAGGTCGCTCTGCTTGCGACTCTCTGCTGCACCACAACATCTTTAAATAAACTAAGAAACAAATAGGAGGAATAGTTTTTGCCTCGAGTACGACTGGGACGTTTGTCGTGTATAATGCTTTTCGTCAAAAGCACTTCTCGCGATGCAATTCGAAGCTAGCTTGATGGTGGACCGTGCTCCTTTCTTTTCTCTCCTTGTCGTGTCCTGCCCGGTCAAGTATTCGGTACTCTCTTCCGTATCTCCCCCATCTCATTCTCTCTCTCTTTCTTGATACGAAACATACACCTTCGATTCAACGCTCTGTTCGCCACACCTCCTCTGTCCTTTTTTTTTTCTTCTGCAAGTACCCTCACTGCTACTGCTTCTATTCCGGGGCACTTTCTTTTCTAAATACATAATTTATCTCCCCTCGAGTACCGCTCTTTCTTCGTTATCTTTCTTTGCTTTTTTTTTTGGCATTTCCGCTGCTGGTGTGGGAGGCTCGACGGAGCCCTGTAGTGTCGCTGCTGCCGCTTGGCTGTGCGCGTGCGTGTGGGTGTTGTTGCTGTTATTGCTCGAGAGGGAGGTGGAGTGGGGCTGCGAGTTCATGACATACTAATCGCTGCTCGCTGTCGATTCCCTTTTTTCTCTCTCTCTCTCACTCTCGTTCTTTTTCACCACTCCCAGTACTATTTCTCTTGTTTGCTTCTCTTCCCAACCACATACCCACACACACACGAGGAAAAAAGTAAGGAGGCGCCACTTCTCTCTGCTCAGACGGAGAAAAAAGGGGTGAAGAATAGATTCTTAGCGGTGATCATCAGTGCCGCCTACGCCGCGCACCGACTCCCCATCTCTCCTTTTCTGTCGTTGTGTTTCTTCATCTTTTTTTTTCTCACTTCCCGACGCATCTATATCGACAGCTATAGAAACAGAAAAAAAAGGTGTTAGAAAGGAGTTGGTGATACTTGCTGTGTATATCCTTGTACCACGCTCCTCATACTCTTCTTTGTTTCTATCATCTCGAGTTTTTTTTCCCTTTTCTTCTTCTCTGCTTTTTCTTTTTTAGCTATTTTCTGTACCGCACATCGCTCATTGAGAAGACGTGTGACTCTCTCTCTCCCTCCCTTTCTTTCCTACTGGGTGTGTATTTGTGTGGGTTTTGTTTGGTAGACACGTAGACGTTGGCTGTTCATTTATTTTGCTTCCTTTTTCTCCATTTCTCTGCCTGTTCTCTCTTGACTCACGACTGCAACTTTTGTTTCTTTTCTCCCTTTTTCGCTTTCGTTGCGTGGCCTCTCTGCTCGCGCTAGCTCCATCGACGAGACGATCACAGTACATCACCACATCTGATACAATTTTCTTAAGTGTGCGTTTGTGAGCTTGTGAGAGAAAGAGAGCGAAAGCGCGTGAGTTTAGTTTTGTTTTTTCTGCTTTTCACCTTTTCTTTATCTTTATTTTCTCGTTGCCTAAGCAGTGTTATCGTGCACATCCGCCGGTTCTCGTCGACTCATTTTTTAGCTGAAGAGCTCACACGGTACGGGGTGCCACATCATCACACAAACACACAGACACAGAGAGACACGGACACCACCGTTGTGAGCGTCTCTCCGGCTTCTTCTCCATCTTCTGTGCCATTACGTCGCCTCTCTCTCCTCCTTTCTGTAGAGAGAGAGAGAGAGCGCGTCCACATCCTACACCTCCTATCGGAAGAGCAAAACCAAGAACAAAAATAAAAATGGGGTGCAAGACGTCTGTGGTGCGGTCCGACGGCTCCGTCACGACCTTCACCCAAGAAGACCACCACCGCGCCGCCTCTCCGTCCGCGTCGCCGTCGAAGCTGAAGCCCACCCGCATCAGCAGTCAAACCACCGCCGGGCCGACCTCAGAGGCGACGCAAGAAGGAAACAGCGGTGCACAGGAGGCAATAAGCGCAGGGCGGCGCAAATCGTCTCGCGCTTCTCTCCCCACCTCTCCACGTCGCAGCAGCGCCGACGCCGCAGCAACATCGCCGCCGCCGCTACAACACCCGCCTCAGCCGACGACGTACGCGCAGGACGACGACCCCTTTGCTCCGCCCCCTCCGCTGCTCCCTGAGGCGGCGGAGAAGAGTGACAGCGCGCTGACCGCACACCGCGGCTCCAGTAGCAGCGATAGCAGCAGTGATAGCAGCGATGGCATTCGTGCCGGTGGCGACGACGGGCATTACCGCAGCAGCAGCAGCAGTGGTGGGCGGCAGGCGGGGCTGACCGAGAACCACTTTGATCCCATTCCCATGCCCAACCCCGCACAGTGCGGAAACCGTGCAGCAGAGGCGGCTGACCTCCACCATCCCCGTCTGCCCTCCGCGGAGTCCCGCACGGTCAGCAAGGATTCCACCGGCACCTTCCGCACCGCCATCAGCGACCATGACAAGACGGACTCGGCGCAGGCAGCGAAGGAGTATCAGCAGCGCATGGAAGCAAAGCGACGGGCGGAGGAGGTGCACACGAAGCGGCGGCGGCTCGAGGAATTCGACCCGGTTCGACCGCTGGACAGCTTCAACGTGACGCACCGCGGTCTGCTGGGCCGGTGCTGGGACCGCCGAGCGCCGGAGTTGATCCCGGTGTCCTTCGTGCACGCGATTGCCAAGGCGCTTGGCGTGGATGAGAGTCACCCGGCGAGCACGACGACCGTCAGTCACGTGTCCGGCGGCGACGAGTTCCCGCCGGGCTCGCCGATTCAGCACCCGTCGCGCCTCAGCAGACAGAGCGGGCCGCGGGCGAGCAGCGTGCCGCCGGGCCCCACGTGGACCGGCATCGGTGGTCGTCGTGTGCCGCGTCGCTCTCACTGGTTCAGCGTGGGTGGCATCAGCACGGACGGGCTGAATCCAACAAAGACGTCATCGCCGACCAGCGCGGAGCCCTTCTATGTCAGCAGCGTCATGTCGTCCCCAACCGTCCCACGTGCGCCGCCGCCGCTCGTCTTTCCCACGAACGCGGTGCCGATCTTACTGGCGGGCGGCCCGGCGATTCGAACCGGGGCGATGCAGATGATGATCGCAGCCAACGCAAGCGTACATGAGCAGGCGAAGCCGAGCCCTAAGAAGGCGGCAACGGCGAAAAAAGATGCGGCAGGTGGCCTGGAGAGTGGCAGCTTCGCGGTGAAAACGCTCACGCCGGAGCAGGTGTCGGCGCTCCCGTGGGAGACGCGTGAGTCCTACTACAGCGTTATGCTGACGCGCAACCCCCGCTTCATGGGGATTAAGGACCACTTCGCCTTTAAGCTTGGCAGCGGCGTCAGCAACGACCGCAGCGTGAAGTTCCTGCGGAAGCGCAACTTGGAGCCCGCGCCGGGCGTGACAGCCATGCGGTGGAATCGCGTGGAGTTCTTTAATCCCTCGCTGCACACGCTGGTCCGCGCGGTGGCCAAGACACAAGGCGCCTCGGTGGAGCTGCAAAGGATCGAAGCGGCAAGCTGCCACACCGCAGGCTGCAACAACGACAACAACAACAACAACAATAGCACCACTGGCGTTGCAGCGGCGCCGAATGAAGCCAACGGCAGCGTCGTGGGACTCTACAGCGGCTGCGGCTCCCCTCGCAATCGCACAGCATCCGCAGCAGCAGCGACAGCAGCAGGGGCGGTGAGGACGTCTCCCAGCGCGGCAGCGTTGGCCGAGGCGGAGCGGGACGGCGTCGTCACTGCGTCCCCCGAAATCCTCCACCGCTCCTTCAGCCAGTGCGTGATTGGCGAGATGGAGAACCGCAGCTTTGCACGCGACAACAACGGTGGCGGTGGCGGTGGTGGTGGGAGCGCGAACGGGTCCTTTCTGAACAACACCCTCAACACAAACCCAATCGGCGGTCCACCGCAGGGAGAGAGGTCGGCATCGGGGGGACGGCTGGATAAGGCAGCAGAACACGGCTTCACGCGTGGCCCGGGTAGCTTCCTGATGGGCCTTCATCGCAGCCAGAACAAAGAGGTCGAGTCTTGCGAAGGGGCATCGGCTGCGCTCACCTTCCCGGAGGACAGTGTACTCGCGCTGGCGTTAGGGCTCCCGTGCTCGCGTCTTGGTCAGCTCGCCGGTGTGCCGGCGGCGGTGCGGAACGCGGCGCTCACCAGCACCGGCCGGCTGAGCAGCACCTTTCTTTTCCCAGCCGCAAGCACGGTAGGGCTTGGCTCGCGCAAGGCATCGCGGGACACGCTGAACAGCACAACGAACGGTGGTGGCGGAGGCAGCAGCGCTGCTGGTGGTGCTGCGTTTACTGCGCTGCGTCCGAACGCGGACAGTGTCTTAGTCTCCCTCAACATCAGCTGCTTCAGCGTCTCCATCAACCCTTTCGAGTGGCAGGAGCGGCACTACACGCGCTACCCGGTCGACATCGACGGCTCAAAGCGGTCGGCTCGCAGCGCCTATGGCGAAGGCGTTGTCACCGATGTGATGTACGGCGGCCTGATGGTGGTGGAGTGCTCCTCGCTCCAGGCGGAGCGTGAGCTGCAGGCGCTGCTGGCCAGTATGGCGTGGACAGAGGAGCGCTCCTTGCAGGGCATCGTAAAAGATGTCCGCAAGCACCTCAAGACGGTGCAGACGAACCTGCATAAGGCACGCGCGGCTGGGAAGGCGACGGGCGGCGCTACGTCGGAGGACACCACACGGGACTGGAGCGCGCACCGCTACCGCATTACCCGTCGCATTGGTGGGCGGCCGATGCGCGACGCCGTGGAGCTGCAAGACATCCGCGTCTTCTTCAGCGAGGACGAGACGATGCGAGAAGAGCGGACGACGTTGCACCACCCGGAGCAGCGCAGGCGGACACCGGTGGCGACGGCGCAGAGCCCCACCGTGCCCACAGCAGCGAAGGAGCAAGAAGGTGGGACGAAGACGCCGGGGGAGGAGCGAGCGGCTGCGTCGCACAGCAGTCCCAACGCGCCAGACCCTGACGTCTCCTCCTCCTTCTCGCGCGTAGCGTCGGCCTGGTTCGGCCTGCCTGTCATCTCCGCGGTGCTGCGAACGTGGGGCCTGCACCTCCTCGCCTGCCCCGAGTACGCACAGCCCATCTCCATGTTCCTGCAGAAGCACGCCGGCCTCGCCCCGGCGCTGCAGCTCACCGCGCTCGGGAGCTTCTATCACGAAGGCAACACTCCAAGCGACGACGGCGACGGCGCGCACGACCTCGACTCGTTCTTCTTCGAGACCGACGGCCCCGCGTACGACGATGACAAGCGTGGCGGCGCGCACGACGCACACCACCACCCACAACCGGCGCGGCGAATCCCAAAGTACAACCGCTTCTACGCCTCGCTGCCGCCCTCGCCGGCCTCGCACCAGGCGGACGATCACCCGCACGAACGCGACGGCGCGAGTCGTGATGGCAATGGTGGTCGTCGTGTTAGTGCCGCAGTGGGTGATGACACGGGAAGTGGGCCGCACGATGAGAAGGGCAGAGCGGGGCAGCGCAGGACCGGATCGAGCAACTCGCGTCCGCCCCGCAAGGATGCCCCCACCGCGGCCTCTTCTCCGGTAAATCACAAGAGCAGTAGCACGGCGCTGGATGAGATGGCGGAAGCCGAGGCGCAGCACGGCCACCGGCATCAGCAGCAGCACCACCGCCGCCGCCCCCGCGACGCCGCACAGGGCGATAAGGAGGAAGACAGAGAGAGCCACCACAGCCTCGGGCCCAAGAGCCACAGCAAGGAGACGATGGAGGGGGAAGGCGCGATGCATTTGCTGGAGAGTCGGAGCAGCACCTTTCCGCCCCCTACATCAGCCACAGCAGGCGGAAGCCAGAATAGCACCGGTCTTCTCAGCGCCTCCCAGAGCAGTGGCAAGGCGGTGGGTGGACGCCCGCAGCAGCCACAGACTCCGCACGCCACGAAGAAGCCTCCACCGCTGCAGGCCGCCTCATCAACGCGCAGCGGAGGAACACCACAGGCAAGGAAAACGTCGACTGCCACTCGCCCCGCCTCGCGCTGCGACTCGCCGCTCTCACCGGGTCGAATGACCGTGCCGCACAGCCGCCGCAACAACGACGAGCGCACTCGTCACGGCCGCCGCTCCTTGGCTTCTTCGGCTTCGTCGTCGACGTCGTCCTCGGGCTCCTCCTTCTTCGAGTCGTCCTCGTCTGGCAAAACGCGCCACAACACCTTCGTGTACCAACGCAACAACAGCTCCTCCACCGGTGGGGCGGCGAGCGTTGAGCTTTCCTCTCACTGCCCCTCGCGGCTGGAACGGGAGACGACGGCAGTTCTGGTGCCGGAGGACGGCTCGGCCCTGAGCCGCACGTCTGCCACAGAGGCGGCCCGCCACGTCGACGTCCCCACCACTACGGACGGTGTCCTCTCTCCGCACGTGCGCCGACCGCCTCTATCCATCTCAAACAACTCCGCTAGCCCGAACACCACGCCCCTCTTCAAGGGAGGCTCGCCGCACCTCTTCGTGCCCTCGTCGCCTGGGATAAGTAGCGTCGACACGCTGCGGCAGGACACGGCCTACGAGCTTGTCGCGATGGCGAAGACGGTGGGGCCGGCGGACTCGGTCGCCGCGAAGGAGGCTCAGCGGCGCACGCTGTCGCGGATGCGAGACGGGGAGTCGCCGCTGCCATCGCAGGGTGCCGTCGGCAGTGGCAGCTCCCCGCTCACCCCAGCAAGTAGACGTGGTAGCAACGCAGGAAGCCGTGGCGCACCAGGCGAGGCATCACCGCTGTCGAGTTCGCAGGCCACAGCCGCGCCAGCTGCCGCGGGCAGCCCGGCCTCTGCGTCAGAGGGCAGGAGAGAGGGCAAGACAAAATCAAAAGGGACAACAACCACCAAGAAGAAGAAGAAGGTGAAGAAGTCAGCAGAGGCGGCGCCGTTGCCGCCCGCGCTGAAGCCCTCTGCCACCACCGCGGAGGAACAACGGACCACGTCAGCTGCCACTGCAGCGATTGCGGCGGCCGGCACCGACCCCACCTCCCTCCCCATCGCTCCCTCTGCTGGCGCGTGCGACGTGAAAGAAGCACAGATACGCCCTCTCGGCACGCCCACTGGTGTTGCCCATGCCAGTGCGTTCCCTCCCCTCAACAGCAGCAGCAGCTTGGCAACGACAGCAGCGACGACGGCGACTACGACTGCTTCTCTCCACCCAGCTGGCGGCCACCACGCCACGCAGGAGGAGGCGGAGGGCCTGTGGTACATGACGATGCTGGAGGTGAAGGCGCAGCAGCAGGAGCTAGAAGATCTCCGCCGTGCACGCCGCAACGCCGAGGATCATCGGCAGCGCCGCCAGGACGACCTGCGCTCCCTCAACCGCGTCTTCCTGCCCCACACCCACCCCCAAGACCTGGACTGCACCCTGCTGTACCTCAAGACGGTGCTTCATGAGCCGGATGACATTCCCCATGGCCGGCTCTTCCTCCAGCAGCTGGACTGGCTGCCGGTGCTGGCGGCGGTGTGGACGTCGCCGGCGAATCGAATTCGCTCCGTCGAGGTCGCGGCGGAGCTGACGTGGATGGACATCCCCCGCCTCGGCGTGGTGACCGGGCCTGCTCTACCACCACAACGCGGCGGGCCCGCTAGAGGAACTCATTCTTCGCTCAGACAAGCTGCTCGGCGCGCCACGGTGTGGCCTCGATGACGCGACAGAGGCACTGGCCAAGACAAAGCGGAGAAAGCTGCTGAGGAAGAAGAAGCTGGCCGATTCGATGGAGCTCAGCAACACGAGTCTGAACTTCGTGACGGAGCTGGACCGCACCGGAACAGGCTTTGGCCCCGGCTGCCCGCCCTTCTTTATTGCCCCCGAAGAGGCGCGCGATACGCTGTGGCTGCTGCTCTGCGCCGTGGCAACCAACACAGTCGCTGCGAACTTTCGTGTGGTGCTGCGTGGCATCCCGACGCTGGAGTCGACCGGGACGGGTGGCTCGAGCAGCGGCTCGCTCGACCACGATCACAACAACCGGTCCGCCTCGAACGCCTTTACCAACTTCTTCGCCGCACGCCGTCGCGACGACCGCAACGAGGAGCGGCTGCTGCTGAAGCCGGCATCGATGCTGCTGGACAGCTTCGTGGTGCAGCCAACGCTCCATACTGGTGAAGAGAGCGGTAGTCACATCCGTGTGGGCGGAGGGCTCTTCAAAGCGGCCTCACCGCCGCCTTCCTCGGCGAAGAGCGGTGGTGGGTGGGGCCAGCGCGCCGCCGCTGCAGCTTGTCTCCCGCAACAGCACCTTCGACGAGGCAGGCTTCCTCGCCACAGCCGCCGGCTCCATCCGCCTGGAGAGCCCTGGCCGACCGACCACGTCCGCCAACACCCCAGAGCAGCCGAGCCCCAACACCTCGCGTCAGCCCTCCTCACTCGTAATTGTGACGTCGTCGCCGGTCGGCACGGCGGCCTCGCCAGACCCGCTGGGGCTGGACGACGGCAGCGGCCCTTACTCGCCCGGTCGCCACACCCGCCGCTCTCTCTCCACCCTCATGACGCTGCGCACACACGCCGCCGCCGCGGGTGCAGGTGCCGGTAGTACTGTCGGCCGCGCGACGCCACCGCCGGCGAAGGCGCACACGGTGACCGTGCCCACGCACCAGCACCACGTGAAGAAGCGTCCGTGGGCGTGCGACAGCATCGAGGTGGAGGAGCGGCCATTTTACGAAGTTCTCACCCACCGCTGCCGGCCCATTGAAGAGGCACGCGCCGCCGCCGCCAACCTCGATGACCCCTCGCTGCTCTCCTCCCTCTACGTCTCTCACTACCACCACCCCTTCAACGCGACGCACAACGACGCCCGCTTCTTTATCGCGCCAGCGCGGCAGGCGCAGCTGCAGAAGGCTGTGCGGCGTGCGGCGGCGGTGGCGAACGGGGAAGACTTCCCGGAGGAGGTGGACGAGAGCACGGCGGTGTACTCGTCGAAGGTGGTGCTGACGGGGGCGAGGCAGTTGCACCTGCACCCGCCACAAGAGGACGACGAGCAGCTCAGGGAGCAGCCGCAGAGTACGAGGGGCACGACGCCGTCTTCGCCGCCTCCCCCGCCGCCACCACCGGTGCCGTGCCCGCCGCCGCTGCTCTTCTGTGAGACGAGCGTCGTCTTTGGCCTCGAGTCTGCGGAGGAGGAGGCACGGGTGTTGTGCTACGAGGAGGGGCAGCTGCGTGAGCGGGCGGCCGATATCTGGGAGGCCCTGCGCAAGTCGGTGAAGCACTACAACCAGGCCCAGCAGGAGACGCGGCACAAGGCGGCGAAGGCGGCGACAAAGGGGGCGTCAGCGGCAGCGTTGCCGCCAACTCGCCTTATAACACTCGAGTACTGAGCGGCGCAGGAGGTGCGAGACAGCGAGAAGGAAAGAAAAAGAAAGGAAAGGAAAGGGGGAAAGGTGCATATACGCAGTAGTAGTGGAGTGCGTGCGTGGTGGTCAACCTCGGAACGCCTCCATCTCTTGTGATTTTTTTTTTGCTTTTCATGTGCGTGTCTGTGTGTGTAAGTTTGTGCGTGCTGGTGCTGTCAGTGAGTACATTTTATATTACGCTTTTTTTTTTCTTTTTAATGTACACCAAAGCGGTAGGAAGGGAAGAAAATAAATTTCATGAGCCAACAAGAGAAGAGCAGAGATCTTTGTTGCCTTACTTTTCTGTTATTATTATTATGCGTTGGGTGCGTGCTTTAGTTGAAACAAAAAAAAAAACATTCGCATTGTTTGATGCTCCGCTGAAAGCAACGGCGGAGTCTGGCAAAGATGAAAAGAGAGAGAGAGTGAATGAATGTACACAAGTATTTCTATTTTGCACATTTTCTACGCAATACGAAGGAAACGTTGCACCGTCTGCAATGAGTAAGAGAGAATGCCGCTAGATTGGACGCCGTACTTGAGTATCGGAGGTGTGTATCCTGTGTTGTTTTTTAGGGCTTTTTCATCGCTTTACCATCTGACCTGCGCCACCTCCTCCCACCCTTCTCTCTCCTCTTCTCCTCTTCCTTTTTTTTTTCTTTGTCATGTCTTGCGCAATTACTGTAGCGAACGAAGGGCAGCGAAACATCACGCGACGAAAGGAAAAAGAACGACACAAAGACGCACAGACAACAGCGCGTGTCTTGTGTGAGTGAATATAGTGTGTGAACAGGCATTTACAATGGAGTCTGCTGCGGCGAGAGCCCTGGCAACTCCGCCTCTCCCCACCACCGGCTCCCCACCGCCACCCTCCTCTCTGCGGCCTTCTCTCTCCGCGCCACGACCCGTTCAGGCGCGAACCGCAGCAGCAAAGCTACCACCGCAGCGACCACCTCTCGCCCAACGAGGCAGCAGCAGCACAGCAGACGCGCACGATGCTCCGCCAGCAGGCGTGTCCCGCAGTGCCAGTGAGTGCCCCTCGGACCTCTCCCTCAACGAGGCATTGGGAAGCGCACATGGCCGCGACGACGGGACGAACAACAGCGACGCAACCGACCGCACCATCGACGCATTTCCAGCCATTCTCTTTCCTTCGTCTCCATCTCTGCCTGCGTCGACCTGGCGCGGCGTGGTGGGGCCGACGCTGGGCGGCAGCAGCACGCAGCCACACGGCGCCTCGCCGAATGGCGGCCGCGGCCCGCTGCGGGCGACACACTCCACCCGGACGGCGCCACCACCGCCTCACCACACGCTGTCAGAAGCCCCTACTCCGCCCGCCTCTTCGTCGCTCGTGTCGCTGCAGAACCAGACGGGCACACGCAGCAGCAGTGGCTCGTCCACGCCACGAGAGCACCCACATCGGCACTCGAGTCACGCAGCAGCAGCAGCAGCGGCGTCCCAGCAGCACCAGCCGCGGCCCACCTCGCTGACGATGTGGACCAAGAAGGAGCTGCGGCGGCGACACCCGCAGCACCGCCTCGACAGCGCGCAGGCGCGTCGCGTCGTCGTGGAGAAGCAGCGCCACCGCAAACTGTTTGAGCTCAGCAGCGGCGTCGCGGCTGGTGGGGAGAGCGCGGGAAGGGGAGCTGAGAGCGACGGCGACGCACGGCTGCGGTGCGACAGCGCGGCGGAGGCGAGCGCCGGGTGGATGGCTGCGCTGGCTGCACCGCCGGTGCCGGACACCGGTCCGTTGGGGCTTCTCGATGGCGAGCTGCTCTCTGTCTCCGCAGCAGCGAGCAAGTCCGCCGTGTCCTCGCCACGCTTCGGCCGCAGCGGCAACGCCGGCTCCCCCAGCTGCCGCGACACGCCGCACCACAACTCGAAGAGCGGCAGCTCGGGATCGCCACAGCACACTCTCTCCTCCACGAGACGGCTTCGCAGCCCTCCGTCAAACAGGACGGGGCTCAACGGCAGCTTCGGCACGGCGGCGTCGCTGACGAGTCTGCAGCACCGCCTGTGGCAGCACACCACCACCGCCGTGATGAGGGCCCCGCCGGTGCATCGAATGGGGGAGGAGGCAGGCAGGCGGCTCCTCCCGCGCCTCGCGCAAACCCTGCCACCTGCACCTCCGCTGGCGCGTTCACCAGGTGCGGCAGGGCAGCAGCAGCAGCAGCAGCAGCAGCAGCAGCAGCAGCAGCAGCAGCAGCAGCGTGTCGCTGCGATGACAGCAATGCGACGAGGCCAGTACGCGGCGTGCATCCCGCCTACGCCGCTCACCGCCAGCATGGACGCCGCAGCAGACAACAGCTCCCACCCGCTCCTCTCACGCGCACTCACCTACCCCCCGCCCACAGCAGCCGTCGCGACAACCGCCGGTGGTGCGTCCAGCGCGGTCCCTGTCGACGTGACGCAGTGGGAGTCGTCGCTGAGCGTGGAGCGGCGGTGTGGGCACGAGGGGAAGCGCATTGCGCAGTGGCTCGTGCAAACCCTGCTCTCGTCCTCTCCGTTGGCCGCAGTTGACCGCAGCCGGTACGCAAGTCTCAAGGCTCTCTGCGGTGGTGGCCTCGATGACGGGAGTGACGTCGACGACGACGACGCCGGCGACGACGACAGCGCAGACGATGCGGAAGGCGGTGGGCTGCTGCGGTCGCTGTCGGAGCGTGCAGCCGTTGCCACCTACCTCCTCAGCACCCTTGTCGATGAGAGCCTGCCCCGCCATCAGCAGAGCGTCCTGCCCTACGTGCGCATGCTGATCGAGTTCGCCTGCGTGCCCGACACGCCGGTGATCCGTGCCGCGCTGGGTCAAGGCACCGTGCAGGACGAGGAGCTGCTGGACCGCCTGGCCAAGTGTGACCGGTGCCTGCTGCCCTTCACCGGGACAGCAACACTGCCGCCCTCGTCTCGCCCACACGCCCTCGACCCCCGGCTGGCTGGCGGCGAGGAGGAGACGGCTGTGGACCTGCTGGGTCTGCTCGCCCCCACCTTCACACGGCAGACGTACATCACGGCACACTTCGCACTGGCGGGACGGACCATCGGCCTCGCACACGAGGTGCGATGTCGCGAGCTACACCAGCGCAACGTCCCCCGCCTGCTGGAGCGGACGCACAAGAACTGGATGCGGGGGCTCATGCGGGCGGTCCTGCGGGCCTGGCACTTCCTCTGTCAGGAGCGACGGGTGCAGGAGCAGCGGCAGCGCGCGCGGTGGGCACTGCGGTGGACGAATGAGCGCATGCGCATCTCCCTGCGGCGGTGGCGTGGCTATGCCGCCATCACGCTCCACATGGCAGAGGCGGACAACGTGGCCAAGACGGCGCTGGCGCAGAAGCGCGGCTTCATTGAGCGGCTTGACCGGGAAGCTGCGGCGATGCAGCGCCTTAGTCGGGAGCTGCAAGCCACCCTGCAACGGCAGGACGAAGAGCGAGAGCGGGTCGAGGCTGCCATCACCCAGCGCGAGATTCTCTACCAGCGCCTCCTGCAGCAGGTGCGGGAGGTGGACCGTGTGGGGTCGCTGATGCTAAACTCCCTTCTGCTCGCGAAGGCCCCGCCGCGCTTTGCGGATATCTCGGCCATCAGTGGGCTGGGCTCGCCTCTCGTGTCGCGGCAGGTCTCACGACGCGGCTCCTTCGCGTCCAGCGTTGTGGGGGACGACGACGACGAGGCATCAGACGCCGACTCTGCAGCGGAGGAGACCGAAGACGACGAAGACGACGAGCCGCAGCCGCCACACGCCGTCACGGCGCTGCCCGTGCTGCTGCAGTGGGCCACCGACTGCTCCAGCGACGCGGAGAGGGACTTTCTCGCGCTGTACCCGGAGGAACCCGCGGTGGCAACGGAGAGAGAATCCGGCAGCGGTGGGAAGGAGAGGAGCCAGCAAGCTTCCCTCTCCGACTCCTCTGTCGCGCCATACGTCCCGGCCAACTTCGCCTCGCTCCTGCAGCGCACCACAGGCGAAGTCGGTGAGTACGACGCCGCGCTGGGCGAGACGGTGCTGCTCCCCCTGCACAAGCTGCTTCTGCTGATGCGTGGCTGCAGTGGCGTGGAGAGCGGGAGTGAGGGGCTCGACGGGGGCACGGCGACGGCAGCGATGGCATCTTCGACTGCTGCAGGTGCACCCTTATCGTCGCAGCCCGCAGCAGCAGCATCGATGCAAAACGGAGAAGCGGCGACGAGCCTCGACGCCCTCACCGCCGCTCTAGCAGAAGCAGGAGCCGGTGAAGCGCACGACGGCATGGCCGACGCCTCTGGTGCCCCGTCGCTGCGGATTATCCGCACCGTGCAGCTCGCCGACGCCGTCGTTGTGATGGCGGCACGCGCGGTGCTGGAGCGAGAGGACGGTACCGGCGAGCACTCATCCCCCCTCGCAAACGCCAGGAACACTGCCCTCAGCAACACCGCTGCGGGCGTGCTGCCGGAGGAGAACAGCGCGGAGGCGTCGCTGCAGGCGAGTGGCAGCTCCCTTCTGCTCCGCCTGCCCAGAGAGAAGCGCGAGACGCTGCAGCGTGTGTGCCGTGTCGTGATCGACGCCTACGAGCAGCTGACTGGGACGGCGTGTGTGGTGACGGCCGAGCAGTTGCAAGAGCGCTCACGTGGTGCTCTGCTGGTCTTCCTCGCCGCGCTGATGCGGCACTACACGAACTGGATGGTGCGCCGCGCACAGCAGGCGCTGCTCACCACAAACTCTGCCACCACCGCGGAAGCGGTCGCCGCTTCCTCCTCGCTGACCTCCGACACATCGTTGGCACCCGTCCCCGCAGCGCCAGCAGAAGCGGCGAAGGTCAGCCGCAGAGGCAACAACAGCGAAGGCGTGCCGCACCGCCGCTACGACGAGTGGTCGCACCCGCCGCACAGCCACCGCAGGTGGCTCGGGCAGGTGCGTCGCCAAGCGGAGTGGATCGCGCTGTCCTTCAGCGCCTTGCATGACGCCATGCGCGTCGCCAATTTATCTTCCAGCGTGCTCACCGTCGTGCAGCAGGACCACGTCTCCGGCCTGCTGGGCCGCCTGTCACTGACCGAGTTCATCGACCTGCTGCCGAACCAACCCGACCAGACCATGCAGTGTTATGTGGACATGATCGGCGCGGTGGAGCGCTACGCCCCCTCGCTGCACCTTCTTTTCCACGAATTCGCCCTGCCTCTCGCGAAGCTGCGCGCCGACGGGGCCGTGCACATTCTGGCCGCCAAGGCGAAGCAGTCCTCGCAGCGCCGATCGCTGCGCGGGGAGCTGGGGCAGAGCAGCGAGCAGCCCGACAAGGCGCTCTACATCACGGCGAACACCGTGTGGCACCTCCTCTGCCTCACGGGGCTGGCGGGGCAGCGGAAGGAGGCGTACTGCACGACCGTCTCGCGTCAGCACCGCCGGGAGAGCAGCAGGCGTGGCAGTGAGAGCGGAGAAGCTGCCACGTCTGCTGCGGGTCTCGTCACGCCACCCTTCTCCGCCACGCTGCACCGCCCCGCCGTCTTCAGCCTCATCGAGCAGGTGACGCAAAACGGCGTGGCCTCCACCGCGCTCAGCCGGCGCCGCTCCTCCACCTGGCAGCCAGGCAGCGACGGCTCGCCAACGAAGGGTGCGTACGCGGACACGGCGGCGGCGGCGGAGAGTGCCGCGCCAACCGCCACGACGCTGGCCTTCACGGCAAGCTGCAAGACGCGACCCCGGCCGTGCTACGCCCGTGCGCTGCGCGAGGGCCGCCATGTTGATCTCCGGCAGGACACCGGCGCCGTGTGCGTGAACTACACGCAGTTCGTGAAGGTGGTCATACGCTTGGCGCATGCGTGGCAGTGTATGCAGCAGCAGCAAGAGGCGGAGGAGCAGCAGCAGGAGCAGTGCTGGGCAACAGAGGAGGAGACCGCAGAAGGGGCGAAGCGAGAGGAGAAGAAAACCGCAGGTGCAGAGCAGACAGGACGTGGGATCGTCGACGGCGGCAGCAACAGCAGCGCCACCAACAACCGGCAAGGAACAACTCCTTCCCCACTCGCAGCATCGAAAGGCACCCACCTTACCACGGCGGAGGCGGGTACGGAGCGCCGCCTCTCCTTATCTACCACCCCCGCGCCTGCGTCGTCCACGCGGGTGGCCTACGAGGTCGGCAACTACGCCCACACTCTCTCCCTCCCTTACTTCCACGCCTTCCTGGGCGAGCTCTTCCTGCCCCGCCTCCTCGGCTCCACACGGTGGAGCAGCGCAGCGCAGCGGGCGACGTGCAGCCGTCCTGTCCTGCAGCTGCTCGCCCAACACCACGACGAGCTGCTGGAGGTGTTCAACAACTACCAGCAGCCTCGCGAGGCGAGAGGTGTCCGCGGCTCGCTGCCTCCGCCCTACTCCACCGTTCTCGCCTCGCAACTCTTTGCGCGTGTGGTGGACGCGGAGCGGCAGTCGAGCACGGCGCTGACAGTCGGCGGAGGGCGAAGCATGAGCCACGCCCAGCGTGCCTCCCTCATGTACGGGCTGAGCAGCTCGATGATTCGACGCAGCAGCACCGCGGCACTGATGGCCGGCGACGAGTTCAACGACAGCGCCACGAACAGGGGCGGAATCAGTCGCAACAACCAGCAGCCCGGGCGGCGTGCATCGCTGACGCGCGGGAAGCAGAACTCCCTCGGTGGCTCGCGGTTGAATGCGGAGGATGCCGCGATTGGCGACAACCTTCGCGCCTCCATCGCGACGGCGCAGCGGACGGATATCAGCATTGTGAGTGTCCTGCAGTGGGCGGATGTGATGACGCTTGCGAAGGAGATGCGGTGGCTGACGATACGTCGTGTCAGTGAGGCGACCCTGCGGCGCTGCTTCGATCACGTACGCGCCGATGTCGCGCGCGAAGGGGACGCCGTCTTCTTTGCCGAGTACCTGCAGCTGCTGTGCGCCGTGGCCGCCTACGCGACGCCGAGCCCTGCCGTCTCGCTGGAGGTGAAGCTGAAGTTTTTCCTCGAGACTTACGTGCTGACCATGTCTGATTGAAGCGCTCTTTCAGTCGCGACGAGCTGTTCGTCCGTCCTGAAGCACCTCTACAAGCTATAAAGCAATAGTAGTTGGCACCTGAAGAAAAAAATATCAGTTTTAATGCGCTTTTCCTTCCCTCTCATTTCGCTTACTGGTGGTTCTTTTAATGTACAGCTACGGCCATTGCCAATCATGGATCCTTCGGCACACACACACACAGAGTGAAACACATTTTTCCGTTTTTGTTGCTTGCCTGCCTCTCCGCTTTATTTTTTATTTTTTTCTCTTTGCATTTGGACCACCACCTCAATTGGATATTATTTTTTTTTTTTACAGCTCTCTCTCACTCTTTTATTTGATGTACTCCCGCACCACTTTGCGTGTCTATTTTGCCTTTTACACTCTGTTTTTTTTTTCTTTCTCTTTTTGTGTCACACCTCGATGTCATGTAGGCCTCTTCTCTCCATTCACAATCAGAAGTAAGATTCAGAGTTGAGGGTAGTCGCGCTGCTTCTCTCTCTCTAGCAGTTTTGGAAAAACAAAGCACCGGTGCCAAGTCTCACAAGGCCGTTAAACAAAGGATAAAAATTTTCGGAAAAATAACGAAGCAGCGTTATCGCATCTGCTGAAGTAACTCCGCAACACCTTCACTTCCTCAATTCTACACATCCTCTTTCTCTCTCTCTCTCTCATATTCGGTCACACATCCAGTGAATCTCGCAAAGCAGCCTTCTGAAGATTGTCTCTTCTTGTACGCTCTCTTTTTCCCTCTCCTCGAGCTGCTGACGATGGCCGCAACAGCCACAACGCTGCCCGGTGTCCTTGCCGGCGGCCCCGCCCTCCACGCCCTCGTGCGCGTGGAGCTGACGAACGGCACTGTCGTTGTGGGGCGTCTCCTTGAGATGGACGGCGCAACCATGAATATGAAGCTCGACGCCATCGCCTCTACTGCGGTGCGGCGACGGGCACCACGCGGTGCAGACGGCAGCAGTGGCAGCCGTGCCGGGCCAAGCGGAAAGGTGGACGACGCTGCTGGTGCATCAGCGAGGGCACCGGAGGATACTCTAGAGCCCAGCCCTGTTGCACTGCGCTGCATTCAAGGGATGGTGGTGCGTGGTGCCTGTGTCCGCTTCGTTGACTTCATTCGCGAAGGCAAGGATGGCGGGACGAGCTACGGGGAGGTGGAGACGGCAGCGCAGCAGGTGCGGCCCTCCGAGTGAGATGCAATATGCGTTGTTGTTGGTGTTCTTGCTGTGGTTTCTTTTTTTCCTGTGTGTGTGTGCGTCAGCGCGCGTGGAAGTTTGCGTGCAGTTGATGGGCACGCTGTTGTACTGTGAGCTGCGTCGTCGATTAACTCGTCGCGCTGCAGGCGACGTGGTGTACATAAGTCATAAGATTAACGGTGATCAACGAAAAGAAAGAAAAAGAAGCAATCGAGGATCGTCGCTGGCATGCTTTCGGCATCGGCTCTCCCGACTTGTGGGCCTAATGAACCACTGGTGATGTTTGCAGGCCAATAGAATGTCTTTAACAAGCAAAGCTAGATAAATGCCCCTTCTTCCCTCTCGTCTACTTTATCTCTCCGTCTCTCTCTCTTTCTCTCTCACAAACGCTTCCATTCATTCTTTCCTTTGCTACTCGGTGTTCTCGTCCTGCAAGGGTACCTCCGCTGTCGATCGACCACAGGCCCATCTTCGGCTCTAGGAGAAACTCCCACATCTTTTCTTCGTTTCTTCTAGTCCCTGCCTCTCTTTGCTTTGTTTTTTCTACTGTTTTTTTTTCTCCTTCTGTGCCACTCTCGTTCTCCGTTCGCGTTCCATATTGAGCGTCTTATCCGCAGCCCGGTGCGACACAAGCACAAACAAAACAAAAAACTCTGTTTTTTTTCATATTTCCTCGCCTGGATCGCTCGCGTTCGCGGAGGCTGATCAGGTGGCGTTGCGTTAATTTCTAAAGTTGATGTGTGTCAGTTTGCTTGTATAGTAGAAGTGTTACTCCACGCGTCTCAATCCCGCAGCTGTGGCTGAGATTGATATACAATCTTCTTTTTTTTTTGTCTGTGTGTGTGAGTGCTGGTGCTCGCAGTGCTCCACACTCGCCCTTAGGCACAGGAGTGGACGCGGTCCTCGTCGTGCGACTAAGCCTTGCTTCTCCGTCTTACTGGTTTTTTTTTTTACTTTCTTGTGTCAGTTGTACATTGATTCTTTCTCTCTCTCCCTATTTTCTGGCTTGCACCTTCTCTCGCTTAATGCGTAGCTTGACTTTCGAGCTGCCTTAACCGTCGTTTATCCACTCACGATTGAGTCACCAACAGAAGGGTGGAAAATATTCGTCCCTCTCTATCTCGTCACCTGCATCTGATTTTTTTTGTTGTTGATATTGTTGTTGTTGTTGCGTCATAACAGTCAAAACTGCGAAAAGAAACTAATTGTATTTGAGGAGCGTTGGAACCTTCAAGGTAACTTCCGTTGCTGGCTTGCGGTTGTTAGCGTGTAGGTGCGGGTTTTTGAAGCAGCAGCGGCAGCACATCTCCGCACACAAACACACACACTCACACGCGCGCGGATTCTCTGCTTCCCTCTTTCATCTCCGTTGTTTCTTCCATCGCCTCCTCCTCTTTGTGTCTGTCTGTGCCTCCAAAGTCTGTTTTACTATTATTATTGTTATTGATATTATTATTATTATTTGTGTGTGTTTGAGCCCTGTGTCACCCTTTGCTATTTTTCTTTCTTGTGAAACTTTTTCCCTCTTTCACATACAGAGGCACACAGGCGCACTCTACACGGTGCTTCTTCTTTTTTGTTTTGTTTCTGTGTGTGTTCTTTTTTCACGGGTGTGACGTGCTTTATCCTTTACAATTCTCTTCTTTTTTTGGTTGGAAAGAGACTTTTTTTCTGTTTTTTTTCTCTCTCTCTATTGCAAAAGTAAAAAAAAGATTGGCGATTTTCGATCTTCTTTTTGCTTTTAGCTTCTTTTTTTTGTCAACGCGTCAAAAAAGATATATTTGGAGGGGAACGAGAAGAGGCGACGGATCGGTGAAGCGGAAGTCTGCGAGCCGCGGCAGAGCGTAGTGAGTGCGCCTGCTAACGTTGACAGCATCCCCCTCCTCTGCACGCTCAAGAAAAAAAGAGTGAGTTCAAAAAAAAAGGAAAAAAAAAGAGCGGGTAGTCAGAGGCCTTGTCTTCGCATATTTACTCTTCTTCTTTTTTCTCTTTTCAACTTCTTTTCTATTTCGCTGTTGCTGCTACTACTACTGCCTTTGTCAGTCGACGTACCTCTCTCTCTCTCTATCTTTTAAATTATTGTTGACGAAATCACCGGAGATGGGTGCTCGAATACGAAGCTGCATGCACAGCAGATCGCTTACCAGCGCGACTTCCTCGGCGCCTGCTGGAGCACCACTTTAGGGGAGGAGGAGGCAGAAGAATACCTTGCCAGCCGCTGGATGGGCGTCTCGAAGAGCGTGATGGCACAGTACACCAACAACCACTGCTTCACCGTGCGGACGCTGACCAAAGACGAAAAGACGCGTGTAGACGCCGCGGCAGCCGGCAAGACACCGCTGAAGCCTGCCGATGACCCAACCGGGCTCGCAACAGGCTTTGGCGGAGACTTGGGTGGCGGCGGCGGCGGGGTGCAGACGCCAGCTGCGTCGGTACGCAAACCCGAATCACCAGCCCTTTCTCTTTCCGGGAAACCAAACAATAATCTCAGCAGCGGTGCGTCGAACTTTGCCCCCTTCCCAGAGGCTGAGAGTCGGAGGGACTTCTATAAAGCAGGTATGCGGCCAACGAGCCCTGCTCCACCGTCCTCGCCGCTGCCATCTGGATTGAGCAAGCCCGCGACAACGACAACAACGACGACGCGGACAACTGTACGGCAGAACACCACTCATTTCCACAACGGGGTCAACGGCAGCGTGGCCAGTGCCGCGGCCGCCGCAAACGACGAACACGACGGCGCCATGAACACGGCCTCCTTCACCAGCGCCGCACGCGCTGCCGTCGTGGAGCGGAAAAAGAAAGGCGACGACCCGTCAGCGCTGCGCAACGTTGTGAAAGACAGCATGGAGTCCGAGCGCGTCCTCCACGCCGACCACCCCTACCTGCAACGCCACGGCCTCTCCGTGTACGGCGGCGTGGTCTTCCGCTGTGCCCCGGCGCACCGCCTCTACCACCGCATCTCCCTCGTCCCCGAGGCCAGCGTGAAGCGGTTGTACGACCTGCAGGTGACGGCGATGTCCCGCAGCGTGATGCTTGACACCTCTGTGTCGATGCTCGGGCGTTCCGTTGGTCCCGACAGGGGTGTGGGACGCGATAGCAGCAGTGGTGGTTGTGGTGGCGACGTCTATCAGCATTTCCGGCCGATGGGCAGCAGCAGCGATTGCCCACGTCCTCTGCCCTCGCTGAATGACGCGGAGGAGCGCGGGGTGCCGCCCATAACGCCACCGCGGCCGTCGAGCAGCGGCCCGAGCATGGTGCCTTCGCCCATGGGAAAGCCTCTCAGCCTAAGCCCTGCAGTAGCCACGGAGAACGGCTGCACGCACGCACCACCCCCTCTTGCTTCGAGTGCGGAGTCGGCGCCGCTGCCCTCGCTGCCCCTCGGCGCCATCGCTGCCCGCCATCTTCGCTTTGCTAGCGGCCCGGGCCACAACCAGAGCGCCGTCATCGACGCCTGGGCGACGGAGAGCCCTCTCAGCACCTTCAACAACTACCCGGCAGACGACCGCGACGTCGCCGGCGTCATTGCACGCCGACCACCCGTTATTATCGGCAGTGTCACCGCCATGGAGCTGCAGGCGCTGCCCCCAAATGCCGAGCTGTGCTTCGGTGGGTGGCTTTACGTGAGTCTGCAGGACGAGCAGGAACGGCTGCGCAAGTCGCTGAAGCGCTACACAGCACGACTGAAGCGCCGCGCCGCTAAGGCAGCTGCGAAGGAGGCAACGCGCCTGTCGAGTGCGACGTCGTCGTCAGCGCGGCGGAGTGCATCGGCGACGCAGCGACGCATCGACGTCGACGCGGAAGGCGGCAGCAGCGAGGCGCTCGGTCACAACAGCAGGGCCGCGTCCTTCACCTCCGACACACCTGGCGGCGCACACGATCGCACCGGTGTCTTTGCCCCGTCACCGTCCCGAACATCAGCGGCGTCGCCACCGCGCAACGGCGTACGTGGTGCAGCAGCTCCTCCCGCTACTCCCCCGTCCTCTGCCAGTCAGCGGCGGTCGCTGCCGGCTTCGCCACGCCTCGGCCTCTCACCTGCAGCGGACCGGATGGCACTTTCCCTCAACGCAGCCACCGCTGCTCCTGGTGCTGCTGCTGCTGTGGCAACTCAGTCGCCATCCAAGCTGCGGCCACGTGCGGCCAGCATGCCGCCGTCACCCATGTTGGGTCCTGCAAAGACGCCGAATGCGACTGCTGTGCCGCCACCGCTGCTGCGCCACGCTGGCCGCTACGCCCGTGAGGCGATGGAGGCCGACACGCTGACCGCCACCTGGCTGCCCTACGCCTACATCGTAGTGGCGGTGCCGATGTACGAGTGCTGCCTCGTCCCCACAACCTTCCACACGGCTTTTACGCGGCACCGGGCCGTCTCGCTGAACATCGGCAACGCGCAGTCGCGACAGGCCTACGGCGTTGGCTGCATCACTGGCGTGCGCTACGGCGGTGTGATGGTGATTGAGTACCGCGACAAGATCGATGACGACGAAGACGCCGACTGGATTCGCGAGCTGCTACGCGTTGGCCGTGCATCCCAACGTGGCGCCGCGGGTGGCGGAGACAGCGACGACGACGACGACGAGGATGACGATGTGCCGTTGCCATGCGGCAGCGCTGGCAATTTTGACCTCTCCGCCTCTGCGAGGCTGCGGCACATACACCACTCCGCCACGCACCGCGCACGCGCAGAGAAGCTGCGCCGCATCAAGAGCCGCATCTGGCACAAGCTGCGCCGGCAAGGCCTGCACGTGGTGCTCGCCGCGACACGGATGGCGGACCGCCGCCACCGCCAGCAGCGCGCCTCGGTGGCGAGTGAAGTGAATAACATGTTCAGCAACAGCTACGCCGACGCCGCGGCTGCCATGATGGGGGCGAGTACGACACCACAGGCCTTCGCGGCCAGTGTTACCCGCGGCACAACACAGCACGAGCCGGTGGCGAATGGTGGTGCTGGCGTCAACGAGACGCCTCCAGCGGCAGCAGCTACGACAGCACCCAGTAATAACAAGAGGGGCCGTCGGGGCAGTGCGCCGGCTAGTGAGGTGGACGCAGTGCGCGATGAAAACATGGGTGTAGATGAAGGTGGCGTCGGTGCGGACTACGGCGGAGCGGAGGAGCTGAACGAAGCCATGGCGGATGCGATGGAGGACTTCGACAGCACCGACAGCAGCAGCAGAAGCAGCAGCAGCAGTAGCAGTAGCAGTAGCAGTAGCACAGGCAGCAGTGGCCGCGACTCGCTGAACGCAGCGGCACGGCCGAGCTCGGCTGGTCACCGCGGCACCGAGGGTGGTAGCGTAGGCGCCGCCGACTCCCTCTGGGGCGATAACCTCAGCAGGCGGAAGAAGGGACACTGGTGGCGGCCGTCATCGCACAAGCACCGCCACCACCACCAACATCACCACCGCCATCACCGTCGTGGCAGTGGCGCTGCGGGAACTGCGAAGGAGGATGCTGATGATGAGGCCAACGCGGCAAATGGTGGTCGTCGACACCACACGCACCACCACGCACATCCGCAGCATCACCTGCACGGTCGCACCACACGCGAGGACCGGCTCCGCTGGGCGGATCCGAAAATGGCGGACGACTTCTACCTGCGCGGCACCTTCCGCCAGATTGGTGGGATGAAGTACCTGGACGTCGTCTCCTTAATGGACGGCTGCCCGGTGTCGGAGCTCGTGCAGGGCATTAAGCGCTGGGTGCTGAACCTGCTTTCCATGCCCATCAAGGCCCGCCCCATCTGCCTCTTCCTTCAGCGCTACGAGGGCATCGCGGCATCGCTGCGGGTGATGCAGACCCAACTCACCGCCACCGCCCTCGCCATGAACGTCGCCTCTGGCAAGCAGCTGGCCCAGACGAATCTGAGCTTTAACATGCCGGCAGCAGCTGCGATGGGTGGGCTGGAGGGCACCAACATGGGCATGGATGAAGTCGCAGCATCCTTTGCCACGCAGCTTCCCATGGACCCGACTCTCGAGGTGGCATCCCCTGCGGCGCTGGTGAACGCGTCCTTCGCGGCCCTGCAGTCGCCTGCCCCGGCCCCCACCCGCACCCTTGCCTACCACACGTACTACTGCGGCCCGCTGGAGCCCGATGTGCGGGCGGTGCTGTCGCCCGAGATCGAGGCCATGATCGCGTCGTGCCGGACACGGCAGCTGCCCGAAGTGCTCAAGTCCCCTGCGTCGCGCGCTGCGGATGCGGCGACGAGCTCGGCGATGGACAACCCCCTTTCCGTACCGCCGCGGGAGGCTGGGACAGGCAGGCGCTCCACCGCGACCCACAGCAGCCCGTCACACCTCTCCCACCCGTCTGCCGCTGCTCTCTCACCGTACGTCGCACCGGCGCCGCACCAGCAGCCTGCGTCGCCCCTGCAGAGGCCACAGGCCAGCCCCACCGCCGCCCCGCTGCCCTCCGCACACGGGAGCTTCGCCGCAGCAGCAGCAACAGCGAAGGCGCCGGGAGAGGCCGATACCGCTGCTGCTGCTGCTGCTGCGGCTGTGGGACATGCCAAGCCGCCGGCCAACACCGTCCCGACGACCATCACCGAATGTCTGCTCTACGACGATCCCACAAAGCCGGAGGGCGCGGTTGGCAACAGCTTCACCGCTGCCAATGGCCAGGCTCTCGCCGCGGCAGCAGCCGCCTTGGTGCTGGCAGAGAACGCGAAGGGACACGACGCGGTGACGAACGGCAGCCTCGCGGCTGTGAACGCCTCGACCAGCCCCGGAAGCTTCCACGCCACGCGTGGCTCGGGCGAGCCCTCAGTGATCGGGGCACCCGTCGCGGTGAGCGGGATCAGTCTCGAGCACATTCAGCCGACGCCGGAGCAGCTGGAGACGGCGCGGGCGGGCAACCACCACCACCACGACAACGCGGAGGGAAGCCTCCTGTCGCTCAGCGAGGTGGCCGTGACAAGGAAAGAGAAGCCGACACGCGGGGCGGCGGCAGAAGCAGCGATGAAAGGACCGGATGATTCGCCGGTGCGGAACGGTATCAACGGTGGAGGGCAGCCCGCGCTGGGCAGCCCCGACACGTCCACCGGCACCTTCAGTAAGCGCGAGGCACCCGCGAAGAACTCGCCCAAGGTGCCGCTGCTGCTGCCGGCTGCCCGAGCCCGCAACGTCAGCCACTCCAGTGACGACGGTGGGGAGGACGACAGCGACAATGACTTGAGCTTCCACGACGACGAGGCTGAAGAACGTGAGCTGGAGTGGCAGCTGGCCGACAGGGAACTGCGTGCGCTGCGGTCGGAGCTGGACGAGATGACCTACCTCGCCTCCACCGCACGCGCAGAGCTGCTGGAGCGCTTGGAGGAGCTCATTCAGCTCGGCGCTCTCTTCTTGCCCCACACGCGACCCGACCAGGTGGCGCTGAGCCTCATCACCATGAAGATGCTCCGCCAGTACCCGGAGGAGGTCCCGGTGAAGGAGATTCACACGGACTGGCTGCCCCTCCTCATGACGCTGCTGACGACGTCGCGCGAGACGCTGCTCTGTGCGGCAGGCTACGACGGCGGCGACCTCGCTCGGGTCGTGAGCGGCGCGCGTGGCTTTCTCACCACCTACAACAACATCGTTGACGCGACCGATATGTGTGATGCCAACAAGCGTCGTCTGGCGTGCGATGCTGGGGTGACGAAGTACATGATCGAACCACTGCCCCCGCTGCCGGCGCCGCGCCGTCTGCACGACATCGTCATCGCACCGCAGCCGGTGCGCTTCACTAAGACGCTGCTGTACGATATGCAGCGCGTCGGCATGGACAGCGAGGGTCTTTCCTTCGCCTTCTCTGGTGGCTCGCTCGGCGTGCTGGCGGGAGTCATCTACTACTACAGCGACTTCCTGCGCGCCAAGTACAAAAGCGAGGTGGCGGCGGCGGGCGGGCGTGCGAAGGATGCCGGCGCGACGGTGCGTGATGTGCTCAGCCGCGGTGGCTACAACGTGCTGCTGCGCCGCATTTGGATTTGGGGTGTCACCCCCGAGCCGAAGGGCACGGCAGGGCAGCAGGCAGCCGCAGCGACGCGGAGGTTGCTGAACAAGACGCGCAATCTTGGCGGGGGTGGCGGCGGCGACGACGCGCGCAGCGACGGCTCGTCAAGCTCCTCCCCTGTGCCGATCGACGAGCGGCAGTACGTGACGCTGAACACCCCCGGCGTCGGCACGGGTCTTGTGCGTGTCGTGGGCAAACCGTTCAAGGGCACCGAGGCCTACGCCCTCTTCGATGCCGTGGTGCACTACCTGCGCACGCTCGAGGAGCTCTGTATCGAGCACCACGGCAGCGCGCCGCTCGCTCCGCAGGCACCCGTGAAGCGCCGCTCCGTGCTGATGGCGTGGCGCCGCAGCAACAACAATAACAAGGACGCCGACCCCGCAGCTGGAGGGAAGACAGTTGGTGGCGACACGCAGAGCACTGCGCACGATGTCAACGCCAACAGTTACAGCGGCGACGACGCGGTGAATGCGCGGGAGCTTGTTCCGCACTTTGAGGTGTGTGTCGCAACGAACTACTACTACAAGCGGATGCTGGACGAGGCGCACTGGCCGGCACGGAGTCGCACCGGTGGCGGGCCCCGAATGGGGCGTGGAGGCGAGCCGAATTTGCCGACGGGTGGCCCGCAGCGCCACTCCAACGCAGCACCGATGGACAAGGCGATGGCCTCCTCGACGCCACCACCACCACCACCCACGGCAGCTCAGAAATCACGTGGCTTTTCTCTTGGCAGTAGTGGCAGTAGGAAGAGCACAGCGCACGGCGGCAGCGCACACGATGGCGCGTCGATTCTGGAGCAGCCTTACTGCGGCGGTGAGGAGACGGCGAAGAAGGATGCGCTGCAGCGGAAGACGACGAAGAATTTTTACGGGTTTCTGGCGGACCACTACGAGCAGTGGCGGGCACGGCACAGTGAGGACAGGGTGACGACGAGCTACGGCAAGCGCATCAGTGTCTCGTTGAATTAGCAGCGGTGCGGCTGTTGTGGACAAAAAAACGAGTTCTTTTTTTTTCTGTTTTATTTGCCTTTCTCGTCTTCTCCTGTCGCTTTGGCGCGTATGCAGCTGTTGCTGATCGCGTGTCCATCATCTCTTCGCTGACACGTGTATGTTTGTCTGTGTGCGTGATGTGTGTAAGCATGTAAACCCCTTCTCAATAAAAATGAACAATGAAGGGGTAAATTACGGATTCAAAGAAGGCACTAATGTTCGTGTACGTGACGAGACAGCTTTGAACACTTTTCTGCTTGTGCACATCCCAGAAAAGCACCTCGCTCGAAAAAAAAAAGACTAGTAAAAAAGGAGAAGATCAGTAGACGCTACGAGAGGGGGTGTAAAGCAGAGAGAGGCTTTCGATGCAACGCAAGGAAGTCATCGACGAGGAGAAAAGAAAACCTGAACTGGAAGACAGGTTATCGTAATTTAAGCGTTGGCCCTCTCTCTTTGATGCGGGAAAAGGCGTCAAGGTTGAAGGCATCCTCACGTTAATTTCGTGATGACTCCCACTGTTGCTCTCTCTCTCTCTCTTTACCTCGTCTTCTTCTCTCTTCTCCCTCTCCAATCACGTTTTCTTTTTTCTTTTGTGCAATTCACTTCTCATGTCTCACAACAGTGAGTGTTTTTTTTTTTCTCTCCCCCTTTCTTTTTACCATTGGGAGTGTGTGTTTGTGTGTGCAGTTAGCTTAGGGGTTAGTCGTAGCAACGGTGGAGAGGCGCAGCCGAAATTCTTCCCTTTTTTTTCCGCTGCCGCTGCTGCTGCTGCTTTCCGTAGTGCGCAGAGCACGGGACAAGTGGGCCGTTTTCTCTTCATCTTCTCTCCATTTTTTTCTTTCTCTCGTCTTCACAGATTCGGTATAGGGGAAAAATAATCTCGTCGTAGTTGTATTTGCTGCGCTGGAAGACACATACACGTGCGAGTGTGGGTGTGTACTCGTGACCTTTTCTCAAATTCTTTTCTCTTCTCTTCTTTCTTCATAGCAGTACGGAGTCACGTCATGCTGCGCGCACCGGTGCACGGCGCGCAGTCGATGCGCTCGCAGACCGCCCGCTGCACCGCCGCCGCCGCCATCGCTGGTGGCAGTGGTGTGCTCGGCACCGACGCCGTCTGCCTCCATCGCAGCCCTCCCGTGAGCCACCTCAGCTCCTCCTTGCACGAGCAGCGCCGTTACTCCTTCAAGTACGCGACGAAGCGCCAGCACAATGAAGTGCGGCAGCCCTCCTACATCCACGATAAGCGCTTCGGTGTCTTCAGCAACGAGCACAACATCGGCAAGGCACGTCGCGGCCTCCCGCACATCACCCCAGTGTACACGAAGCACATGAGTTTGTGGGAAACCGACACGGACGCCACGACCAACCGCTTCTTTCGCAGCTACGTCTTTGGCCAGCGAGAGCTGCACACGCTGCTCGGCCGCCCCCACGGCTTCGAGGCCGACGAAGCCGGTGGCCGCCAGGGCGATTCTGCCTACGAGCTAAACACCGATCTGCGCTACAAGGGCGTCCCGCGTCCCGCCATCACGAACCTGCACTACGAGCCGCAGTGGAACCAAACACTGTACCGCAACACCGCTCACGGCAACGCCCTCGCCGCACCGCAGTCGGCGCTGACGGCCGCCGTGCTCGGGCCGGAGCTGATGGAGGTGCGGGACATTAAATCGGTCGAGCACTGCAAGGCGTGGTTCGACCGTCTCAGCTTCCTCATCCAGCAGCACTACGACGCCGTGGGCGACATCGGCGCGTTCCGCTCGCGGCACACGCAGCACGTCCACGAGTTCTTCGTCGCCTTCCACGACGCCATCAGCAGCTTCGACTTCCAGGACGCGTATCTGTTTGACCAATTTGCAAAGGTCCGCCCGCAGCACCTCGAGGACATCTTTGCCATCTTTCTCGAGATGGAGGCGAATTACGTGAATTTGCAGTACTGCCCCCGGTGCAGCCTGCCCTACGCGACGACGCACTTCTGTGGCGAGGGCGACCCGAACACGCCGTTCCGTAAGCATCGAGGCCGCTGGGCTCCGCACCAGCAGTGGGGGAAGGAGTGGTTCGACGTGGTGATGCGCCGTGCGGAGGCGCTCTGGTATCGCTCCACCGAGGACCCGTTCTTCGGCACGCCAGCGCACACGCAGCGGCAGGTGGAGGCGCTTGTGTCCGTTTACGTGAAGACGCAGCACCGGGCGAAGCTCGTTGACTTTCTCCACGCCCTTCGCGGCTCGAAGGAGTTCTTAATGGGGCAAAGCCGCATCACCCCGGCCATGCAGGAGGCGGTGGACAAGCTGCTCGACACGACGGCCCATCAGCACCTCCTCACCAACGTCCACGCGGTGGAGAGTAAGGCCGCCAAGTACACGGGCGAGGCACACGGCGTGCCACACTCGCCACTGCAGATGCGGCTTGACATGGAGATGAACAAGTACCGCCGACAGCAGCGCGAGGAAGGCGTTGTGCGGGTGCCGCCGGCGTCGTGGAAGGTGGACACGTCCGCCATCGTGCCCTACAAGATTGACCCACAAACAAAGCGGGTGACGAACTGGCGCGAGGTGAAGGCGGGCATCGAGGCGTCCTTTCTCTCCACAGGGCTGCCGCAGGAGGCGTACTCGAGCGGGGAGTGGCGGGAGATGCTGTACCTGAAGGACCGCATCGCCAGCCGCGGCGCACGTCGTGCCCGGCTCGAAGCAGAGCGGCAGGCGGCGGAGGCTGCCATGACAGACAAGCACGGCTCGCTCACCCCTGCGCAGACAAAATGGTGCGTCTTTCCCGACAAGGACTGGTACCGCGTCTTCGAGACCTCGGCCGAGGCGCTAAAGCCCTTTGGCGTGAAGCAGAGCGGAGAGCGGGTGCTGGCCCGCACGCGAGTTTACGCGAACCCCGCAGCCGTTCCCTACACCGATGCGGCGCGCAACGCGTCGTTGTTGTTGGACACAACCCCAGAGGCGTGTCGCGTGTTTGGCGGCTTCGAGTCGGGCGAGGTGCTGCGTTTAACGCCTCACGACAGCAGCAACAACGGTGGTGGCAGCGGTGCCCCCTTCGAAATTGTTGTCGTGGGTGTGGACAAGAGCGGGGCAGAGAGCGAGTGGGCCCTGTACGCCATGCACCGCGACGCAGCAGCGCACACGAGTAGCGGCCTGCTGAACCTCGGCACCGACTGTCTCGCTCTGCACTCCAACTTCGCCACGGTGGAGCCGACGGGAAAGGTGGCCCCTGTGTCGGCGCTCGAGGCGCAGCGGACACTGGCTGAGGAGCAGCTCGGGCAGGTGGTGGGCGTGCGGAACGGGATGCTCTACGTGCAGTGGCATCTCCAACGTGGCGGCAGCTCCGAGCTGGACCGCAGCGTGGCGACACCCCTTGGCACAGCCGATGCTGTGAAGCAGCTCTACCAGCTCCGCACGCTCGCAGACGACGGCGTGCACGGGTCCAGCAGCAGCAGCAATCCGTCGCAGTCTCCCCAGTCTGACCGCCGCGCCTCCTCGTGCAGCCTGCAGGAGCCGCCGTCGTGGCGCACGCCCTTCCGCAACGACTTCGTTGACGAGCGGTTAAAGGAGGTGGAGCAGGCTCCCTTCCAGCGCGAGCAGTGGGCCTCGCTCATCCAAGGCAAGTACACGCCCAAGGTAAAGAAGTTCGGCTACACGCAGCACACCACGCAGGACGACTTCCAGACAAAGGAGTACAAGGACCGACTGCTGGCGCGGCAGTTCTTCACCAATCCGCAGGCCTTCGCCGTCATCCCGGAGCGCCACGAGCGGTCGGTGAAGTTTGCCGGCAAGTGGGAACAGCAGCGCGTTGCCGGGCTGCCCACCGTCGACCGCGATGAGCTGGAGAAGGGCTGGGGGGAGGCCGAGGACATCGCGGACGCTGAAGTCACCGCGATCGAGCAGGCCCTGCGTGACATCAGCGGCCGCCGCCCTGGCAACTTTGTGAAGTCGCCGACAGAGACGCAGTCGCTGCGGCTGAACGAGTCGTGGTGGACGCCGCTCGAGTACGGCTGGGAGCAGCACAACCGCGAGCAGCGCGCCTTCCTCGACCTCAGCGAGCGCCGCATCATTGAGAGCGCACGGCTGCCGTTCGGTGGTCGCCGGCCGCCGTTCGGTACCACCTACGGCATGGGCGAGCGTATCAGCGAGATTGCAGCCGACTACGCCAAGGGCTTTGGCCTCGGCCCGCACGGCCACTCCCCGCATCACGACACGGCCCACTTTAATACGTTGGGTGCGGAGCAGCAACGCGTCGCGACGCTGGGCCTCAGCAACGTTCTCATCCGCCTCTTCCACGAGAAGCTTGGGAGCCAGGACATCCAGTCCTGGGCGGCGCAGCAGTGCGGCGACGCCGACGCCAACGTCCGTCACCTCCTCCTATCTGTCGAGGAGTGGCGCACGAAGGGGCGGGCGCCGTCGGTGCTGCTGGCCAGCGTGCTGCGGCGCTACCTGAAGGGCGAGCTGGAGCTGTTTAACAGCGGCCTTCCGGCTGGTGTCCCTCGCCTTGTCGTCGCGAGCGGAGGCGGGGCAGCCGCCGGTGCTGCGAGCCAGCAGGAGGGGAGCGCGGTCAGCGATGGCAACGTGTGGGCTGACGTCGACCGCACCGCCTTCGCCCTCGCCCACGCCGATCAGTTCCACCGCGGTGACAGCGATGAGCCCTACATTGTGGGCCTCGTGCAGCGTGCCGGCGCGGGCAGCGGCGGCGCAGACAGCGCGGTAGGCAGCCCGACCGACAGCAACTACACGGAGTACATCCAGCGCGACGTGCTGCAGCGCTTCCAGGCCGACCTCGCCCGCATCGTGGGCCGCGGCATCCCTGACGCCGTCATCAGCGAGCGGACGGCGAGCAACAACCGCGGGCTGGAGCGGGCAAGCGGCAACGTGGTGGCGCTGGTGCGGGTGCAGGAGCTGGCCAAGCTGCTTGCCAAGAAGCGCGTGACGGCGGACAATATCTCGCTCGTGACGCGGGGGCTGGCGCAGTGCCCGGAGAAGCAGCCGCTGGACTCGCTCAACGACTTTGCGGTGCCGGTCTCGCTCGTCATGAGCTGGACCGGGCCGAGCACGAACGTCAGCAGCAGCAGCGGCAGTGGCGCACAGCAACAGCACCAGAGAATGGATGACGCCTCCTCACGCGGCAGGTATGGCAGCGGCGGTGCGGAGAAGATGGTGGTGGAGGTTCTCGACGAGCTTGCCTGGAGCCGCGATGGCGCCGCAGCGGATATTTTCTACACCATCCAGCAGAACAAGGCGAACCCGGTCCTCCGTCAGGAGTTCATGAATGCCTTTCTCCCCGTGTACGAGAACAACTTCAAGAAGGTGCAGGAGAAGTTCGACGACTACGCGGCTGGCAAGTTTGTGCCGAACGTCACTGTCGCCATCGAAGCCTTTGTAAAGTTTTTAGCCAACATCGCGACGCACCCAGAGCAGCTGAAGAGCGCCGTGGACTACTTCGACGTCGACGACGTGCGCCGTCTTGATGGCAGCGGGGCTACGGGGCAGTACACGCAGCTCCGCCTCCTGCCTCCACACCTCGGCCCCTTCCAGTTCGAGGGCACACTCGTGGAGTCGATCGAGACGGTCGAGCGCTTCCGCCGCTACGGCATCCAGGCCGGCCCAACAAGCGCGCCGGTCACCGGCTTCATCGCGGCAAACAGCCAGTCGATCAGTTACCGCACCAACTGCGAGAAGGACGTCGTCTACGTGACTTCGGCAGATGATCAAGGACTGCTCAAAGCCCTTCGCGCCTCAACAGCCTTCAAGGATATTACAAGCCATCCCGCGCTGGCCCACCTGCTGAAGGAGAGCAACGGCCGCCAGTGCCCTGGTCTCATTGCGAGCTTCAACCGCTTCTTCTACCGTGTCGCTCCGATGCTCAGCTTCTACGCGACGGTGATGAAGGACTACGCGGCGACGGTGCCACTGGCTCGTGCGGAGGCGCAAGCGGCAAACTTTGGACTGAGCCGCGCACTCGACACCGAGGCATCCACCACGATTGAGCAGGACTTCCGCCGTAACGCTGAGCGGTACTGGCGCAACGTGCTGGAGGGCCGCAGCGCTGAGGAAGCGGGTCTCATGAGTGGTGGTAGCGGTGGTGGTGGTGGTGGTGGTCGTGGGGGACAGAGCTCGGTGGGTCGCCGCTCTCTTCATCAGGGCAGCAGCCGGAACGCCGGCACGCAACGCAGCAGCAGCAGCAGCGGTGGTGGTAGCGAGTTTGTTCTTTCCAACGCCATCGGTAGACTACCAACGGCTTCGGGTGGCGGTGCCGCGCCGTCGTCCTCGAAGGCGAGTGGCGCTGCAGGCGACCGTACGGCGGCCGCGAATTCCGCGCGTGGAAGCCCTACACAGCAGCGCAGCAGCAGCAGCAGCGGTGCCGGCGCTGGTGGCGCAGCACAGGCGTCTTCCTCCTCCTCCATGAACTCACTGCTGGGCTTGATTCAACGCGATCGTCGCAGCGGCGGTGGCGCGGCGAAGACAGGTGGGACATCGGGTGGCCGGCCCAACCCCGCGGGTAGCCATCGCGGCGGTGGTGGTGGTGGTGCTGGTGTTGGCAGTCGTCCGCGTGGTGGCGGTGGTAGTGGCGGTGGGCGACCGGGCGGAAAGCCTGGCAGCAAGTAAGCGATGCCGAGAGGTCGGGCTCAGAGACGCGGCGTTCTTTCTCTCATTGAGACGAGAGGAAGGTTCTCCGCTTTCATCTGCTCGCTCTATCACAGCCTTCATTTTCTCTCTCTTTGTTGTTGTTTAATTGTTTGTTTTCGCCGCAGACGGATGGGTCTGAATTACAAATATTTTTTCTGTTTTCATTTTTTTTGCTCGCGTCTCTTCCTCCTTCTCTTGAGGAAAGAGAGAGAGAGCTGGTGTGTGTCGTGTTGCGAATGTTGTTGCAGTCCATCCAATGCGATTTTGCATCGCTGCTGCAGAGTGTGGTTGAGGTTGTGGCTTTTCCTGTTGACGTCGTACCATCACAGCAAACATTAAAAAAAAAATCTTCAAGACTGAAAGATTTTGACGCCCCGCACTTGAACACGAGTTGGCGGCGGGACGTTGTGCTTCGTTGCTTTCGCCATCGAGGCGCCAGTACTGAGTCACGTAGCGGTCCAATGTGAGAGTCTACGTGATGACTGTTCCGTCTCACGCTCTCCTCTCTTTCCCTTTGTAAGTGCTGCTGCGTTGGTGTTGAGCAAAAAAGGGAAAGAAAGGCAACGAGGCTTTTATTTTGTTCCTGAATAGTCGTCTTCTGGCTCTGTCTATCGTAAAAGGTAGAACCCCATGTACCGCATCGTCAAGACCGCGCCGGAAAACAAAGAAAATCATGAGCTGTCTTCACTTTCCCGTGCTTCGGCGTGGTGCTGCGCATGTGTGTTTGTTATCGGAGAAAACGAGGTCTGGCCGCTTCTACTCAATTGATTATTTACCTTCTCTCTCTTTCTCTCTCCTGTTCTCCTTCTTGCACGCTGCTGCGCCTTCCCTCTCGCAGCAGAAAAAAAGGATTCATGAGGTGAAGGGAACACCCACAAATACACACACAGAGAGCACAGAGTACGCCGGAGAAATAAAGTGCGGCACCCCTTTTATTTGTTTTTTCTCTCTCCTCCTCTCGCTGAGTTTGTTTTTCTATCTTTTCCTTGCGTAGTCTCCTCGTTTTCTTGTCTCTTTTTTTTCTTTTTTCCCTTTCTATTCCCCCTCTCGTGTTCTCTTGTCGTTGTCGTTGTTCCTGCTGCTGTGGTGGTGGTGTTTCTTTGCTAATTTTGCTATTTATTATTGACTGCGTATTTTGTTGACGTTGGGCTTATTGTTTGTTTGGTTTTTTCTAATTTTCCTTCTGTTTTTTCTCGTTTCTTTCCTCCCTTTTCTTTTTTTGTTTTCACTTTACTGTTTCATCTCTTCTTGCAGTCGATACTGTGGATCAATAAAGAGAGGGAGGGAGTGCTCTTGGACGTGGTAGGTGCTACCTTCGTGTTCTCTGCAGGTAAAAGGTACACAGAGGAGGCTAACGCAGCGTCTTCGCACCACCTTACCCTTCTCTCTTCGCTCTTACGGACTCTCCAAATACTTTTCCTTTCTTTTTCCTCTCTGTTTTCTCCCTCTATATCTTAGCTCTTCTATTCAATTGCTTCTCTTTCCTTTTTTTACTAATAAAAAGCCAACACCTGTCCGTCGGGGCTATCGGTGGTCCCTTCGCTACCCTATATCAGATATTCATCCATAGTCCGAGGGAAAGAGAAGAAGAGAGGCTTAAAAAGCGTGCGTCTGTGAGAGAAGCCGGTGAGACGTGAAAGAGGGAGAACAAAAAGGAAACAATATTGCGCGTGTGGGCTACTGTTGTTGATATTTTCTTGAGCCTTTTCTTCTGTCTTTCACGACAAGTTATCACTTACTTTCTTGTGTGTCTCTTCTTTACTTTCTTTCATTTTGTTGCTATTCTTCGACGACGCTCTGGTACACTCACATCGATAGTAGCGTTTAAGTCTTTCTTGCGAGTCATTTTTTTTCTTTTATTTCTGTCGCTCTTTTGGTGCGCGATTCCTCGCTCTCGCTCTCGCTTTCACTCTCTTCTCTCCAAGCACATATACACAAACGTACACTCTCACGCAGGAGTGAAGAGTGAAGCAGCAACGAGCTTTGCTTCCCTGCTTCACAGTTTTTCGTGCGCAAGATAAAGAGAAAGCTGCTATGTACAACGCTGGTGAGCGTCCGACGTCGCCGGGGGTGCTGCCGCAGTCCGAGATCCCCATGCTGCGGCAGCGACAGCACAGCTCCCCCGCGATGAGCGGCCGTCGCAGCAAGGCCATTCACACCGCAACGGTACCGGCCAGCGTCGCCGTCCCTCCGCACTCCCCCGCCTCGCCGCTCTGGAGCCGGACGTCCCTCACCTCTCCTCCGCAGCATCTGCTCTCGGACAGCTTCGCGGCGGTGCCAGCCCCACTGCTGCTCTCGCGCAGCATTCGCGAAACAACCCTGCACCGCGTCGACGGCGGGCTGTCGCGCACCGCCAGCAATTACGCCGCGAGTGGTGAAGACGCCGACGAGGGCCTCGGCGGGCCGAGTCCTGCGGAGCTGCCAGAGCTGCTGGTGCGTGAGGCCGGCATGGGCTTTGGTGGAAGCAGCAGCAGTGCTGGTGGTGGTAACGCACGTGGTGTCCACGCGTCAAGCACGCATGCCAGCTCCCCCGCCAACTCCCCCACTCTAAGTGGCGTTGGTGGTGGTGTTGGTGAGCAACCCGTCATGAACTTCGAGTCGCTCTGGAGCCACATTGATCGGTACCTCTTCGCCGTCTACACCACGCTGCAGACCGGCGACGAAAGCTCACTGCGGCCGCTGCGTGCGCCGCGGCACCGCATGGGGTGGTACACCGTCATCTACAACGCCTGCAGCGGCGACCCGGCCAAGTCGCGCGAGCTTTACGCCCGCCTTGCCCTCCTGCTGCTCCACCTGCTCGAGTCGCACGTCCTCTTCCCGATTTTGCAGAACGTCGATCACAACCGCATCCACTTCTTGACCGGGGCGGAGGGAAGCAGTAGCGCTCCGGTGGCTGCGGCGGCACCGGGAGAGGAGGGAGTGTCACCGCGGCTGAGCAGCAGCAGCAACGGCACCGCACTCGTGCAGCCCACCTCGCAGCCGAGTGGCGGTAGCACTGGCGGTTGGGGACGTCTGCGCAGCATCGCCGCGAGTGGCACCGGTGGCGGGCCCGTGTCTGGCCGCTCGAAGGACTCCAGCCGCAATTCCTCATTCCAGGGCAGCACCGCCGGCAGCACCCACCACCCCTTTCTCTCCTCCCACCAGCAGCCTCACCACAGCACGACAGTCAGCAACACCAGCAACACGTCTTTTGGCTTTATGAAGCGTCTCTTCCACTCCGCCCACCGCGCGACGTCGCCGATGGTGAGCATGGATAACGACGACATGGGTGACGAGAACAGTATTGCGGAGAGTGGGCGACAGCCTTCGTCACCGGGGCTGCCCCGCACTCCTGCTTTTGCATTGTCACCCGGTGCCGCAGCAGCCATCGCTCCCTCGACGGGCCATCAGCCGCTGCGCAGCCGCCTTGGGTGGTCCTCGACCTCGTGCCCGAGCACGCCGCTGCAGCAGCCCGATCATCATAACCACCACCACCACCACCAACGCCAGGCCGCCGCTGCTGCTGCTGCGTCAAGTGAGCTCCGCTCTGCCTTTGAAGGCTTCGACAGCACCGTGCGGCGACGTGGTAGCCTGCCAACGTCCTTGTCACCGCCACTCCCACAGCCTCCACCGGCTGCCAGTGCTGCAGCTGCCACGCGGCCGGCCCTGACGATTAAAGTCGACACGAGCCCCAACACACCCACCGGCACGTCCGTGGCGCGCTCTCCACCCACGCCGCAGCCAGCTCTTTCCCGGCAGGACACCGCGCAGACAGTTACGCATACCACATCCGGCACGGCGTCGACGGCCCTGCAGTCGCCCACCACGGATCCACGCAGTGCTCCGTCAACGGCCCCACCAAGCTCCGTCGCGGCCCACCACGCGCGGGTGGCGTCCAAGACGGGGCGGGTGCTCGTCAACGACGAAGAAGAGGTGCTGTGCGAGGCAAACACAGTCGCCTCGGAGCTGCGCAACTCGCGGCGGCACCGACGCACACACACGAAGCGGTTCAGCGTTGCGGATGCCAGCACACCGAGAGGAGCAGGTCGTGGCGTGCAGCATCAGCCATCGCCACTGACATCCGCACATCCCCCACCACCGCCTCCAGGTGCCGCTTCCACAGCTGCTGCTACTGCTGCTGCTACCGCCGCTGCCACTACTGGAACAAGTACGCAGCGCCTCGCAGCGAGAAATGCGCACGGCAGCGGTGATGAAGACGACTTCGACGGCGACTCGCTACACACAATGAACTCTTCCCTCTCCTCTAATCAGGTGATGCATCACGACGACGACGAGGATATGAGTGCGCTGACGGGCGGCAGCGGAACAGCCATCCGACGGGAGCGGCTGCGGTTGAGTGTCGGGCCACGACAAGCTGGCAGAAAACGTGCGACTGCCGGCAACAACAACAACAACAACAACAACAACAACAACGGTGGTGAGAGTGACGACGAGGAGGACTCGACAGCGGTGCCGTCGGCCAACTTCGTCTCTCCGTCGTCCTCGTCCCTGGCAAGCGCGGCAGATATGGACTCCCCGCTCCTCTCTATGGACCCCTCCACCGCCAGCTACACCGGTGGGGGCGGTAGTGGCGTGCACGAGCAGCAGCAGCAGCAGCAGCGTCAACACCACCACCATCCACACGACAGTGAGCGGGACACGGACGCTGCGTCAGCCACCACGGCGGCAGGCGAGGCAGCGGCGCACCACCACCTGCCACACACTCCGCACGACACGGACTCCGCAGTGACGCACCAACAACATCGCCATCCTCATCAACGCCTTGCACAAGACAACGGTGGTGGTGTTAATGCGGACGACAGCAGCGCGGTCACAACGCCGATGTCCACCGGGCCACCAAGCTGGTGCTCGAACGCGATGTGGCTGTCGCGGCAGGCGAGCAGCAGCAGCGGGCCGAGCTCCTTCTTCACGGGGAGAGAGACGGCAGCTCCGATGAGCCCCGCGGCGACTGCCCACCCGACCACCTCGTCGCAGGGATCCCCCCTGTACGACGGCACGCGCGGCAGTCCGCTCAGCGGACTAGGGGGCGGCAGTACTCGCTGCACGGGAGAGACCACCGCCGCCGCCTCTGATCACGTCGGGTGGCGGGGACAGGGCAGTCGTCGCTTCAGCCTCTGCTACACCTTTGTGCAGGAGTGGCAAACGTTTCTCGCCTTTCGCGGTGTCGTCCTCTCCTGCTTTCGCTACCTGGACCAGTACTACACGCGCCGCTACGGCATGGACACCATCACCCTCATGTGTTTCAAGGTATTTTACGTCGCCGTCTACGAGCCGCTGCGGCCGCTGCTCCTGCTGGAACTGCGCTATCTGACCCGCTACGTGCGGGAAGTCTTCGAGACGACGGGGCAAGTCGCGTGGGAGCAGCTGGAGCTGATTCAGACGGCCAACAACATCATGGCGGAGCTTCTCGTGCTTGTGCAGTCCACGTCGTCGTACATGGTGGCGCAGCAGCAGCAGCAGCAGCAGCAGAAGTCCGGCGGCGGCGGTGGTGGAATGGCCAACGCGAAGGTCACCAACACCACGGCATCCGCCACAGCCGTCACAATCGCCCTTCCCACCTCGCTCGTCGCGGCGGACGCGCCACGCAGTCGCACCAGCAGCCGTGGCCGTGCTCTCAGCGGCGGCCGCAGCACTGGTGGAGGTGCTGACAGCGGGGCAAGCAGCGCCGTCGGCACCCCGCGCATCAACGCTCTCGATCCCAACAGCACAAACCCCGCCTCTGCCTTCGCGGGAAAAAACGAGCGCGGCGGCGCCACGTCGACGCCGTCAAGCCGTCGAAACCGGTTTCTTTCCCTCTTCTCCGGCAAGCGGCATAGCGGTGCAGCAGCTGCAGCAACAGCGAGAGAGGAGGCACGTCCGACCAGCCCGGCGGAGGGCATCGACGCCTCCTCGCCGACGCTGCTGACATCACGCCGCGTCAGCCCTGCCCGCTCCTCCCACTCCGCCTTTGCCGATTGCAGCTTCTCCGCCCACGATGACGCGCTGGACGTCGACGCAGTGGACCACGGCAACGCGGGCAGCATCACGTGCGAGACAGCAGACCTCGCCGCCTCTCCCCTGCTCACCGCGAACGGTGTGCCGACGGTGGTGGTGGATTTGCGTGGCACGGTGGAGCTGCGGAACCGGCTGGAGGGCCACTCCACCGCACATCATCTCACCACACAGGCGCTCAAGCAGTGGGAGGGCCTCGCGGCAGATCGGCGGCTGCGCAATGGCACGATCGTGAAGGAAACAGCGAAGCCGCTGGCCAGCATTGTGATGGAGGACTTGGGCAACGATTATGTTGCAGGCATCTACAGCTTCTACCGCAGCGCTGGCGCGGCGCATCGCGGCACCGAAGAAGGTCGGTGCTGCTACGTTGCGTGGGCGGTCGGGGCGAAGGCGCTGGAGGCGCAGGTGTGGCGGCGGGTGCGGTTGCCCTTCCTCCACGTCGCCCTCCGCTCCGCCCTGAACGAGGTGCTGGTGGTGGAGCCGCATCGCAGCATCCTGCTTGACCGCCAGTTCGGCCTGCGTGCGTTGCTCGACGCGTGGAGTGCGAGTCGCACGGCAGACGATCTCACCTTGGCCCCACAGGTCTCCCTTGCAGCCTCTGCGATCCCAACCGGCAGCGGCGGTGGTGGCGGCTTCGTCAACACCACAGGCTTCACGGCAAGTCCATGTCTCGCACCGTCTGGTGGTGTGCTGCCGTGCACTTCGCCCAGCGCCGCCCCTGTCCTCTCCAAGACCACGAGTGAGTTCGTCGAGGCACCGATACAGCTAGGACGGCGGAACACTGAGCAGCACCTCGGCTCCTCCCTCTCGCACTTTCAGGTCCCGTCCCACGCCGTCGCCCTCGACAAGATGAGCAGAGGCAGCTCCTCCCAGTTCCCTCTCTCTAACACGTGGTGCGACGACGCCATCACCGAGACCACGGCACCCACGACGCAGCTGCGGGAGAGCAGCTGGCGCTGGGACCCGGCCAGCGGGGCCTCCGTCGTGCTGCAGTCCGCGACGGCCGCAGCGGGGGCGGCGCTCTCGGCTCTCAGCCGCAACAGCAGTGAGCGCTTCGTGGAGCGCTTCGGGGCGTGGGTTGGCGGCGGGGACGCAGCGGAGGCACAGCACCAGCAGCCAAGTACAGCTGTACGTGCCGCAAGCAATGAACCGCGCCGAGAGCCTGAAGCGCTCCTTGGGGCCAACAAACCCGTTACGATCTCCACGTCATCGCCGGTGAGCTGGAGCGATCACTCGGGGCCTGGCGCCGCCTCTGCCACGACGGCAGCCGCCTCCAGCAGTGTGCCGGTGTCTACGCCGCGTATGGTCAGTGTGGCGGCGCCGACGTCTCCCAGTGCGGTCGAGGCGCTGCGGGACTTGTACGGCCTCTTCAGTGACGTGACCGAAGACGAATGCTTTGTGCTCATCGCGGCGGTCCTCATCACTAAATTTATCCGTGACGCTGCCGACCTCGTGGAACAGTACGTGGTAAAGACCAGCGGTGCAGCTTCCACTGCTGGTGCGACACGTAATGCCCCGGGAAGTCCGCCCGCTGCTGCTGTTGCTGACGATCCACCGCCTACCGGCTCGTCAGAGACTGCAGCAGCAGCGACAGCGGCATCAGTCAGCGCCGGGCTCACACTCATGACCGCGCTGGTCGATCTGGTAGACGCCTACACGGACCTCGTCAGCGACGTCTTCCAGGATCACCCTCTCCTTCAGCGCGCGCTCGGTGACGCCGTGGAGGAGGTGATGTGCCCCACGCGGTGGACCAAGAAGGGTTCGCTGCAGGCTGCCCAGCTGCGCGCACAGGAAATGCTGATGGCAGCAGCAGCAGCAGCAGCAGCAGCAGCGGCCACCACCACCGCCCCGGCAGCACCGAAGGAAGATGGGGCAGCGGAGGCGAAGTCTGACCTGCCCAGTGTCCTGCTGAGCCGCGATGCACGACACGCCACACTGCCCCTCGCCTCGCTCGCCACGCGTTACTCATCGGCGGTACAGCAGCTGCGGCTGTCGGTGCTGCTGGCGCGCTACGCCGACACCTTTCTCTTGCAGGAGCGCGCCGGGGGCCGGGTGGTGAGCGAGGGCATCTTCAAGCGGCTGCGGCTGATTGGCCGGTTGGTGTCGCTGCTAGAAGATAAAGACACATTTCTCGAGCACTACCGTCTCTGTCTGGCACGCCGCCTGCTCGGGACATCGGCCTCAACGCCTCCTGCGGCTGCGGGGCACGACTCGCTGCCACCGTCTGTGCGTCGTGGTGCGCCACCGCCGCCACCGCCGCCTGCTCCGCCTGCTGCGCTGAACCTCGAAGCCGAGCGCCAGTTGGTGAGCTGCTTGCAGTCGCACCTCGGCGCCGCCGGCACCCACGCCTTCGAGGCGATGCTGCGCGACTACGAGGGCACACAGCGCACCCGCGAGCTCTTCGAGCTTGAGCCCAGCTTTGCGGCGCTCTCTGCGAAGATACGCGTGCAGCTCATCACGTCGGCGCAGTGGCCCATGTACACGATGCTGCCTCTCACCCCCCACGTGTCCCTGCGGAGTGGCATGGAGGCCTTCCGCGGCTACTACGCCCACGTGCACCCCTCTCGTACACTGATGTGGATTTTAAGCCTCGGGACGGCGACGTTGACCGCTGAGGTGGCCTCGGGTGCGAAGCAGGTGGTCGCGAGCACGCTGCTGGCGACGCTGCTGCTCGTTGTGAGTGATGCCACGAACGCGTTTGCTGGTAAGGCTGGCTCGATTACTGGGCAGCAGATTGCGCAGAAGGTCGGGATGCCATTCCACGCCCTGCGTGCCCACCTGCACCTCCTCTCACAGCACCGCTCCTTCAACCTTCTCCGCTGGATTCCTGCAACAACAGCCGTATCAGCAGCAGCAGGTGCGAACTCTGCTGCCATGTCGGAGCTGGACAGCTTCACGCTCAACCCGCATTACACACATAAGCTACGCAAGATTCGTCTGCCATTGCCCAAGACGCGGCTGACGGGCTTGCCGTCCAGCGAGGCGGCGACAGGCGAGAGCGCCATGGCCGCTCTCCCCGATAATGGAGGTGCGGCTGCGGGAGATAACAGTGCTTCGACTGCCGCGCCGCAGGAGTCGGAGGATGCTGTGGTGAGCCGCCACGTGAACGCGTCGCGTCGTCTGCTGCTCGACACTGCCCTCGTGCGTGTTTTTAAGAGCCGACGCATGGCCGCCTTTGATGAGCTTTTCCATGCCGTTACGGCGCAGCTCTCGCGGCAGTTTGTGCCGACGCGCCGCGATGTGAAGGCGCAGCTGGAGGGGCTGATTGATCGCGACTACGTGCGGCGAAGCAGTGAGGACCCCAACACCTTCGTGTACGTCTCGTGAGTGAGCCGGAAAGAAAGCGGAAGTGGGAAAAGAAGGACGCGTGGCGTCTTCTGTTTTTTCGTGTAGCTCTGCGGGAATAGATCAGCTCACAGCAGTTCTTCTCTCTCTCTCTCTATCCGTCCGACTTCTGCTTACTGGGTGTTGTTGTGACTGTGCTTTTCCTTTCTTTGAAGAAAGCGCGTGTGAATATTTTTCATTTGATTTTGTTTTATCTTCCGCTTGGTACGTGTTTTTCTCCTCGTTTGGTGAGCGAGTCCACTGGTGGAGAAAGCCAGGTGGCTACTGCAGCGGCGTCGCGGAGAAGCGGCGTCTGCTCGCTCCTCGCGTTGTCATCGACAGCGGCACGTCTCCAGTGCGCTACCTTTTTATTTCATGTTGGTAATTATATATTTTTTCCTTTGTTCCGTAGCGTGCTGAAGGGACATGCGTGTGAGTTAAGTTGCTTGTACTGCTAATAGTGACCTAAACCACTTCTTTTTCTTTTTCCAATGATTTCTTCACTTTTATTCTCGTTTGTTAATCTCGGCGCGTGTGCTTTGGGCTGCCCTTCCCCTTTCCCTTACTCTCTCTCTCTCTCGTCTTCCTTAAGCCTCATTACCTTTATTGCTTGCTCCTTTTTTTAATCCCTATGTATGTGTATGAAGGAAAAGACAAGGCCGCTCTAAAGTCAACGCAACACGTTTATTATTTGATTCTATTAATGCCCTCACGAAGCGGCTTGCTTTCATGCTGGCGCGTCGTAATGCTGTCTCTGCGTTTGTGTGTGCGGGTGTATGTGAGTATGCACTTCCTTCGTGGAAGAACCGCCTGTCTGGCATTGGCATCTTCACCGCCGTCACACCGCCTGGCTTGGGAGTGGCTTTACCCTCCTTCTGTGTCGCCCAAAAACCCTATCTTGTGTGTTTTCACAGAATGATGGCGGTGCCTGAGCGAAGACATCCTCTTTGCTCTCCTATCCTTTATAGGCGTGTGCTTCACAAAATCGCACTCTCTTAATATCTCCTCCTCCGACTCTTCATCTTACCACTCTTCTTTGACCAGTTGTGGACTTTGCAACGTGGCAGGTAGCGCGTCTCCCGCTCTTTACGATTCCAAAACAAGGCACGCTAATCTCTCAACTCAAAGACGAGACACACAGACCCACACCAGACAGCACACGTTTCCTCTTGCGTGTCTGTGTGTGTGTGCTCTATTTTCTCTTTTATTCTTCCTCACAGACTTCATTTTCCTCCGGTGTATCTCTTTTTTCTTTTTCTTCTATTCTTCCTTGCCGTTCCTGTGCCTTCCTCGCTTGTGTGGGTGCCTGCTTGGACGCTACGAGTGCAGACCGTACTTTCTCGTCTTCCAGCCGCATGAGCTCGTCCTTACCCTCCTTCCTACCGAGGCATCTGCTGCATGGCGTGGGGCCGCTGCGGCGGTGTAGCGCGGTGCACGTCACGCGCTGCTTTTCTTTCAACGGTGCGGCGGGGCGGCGTGTTGGTGCGCCTCTGCCTTGTTCAGCTGCCAGCATCGCGACCCCGGGCAATAGCAACGCGCTGCACGTCGGCGCACGCTTTTACGTTGCGCGTGACACGCACGATGCATCAGCGCGCGCAGAGGAACCGGAGCTGATCTCGCTAGACTGCATCGAGGTGATAACCACGACTGTGGAGACGAGCGGCGACGCAGCGGAGACCAAGACCGCAACGACCTCTTCCCCCACTGATACCACTGCCGCTAACGCGACTGTCACCGTGAACGCATCGCACTTCACGGTACATGACGTCCACCCCCACCAACAGCACAAAGAACAGGTCGGCACGTCAGCGGATTTCACCGCTACGACTGCGAACACCGCACCGTATTCTTCCGACACGAGTAGAGAAGCCGCCACAGCGTACTGTGACGTTCACGACGTCGACACCTTCGCGCGCAGCCGCATCGCCAACTTCATGCGCCGCATGGGCCACACGACGGGGGACATCTTCCACGTCCGCGAGGTGCAGGAGACGCATGCATCCTCTGGTGCCACGCACGCCGTGTTCGTTGCGACCTGCTGTGTGCCGCTGCCACCGCCACACCACTCCCGCATGGCGGAGGGAGTTGGCGAGAGCAGGAAAGAAGCCGAGCTGCTCGCTGCCATGCATGCTGAGCGGCTGTGCGACGCCCTGGGCGTCCCGCTCTTCCGTTTACGCACCGCGCAGCAAAAGCACGCAGAGGCGGTACGCGCGAGGGAGGGGCGCTACGCGCCGATGCCAGATGATCCGGTGAAGCCACTCGGCACACCGGTGCCGCCCCCTCTGCGTCTGCTGCGTACCCCACCCCAGCCGCCACCACCATCGCCCTCTGCCTCACTCAGTGGGCACGAAGTTCACATCGCTGCTGATAGCACTGCTGAGAAAACAGAGAAGCAGAGCTGCAGCAGTTCCAGTAGCAACTCCGCTCCTGCATCGTCACAACCCGCCACGAGCGTCGCGGCAGAACACAAAACCAGTGCAGCAGCAGCGACTACACATCCGGTTGAGACTGAGAGCGCCACACCCGACCAGTCCAGCGCGACATCGCGTCCGCCTGAGACTTCCCCCGAGTCCACAGCAGCCGCACGCGCCGAGGACGCGACGGAGTGGCCAACCCCCACGGCGACTCCCTTCTTTACCAGCGACGCCACGCGCAACGAGACGCGCTGCCGCGATGCCCGGCTGCTCTTCAACACTTTCGTCCGCCCTATCAGCGATGCCGCCCATGCGGAGCGAGTTGCCTCCTACGCCAGCACTGTTGTGTACCCCTGGGAGAGTGGGTGGGTGGAGGCTCCTGATGCACACGCAACGGCACCGACGCGAGGCGAGGGCCGTGCCAACGCGTACGCCGCCGTACCCAGCGTGACCTATGACCCGACGGAAGGGGGCATGTGGCAGATGGTGAACGATCGCAATCTGCGGTGCTCCCCGACGCCGCAGGACGCGCTGGTGTTGCCGTATGTCTTTGATGGCCCGCATGCGGTGGCGCGGCTCACGGACTACTACCTGCAGCACGGCACCACCTTAGGGGAGCACCTGACGGTGCGCAGTGTTGCCGCGCCGGGCACTCAAGCGCGCCAGTCAGAGGCGGAGCTGCACCTCATCGGCGTCACCGTTGCGGCGCGTGGCAAGTCGCAGACGGAGGAGATGGCGGTCGGCCTCGCGGCCATGCACGCTGAGCTGCTGCTCGACGCACTGGGCCTCCCACTGTTCCCCGCTGATGCCCAACGACAGTCGAGACACGCCGCGGTGGTGACCGGCTACGGACGGTGGGCCATGGACCCGCTCAACGGGGCGACAGCGTCACCGAACCTGCACGACGCCCTTCCTCTCCCGCTGAAATCGCAGGTGGGTACCGATGACGTGTGGCTCGACGCCTCGGCGCCGCTGCAGCTGCGCAGCAAGCGCACCGAGAGCGAGCGCATCGTTGCCGCCCAGAACTTCATCATCCACAAGTCAGACTGCATGCTGGAGGTGAACCCGCCGAACGAGCTGCTCGAGGAGGCCTACACGATGCTGCGCGAGTGGCAGACACACATCGCCCGCAGCCGCTACACGAACCTCTTTGTCTTGTTCAACATGGAGTGTAACGTGTATCGAGCCACCACACTCACGCCCGTGCCGGCACGCTTCGGTCTTCGCGGGGGCAACAGTGTGGCCACGACCCACGAAAAAGCGGTGCGCCTCTGCGCATTGAACGCGATGGACACCCTCGCCTCTCTTGGCGTGCCGCTCTGCGTCGACGCTGAACAGGAGCGCCGCTACCTGCAGCGTCGTGCCGCGCTGGGCCACGTGTTGCCGAACATGCTGGACGGTGTGAAGCATCTAAAAGGTGGAATACCGTACCTTCCCGGTTCGAGCAGGACAAAGTTAACACGCAATGCACTTGCCCACCTCGGCCCTGAGTCTACGAGGGAGAAGTCAGGGTTGCCTTACATCCCGACTTACCTGTGGGAGGGGCAGCAGACGCGGATGATGCCGGCCTTGGTGGACTACCAGCACGTGACGCAGCTCAAGGTGCCGCAGGACTACTGCCTCTTCAGCTCCTCCAACGACTTCGCGATGAACGAGGCGGGCAACGAGGCAAAGGTATGCGTGTGCAACTATCTCGAGCAGTGTCACGCCCAGCGCGTGCGAGACCTCACCAACCTCCTCCAAAAGATGGCAGTGAAGAAGTTCGACTACCCCTACACGCCTGACTCATCATCCAACGACGTTGGCGTCGCAGAGGACGAGGTGTCACGTCTTGCCAGTATCATCGGCTCACGAACGGCGGCGGCGGACCGGGCGGTGCTGCGCAACGATGCGCTTCTGCAGACGCAGCTCTGGGCCGTGCTGAAGTATCACACCACGTCGCCGAGCGTGTACGTCACGGGCTACGTCTCCACCGTCGCGGTGCACTCCATCGCGTTTCTCAGCATTCCCGTGCTTCATCAACGAAGGAGCAAAGGACAGGTGGAAGATCGGAGGGAGAGACGTGAGCACGAGGGGGCTTCCACCAGTGACGACGTCGGTGCTATCGCAGAGCTGGAGGAGCTGCTGAACGGGCCGGACTACGTCCTCGCCGTCGGCATCTCGCTGAAGCGCAGGGACGCGGTGCGGGCCTGCTACGTCCACGCTGTCAACCTCCTCAAGCGGATGGGTTTGGATGTGCTGGCGAAGTACACGGCTGGCGCGTCGCGTTCGCGGCACGTGCCGAACCACGAGGCGCTCTCGCAGTACGTCAGTGTCGACCCACCAACGGTTGTGCTGCCCTTCACGCATGACGGAGAGGTGAACACAATTCCGTTGGAAATACCGGTGTCGACGCTGCCGGCGGAGCAGCGGCCACCGCTGGCAGTGATGCACAAGCTGCTGAAGATGTACATGGAGGACGCGCGCCATGTCACCCCGAGGCGGCGTCCTGCGGCGAAGAAGAAGACGGGATTCTTCAGGGCAACGCAGGGCAAGTGGTGAAGGGGGAAAAAAGGTGGGTGGGAGTATGTGTTGAAAGTCGAGGGGGAGATACGAGCGGCCCAACACCGTGCACTGTCGTTTGTGTTGTGATGTTGCTACTGTAGTGATAGTCATTGTTGTTGTTGTTTGCTTGTTGTGCAGAGAGAGGGTACACTTTTATTTTTAGATCTGCGTGCACATCAGGAAAGGTGCCGATTGCGCTGCAGGACGACTCACAAAGAATATATTTCGATAACGCGCAATGAAAAAAATGATTAAGAAGATTTGAGAAACACAAAGTGAATGGGCTGCAATTTGAAAAGGGGTTAAAACTAGGTGGTGAACGACTCTGTGGCCGGCGATGTAGCATAACACAGAACAGGTGTCGCTGCTACGTCAGTCCAGCGCGCGGAGGAGAAGGAGGGACGGCTCTCGTCAGCGAGTTTGTTGGCCTCCGCACTCATCCTCTTGTGCACTTTAGCAATCTCTTTGTTCCTCTATCTCCCTTACCTCATCACACACTCCTTTATCTCTGCTTTTCTCTCTGCAGTGAAGAAGACGGCCTGCCTCACCCACACAACCCTCAGCACACACACGAACAAACGCACACACACACACGCCTCAAAATGCACCTCTCCTCGACCCGCCACCTCGGTGGCACCATCACCGCCGGCTCGCCCGCCTCCGGCTCCCGCTACGCGAGCCACACAACACGTGCCCCACACACCCACTGCTGGATGGAGCTCGCCGTCTTCCCAAACTTTCCCACCGTTCCCTCCCTCTCCGGCACGCAGGTGCAGAGCCGGCAAGATTTGCTGGCCTCAACTGTTGGCGCCGGTGCCCCACACGAAGTAAGCCTTCGTCTTAGCATTGAACTATTTGACGACGAGTGCCCGCAGCTCTGCGCCAACTTCCGCCGCCTGTGCAACGGGGAGTCGGCGACGCGGCAAGGCACCGTGTACTGTCACCAAGGGCTCACCCCGAGCTACCGCGGCACCTACTTCCACAAGATCATCCCCTCCTACTGCGCGCAGGGTGGCGACATCACGATGCGGGTGGTGCCTGGTGGCACGAACAGCTACACCAGCGCAGGCCGTGGTTGGTTGCCAGACGAGAGTAAGAAGCGTCGCCACAACGAGGTGGGGCTGCTCTCCATGGCAAACAACGGACCGAACTCGAACGGGTCGCAGTTCTTCATCACCACCTCCGCCGCCAACGAGCGCAGCTTCAACGGACGCCACTGCTGTATCGGTCGCATCGTGGGTGGCCTGGACGCGTTTCTGAAGCTGGTGGCGCCGTGTGGGGACAAGGACGGCCGCCCGTCCTGCTACGCTGTGGTGGTGGACTGTGGGGAGGGAACGGGACCGTCCGACACCTTCGCGGCATCTTCGCCGGCGCAGACGACGGCGGCAACAGAGGCTGACGTGCCCGTTGGCGAGGACCGCGACGTCGATGAAGGAGGAGAAGGAGAGGAGGTGTTGACAGGGAGCGTGACGGCTGCTCACGATGGTGAAAGGCGTGCGGACGGGGTTGCGAGCGATGTCGCAGCGGCGGCGGCGCCGGCGCATTCTTCAAGTTCACCACCACCGCAGGCGGAGATGTCTGTGACGGCTCCGCTGAAGAGCTCGATGAAGCATGGTGCGGGCGTGTCGGCGAAGCATGTAACCTACAAGGAGTGAAGCTCCTATTATTATTATTTTTGCTTTTTTTCACTAGTTGTCTGTAACTTTACTACCCACGCCCTTCTTCATCTTTTTTTTTCTTGCTCACGTTTGAAATGCAATTGCCTCGTTGGTGTGTCGTCAACGAAGCCACGCGTGATTCCGTTCGTGTGGGTGGGTGTGAGGCGTGGCCGTTGATGTATGTGAAGTGGCGAAAGCTCAAATGAGTATTCTTCTTTTGTTTTGATATGTTTTTATCCCAAACAGCTTTTTTCTTTTTTGACACTTCCTTCATTGATCTATTTGCTGCTTCCCGCCACACTCATGCTCCTCCTGCGCCATGTAGACGGCGTGTTGCGGTAAGGGCAGGTGCGGAATGCGATGCAGGGAAAGGAAAATGAAAGAAAAGAACCATCATCTTTTTCTCTTTTGCGTCTCTACATGTACAGTCAACGTCTGCCTTCCCTCTTTCCCTCTCGAATTTAACATTGGAGAGAACGAGACGAAGTAGTATCCAAAGAGAATGACCTGTGTTTTGGATGCTGGTGCGATTGAGCAATTCTCGCGTCTCGTCGTCAGAAAATGCGGCCGAAATGGGAGTAGCACATGCGCGTATCCTGCCAATTGTTTCCGCTCTTTTCTTCATGTGCGCTCGCGACACCAACAAGCGGTGTGGAGAACGACGATCGGAAGGAGTGGCGCTGCAATGCAGACTAAGAATGCGTCCGACTGCCCTCTCGACGCTTCAGCACCGTAATGCACACGATTGACCTTCAAACTCTTCCTTCTTCCTGACTCCTCTCTCTTTCTCTCTCCGTAACTCTCTCGTTTTTCCCTCCTTTTCCACAACTCAACCACTTGCCGCCCCCATACGCCCACGCTTACCAGCATCGCAGGTCGCTTAAGTCCCAAAAGGAAAAAAAAAAGAGAACGCGTCACAGCCAGCGCTTGTGTGTGTGTGTTTTTCTTTTCCTTTATTGTTGTTATTTGGTGACATTCCTTATTTGCTCTTCTCTCTTTCTTTACTCTATAGCTTTTGGTAGTGTTCTCCTTTACGGTGTCAACCCCCTCTCGTTCTCCCTCTCTCTCCCTTCCTTTCTCATTCTCTCTTCTTCTCGTTCCCCCGTTTTAACCCAAAAGGTACGCCACCCTCTTTCTCTCCCTCTTGCCCTATCGAAGTTTTTTTTTGTTACCTATACATATCCGCAACACCATTTTTTCGATACAACACGCGTAAGGGGGAAGAGAAGAGGTGGCGCGAAAAACTCTCTTGTGTGTGTGTGTGTGTGTTTGTTCGTTTGTTTGTTGACTTTAACGTTGCAGGACTCTGTAAGAGCTTAAAGTCTCCCGTCAGTACCCTTTGCCTCTTCACATTCAGCGCATCTGTATTGTGCTCATCGCCCCTTTATCCTCTTTGTCTTTCTCTTTCTCCGCTCCTTCTGCCGAAATAACCCCTGCGGTGATTGTGCAGGGAGAGCGAGAAACAGAAGCCTACTGTACCGCTGTCTTTCTTTCGTTCTCTGTTTTCCTTTTTTTTTTGTCACAATAGCAGTTGTCCTTCACTCCTTCTTCTTGTTGCTGTACTGTTGTTGTGTGGCTCTCTGTTATCTGCTTTCCCTCTCTTCCTCTGTAACTGGATCAGCAGGGACTGTCTGCGCCATCCTTCTTACTCACCTCGTTGCGGTATCCACTACGTCTCTCCTATCCACTGACACTTCTTTTTTTTAATCCTGCCTTTGCTAGCAGCCCAAGTTTTTTTTCCTTGTGTTTCTCTCCCCCTTTTTCCCCCCTATTTGGTTGTTGCTGAGTGGGATTCTCGCAGTCGAATACGTTTTCGACTGTTCTTTTTTTGCTGTGTTTGCTGTTGTTGTTCGCTGGCTGCTTTTTATCCCGCTGTCTACGCCTCTCACTCAAACTCTCTCTTTCTCTTCTTCTGTCTGACACCATTCTGTCTGGTGACCTTCACACTGGAACGCCACCCGAGAGTAGGTTAGCTGCGTGGTTGTGAATTGTTCGGGAGTATTTTTTCAGTTTTGTTATTTCTTTTTTTGATTCCCCTTTTTTTTTTTCTCTGTTTGTAGTCTCCCTTTCTCTGCTTGCTCTGTGGCATTCACCATGTCCGACAGCACCCTCTCCGCCGAGTCGCACTACGACGACCAGGGCCTCTTCGTCTCCCTTATCGTCGGTGCCGTGCTGCTCGTCACCTTTGGCGGCTTCATGGCCTTCCTCCACTGCACCTCCATCCTCTGGCTGAAGCGCTTCTACCGGCCTAACCACACCATCGAGCCCGACCCCCTCGCCAGCACCGTAGCCGCCGAGGCCGCGATTGCAGCGCGCAGCGACGTGGAAGTGCAATCCCCGACTTCACCCTTGGGGTCTGGCGTGGGGCAAACCGTCTTCGCTGAGCACACCGTGCGGCCCAATGGCTGGCGCGGGCGCACCGTTACCCGCCGCAAGCGCCTCGGCATCAGCCTGCCCTTCGTCTCTACTTTCTTCGTCTGTCCCCGTCTGCGCGACTGGATCAGCATCGAGGAGCCCTCGTTGCGGGACCGCAAGGACGGCGCGCTCTCGCCCGTGCACTACACCACCCCAGCAGCCCCGCTGCGGCACACCAGCGACCGCTCCTACGTCCCGATCCGCACAGCCCGCTCGCCGGCCGTCCCGTCATCGCCAGGGGATGCGCCGCTGTTCCCCACCGAGTACCCGCCGTCGGTGGAGGCAAACAGAGTAGCGGTAGCGCAGTCTTCTTCCTTCTCGACAGCTGCACCGCCACCGCTGCCGGGCCAAGAGAACGTGAGTCCCTCGTGCTATTCCCCTCGCAGTGCCCCACCAACGCCGTCCTACGGGGCTGTGGAGCCGCTCTCACCGCGAGGTGCAGCAGCAGCAGCAGCAGCGGCAGCGGCAACGGCATCATCGGTGCCGTCCTCCTCCACGACGGCTTCCCCCTCCCACGGCTACCAGCCCGGTGACCCGCTCCCTAAAACCGCCACCGATCCCCTCGTTGCCATTTACCTTTTCACCCTCAAATACTTCCTCGCTCTTATGTTCTTTGGGGAGCTCTTCACGATGTGGATCATGGTCATCGCCCGCCATGACGACTACATGCGCCGCACGATGCTCCTGCGTGATATCCACGGCTGTGGCAAGCAGGACGACAACGAGACGGGGTGTAAGGCGCTGCAGCCCTACTGCAAGTTCCGCGGCATCGCCCTCGGCTGCGCGGTGGTGCCGCTCCACGGCATCTACGACCTCACCGTGTCGAATATTCGCCCTCGTAGCTGGCGCTGGACCCCCGTGGCGCTGCTGAACCTCGGCTTCTGCATCGTGCTCGTCATTCTCACCCTTTTCTATCTGCGCAAGGTGGGCCAGTACGTGGAGGCGGTGATGGCGAACCAGATGCGGCACGCCCTCGGCTACCGCGTTGTGTGCATCCGCGGACTGGACACAACAGACATCCGCACCGAAAGCGCGCTGCAGAAGAACTTCCTTGAGCTGGCCGTGTACTTTCCTGATCTCACCTCCCCGCTCGAGTCGGCGGCGTCACCGAACTCGCCAAATCAGCGGCCGCGACGCGAGCAGAACCTCTACGTGACCAACGACAGCGTCTTCTCCGAGTACCACGCCGACGACGACAGCTACACCATCTGCGAGTGCCCGGGTCTTAACTGTCTCTTTTCCACCGCCGGCATGCACTTTTACGTAGTGCGCCGCGAGGACGCCAACTTCACCGAGCCGGGACAGGTGGAGCAAATTCTGATCACCCGCGAGCCCCCTTTCGGCCTTCTCGACACAATCGCCGACACCGAGTCCGCCATGGCAAACCTGCAAGAAGCCATCGCGGACGAGAAGGCGATGCGGCGCAAGGTGAGCACGCAGAACGGGTCCTTTAACATGCGGCGGCGGCGGCGCCACGGCGGCACGAGCGGCGGCAGCAGCAGCATTCGCCTGCGTCGCAGCCGGCTGAGCGAGTCGGCTCCGCTGCGGGCGTCGAGCGTGATCGTGTCGGGCGGGGTGCCGAACAGCAACGAGAACAGCGGGACAGCCGCCGACGGTCGCCTCACCGCTCGCGAGAGTGAGCAGCCGATGCTGATGATGCGCCGCGGCTTCCCCGCGTGCTGTGACAAGATGCCCGCCGTCCCCTACTACGAGGGCGTCTTTTACAAGTACGCGGATGAGATGAACCACGCACTGGAACAGGTGCCGCGTCAGCCCGTCGCCGGAGCTGCCTTTGTCGTTTTCAAGGACTCCCTCTGTGCCTTTGAGTTTATGCAGCTCTTCACCGCCCGCTTCGGCGGCATGTTGTCGTCGCTGACCGCCACGCTTGCCGGTCCGCCTGGCCGCATCTTTCAGAACAGCCTCACTGCTGGCCGCTGTGCCCTCTACCTGCGCTTTCTCATCATCTTCATCGCCTACATCGCGCTGATTCTCACCTGGTCCATCCCGATCAGCTTCCTCGGTTCCCTGGAGTCCCTCTCGCAGATCCCTGGCGTGGGCCGCTTCCTTACGAAGTTCACCTCTCTCTCCTCCACGCTCAAGTCGTTGATCAACGCCTACCTGCCCGTTGTGGTGCTTGCCCTCTTCAACGTGGCGCTGCCGTACATCATTCGCCTGCTGGTGCGGATGATGGGCGCCTTCAACCGCATCGAGTGCGATGGCGGGCAGCTCTACCTGCAGTACGTATTCATGGTGATGACAGCCGTGATCGCGCAGGCGGCCTTCCAGGGAGCGCTGACGCGGCTCAAAGACATTCTCTTTGACCCAAACGAGGAGGCCATCATGAACTTCATTGTTGCCTGCGTGACGCCCAGCACGGGTTACTTTTACGCTAAGGTCATCTCCGCCACCTGCCTCTCCACCTGGGTGGATCTGCTCGACCCGATCGGCATCTTGACAGCGCTGCTGCTGCGCGGCCGTGCGCGCATTCAGCGCAACTATGACGCTCTCTTTCTGCCATGCGAGTTTGAGTTCCCGCGCCTGCTGAGCTTCGACCTGATGATTCTCTCGATGGGTCTCCTCTTCCACATGACGGCACCGCTGCTGGGTCTGCTGACCATCTTTTACTTTTTTGTGCGCTACTGGAGCCAGCGGGCGAAGCAGACGGACCGCTACCGGCCGACCTTGTCCCCCGCGCACGACTGCACCGACTTCGGGGTCCCGGCACAGGTGATCCGCTCCGTGATGTGGCTCTACTGCTTCGCAGAGACGGGTGGTGTCTTGCTGATGGGCCTGCGCGATCACAGTGGGGGCGTGGTGCTCTGCTCCTTCTCCCTCGGCATCGGCATCGCCTTGACCATCTTCGTGTACTCCAAGACACGCAAGTGGACGGCAACGCTGGCGGCGGCGCGTCACCTGTCGGATACGCCGCACCCTTTTCATCACACCCATCCCGTACGCTATCAGCAACGCTCCTTCCGTCAGCAGCGCAGCGCGGCGAGGGCAGGAGGCAGCATCAGCGGCGGCACACCCATGACGCCGCAGCCCGCTTCTCCGCCTCAGCAGGAGCCGCCTTTGCAGACGCAGCAGGATGCGCTGGAGGAGCGGGACGACACGCTGTTTGACACGGTGCCCAACTCGACAACGCCTCTGCAGAATGGTGTGTCTCGTCAAGGACTCCCACCGCATCCGCAGCAGCCACACCGAGCAGGTCTGGGTGTTGGTGCAGCAGCAGCAACAGCAGCATCAGCCACGTCAGCTGCCTCGCAAGGCGAGGCCTCGAACTCCGACAACTTATTCGAGAACAACCCAGAGGACAAGCGAGCTGAGCGGCAGCTGAACGCGGCGTATCAGCGCACCACAATCCAGGAAGATGGCGCGATGGACGGCTACGAGCACGTGACGCTCAATCAGGTGCTCTTCGACACCTCCCGCAACCCCTTTCTCAGCCACCTGCTGCCCCGCAAGGCCGGTGTGACGCTGCGCTTTCAGCCGAAGCATCAGCGCCTCGCCCCTATCGACGCCGCGGCCGAGGTGCGCACGATGCACGAGACAAACTTCGTGGTGGAGCGTTACTGGGATCGTGGCATGACGTGGTTCGAGGAGGACACGGGGGATGGCGGGTGGGACGGCGAGGACGAGGACGACGGCGATGACGGCGGCGGGGCCGCCAGCGACGGCAGCGGCCGCGACGCTGAGGAGCGCGCGCGGGTGCTGCGCACGAGCCCCACTGCGATTCCCGTCCCCCGCAGTCCACGCAGCACGAGTGGCCGCAACTTCACCTCGCTGGCGCAGCTCGCACGAGAGGAGAGCAGCGGGGCGGTGGACACGTACAGCAGCAAGTCGCGAGGAACGCTGCTGGTGGAAGGAAAGCGGAGTGCTCGCAGCTCCCCTGAGGTGGTCGTGCTCTCCGCCACGGCGCTCGCGTACCCCTCCGCAGCGGACACCTGGCGCAGCTCCCCACCGCCACCGTCACAGCCGCAGTTCCAACGTCACACGTCTCTCTCCAGCATTCCTGCAGAAGCCGGCGGGTCACCGACGAGGAGTGGGATGGTGCAGAGCAGCAGCCGTCGCAGCCTGCGCAGCCCGTCGCCGCCGTCGACGTCGCCGCCGCTGCCGCTGCACAGTGCGGAGGAGACCCGCGCCGGGGACGAGGCGGACAGCGAGGTGCTCCAGCGCAGCGTGGTGGCCTCGATGGTGTTGACCACGGCACCCCAGTCACGCAGCGGCAGGATGGATGCAGCGGCGACGGAGCCTGAGAGTTAAGAGAGAGTACAGCGGGATGTTTTTCTTTTTTCTTTGTCTCTTTGGTCTGCTAGGCGCGTATGCCGTGCGTGGTTTTTTTCTCTTTCTTTCTCTCTCCTTTTTTCTCTGTTATCCTGGCAGTGTACGCAGACGTGAGAGCACTCCTCCGCTCTTTTCACTGCGGAAAGGCGTTGGCGAGAGAGAGAGAGAGAGAGAGACGGTGATGGTCCGCGCTTATTTGTTTCTTTTTTTCTTTTGAGGCTCCGTCACGCCGCGAAGCGCCTCAGGCACAGAGACCACTTACATGTTATTGTTGTTGTTTTGTGTTGTGGAAGTGTGCATTTCTGCTGTACTTTTTTTTTTCGGGTAAGGTGTTGTGGCTCTCTAGTGCGGAGACCACAGCAGACGTAGCTCGTTTGTTACTAATTTTTTTTATTTTTTATGGTTGGCAGGATTTATCTAGAGGGAAAAACGCTTTGGGAGACGGAAGATGCATGTGAAAAGTATTTGAAGAAAAGGAAATTTACGCGTGCTGTGCAGAACAGAAGATAAGCGCGCCTGGTTGTGCATCTGCTTTCTTGTAGACCTCTAAAGAATTGCTGGGTTTCTTTCTTTCCTTTCCTTTCTGGTAGGTGCTACCAGTCATAATGTCGTGCCTCTTGTACAGCGCGAACTCAAAAAAAAAAACGCATGCTTAACACTGCACCGCCGTGATGTGAGCAAGTATCGTGTTTAACTGGGGAGCATCCCTCTCGGGAAGAGGAAGAGCGGAAGACGTGGTCTCTCTGGCTTTTGGACTAGAGGCTGTAAGAGCAGGAAAAATGGTCGGAGCTTAACGCGCTTTCTCCTTCTTTTTCATTTTTGCCGTTTTCGCACGCGTCCAAGCCTGCCCTCGGCGGAGTATAGTGGGCTCGATTTTGTGTGAGTGAGTCTGTGCGGCGTGGCCGGAGGCGGCGTAGTCTTTCTGGCGTAGTAGCCACTGTCGCACCCCAGTGAGTCGACGTAATAGCCCTCTATTCGTTCTCAAACAATCTTTATTTTCTCCAAATCTTCCTTTTCCTTTTCTTTCTTCTCAACTACGCACATCATAAAAGTAACGCGTGCGTTCACACACAGGTCTTTCTGATTTATTTATTTTTTTCCTTTTGCGCGTTTTGTGGCCGACTCCGTAAACTCGCTGCGGCATCGCTAGATCCATTGCATTTTCTCTACTTCTTTTTTGTTTATTTGTCCCAAGAGCCTCTCTCAGTTGGCCTGCACTTTAGCCATTTACTCGCACACGCACGCATACTCTCTCTTCTACTTCGTAGGACCCCAGCCATGACGGTCATCTCTGCTGGTGTGGTGACGAAGCAGGGCCGCATCGTGCTGGCTCGCCAGTTCACCGACATCAGCCGTGTCCGCGTCGAGGGCCTGCTCTCCGCCTTCCCCCGCTTGCTCGAGTCCTCCATGAACAAGCAGGTGACCTACATTGATGCCGGCTCCGTCCGCTACGTCTACCAACCCGTAGAGGACGTTTTCTTGGTGCTCGTGACAACAACGAAGAGCAACATCGTGGAGGACTTGGCGACGCTGCACCTCATGGGGCGGCTGCTGCCCGAGTACGTCCCCGAAGGCATCACCGAGACGAGCCTCGAGGCGCACGCCTTCGACGTCTTCTTCGCCTTTGACGAGGTTGTGGTGTGCGGGAAGCGGGAGAACAGCACGGTGGAGCAGATCCGCACCTACCTCGAGATGGACTCGCTGGAGGAGCGCGACGCCATCGAGGCGAAGCAGCGCCAGCTGGCCGAGGCGAAGAAGATCACGGCGGAGCACCAGCGGCAGATCCGGGAGCGGAAGATGGGCCGCGGACCGACCGGTGGCGCCTACGGTGGCATCAGCTCGGAGGACCCGAACTACGGTGGCTTCGGCAGCAGCTCGGCCGGCGGCGGTGGTGGCAGCATGAACATGTACGCCGGTGGTGGTGGTGGTAATGGGATGGATAGCACCTTCTCCGCGCCGTCGCCGTCTGTCACCTCGTACGCCTCGAGCCCCGCGCCGGCGTCGGCCGCCGCCCCCCGCAGTGGCATGAGCCTCGGCAAGGCCCGCAAGACAGACATCACGAGCAAGATTCAGAAGGAGATGGGCATTCCCGCGCCTCCGCCGTCGTCGTCGGCGGTCGGCGGTGGTGCGAGCGGCGCGGCGATGGAGTTGCCCGCCACCGCTGCCGCCGCACAGGAGGCCGTCAACATTACCGTGGAGGAGAAGATGAGCGCCGCGCTGAGCCGCGACGGTGAGCCGGCGGCGGTGGACATTAAAGGTGAGCTGACCGTGACGGTGGCCGACCCGCAGTGTGACCACATCAAGCTCATGCTCGCCCCCGTCAGCGATGCCTTTACCTTCCGCGCACACGCCAAGGTAAACAAGTCGCTCTTCGCGAGTGACCAGGTGCTGACGATGGCGGACGGCAAGGCGTTTCCGGTGCAGCAGCCGGTCACGATTCTCCGCTGGCGCCCCTCCTCCGCGGCTGCCACGCCGGCACCGATCAACTTCACCTGCTGGCCGGAGCAAGCAAGCATCACGATCGAGTACGAGCTGGCCGACCCCCACACGCCGCCGCTGCAGCCGGTGCGCCTCGCCATCCCACTCTACGGCGCCACTCCGCAGGACGTGCAGCCCTCCTGCGGCTCGTGTCAAGTGGTGGCGGGTGAACATGTGATTTGGACCATCGACATTGTTGAGGCGCAGCAGAACGCGAGCGGCAACATCGAGATCACCGTGGATGCCGACCACGGCGTCAACGGCGAGGAGCTGTTTTTCCCGGTGCAGGTCGCCCTCTCCTCGCACGTCAGCGTTGCCCACGTGGGGGTCTCGGAGGTCGTCTCGACGCAGACGGGGCAGGCTGTTCGCTTCAGCCAGCAGTCGCGGCTCGTCACCGACAACGTGCTGGTGCAGTGAGAGTGAACTGTTCAACACCATCTTTCTCTTTTTTTTTTTTAGCGTGTCTCGAATTGTTTTTGTTGCTGATGGGGTGTGGCTGCGGGGTATGTCGTGGGAGCTCCTCCCATTACTTGTATTTTCTTTGTCATTGCGGCTGAGTAAGCGTATGTGGTGTTGGTCCCTTTTCCCCTCCACTCTTTCTTTTCTTTTTCATTACTTGTGAGTCTGCGCGGGGGTAAAGCGCGAGTCACGACTCGAAGCCGTCCAGCAGTTGGGCCATTTGTTGTGGATCTCATGAAGGAGCGCTGCGCCACCGCGTAGCGTCGCACCGTCGGGTGGTTTCTTCGTGCCACACCAAGCGACCATTCCGCTGTGAAGTAACACTTGCTTTTGTGTGTATGGGTGTGTTTCGAGGGTCAACATGAATTATATGGTTTTTTTTTTTACTTTTCTTGGTGTGCACACTGTGGGCTTTACGTGTGAGTGTGAGTGTCTGTGTGTCTGCATAGCAACTATGGCTTTCTCTTCTTTGTTGTTGTTGTTTTTTACTGTGTACCCTGGTGTCCCCATGTGTTCATGCCTGTGCTGTGTACGGCGCTCGTAACGTTTTTTTTGTGTGCGTGTGAAGCTTCACTTTTTGTTTTGGTTTCGGTGTGGCATCAGCTCAAAGTCTAACAGTGGGAAAAAAAAAAGGGCGTCACGCAGTCGCGGTCAGTGGCAGTCCTCTTTTGAACACGAAGAATCTGTGGTAAAGGTGAAGGTGCGTGTACGTGTGTGTGCCTTCGCGCATCTGGAACTACTTCCGCTGCATGTTGAGCAAAAAGAGATGAGAGAGGGATATTACCTTCGGCTCTGCCTCTCTCTCTCTCTTGTCGTAGTTTCTCTTGTAGCGCGTGTGCTTTGTCCGTCAAACCCTCCCTGATTTTAAACCTTGATCAGCTGTGTTAAAGAAACGTGGACGAGCGGCCACGACTTACACGTCTTCTTTTCTCCCTCTCTCTCTCTGAGTCACCGAGGTGGTAATGTACCTGCGCTTATCACTTTCCCTCTTCCCTTCTCGCCCTTTCTTATCTTCCTGCTAAACACCTTTCCTTTGCCTGCACATGAAAAACTTACATTTTGAAATTACACCACACAATAGAGAGAGTGAGCATTTCGTTTTTTTCTCTTTCCTCCACTTATTTGTTTTACCTGGCTTTCGTGCCTCTTCGTCGTTCAACGTGACGAACACTATTCCCTTCTCGAACAGAAATCTGCCGCAGCAATCATGGGCCGCTTTAAGCCGCTTGCCGTCAAGAAGAAGTACGCGAAGAAGATGAACCAGAACAAGCCGGTGCCGTACTGGATTCGCCTGCGCACGGGTAACCGCATCAAGTGGAACGAGAAGCGCCGCCACTGGCGCCGCACGAAGCTCAACTACTAAGCCGCTCTCTCTCCTCCGCCACTCTCCTGCGTGTGTGTGTGTGTGTGTGTGTGTGTGTGTGTGTGTGTATTAGTGTCTGTTTGCGTGCTGACGTGCTCCCACGTCACACCAAGCTTCGCGCCTGTGCACGCACGCACGCACACACGCCGGGGGCCTCCAACTCCCACATGCAGCACAGAGGGCATCTCCTCGCACAGAAGCTATCACGATCGGCTTTCTGGTCAATGGAATTTATATCTACTTCTTTTCTTGTATGTGAGAATAGCTGTCGGGGCGTGCACGCTTGCTTATGGGATAAGAGGGGAGGTACGAAGCGCGGAGCAAGAGCTGCGTAGTGCTGCCACAGCACAGTAGGAGAGGAGAGAAAGGGGAATGGAGTTAGTCTCTCTTCTCTCTCTCCCTCTTTCTCCTCATCAGTGTTGTGAAAGCCCTTTCATTAGTCGTTATTATTTTGTTTTTGTTTTTCTGATTTTGGATGCTCGCATCCTTTCTCAATACAAGTTTTTTTCATACAAAATAATGAAAGAAAAGAGGACGCAGAGTCTATTTCTTCTGATGACTGCGAGGAGAAATTTGCGTTGTTATTGTCACCATTGGCTTTGATGAGTCACGCTGTGTAGGGAGGTTGGCCAGTCCTCATGTACCTGTGGAAGCCACGTGAGCGCTTTTATCTTTATTTTGGTAAATTAAAGCAGCCATCCGTCGACCAGCGTGCTCGCCTCTCTCTCCCTTTCAGGATCATGGTATCGGACACCTGTTCTCTGTCTTGAGCGTTTCGTGTTCCCACAACGCCCTCTCTCTCTCTCTCGCTCTCTGCTCTCATGAATCGTTACTCCGCTCTTACCCTTCTAACTCCGCTCCGTCTTCTCCTACTTCCTCCTAATGTACAACAAAGACAAACCACCAGCCGCTTCCCAACCACCCTTTCCGCTTATAGAGAGAATGCACTGCGTGCGCGTAGGCATGTGCGTGCCTCTCTCTCTCTCGCTTTAAATGTGGGGCCTTTCGTTCTCAGATTGTGCAACTTGAAAACACGATGTGTGCGCTCTTCCCTTCACGCGCAGATGTAGCGGCGGCTTTGCCCTTCCGCCGTAGAAGAAAGAGCGGCTGCAGGCACACAGCCAACAGAAAAACTCGGCGCTGCTGCAAAGGGCGACAGAGGCATCAGCGAGCCTGCTTACGTGGTAGCGCAACGTTGCAGCAGCAGCAGCAGCAGCTAACGTTTACCTCACCACCACTGCTGCGGAAATCTTCAAAAAAAAAGTCCAGATTTACGTCGCCTCGTGTAGGCGAGAATAGGAGTCCTCCGTACGTCAAGAAGGGAAAGAAATTGTTTTCGGACGAGCTCCCCCTCTTCGCTGTCGCTCTTCTTTTTGAGCGACTTTTTTCTGTTTCCCTTCCGCGAGAAATCGTTTCTCCGGACTCTCTCCCTTTCATTCAAGTTGTTTTTTTTTCTTGTCTCGCTTCGCTTATCGAATTCGAGTTTTCCACAATCGTGCTGCTCTCACTAATGACTGAGCGTACGCCCCTCACTCACTCTCTCCCTTTCTCTGTATGCGTGTCTACATGTCCTCATGGCCGGATGCGAGGGTGAAAAAAAAAAAAACTCATATGGTAGCTTACTGTAAATCGAAACCGATGCGACCGCTCCGTTGATGCCATACTGACTGCTTTAAAGGCCGCATTGACGACGAAAAGAAGATTCCTTTTTTTTTTTTCCTAGCCGTGAGTGTTGCGCTTACTGGTACGCGCGAATCTATTTTCTTGCTCTAATGATTTCCAAACGGAAAACTACGTCTGCCGAGTCTTCTCTTCCGTCTCACCCTCATCCTATCGTCTGTTTCCCTCGACTCCTTTCCCTTCTCCGCCAGTGCACCACCACACGCTTTACGCAACTGCGCCTTCGCAGGAGAACGCAAAGCGCACACGCACATACACTCCAACTCTACTCGACACACACACTTGTTGTCAAGGACACCCGCAACAGCCCTCTTTCTCTCTCTTTGCACGGTATACAGCAGCACAGGACAGCAATGGGGTTCCTTGAGAAGTCCAAGGTGACCCTCGCCCTCTGCATGGAGGAGTGCACGTGTGCACCGGGCTCCACCCTCATCGGCACCCTCACCGTCGAGGTGCACAAGCCGGTCTCCTTCGCCGCCATCCGCCTTCGCTTCCGCGGCATGGAGGACTCGTATGTTGTGAAAATGGACGGGAACGGAAACCTGAGGAAGGAGCACTCCTACTTCTGCCACCTCGAGGAACACCAGACCTTTATTGGTGCACCAACGGGGACCAGCAGCTCGAACGCAACACAGCTGGAGCCGGGTACCTACACCTACCCCTTCACCGTGCGCGTCCCGGCGGAAGCACCGCCGTCTTTTACGTGCAAAGATGACGACTACGGTTGCACTGTCGCCTACACCATGAAGGGCTACATGGACATCAGTGCTGGCTTTGACGCAGAGACGCAGACGGAGGTCATTGTTCTGCAAAGAGTTTCGTTGACGCAGCTGCAGCAGGCACGACAGCGTCTCCTCCCTCTCCCGCTGTCCGAAGCGCACATCGCGGCATGCGACTTCTGCGGCTGCTGCTTCTGTTGCGTGGACCACGACTCCTTTCTGCGCACCGAGGCCGTCGTGGCGCCGCCCGTGGTGGTGCTTCACACGAGCATGCAGCTGCCCGCCGTGACGGCGCTGCTGGGAGAGGAAGCAAAGGTGGTCGCAGGAGAGGTGGCAGGCGACGCGCTGGCACGACCGATGCCCGTCTCCGCGGACCCCGCCGTCGCCGTGCTGCGGGTGCGGGTGACGAACTTCACGAAGGACGCGGCTCCGAGCCGCTGCCGCGTGGCTCTCAAGCAGTGTCACCGTCGCTCATCGGGTAGCAGCCGCGCATTCACCATATGCGCGCAGGACGTTGCCTTTCCCTCCGGCCCGCTGCGTAACGGTGAGACGATCATCTTCGAGATGCCACTGCGCTTTGACGGCGTAGTGGACAAGCTGCCCTCGGGTGAGCGTCTCCTGCCCTGCCTCACCCTGAAGCACTTCGCCGTCACCACGGAGCTGTCCGTCACCTTTCCCGGTGTCGATGCCGAGAACACCATGTGTGTGATTAACCCGGTGCTGCTCGCCGACGACGTGGACGTGACGGGTCAGAGCGTGCCGATGCCCTACCACTATGAGCAGGCCATGGTCGTGTCGAAGGATGCAGCCTTGCTGCCAAGCTAGGCGTCATGCCACCTTTGCCTCTCTCATCTTTTCACCTTCTCATCTTTCTTGACTGCCAGCTGCGCTTGTTATGGCAGGGGCGAGCAGCGCGTCTTTCACCCCTGGAGGTGTTGATCGACATTGGCTGCGTTGTTCGTCTTGGTCCCCCTCATGGGAGGTCATGTCTTTTCTGCGTTTTTGTCTAATTCACTCCGGGAGCGCACTAACATGTGCATTGTGCGCAGTGCCGTACCCCTTGTTTCACCGCTAAACGAGGTGCAACTGCGTTTACTTAGCCTCCCCCTCTTTCCCTCTCTCTCTCTTTCTTCCTCTCTCTTTGTTCTTTCTGTTCTCGTTGGGTTCTTGGCGAGGCCTTTATGTGCTTTTAATGTGCCTTCTGCTCAATCTCCTTCTAATGACTTCCTTTGTTGTGGACGTGCCGTCGTGTCGGCGCAGTGGTGATTCATTGCGTGTCTCCCCCCTCTCTCCCTCTCGCGCCGCCTCTCCTCCACAACACCTCCTTTGGTTTTCTCTGCGCACCCTCAGCGACGTGGTGCGTCGGGTGATGGAGTGGAGGCGTCGCACAAGGCGAGCCTGTGCTGTTTTTTTTTTTTTCTTCTTCTTCTTCTTTCCCGCTTCCTCTCCCTCTCCCTCCTCCTCCTTGCTGTACTCGCCTCTTCGTTTCTTGCACGTACTCCTCTCTCCGAAAACGCTTCTCTCTCTGGAAAAGATGACCGCGGAAGGTGTACGTCAGTGTGCATCTGTGTGTGCTTCCTGCCTCGGCGGGGCAGCTTCGCCTCGCTCTGTGGCTGCTCCCGTTTGTGCACCCCCTCCTTGTCGCACTGCTGTGGCTCTCTCTCTCTCGCAGAGTACGTGCTGACCGTGCATGGGCCTTTTCCCCGTCAACAGTGAAAATGTCGAGTCTCCTCTTCTATCCCACCCTCATCCTATCGTCTGTTTCTCTCGACTCCTTTCCCTTCTCCAACAGTGCACCATCGCACGCTTTACGCAACTGTGCCTTCGCAGGAGAACGCAAAGCGCACACGCACATACACTCCAACTCTACTCGACACACACACTTGTTGTCAAGGACACCCGCAACAGCCCTCTTTCTCTCTCTTTGCACGGTATACAGCAGCACAGGACAGCAATGGGGTTCCTTGAGAAGTCCAAGGTGACCCTCGCCCTCTGCATGGAGGAGTGCACGTGTGCACCGGGCTCCACCCTCATCGGCACCCTCACCGTCGAGGTGCACAAGCCGGTCTCCTTCGCCGCCATCCGCCTTCGCTTCCGCGGCGTGGAGGACTTTTACGTTGTTCGCGACGACATCAGCGGTGACGACTACGTTGACCGCCACAGCTTTGTCCACCTAGAGGAACATCAGACCTTTATTGGTGCACCAACAGGGACCAGCAGCTCGAACGCAACACAGCTGGAGCCGGGCACCTACACCTACCCCTTCACCGTGCGCGTCCCGCGGGAAGCACCGCCGTCCTTCACGCGGAAGCGTGATGATTACGGTTGCACTGTCGCCTACACCATGAAGGGCTACATGGAAATCACCAACGGCTTCAACGCAGAGACGCAGATGGAGGTCACTGTTCTGCAAAGAGTGGCGTTGGCGGAGCTGCAGCACGTACGACAGCGCCTCCTCCCTCTCCCGCTGTCCGAGGCGCACATCGCGGCATGCGACTTCTGCGGCTGCTGCTTCTGTTGCGTGGACCACGACTCCTTTTCTGCGCACCGAGGCCGTCGTGGCGCCGCCCGTGGTGGTGCTTCACACGAGCATGCAGCTGCCCGCCGTGACGGCGCTGCTGGGAGAGGAAGCAAAGGTGGTCGCAGGGGAGGTGGCAGGCGACGCGCTGGCACGACCGATGCCCGTCTCCGCGGACCCCGCCGTCGCCGTGCTGCGGGTGCGGGTGACGAACTTCACGAAGGACGCGGCTCCGAGCCGCTGCCGCGTGGCTCTCAAGCAGTGTCATCGTCGCTCATCGGGTAGCAGTCGCGCATTCACCATATGCGCGCAGGACGTTGCCTTTCCCTCCGGCCCGCTGCGTAACGGTGAGACGATCATCTTTGAGATGCCACTGCGCTTTGACGGCGTAATGGACAGGTTGCCCTCGGGTGAGCGTTTGCTGCCCTGCCTCACCCTGAAGCACTTCGCCGTCACCACGGAGCTGTCCGTCACCTTTCCCGGTGTCGATGCCGAGAACACCATGTGTGCGATTAACCCGGTGCTGCTCGCCGACGACGTGGACGTGACGGGTCAGAGCGTACCGATGCCCTACCGCTATGAGCAGGCCATTGTCGTGTCGAAGGATGCGGCCTTACTGCCAAGCTAGGCGTCATACAACCTTTGCCTCTTTCATCTTTTCAACCTCTCATTTTCTTGACTGCCAGCTGTGCTTGTTATGGCAGGAGTGAGCAGCGCGTCTTTCGCCCCTGGAGGTGTTGATCGACGTTGGCTGCGTTGTTCGTCTTGGTCCCCCTCATGGGAGGGCAGGTGTCTTTTCTGCGTGTTCGTCTAATCCACTCCGGGAGCACACTAACATGTGCATTGTGCGCAGTGCCGTACCCCTTGTTTCACTGCTGAACGAGGTGCAACTGCGTTCACTTAGCCTCCCCCTCTTCCCCCCTCTCTCTCTCTCTCTTCCTCTCTCTTTGTTGTTTCTCTTCTCGTTGGGTTCTTGGCGAGGCCTTTATGTGCTTTTATTGTGCCTTCTGCTCAATCTTCTTCTAATGACTTCCTTTGCGGTGGACGTGCCGTCGTGTCGGCGCAGTGGTGATTCATTGCGTGTCTCCCCTCTCTCTCCCTCTCGCGCCGCCTCTCCTCCACAACACCTCCTTCAGCGTTTTCTCTGCGCACCCTCAACGACGTGGTGCGTCGGGTGATGGAGCGGAGGCGTTACACAAAACGAGCTTGTGCTGTTTTTTTTTCTTCTTCTTCCCGCTTCCTCTCCCTCTCCCTCCTCCTCCTTGCTGTACTCGCCTCTTCGTTTCTTGCACGTACTCCTCTCTCCAAATACGCTTCTCTCTGTGGAAAAGAAGACCGCTGAAGGTGTACGTCAGTGTGCATCTGTGTGTGCTTCTTGCCTCGGCGGGGCAGCCTCGCCTCGCTCTGTGGCTACTCCCGTTTGTGCACCCCCTCCTTGTCGCATTGACGTGGCTCTCTCTCTCTCTCGCAGAGTACGTGCTGACCGTGCATGGGCCTTTTTCCCGTCAAGAGAGAGAGAGTGTGTCGAGTCTCCTTCTCTGTCTCACCCTCATGCTATCGTCTGTTTCTCTCGACTCCTTTCCCTTCTCCGCCAGTGCACCACCACACGCTTTACGCAACTGTGCCTTTGCAGGAGAACGCAAAGCGCACACGCACATACACTCCAACTCTACTCGACACACACACTTGTTGCCGAGGACACCCGCAACAGCCCTCCTTTTCTCTCTTTGCACGGCATACAGCAGCACAGGACAGCAATGGGGTTCCTTGAGAAGTCCAAGGTGACTCTCGCCCTCTGCATGGAGGAGTGCACGTGTGCACCGGGCTCCACCCTCATCGGCACCCTCACCGTCGAGGTGCACAAGCCGGTCTCCTTCGCCGCCATCCGCCTGCGCTTTCGCGGCGTGGAGGACTTTTACGTTGTTCGCGACGACATCAGCGGTGACGACTACGTTGACCGCCACAGCTTTGTCCACCTAGAGGAACATCAGACCTTTATTGGTGCACCAACAGGGACCCGCAGCTCGAACGCAACACAGCTGGAGCCGGGCACCTACACCTACCCCTTCACCGTGCGCGTCCCGCGGGAAGCACCGCCGTCCTTCACGCGGAAGCGTGACGATTACGGTTGCACTGTCGCCTACACCATGAAGGGCTACATGGACATCAGTGCTGGCTTTGACGCAGAGACGCAGACGGAGGTCACTGTTCAGCAAAGAGTGTCGCTGGCGGAGCTGCAGCACGTACGACAGCGCCTCCTCCCTCTCCCGCTGTCCGAGGCGCACATCGCGGCATGCGACTTCTGCGGCTGCTGCTTCTGCTGCGTGGACCACGACTCCTTTCTGCGCACCGAGGCCGTCGTGGCGCCGCCCGTGGTGGTGCTTCACACGAGCATGCAGCTGCCCGCCGTGACGGCGCTGCTGGGAGAGGAAGCAAAGGTGGTCGCAGGGAGAGGTGGCAGGCGACGCGCTGGCACGACCGATGCCCGTCTCCGCGGACCCCGCCGTCGCCGTGCTGCGGGTGCGGGTGACAAACTTCACGAAGGACGCGGCTCCGAGCCGCTGCCGCGTGGCTCTCAAACAGTGTCACCGTCGCTCATCGGGTAGCAGCCGCGCCTTCACCATTTGCGCACAGGACGTTGCCTTTCCCTCCGGCCCGCTGCGTAACGGTGAGACGATCATCTTCGAGATGCCACTGCGCTTTGACGGCGTAATGGACAAGCTGCCCTCGAGTGAGCGTTTGCTGCCCTGCCTCACCCTGAAGCACTTCGCCGTCACCACGGAGCTGTCTGTCACCTTTCCCGGTGTCGATGCCGAGAACACCATGTGTGCGATTAACCCGGTGCTGCTCGCCGACGACGTGGACGTGACGGGTCAGAGCGTACCGATGCCCTACCGCTATGAGCAGGCCATTGTCGTGTCGAAGGATGCGGCCTTACTGCCAAGCTAGGCGTCATACAACCTTTGCCTCTTTCATCTTTTCAACCTCTCATTTTCTTGACTGCCAGCTGTGCTTGTTATGGCAGGAGTGAGCAGCGCGTCTTTCGCCCCTGGAGGTGTTGATCGACGTTGGCTGCGTTGTTCGTCGTGGTCCCCCTCATGGGAGGTCATGTTTTTTTTCTGCGTGTTCGTCTAATTCACTCCGGGAGCGCACTAACATGTGCATTGTGCGCAGTGCTGTACCGCTTTTTTCACCGCTAAACGAGGTGCAACTGCGTTCACTTAGCCTCCCCCTCTTCCCCCCTCTCTCTCTCTCTTCCTCTCTCTTTGTTGTTTCTGTTCTCGTTGGATTAATGGCGAGGCCTTTATGTGCTTTTATTGTGCCTTCTGCTCAATCTCCTTCTAATGACTTCCTTTGCGGTGGACGGGCCGTCGTGTCGGCGCAGTGGTGATTCATTGCGTGTCTCCCCTCTCTCTCCCTCTCGCGCCGCCTCTCCTCCACAAAACCTCCTTCAGCGTTCTCTGCGCATCCTCAACGACGTGGTGCGTCGGGTGATGGGGTGGAGGCGCCACACAAAACGAGCCTGTGCTGTTTTTTTTTTCTTTTTCTTTTTCTTCTTTCCGCTTCCTCTCCCTCTCCCTCCTCCTCCTTGCTGTACTCGCCTCTTCGTTTCTTGCATATACTCCTCTCCCCAAATACACTTCTCCCTGTGAAAAAGATCACCGCGGAAGGTCTACGTCTGTGTGCATCTGTGTGTGCTTTCTGCCTCGGTGGGGCAGCTTCGCCTCGCTCTGTGGCTGCTCCTGTTTGTGCACCCCCTCCTTGTCGCACTGCCGTGGCTCTCTCTTGCAAAGTACGTGCTGACCGTGCATGGGCCTTTTTCCCGTCACGAGAGAGAGTGTGTCGAGTCTCCTCTTCTATCTCACCCTCATCCTATCGTCTGTTTCCCTCGACTCCTTTCCCTTCTCCACCAGTGCGCCACCACACGCTTTACGCAACTGCGCCTTCGCAGGAGAACGCAAAGCGCACACGCACATACACTCCAACTCTACTCGACACACACACTTGTTGCCAAGGACACCCAACAGCCCTCCCTCTCTCTCTCTTTGCACGGCATACAGCAGCCCAGGACAGCAATGGGGTTCCTTGAGAAGTCCAAGGTGACCCTCGCCCTCTGCATGGAGGAGTGCACGTGTGCACCGGGCTCCACCCTCATCGGCACCCTCACCGTCGAGGTGCACAAGCCGGTCGCCTTCGCCGCCATTCGCCTGCGCTTTCGCGGCGTGGAGGACTTCTATGTCGTACGCGACGACATCAGCGGGGACGACTACGTTGACCGCCACAGCTTTGTCCACCTCGAAGAACACCAGACCTTTATTGGTGCACCAACAGGGACCAGCAGCTCGAACGCAACACAGCTGGAGCCGGGCACCTACACCTACCCTTTCACCGTGCGCGTCCCGCGGGAAGCACCGCCGTCCTTCACGCGGAAGCGTGATGATTACGGCTGCACTGTCGCCTACACCATGAAGGGCTACATGGAAATCACCAACGGCTTCAACGCAGAGACGCAGATGGAGGTCACTGTTCAGCAAAGAGTGTCGCTGGCGGAGCTGCAGCACGTACGACAGCGCCTCCTCCCTCTCCCGCTGTCCGAGGCGCACATCGCGGCATGCGACTTCTGCGGCTGCTGCTTCTGTTGCGTGGACCACGACTCCTTTCTGCGCACCGAGGCCGTCGTGGCGCCGCCCGTGGTGGTGCTTCACACGAGCATGCAGCTGCCCGCCGTGACGGCGCTGCTGGGAGAGGAAACAAAGGTGGTCGCAGGGGAGGTGGCAGGCGACGCGCTGGCACGACCGATGCCCGTCTCCGCTGACCCCGCCGTCGCCGTGCTGCGGGTGCGGGTGACGAACTTCACGAAGGACGCGGCTCCGAGCCGCTGCCGCGTGGCTCTCAAGCAGCGCCACAATTTTGACCGCGACCCAACGCGTATGTACACCGACACCGCATTCACCATTTGCGCGCAGGACGTTGCCTTTCCCTCCGGCCCGCTGCGTAACGGTGAGACGATCATCTTCGAGATGCCACTGCGCTTTGACGGCGTAATGGACAGGTTGCCCTCGGGTGAGCGTTTGCTGCCCTGCCTCACCCTGAAGCATTTCGCCATCACCACGGAGCTGAACGTCACCTTTCCCGGTGTCGATGCCGAGAACACCATGTGTGTGATTAACCCGGTGCTGCTCGCCGACGATGTGGATGTGACGAGTCAGAGCGTGCCGATGCTCTACCGCTATGAGCAGGCCATGGTCGTGTCGAAGGATGCGGCCTTGCTGCCAAGCTAGGCGCCATGACACCTTTGCCCCTCTCATCTTTCTTGACTGCCAGCTGTGCTTGTTATGGCAGGAGCGAGCAGCGCGTCTTTCACCCCTGGAGGTGTTGATCGACGTTGGCTGCGTTGTTCGTCTTGGTCCCCCTCATGGGAGGGCATGTGTGTTTTTTTTTTCTTTTTTTGCGCGTGTTTGTCTAGTCCACTCCGGGAGTGCACTAACATGTGCATTGTGCGCAGTGCCGTCCCCCTTTATTACTGATGAACGAGGTGCAACTGCGTTCACTTAGTTTCGTATTCCATCTTCCCTCTTGTCTTCCTTTCGTGCATTTTGCAACCTTTTTTTTGGTGTTATTATTCGTGTTGTCGTTGATGGTGATTCAAGCGACACTATCTTTTTTCGCTTTGTTTTTTCTTTTGGAACGACTGTCTTTGCGGTGGACGGGCGTCGTGTCGGCGCAGTGGTGATTCATTGCGTGTCTTTCCTCTCTCTCCCTCTCGCGCCGCCTCTCCTCCACAACACCTCCTTCAGCGTTTTCTGCGCACCCCCAACGACATGGTGCGTCGGGTGATAAGGTGGAAGCGTCGCACAAGGCGAGCCTGTGCTGTTTTTTTCTTCTTTTTCTTTTTTTCCGCTTCCTCTCCCTCTCCCTCCTCCTCCTTGCTGTATTCGCCTCTTCGTTTCTTGCACGTACTCCTCTCCCTAAATACGCTTCTCTCACTTCTCTCTGGAAAAGATGACCGCGAAAGGTGTACGTCTGTGTGCATCTGTGTGTGCTTCTTGCCTCAGCGGGGCAGCCTCGCCTCGCTCTGTGGCTGCTTCCTTTTGTGCACCCCCTCCTTGTCGCATTGATGTGGCTCTCTCTCTCGCAGAGTACGTGGTGACCGTGCATGGGCCTTTTCCCCATCAAAAGAGGAAGTGTCGAATCTCCTCTTCTATCTCACCCTCATGCTATCTTCTTTACTTTTTTCGTTGCTGCTGCAACGGCCTTTCTTTTTTCTTCTTTTTTTGACACGCCACGCTCGTTACACGGTTGGCCGCTGTGCACACTTCGCGGCCTCTCTCGTGTAAGTCCCGCACTGTCTTAAAACACCCTTCACTCCAATCAAACGCGTGGCAGCGAAACAAATTACCCTCCTCAACTACTTTTTTTCTTTCTCTCTTTCTGGCTTCTGTTACCCTCGTGCACGTCTTTACTCGCAAAGTATTGCCTCCTTGTTAGTTGGCCTCTTTGCCGCGCCACAGCGTCACGATGCCGTTTTTCGACAAGGATAAGATCGTTGTCACCCTCGTCCTGGAGAGGGACGTCGTGATGCCGGGGGACGCCATAAACGGCAGCATGAACATCGTGGTAGTTGAGGCGGTGAAGTGCACCGCGCTGCGCGTGCAGGTCTCGGGGCAGGAGATGATGTACCGCCGCAAGCACCGGACAAACAACGCGGGCCGTGTCTCGGCGAGCACGAATAGTCACCTTGTCTACTCTTATCACGATCTTTGCGAGCGCACTGCGACGGTGCTGGGTGAGCAGAGCGGACGCGGCGGGCGGGGCTCGGTTGAGCTGGAACCCGGCAGCTACTCGTACCCCTTTTCCATCGTGATGCCGACCGACCTGCCCCCAACCTACGCCGTGAAGGAGTACAACTATGGCGGCAGTATCACGTACACGGTGAAGTCTGTCGTAGACATCCCGATGGGCTTCGACAATGTTGTGGAGTGGCCTCTCACCGTTCTCAAAAACGCGCCGCTGTCGCAGATCTACGAGGCGCGGGCTGCGCCGGCGGTCGTGCAGCCGGTTCGCTCCGACGTCGCCACGTGCGGCTGCGCCGGCTGCTACTGCAAGCACGAGGACGACTCCTTCTTTCTCACCACGGCCCTCGTTGCGCCGTACGTGGCCGTGGTGAGCAACGCCGCCGCCGCACCCTTCGCGCCGTCCGCGGCCGCCGTCCCACCTCTGCCGACGACGAAAGAGGTGCAGTGTGCCAGTGACGCGTGTGGTGCGGCGGAGCAGACGCCGATGGCCGTTTCTGGCGATCCCTCCGTCATCACCCTGCGCGTCCTCGTGGAGAACCACACCAAGACGACGTCTGTCTTGTCTGCGCGGGTGAAGCTGACGCAGTGCCTTCGCTACAACAACGGCGTCGAGCACCCGATCAAGCTCTTCGATGGAGTTATTCCCTTTCAGAACGCGCCGCTGCAGCCCGGCCAGGCGACCACATTTGAATGCCCGCTGAAGGTTGGCGAAGGCAGCGGGAACTCGGCCTACGTGCTGCCCTCCTTCGCGGCGCATTTTGCGAAGGTTCAGACGACGCTGGCCATCGACTTTCCGAACGCCAAAATCGACGACACCCTTCACGTGTCGGACTTCATTAAACTCGTCTCCGGCATCGACACAACGAACACCGCGACCCCGGTGTAGCAGCTGGTGGATAGGTGTGGGTTGAGGGTGAAGGGAAGAGAGAAGGAGAGAGCATAACGCAAAAAAAAAGAAAAGAAGAAAAGATACTCTGTGCCAGAAGCCACATGTAATGCTTTATTTTCTCTCTCTGACCTTCCCCACACACGCAATTCGAGGCTTCTTCGCGCTTTCTTCTTCCTTTTCTTTATTTGTCGTTGTGGCTATTAAAACCTCCCTGCTTCTCCTGTTTGTCTCGTCAAGTGGCATCGGACCTCTTTTTTCTTGCATGATGGTGCTGTCTGAGTCGCTTTTCCGTGTTTTCTATTTTTCTCGGCTGCACCGCCTTTCGTGTTTCTTTCTTGCCCTTTTTTCTTTATTAAGGTGATTTTTTGGTGCTTGTGCGTGTAATGGGATTTATACTCCGCAGTGACTGTTCGTCGACGTGACGGTACGAATCACCACGCACCAGCACACCCACATTGCAAAGCCACGCAGACACTCTCAACGACACTGCCGCACACACGCATATCTGTCATGAGCCAGACAAGAGATTTTTTTTTGTCGTGCCCCCTTTTTTACCCCCTTCGCTTGCGTGCCTTCTGTGGCACTTTAAGACCTTCACGCTTTGGAGGGCTTCGACTGCGCCTGCTACCTTTCAAACAACAGGTGGGCCTCTACTCCTCTCTGGTGTGAGCAAACATGGCTGATGATGTCGTTGTTGTTGCTTTTCTCATTGTTTTGCTATGTATACACCCTTGAAGGCTTCTCAAAGCTGAATCACAGGGTCTTTTCATAACTTTTTTTTTATAGTCCAAATCGTGGTGGGGCATCCTCTTACGCTCGAGGTCGCTGACAGGCGACACTTCCCCCCTTTGGTGCCTGTTTTCTCCCGCCCTCCTGCTTTTTTTTGTTGTTATGGAAGTAGTGGCTGTCTTCTCTTTGTTTCTCGTCTCTGCTCCTTCACCTCCTTTCCTTGCAACTTTTACTCTCACTCTTTTTTTTTTTCTCTCACTATTTACACGTTGGCTTCATCGTGTCCCCTCTCTTACCTCTCACTCCTCCACAGGCTTCAATTCACAGAAATTAGAATCGCGCTGTTTTTGTCGTTTCTGTGACTCGAAGTTTTGTCGTTTCTTCCCCACCTACGTCCATGACTGTAACAGGCTATTTTTCGATTTCTTTTCTTGTTTTTTTTTTCTTTTACTTCCTTAATAATTATTATTCTTTTTTAGTGGTAGGTTTCGACTGTTTGTGTGCTGTGCTGCACCTGTGAACCCACAAGCAGGTACTGTCTTTCTTTATACTTTATAAAAGGAGAGAGAAAGAGAAAAAAAAAGAGAAATAAAACTGACGCACGACGCAGCTGTTGTTGCGGCTGTGTTAACTGTTGTCTCTCTATTTTTTTTTCTCGAGTGACGTACACGCATCTGTGTGTCTGAGTGAAGTACGAGTAAAGGCAAGACAGCCGCCTGTGCCGCAAGAATTTCCCACTTTTTTCCCCCCGATGAACCCGAAAGCAAAACCAAAAAAAAAAGATCCCGAAAACGCCGCCATTTTACTTAACGTGGACCACAACGTGTCTCAGAAGATATATAAAAAGACCGCTTCTCCACTCCTTTTTTTTTTAATTGCTGTCGATTTCATACTGTCGTTGCTCTCTTTCTCACTCTCTTTCTCCCTTTATCTCAACGTCGATGTTCTTAAACTATTACTTTCCCTTTTTGTACTTCCTTTCGCAGCTCTGCGATCACGGAATTGGCTCGCGTGAACCGAATCTAAAAAAAGAAATGGAAAACAGCCCAGCTGCTTACCACCCTGACGCAAGTCAGAAAAAAAGGAACAGAGTTTGTTGCGATAGCGGAACTATTCAAAATGAAATGCAACGAAGCCACGCGTTGTTCCGTTGAGGTTTCATTCAGTCGCCTAAAAGAGCAGCGAGCGAAAACACGAAAATCAAAAAAAATGTAAATAAACGCCATGATGTGCAGCCGCCTTATGCTCCGCTCTCCACCTCATTGTGTGTTGGATGGATCTTTGGATCGCGTCGGCCACCTTCGAAGAAAGAAGCAAAACACGCAGGCCGTCGGTCTTGTGCATTATACGTGCTTGTATGTGGTGGAGGGAGACGTCCTCTCGTGCGCTGTACCACTCCCAACTCTCTTCCCCCTTCTCCATATTTTTACACTCTTCTCTTCTCTGAAAGGGCGTGCCTTTTACGACCCGCCAAACCGTTTTCCCCGCTCGCTGCTCTCCTGTTCATCTCCAAGACGGTGTGAGAGAAAGAGAAAGGAAGCGTGTGGGTGCTCGTACGTGTATGCGTCTCGTCGCTCCTTCATGTGCGCTTACCTCGTGTCGCCTACCGCACCTCGCATGCAGAACGTGCCACCGCGCAGCTCTGGTGCTGCTGAGACGGTAGAGTCGGAGGGCCGGCGCCGCCAGCCGCACCCGCCACAACCGCCGCCGGCGTCGCGCGGACCGACGAGGGGCAGCCTCGTGCCGGATAATGGAGCTGCGAAGGCGCAGAACAACGGCGCTGCACGGCCGTCGTCGTCGCCGGTGACGTCGCCGTGGGTGCTGCCGCTGGCCGCCCCTGCCGTGGTGATGCCGGAGCGCAGCAACGGCTTCTTTAAATCCTTTCACGCATCATTTCAGCCCCGCCAGCCCGCTGCGTCAGCCGACACGCCACCGCCAGCTGCGGCGGCAACACCGCCTGTCGCGGACGCAACCAACGCGTTGTCACAGCACGCAGCCGATATGCTCGGTGACCTTGTTCAGTGGGAGCGCGAGCTGCGGGATCAGCTTTACCGCCACGAAATGGCGGAGTTGACACAGCTGGTCCACGTCGTGGAGCGGGTTCTGCTGCCCGTGGTGCCGGCGCTGCGGGAAGTAAGTCCGCTGAGCCTTCCGCAGCGGGAGCAGCTCGGTCGCTGGTCGCTGTACGACGACTACTTCCAGCTTCTCTTAGACGCGACGGAATTGCAGGAGATGCTGCACCGCCGTGCCCTCTGCACCACCGACGAGCCGCAGCAGCGCCGCCGCATTGAACAGGGCGAGGTGCCCCACTGGATTGAAGCGCGCCGGCTGCAGGTCATCCGAGAAAACCAAGCCTCCTCGTCGTCGTCGGCCTCGGTGGCGCAGAGCGAGGCGCAGGTGCAGCGGCTCGCCTACTTCAAGCACGTCCAGCAGCAGCTGTATCAGGTCTTCCTCCTCGAGGAGAGTGAGCGGGCAGATCGGATGGAGGTGGAAAGGTTGCAGCGGCTGCACGTCGGCGGGCTGGCCGAGGTCATCGCCAAGGAGTACCGCCGCGTGCGGCTCTGCCAGCTGCGGTATGAAGCGGCGCGCCTCCCACTGCATCCGGCGCTGTCGCACGAGGTTGCGGCTGCTGAGGGGCTGCAGCGGTCCTTGGTGACACAGGAGCAGGCGCACGCCTTCAAGGGCATCCAGGCGGCTGAGGTGCGTGCCTACCTCGCGCAGGTGCGGTAATGAAGCTAAACAGCGCGCGATTGGTGCTGTATTTTCTACTTTCTCTTTGTTTTTAACCCAGGTGTGGCTGCGGTGTTGCGATAAAGATAGATACGCAACGAGAGAGCGTGTTCAGCAGCAATAAATGCGGCAAACACACAGGACGGCGAAGCTTGGTCGACCCGCGAGCTGTGTTGCTGAAGTTGGGCCACTGTTGTGTGCGCACAGCAGCTTCCTGCCTTGGATGCTCTTATTTCGCCATCTTCATCTTATTGTCGTTGTGATTGTTTCTCTTGGAATTGTTTTTTTTTTCCAGAAGCGTGTTGCGATACGTGCACGCCTTCTTCATGTACAGTACATCCCTGTAGTCACGAGTGGCGAATCATTAATGCTTGTTGTCTGTTGGTGTTGTGTCCGGTTAAGCCTTGTGTTGTTCTTGTAATAATGGTTTTTTCTCTTTGTTATATATAATTATATATTTTTCTTGGAATCTGCAGCGCTTCTGCAACGTTTGCGACGCACAAAAAAAAAATTAGCACCACCGTCGGTCAGGACTGCTCCGCTGTCTTTCCGCATGATGCACGACTACCAGCAAAGAGACTTTGATTGTGTACCTTGTATTATTGTTACTGTTGGCATTCTCAATGTGTGTTTGTGTTTGTGTATGTGTGCTGTGTCGCTCCTGTTGCACCGTTCAGATCGCATGGACGGCGGTGGAAAGAGTTCCTTGCTCCTCTGGTGGTGCCAGTCGTTTGGTCAATGGTGGTGCACCTTGAGCAGCATTGGCGCAACAGCAACTTGTACACTTTCTCTCTCTCTCTCTTTCTCTCTGCGCCACGCCACCTCCTCACTATACTCCATCATGCGTCAGTTTTCGCCCCTCACTCCCGTCAGAGGCGTGCACAAGCCGTTGCACTGCATGCAAGCCACCAAATAATAATAATAAAAAAGAAGAGAAAAAAATACGCACCGTCGTTGTGCCAAAAAGAGAAAAAAAATGGCGGATGGGCAACTCAAAGCCCTTCTAAGAGGGGTGGAGGCGGAGAGAGGCGCCATCGTCACCTGCCGCGACCCCTCCGCGCTGGAGATGCTGCTCCGCCTCGGCAACACCGACGCCAACCAGGGCAGCATCTCCGTCATGTTCCAGAAGAAGAACAGCAGCAACAGCGGCAGCGCGGGCGGGTCAACGGCGCAGCTGCTGTTCGTGAACGAGCGTTATGCGCCAGCGCTGGAGGCGGAGGTGCAGTCGTGGCTGGACCCGTTCCAGGCTGCCGCACCGGCCGCCTCGCCGACCACGTCAGGGAAGCCGCGGAAGCGCACCCGCGGCGGCGACAGCAGCGAGTCGTCACTCGAGAGTGACTCGGACTCGAGCTGAAGGGCAGGGAAGGAAGTTGAAGAAGGCGTGTGAGCTTCGTACGCCACATCTACGCTGCTGAGTTGCTCGTCACCGCCGGTACTCCTTATACAAAAAAAGGAAGGACTTTTTTCCTTTGTCTTTTTTTTGCTTTCTGCTTTGACTTACTGTGTCCCTCTTTAAAAGCTGCGCGTAGGACGAGTGTGAGAGAGACCATGCACCGCGGTGCCTCGTTGGCGTTGTCACACCGAAAGAGAAAAGGAGCAACGACAGCAAATAGCGAGGCGATGTGAAGCTGTCTTCCGTGCTGGCGAACGCCTTCTGTCATTCACGCTGAAAACTATTTTATTTTATCTTTGGATCTCCTCTTCGCTTGCTGTAAATTATGTCGGTAGCATCTTGCGATCAGCATGTGTTTCACCACTAGTCGTCCTTATACTCCTCTCTCTCTCTCTTTCTCTCTCTCTCGCTTCTTTTTTTCGCTTGTGGCTTTCAACTCGACTGTATTACCATCACACACACACACACATACACACACTCAAACACACACACATCCAAACACGTCTGTGCTCACTCTACTGAGATTCACTGCAGCTATAGTGCGTGTCCTCCGCTTCGTGTTCGCCCGTCCATCATCTCCTTTCTTTTTCTTTCTTTTTTTCTTGCATTTTTGCACGTTGCCTCCTCTACATCCGTTGCCTTGTTTGCCCTCTTTTACTATTAGGATTATTATATTGCTTTGCTCTCATTGTCATTTTTGCTCCTGTTTCTTCATTTTTTAGCGCCGGCGAAACCTAATTTATCTCGTCGAACTCCTCCCACATTTATATTTTTTTTTTTTTTTTCTGCGTCTCCTCTCTTTATTGCTCCTTCATTTCCACTTTTTTTTATTATTGCCCTCTCCTCATTTTCGTCATTCTTCGGTGTTCTTCTCACTTAGTTACTCCTTGCTACTCGTTTCGACAAAGATGTTCCTGCTGGTGGATGGCGATTACTTCCTCAGCGGCTTCGTGCCGTCCTCTGAGGAGGCCGTGAAGGGTGCGGTGGAACGCCTGCTGGCGGCGGTGGAGGAGCAGCTGCTGCGTCCCACTGGAGCCGGCAGCGCCACCACCGCCATCGACCACCGCCTGATCTTCTTCTCCTCCGCCCTCCTCGACGGTCTCGCGGCGGCGGCGCGGACGTGCGTCATTTCATCGCTGCGCCGGCTGCGCTTTCAGACCAACGTGCTCGAGAGCGTCCGCGGCCGCGCCGGGACGCCGGTCGACGCCGCGCTGTGCACGAAGCTGATCCAGCTGGGGCTGCTGCCGACCGCCGGCGGCGCGGGCAGTGGCGGTGGTGGCGGCGGTGGTGCCGGTGGTGCCGCGCACACCTTCTGCCTGGTGACACACAACGCCTACGTTGCCTCCGCCCTCGACCTTCTCGTGTCACGCGAGTGCGGCGACGTCGTCTTCGCCGTGTACGACGGGGACGAGGTGGCGGACACGCTGCTGGGCTACGCCTCGGCCCGCTACGGCGCGAACGGCGGCGTCGCGACGATGGCGCGGCAGGCGGCGGGGGTCACGTTTGTGCCGGACACCGCTGCCGCCGTCGAGGCCCTCGACCTCATCCAGCAGCAGCAGCGCGGCAGCCTGCCCCTCTCCACGCTGACGGAGCTGAAGGCGCTGCAGACGCGGCTGCGGGAAGAGAACGCGCAGAGCCGCACCGGCGCGGCGGTGGCGATGCCGGCAGCAGCCGCGGTGAAGCCGGCCGAAGCACCGGCAGCAGAGGCGCCTCCGCCTGCCCCCGCCCTGCCGGGTGTGGACGATCTCTTTGGCGGGCACAAGGCGCCGCCGCACATGCAGCCGCCGACCGCCCCGCTCTCCACGTCGTCGTCCGAGGCGGATTTCCCAAGCGAGAACAGCGGCGCCGCGGTGAAGCCGCCGCCGGAGGTGCCCTCCACGTTTGTGCCGACGGGTCGGGTGGACGCACAGCCGCCGCAGCCGCCCGCACAGCCGCAGCAACAGCCGCATGCGTCGGGCTTTGCCGGTGCGCCATCGTCAACAGAGTCGTCCTTCTTCGCCGCTGGCCCGCCACGCGTCGTGACAACGTCGACGTCGCCGCCGGCCGTGGTGCGGCTCGCCACCCCGCCCAACGCGCTGCCGCCGCCGCCGCTCGTGGCGACCGTGGTGGCGCCGACTGCCGTCGCGGGGGAGCCGGAGGTGTCGACGGTGCTGCCGGTGGAGTGGGCGCTCGTGTACGACGCGGCGCGGCAGCGGCACTACTACGCGTCGACGGACTCGCTGGGGCGGTCGCACTCCACCTGGCAGCACCCGCTCGGCCCGGAGAAGCAGCGCGAGCTGGAGGAGCAGGTGCAGGCGTGGCGCGTGGCCCGCGTTGCCGCGGTGGCGTCGCAGCAACAGCAGCAGCAGCAACAGCAGCAAGTGCAGCAGCCGGGTGGTGCGCTGCCGGAAGGTTGGGAGCAGCGCACGGACCCCCGCACCGGCCGCCCATTCTATGTGAACCACATCACCAAAACGACGTCGTGGACGCTGCCAACCATGCCGCCCGCCGCCGCCTCCCTCGCGTCGTCCACAAACTCCGCCCCGGCGTCGCTGCCGCGGCCCGAGGCGGCAGCAGATGAGTGGGAGACGCGCGTCGATCACGCCAGCGGGCGAACCTTTTATGTGAACCACCGCACGAAGCAGACGAGCTGGACGCTGCCGGCATCGGCCCCAGCGCCAGCACCGGCGCCAGCGCCACCTGCCGCGTCCGGACCGCCGCCGCTGCCGCCGGGCTGGGAGGCGCGTGTGGACCCGAGCTCGGGCCGCACCTACTACGTGAACCACTCCACGAAGTCCACCACGTGGGAACGCCCGGTGTTTTAGCCACGTCATTCTCTCGTCTTACCCTTTTTTTTTTCTTGTAGTTGTTGTTGTTGTTTGTGTTGCCCATTTTTATCCTGTACTCGACCCGCGTGCGCGCGCGTCTCGATTCCACGCATCCTAAGCTCTCCCAACCACAAAGAAACTAGTTCGTGTTCTCGCCAAGATTGACGGCGACGCGCTCACGTTTGCCGCGGCGACTTTGGCCCGCGCAACAAGTTATCAATGAGGAGAAATAGACACTCAACCAAGCCAGAAAATGCAGCATAATTTACCTCGCTTTCCACTCGCCCTTTTTTCCCTCCTTTTCCGAAAAAGCCAAAACTAAATGCCGAGCATTCCCCATAATGCCTACTCCCTATCCAGGAAAGGAAGCATCACACACAGACTCAGCCCTCGCGACAAAGCGGCATGCGCTCCTATAGTGTAGCGGTTATCACCTCGGACTCTGAATCCGATAACCCTGGTTCGAGTCCAGGTAGGAGTGACTTTTTTTCTCGCACCCCTCAGCCCTCTGCCTAGAGAGAGGCGACCGGTGGCTTACTTAGACGAGGTGAAAACAACTAAATAGACGAGAAGAGAAAGTGGACGAAGAAGGTTGGAAAAATTGACAGTTGTTATTTTCATCACCGCACGGCTGAAAAAGCGACGCGACACACTAACTCCCACGCTTCGCTGTGCCTTGCGTCACTCCCTTTCAGTACAGGAAAGGGCAAGAGGACAGGCGCCAATTCACCGCGGCCTCTTTGAGCACTGGCAGCTGCCGATGCACCTCTCTCCAGCTTTTTTTTTCTCTTGCGGAAGGCTTCGGAGACTCCTTTTGCTCAGTCACACTGCAGCATGCGTGCTTCTCAACAACAGAAAAAAGAGAAAAGGAAAATGAATTCACCAATGCCACAACTGGCCACGTACTTCCTGCTGGCTGACGTGCCGCTGTCTGGACGGAGTAGAGACAGCAAGGGCACAAACAAAGTGGGACACTTAGCATTCTCATTCTTTCTGTTTGACGAGGAAGGAGGACCTCACGCCCGTTAGTTACTCAACACGTTACTCCTTCCTTCTCTGTTTGCTCACGTCCCTCTCACCACATTTTTTTTTTTTTGCGCTCGTCAGCGCATTAACAAAGCACTACACGACAGACGTCAAGAAAAAAAAGTAATTAAGGTGGCGAGGGCAGCCAGACTTTCTCCTGATTCTTCTCGATATAGTCCTATTCTTTTTTTTTACGAAATACGGGCGTTGGTGAGCGACGCCTTGATGGCGCCCTTGGACGTCATGAAGGGCTTGCCCTGCCAGCACACCACTCCCTCCGCGTTCGTGCACACCTCCTGCATCACCTCCTCGAAGTTCTTGGCGAGCTTCTTCTTCAGCACCGGCTCGTAGGGCATGTCGTGGCCCTCGAAGACGATCCGCTCGCCAACCGCCGTCCCCTCAGGGATGTCCAGCAGCACCACCTTGCGCTCTCCCTGCCCCGCCGATGCCGGGTTGTGCGGGTCCTCGCCAGTCGACGCGCACATCACCATACCAGCAGACGGGATGCCGCCGATCTTGCGCGGCTCCAGGTTGGCAATCACAAGCACGAGGTGGTTCACAAAGTCTTCCTCCTTCACGAACTCCTGCAGCCCGCTGAGAATGGTGCGGGGCTCATTGTTGCTGAGAGCGTTCAACTCTGCACCGAGGTCGATCTTCTCAATGTACAGCTTCTCGCTCTCCGGGTGGCGGGAGACCTCGAGCACCTTGCCCACGGCAAAGCAGCAGCGCGACATGGCGGTGGCGTTGTCCGTGCCAGCCGCAGCAGCGCCGCCGCTCTTGCCCTTCGGCGCCTTCTCCTTTCCCTTCGACCCGGCAGCGGCAGCAGCAGCGGCGGCTGGCGCGGCAGGGGCGACCTTGGGGGCAAGCTCCGCAATCCACGACTCCACGTACGGCACCGAGCGGCGCAGCAGGCGGCCCTCCACGTGGTTCGACATCACGGCGATGAGAAAAGAGGAAAAACGGTGGTGGTGTTTGCGTCGTTGACGGTGATCGGATCGAAAGATTGAACTGCTTTTTATTAGTTATTATTATTTGTGGCGCGACACAGTGGTCACGAATTTGCAGTTGGCAAGGTTCGGGAGAACACATCGAGTAAAGGAGAGACGCGAAAGGGGAAGGAAGAGAGCGTAAAGGGAATTGAGAAGAGCAACCATCAGAATAAGGAATGCAGGAACCTCTCTTGTTGTCGTCGTCGGCTCTCACTAACGCGATCGTGAGGCGGAGGGAAAGAGTACAGGAAAAAAACGCAGATGAGGTTGGGGAAAGGCAGCCGCTCCACCCCAGTCCCACACCACGGCGTTCCAATGCCGTTAACAAAAAAAAAAATGGACGCGCTCCGTGACTTTCAACAGCCCGCAAAACGAAAGCAAATCTTGTATTTGTGTTTCCAATGTGTATGTCTGTGTGTAAAGCTTGTTTGCCAGAAACGTGCCTCAAGGCAAATCCGCACTCCTCAGCCGTCTTTGTAAGAGCCGATATGAAAATAATTAAAAAGGTGCCTGTGTCTCGTTCATTTGAAGCGCGGTACGACACATGTACACATGGTGGCGCACGGATAAGAGAACACAGGGTCTACTCGCCCTTCCCATCTCTCGCCCCTCCGCTACTGCTGCTTCTGCCGTTGCTGCTGCTGCTGGATAAGCGCCGCGACATCCGTCCCGCGTATCTCCGCCGGCACGTACAACAGCGGCCAGCTCGCGAGGTGACGCGTGTCGTAACGGTTCTCCATCAGCGCCAGCACATTCGGTATCGTCAGCGCCTGCAGCACCGCAGCGGCGCCGTCGCCGTCGATGGGGTAGACTCCCGGCTGCACCTCACCACTGGCAGCCGCTGCTGCGCCGGGTCGACCACCTTCCTCGGCAAGGGCGGAGGCGAAGCGCCGACGTGCCCGCTCCACCAGTGTCATGGCCGCGTAGTACACAAACGGGCCATGCGGCGGACACGCGACGACGTGTCCATAGAACAGCGTCATGAAGTCCACGCTGCTCTCCAGGACATGAAGGGCAGCGGGGTCGCCCTCGCCCAGCTCCTCAACGTCGTAGCGGCTGCTGCTGGCCGCGTGGGCTTCGTAGGCCGACATGACAAAAGGTGCCGCACAGTAGACGCAGTTCAACACGGCCAACCTTTAAATGTGCGCAGAGTCGTCCTCTGGTCAGCTCGAGGTAAATAAATATTTTTTTTCTTTTAAGCGTGCGACAGTAGTACACCTTTTGAGACAACGTGTCTTGGCGCCTAAAGACGCGGCTGGGTATGTGCAGACCAAGCACTTCGTAGCTCGACAGAGATAATTTAAAAAAGGAGACGTTCCGTTTGTAAGCGCTTTAGTGCTGCTACGCGCGACCCGCAGCCACTATAAAAAGCTAAAGGAAGACGGTCAGTTGGCATCAGCAGAGGGGGACAACAGCAATAAGAGAGTGGTGGGAATGAGAAAGAAGGGAGATGAGAGAAAGGAAAAATAGAGTTCAGTTTTTCAAGCAGCCTTCACAGCGACCCTGCGGGCAACGCCTTTCGCATTGCCGCAGATGTGACCACAAAGACAAAGCGAGCGTTTTGTTACCTGTTCTGCCATGCGAACACGATCGTTAAAGTTACTCAATTCTACAGCCACAAGCACAGGCAACAAAAAAAAGAGCTTTGATGCAGCACGTGTGCAAGCGCTGAGCGTGCGACGGAGACACAAGAGAGCCGCCGTAATTTAATCGGGAAGTACGAGAGAAAAGGCAAAAAGCAAACTTTTCCCCGACACAACACTGATGGCGTTCTTTGCCAACTTCCCTCCTCATCAATGGCAACATGGTGAAAAGCCATCTTCTCTCTCTCTCTCTCCGTGTTGTTGCCCTTTCAGCACACACAAACGCACAAAGGTGTACTGACATTGCGCGCAGCTTTCCGGTGGCAGCGTCGCAGGCCGGCCAAGAAAGTCTCCTGCCGGAGCGCATGCGAGCGGGGCACACACGCACTCGGGCACCAGCCAAGAAAGAAATTCGTGATATATTGCACGCTAATTTGCTTTTGCTCTTCTTCTACACCAGATCGTAGAGACGCAAATATGAACAGCATTTCTCTTTATTTTTCCAAAAGAAAAACTAGAAAAAAGAGATAAGCGAGAGTAAAAGCCACTGATATAGCAAAAATAAAAAAGAGGGTAAAGCACTAGAAAAAAGAAAAGAAAAAATTGGTCACAACTAGTATGTAAAGTACTCCATGCTCGCTTTGTGATGTGTGCGTGCGAGTGCGTGTGTGTAATTGTATGTGCGCCACCATCTAGCACGCAAAAAGGCAGAACTCTCATGCTAGGTGCCTGATCATCACCCCGAAGACGAGATCACACGAAAACGAGAAACGGATAAATAACAGTAAAAAAGTAGAAGAATTAACAAAAAAAATGAACGTAAGCGAAAAAAAAAACGAGAAAAAAGAAATGATGAATGCTAGATAAGGGAAATGTGGGGAAGACAGGCAACTCCCTCAGGGTACTTTGTATCAGCGGTACACAATACGCAAGAAAAAAAAAATAGGAGGAAAAATAGTAGAGGAAACAAGTCAAAGCAGAAAAAAAGGAAAAAAGGATAAAGCAAAAAACTAAAAGGCCGTCTGTTAATGCCGAGCGTGCGATGGAAATACGAGAGAGCCGCCGTAATTTCAGCGGGAAGTACGAAAAACATTTCAAGACACACGTTTACCGGACACTACTGATGCCGCTCTTCGCCAAATTCTTTACTCGACAGCGGCAACATGGCGAGAAGCTCTCTTCTTTCTCTCTTTCTCTGTCGTTGCTCCTTCAGCACACAGCACAGCGAATTCCACTGAAGCAATCCGATCAGCGGAAAAAATATATACGCGGGCACTTTACCACTTGAGCGTGCAACAGACCGCAAAATAAGAAGAGCAATATTCAAAGCAGACACATTCAGAGCTTCGCATCTCGTCACCCACACTTTGTTATTGAGGACGAGAGCCCGTTAGAAGAGAGCGCCATCCACTCTTGCGCACCGCCGCCGCCTCTCCTCAGCGCAACACACACGCCCACACGGTACAGCCGCAAGACCAGCGACAAATGTCCGTGGAGAGGCGCGCGTCAGAGAGGCGGAAGCAGTCAAAGAAAAAAAAACATAAACAATTACTGACGGGGAAAATAAAAAGAGGGAAAGAGAAAGAGGGAAGAAGACAACACCACACCAGCAAGCAGCACACACGCAGCCCACAGACGACTCTACGCGTATCCTCTGCGGGCCGCAGCCACTCGGTTGCTGGCGTTTGTTTATAAACAGAAAAAAAAAAGAGTAAAATAAATTAGCACAGGTACAGAACAAAAACGCCACAAGGCCTGTCTTGTGAAGCAGACTTCCGAATTTTACGGCCGCCGTGGATGCTCCGCTTTTCTCTCACAGCTTCTTGATGGGCTCATCTGCCGACTTGTCGTGCTTCAGCACGCTTGTATCCTCCGCAGTACGAGTATTGGCCTTAGCGGCGAGCGGGAAACTGGCAGCGCCGCCCTCGCCGCGCCACGCAGCCTGTGTCACCGGGAACGCGGCGCCGTCGCCCACGCCACCATCCGCGGTCACGTGGTGCAGCGTCACGTGCTCCATCGACGCCGGTCCCGGCAGGGCTTCGGGGTAGGTGCCCACCATTGTCGGCACGAAGGGCTGCGGCGACGACGCCGGAGGCGGCGGTGAGGAGTACGCGGAGGCACCCCGTTTCCGCGCAGCTGCGGCAACGACGTCGGTGGTGAGGAGTACGCGGAAGCGCCGCCACTCCCGCGCGGCAGCGTTGATGACGCTGGCGGTGGCGGTGAGGAATACGCGAAGGCACCGCCGTTCCCCTGCGGCTGCGGCGGCGGCGACGGCGTTCCCTCCAGCGGCGCACGGGTCAGCTGCAGCTGCTGCGCGCCGGCAGCGGTGCGCGGGGCCGCGAGCTGCTCGTCCCGCAGCGGCATCGCGGCAGCCGCACCACCGCCCCCGTACCGGTTCTGCGCCTCGTACGTGGCGACGCCCGTGTAGCCGCCAGGGCCGTGGTGGACGTCGGTGGTGCGGTAGTGATGCACCTCGTAGCCGTCGTCGCCCGGGTAGCTGTGCTCCGCGTACGCCATCCCCGCACCGCCGCGGTACCGCTCCTTGTCGTCCGAGTCCGAGCGCGTCTCCTGTGGGCCCGCGTACACCATCTCCACTCTCGGGGGGCAGCACAGGTGCAGCCCAGTGGCCGCAGGGATCGCCAGCACCACGAAGGCCACCACAGCCAACACAACTGTCACCAAGAACAGGCCAAATCCTGTCTCTACCGACGCGATCTCGCCCTTCTTCTCGCGCACCTCGTCGGCCACCTCCTCGTTGTAAAAATTCGCCATAAATCCCAACGTCACCAGCGATGCGACGGCAGCCGCCAGCAGGAGGGAGAAGGCGGCGATGCCCACGTCGCGGTCGACACGCTGCCGCTGCCGCTCCCGTGCGTACAGCTTCTCCACGCTGCCGAGGGCAGACACAGCGCTGTCTCCGCGCCGGCCGTGCGGGTTGGCGGCATCGATCCTCCGCATCTCTGCGGCGTGCTGCTGTGTCTTGGCGAGGCTGCGCGCCTCACGCCGCCGCTCGCTCTCGAAACGGCCCCACAGCCCCACAAACATCAGGCACAGCACGCAGCTCGCCGCGCTGCAGAGGGCCGCAAGCACCGCGAACGCCTTCTCTCCTGCGTTTTCCTCACGCGCCTCTTGCTCCGTCTTATACTTCTTGTACTTGATCTTGGTCTCGCGCCATACTGTGTACGTCTTCTCCTCCTTCCGGTCCTCCCACTTGCAAAAAGGCACCACCTGGCCAGCAATGGTCATCGCCACCATCGCCAGAGTCAGGGCGGCAACAAAGACGCGACAGATGGCCACCACAGCCGTGCGACACCCGCTGCGCTGCACCGGTGGTGAGTACAGCACAGTCTCCCGCTGCGGCTGGAAGCCGTGTGGATCCACGTAGTTCATGGCCGTCCTTCACAAAGACGAGTTGAAATAAGTGATACTCACACGGGCTTTTTCCGTGCAGGCTTCGAGCTGTGTGACGACAGAGAGAAAGAGAGAAATGCAAGAAAAGAAGATGTTGGCGTTGAAGTGCTGAATGATTCAGAGACAGCGAACGCGAAACTTAAGGTACTAAGTGAAGATCTGCAGCAACGTTTAAGAAAGCGAGAGAGAGAGAGAGAGAGAAAACCGAGAGCGAAAGGAAAAGTCAGGAGAAAAAAGTTGTTGAGTGTGCCATTCGGTGGTCAGGGACAGCAGCAACGGCATGCTCCGCAGCAGTATCGACACGGCTTGCATGCGGCACACAACAGTAGCGTCTGTTGCGCGCTGCACGACGCAAAGCGGTCAGCACTCACAGAGAGAGAGACTAAGACATCCACACACCCACTTAAACTCTTTCCACCACCTCATGTGCTGCAGAGAGAAAGACAGCACGAGCTCCTTCCAATCAACGCGCACACACGCACGTTGGTGTACTGATATTGCGCACGGCTTTCCGGGGGCGGGACCGCAGACCGGCCGCAACGTTGCCTTCCGAAGCGCGTGCGAGTGGGGCATAAGGACACACAGACACTCTAACGCACATCCATCATGCACAGCGGACTTCGGCTTCGAGACTCATCACGTTGATTTGATCGCGCTTCTCAAATTCAGAATAGTAAAGCGGAATAAAAAAGACTTGAAAAAATAAGATTATGGAAAAAGCTGAAGTAGAAGCGCGGAACCATGACGTAGCAGACAAGTATACCACAGTCAACAAAACGTCTGGTGCACGAATTGGTTGAGGCCTCGCGCTGTGTTGTGTGCGTGGGTCGTGTGTGTCATCCATCACGTAACACGCAGCGAGCAGAACTCACATACTAGGTGTCTGAGCGCCACACCGAGAACGAGACGAAACAAACAAAAAAAGAGAAACAAGATCTGGGGGAGAAAGAAAGAACAGAAGTTAGAAAAAGAACAAGACACTTAATGAGAGGAATCGAGGAGCACAAGATTACAAAAAGAAAGAAAAAGAAAAAGCTAGAATAGTAAAGGCACACTTTAAATAATGAAAAAAAAAAACACAGCAAGCGCTTCGTTACCTGTCCTGCCATGCGAACACGATCGTTAAAGTTACTCAATTCTACAGCCACAAGCACAGACAGCGAAATAAAAAAAAAAGCTTTAATGCAGCACTTGTGCAAGCGCTGAGCGTGCGATGGAGGCACGAGGAAGCCGCAGTGGTATCATCGGGAAGTACGAGAGAAAAGGCAAAAGGCAGACTTTTTCCCGACACAACACTGATGCCATGCTTTGCCAACTTCCCTCCTCATCAATGGCAACATGGTGAGAAGCCCTCTTCTCTCTCTCCGTGTTATTGCCCTTTCAGCACACACAAACGCACAACGTGCCAAAAATGAGACTTGTTGGAAAAAAATAATTCGTCCGGAATAGTAATAAAAACTTCTTATCATAGTTAAACTCCAGCACATACGAACCGTACGTATGCATTCAATCGCGCATACAAAACAAAACGGCAAGAATCGCAGAGTTTGGTTTGGAGAGCAGAATCCTTATTTTTGTTTGCTTCAACACTACCAGGAAAAACGAAAGCCCGTTAGAAGAGAGCGCCATCGACTCTTGCGCACCGCCGCCGCCTCTCCTCAGCGCAACACACACGCCCACACGGTACAACCGCAAGACCAGCGACAAATGTCCGTGGGGAGGCACGCGTCAGAGAGGCGAAAGCAGTCAAAGTAAAAAGAACATAAACAATTACTGACGGGAAAATAAAAAGAGGGAAAGAGAAAGAGGGAAGAAGACAACACCACACCAGCAAGCAGCACACACGCAGCCCACAGACGACTCTACGCGTATCCTCTGCGGGCCGCAGCCACTCAGTTGCTGGCGCTTGCTTAACTATATAAGGGTAATAAAAACAAAGCCGTATGACGCACCATTTTGGCCACTTAAAGACTTACCGTTATAATGAGCCACAATTGTTCGCCACGGCCTTCATTGATAACGTCCCAGAAGCACCTGCTTCGGCTTCACCGGCTCCTCGACAGACTCGCCGAGCCTGAATACATACGCGTTCTCCGCAGCACGAGTATTGGTAGCCACAGGCGGGAAACTGCCAACGCCGCCCTCGCCGCGCCACGCAGCCTGTGTCACCGGGAACGCGGCGCCGTCACCCACGCCGCCATCCGCGGTCACGTGGTGCAGCGTCACGTGCTCCATCGACGCCGGCCCCGGCAGGGCTTCGGGGTAGGTGCCCACCATTGTTGGCACAAAGGGCTGCGGCGACGACGCTGGCGGTGGCGAGGAGGAATACGCCGAGGCATCCCCGTTTCCCTGCGCTGCGGCGGCGGCGACGGCGTTCCCTCCAGCGGCGCACGGGTCAGCTGCAGCTGCTGCGCGCCGGCAGCGGTGCGCGGGGCCGCGAGCTGCTCGTCCCGCAGCGGCATCGCGGCAGCCGCACCACCGCCCCCGTACCGGTTCTGCGCCTCGTACGCGGCGCCGCCCGTGTAGCCGCCAGGGCCGTGGTGGACGTCGGTGGTGCGGTAGTGATGCACCTCGTAGCCGTCGTCGCCCGGGTAACCGTGCTCCGCGTACGCCATCCCCGCACCGCCGCGGTACCGCTCCTTGTCGTCCGAGTCCGAGCGCGTCTCCTGTGGGCCCGCGTACACCATCTCCACTCTTGGGGGGCAGCACAGGTGCAGCCCAGTGGCCGCAGGGATCGCCAGCACCACGAAGGCCACCACAGCCAACACAATCGTCGCCGCAAAGAGGCCCATGCCGGGCCCCGTCGATGCCACCTCGCCGCGTTTGTTGCGCACCTCACCCGCTACTCTGTCGTTGTAAAAACTTGCCATCAACGCGACTGTCACCAACGATGCGACGGCAGCCGCCAGCAGGAGGGAGAAGGCGGCGATACCCACGTCGCGATCCACGCGCTGCCGCTGCCGCTCCCGCGCGTACATCTGCTCCACGCTGCCGAGTGTAGACACAGCGCTGTCCCCGCGCCGGCCGTGCGGGTTGGCGGCATCGATCCTCCGCATCTCTGCGGCGTGCTGCTGCGTCTTGGCGAGGTTGCGCGCCTCACGCCGCCGCTCGCTCTCGAAGCGGCCCCACAGCCCCACAAACACCAGGCACAGCACGCAGCTCGCCGCGCTGCAGAGGGCCGCAAGCACCGCGAAGAGTCGCTCCCCTGTGTTATCCTTTCGCGGCCACTGGCGAAGCCTCAGTCGCACAACGTTGTTCCTGCGTACGTGCCAGATGGTAAATTCTCGCTCCGCGTTCCACTCCCGCCGCTTGCAAAAGGGCACCACCTGGCCAGCAATGGTCATCGCCACCATCACCAGAGTTAGCAGGGCAACAAGGGCACGAAAGGTGGCCACCACAGCCGTGCTGCACTCACTGCGCTGCGCTGGCGGCAGGTACAGGGCAGCATCTCGTCGCGGCCGCCGAGGGTGCTCGTTCGCGTAGCTCATGACTAATCAGTGACTGCGTATTGGTGTGAGCTTGTTTGTGTCTGTGTGTGTGGGTGTTCGGATGGGTGCAGGCGAGCGCAATCAGCGCAGTTGTCGAGTAGTGCAACGACAAAGGAAGTATCGTGGCAAAAGATGAAGGCAGCGCGGGTGTGCATCAAACAAACGAGAAAGTCCCTTTTGGGGGGTGGCGAACAGACAAAAAAAAGAAGAAAAAAACAGTGACCGAAGGTCTGCAGGAAGTAGTGCCGACAAGAGCGAAGGAAACAAGAGATGGAGAGGTCAGGTGAGGCGGAGAAGAAGGTTGTGCAGGTGAGGTGCAGCCAGAGACGCAGCGGGCAAATTTTGAAAAAGAAAAGGTTTTTTTTATTTGTTTTCCACGTCTTCACTGCTCTGATATCTGCACCAGTGGAGCTGTTCCGTCAAACAGATAGGCATTTAGCCCGGTAATTTTAATCGTAGCGGAGCTCAGCTGCACTTAAGGAGGGTGGTGCCAGTGAGAAATGCGCAGAAGCGTCCAAATATCAATCATGAGATGCATATCCATGGAGTAGTGCGTGTGTGACTTGCTGCACAGAAGGAAGGTACCACTCCAGCTTATTTCCCTTCTCCCTCGTCTCTCTCTCAGCTAGAGGGAAAAATGAAAAGGTTGAAGGTGAGGTACAGCCTAAGAGCAGTCGGGACAAGCTGATAACGCATGTCTACCACACCATTTTTTTTTAGCACTTTCAGTATAAGAATAATAACAATCAACTTGATAGCTTTGAAAAAAAAAAAGTAACGTGGATAGAGTCAAAGGCACACTATTAGCAATGACTCGTTATAATCTTTTTTCAGCGTTTTTGTATATATTTTTTTATAAGCGCCGGATACAACTAGTGGCATTACACAACAAAACCAAGAGAAAACTCATAAAACGAAAGAAGCACACAAGAGAGAGATTTCAACATAAAAAGCGAGAGTGGCCCATGGTGCACACCGCTATCGAATTAAAGAAAGCAAGAAAAAAAACGGTTTGATAAAGTGAAACAATAATAAAAAGACGGAAAGTAAGGGGAAAAAAAAACACAAGGAGGTGACCGACTAGTGAGGAGGGTGTCGCTAACCGCAATGATTTCATTGCGTTTATAATCTCCCACCCACGCACAAAAAAAAAAAAAACAATGTCTCTTCAGTACAAAGAGCAGAAAAAAAAAAAGAGAGAGACACTTCTCAGAAAATTTATATATATAATCGCTTGAGAGCCAGAGAGAGAGAGAGGAGGGAAGTCGTCTCGACGGCGCGTTTGCACTGCGGAACTGTCAGCGACGGCGAACACACACGCCGCGTTGATTTCTTCCTTCTCCCTCTTGCTCTCTCTTTCTCACGGCCTTTGTTTATATGCCCCACCTCCGTTGCGGTCGCCGCGTATCTCTCTTTGCAGCCAGACACCGCTTTCTACATTTGAAGCAGGTCTGCAAAACGAGCTTTTTCATTTTTTGCTGTTTTTGTTTGGTTTTTTTTTTAACTGGAAAAAATCGATAAAAGCTGTAAAGCAAAGCACAGACGGACACAAAGGAGAGCGGTGCGGGAAAGAAAAAAAATTGTCGAGATTAGATCAACGATCTTAGCTTTAAAAGAAAGAAACCAGAAAATACAAAAGATTGCGCGAAAGCGTGAGGGGGAGAGCAGGGGGAGGGGGCTCGACAGTGGGCCACTCCTCATCAATATGGAAATAATAATAAAATAAGTTTAAAGCGGCAGAAGGAGACGCACAAAATAGCGTACAGGGGCTATGCGACCTGCAAAGCGCTACGGAGAAGATGTGTAAAAGCCGCCACTCGCGTAGCCGCCGTTCGCCTCCATCGTCACCGGCTGCGTTGCACCGAGCGCCTGTCCCTGCGCTGCCTCGCCGCCACGCCACGCCACCTGTGTCGCACCGTCGTGCGGTACGTGGTGCAGCGTCACGTGCTCCATCGACGCCGGTCCAGGCAGGGCATCGGGGTAGGTGCCCACCACCGTCGGCACGTAGGGCTGCGGCGCCGACGGCGCTGGCGGCGGCGGTGGTGGTGGTGGTGGCGGCGGCGGCGCGCTGCACCGGTTGCGATGCACCTGCGTTGCGGAGCTGCTGGGAACATCGGCCGACTCGTCCGGGTGTGTGTCTCTCCGCTGCTGCGCGATACGCGTGGCCGGCGCGGGTGCGGGAACAATCGCCACCACCTCCGAGTCAGAGCGAGTCGTCGCCGTCTTGGGTGGAGTCTTGGGCGTCTTCACCGGTGGTGGGCAGCACAGGTGCAGCTTGGTGGCCGGAGGGAGCGCGAGCACCACGGATGCAACGACTCCTGACCCCGCCGCCACCACGAAGAAGATGAACCCCGTCGTGAACGCCGCAGTCGTCCCTCTTCCCACCTCGTCCACCACCTCCTCGATGTAAAAGCGCACCATCAGCGCCATCGTTGCCAGCGACGCAGCAGCAGCCACGAGCAGGAAGGAGAAGGCGGCGATGCCCACGTCGCGGTCGACACGCTGCCGCTGCCGCTCCCGCTCGTACATCTCTTCCTTCGTGCCAAAGGCGTGGGGGTAGGCCGTGAAGGCGTCATACTCGTCGGAGTCCTGCACGGCTTTTTTTCCGCCTGCACACGGCGTGAATTATTAGCGCCACCACGGTGCTTTTTATTTTTGCCCCGGCCTTGCGCATCCTTCATCTGCGCCTCATAGCGCAACCGCTTCTTGTACGCGTTGGCCTCACGGCGCCGCTCCCCCTCGTGGGTGCCCCACAGCCCAACGAAGGCGAGAAGCAAGATGCACGCGACAAGGCTGCAGCCGGCCGACGCAACGGCGAGCGCCTTCTCTGGTGTGTTGTCCTCGCGTGGCTCACGCTCCGTCTCGGCCGGACGCACCTCGGTCGTCGCGAGCTGCCAGACGGAGTACCGCTCCGCCTCTGCGGCCGAGACGAGCTCGCAGAAGGGCAGCAGCTGCCCCGCAACGGTGAGCGCCGTCATGGCCGCGGCAAGGAGGGCGACGAGACAGCGGACAAAGACAACGCCGCACGTGCCGCAGCAGCTGCGTCGCACCGGCGGTGGAAAAAGATCGGACGGAGAAGTCGGCGAGGCAGGGCAGGGCTCTGTGTGGCGGGGGACGGGAACACGAACCGCCTCCGAGTTGCGGACGGGCTCCCGTGCGTGTGGCGGAAGCTCTTCCCACGGCGGTGACGGCGGCGGTGCGGTGGCTGCTGCTGCTGCTGCTGCTGCCGGTGGCGGTGGTGGCGGTGGTGGTGGTGCGGTGTTGGATCGGTGCGCGTTTCCCCCACCCCGATCACCCTTGCGGGGCGTCTCGAACTGCTGGGCGTAACTCATACTTTCGTGTGTGAGTACCAGGAGAAAAAAAAAATTAGAGTAAAGACTCGCGCACGCGTACACGCTTGCGAGGAGACCGTGCACAGCAGCTTTTTCTACAAAGTAAGTGTGTGTCAACGAGTAAAAGGACCCTTGCGCACCTTCGACTGAAATCTTATATGGCTGTTTTATGGCGAGAATGTTGGACACGGAGAGAGGGAAGGGTACTGTTGCGTTTCCTCTGCGTGTTGACCTTAACAGGAGAAGAAGAAAAAAAAAAACGAAGCGCGAGGGTGAGTGAACAAGAAAGAAGAGAAGAGCGAAAAAAGACAAGAGGGGGGAGCAAACAAGAGAGAGAGCGTTTGTGCGTAAGTTGCCGGAGTGCGGCCAATTTAAAAAAAAAATGAAACAGCAAAACAGAAAAACAGAAAAAGAAATGAAAGAAAACAAATACTTGGGAGACTAATCGCTGGTCAACGGAACAGGAGAGACAAAAGAGAACGCAGCACCTGCGAAACAAAGAAAAAAAATGTGCCTTTAGTTTTTTTTTTCTTAGTTATATATATATTTTTTTTGGTAAGCGGCAACACAGAGAATTAGAAAAGAATAGAAAATAAGGAGCAAATTTCCGAGAAAAACACGAATAGGAGACTTCAAAAGAGATAAATATAGCGCGTTCGTTCAGAGGCACCTGTGTATGTGCGTGTGTGTTTGGGTGTGTATGGGTACTTCTCTTTTTCTCTCTCTTTCGTGTTTAGTGTGGTACTCTACGAGGGATAAAAGGGATAGGGAAAAAGAAAGGAAGGAAGGCGTGCGATACTTTTGTTTCGCTCGTTTTTTAAGGGGGAATTAGCCTAAGAGAGGAAACTACAGGAGTGCTTTCAAAGGTCAGAGAGAGGGGCGAAGAGTGGAAAAAAAAAATCAAATCAAATCCTTGCCAGCCTTAGTTGATGCCAATCACAAGGACGTATTTCAAAATAATAGTAAAAAGGAAAAGAAACACAAAGCAGCCTACCTGCCTATGCGCTGCTGTCTGCCGGTAAACTGAGACCGGGTGTCGCTTCTCTTACCGTAGAGAAGAGGATATTCCTTCGTCTTTTGATTCTCGTTGTAGTGGTGGAGGGTTTGCCGTTATCACGGGGCGTTTGACGTGTAAGAGTGCGCGGACGCACGGGCTTCGGAACTTTTGTATTTTCTACTCTGGCCAAGGTAGAGATTCGAAGGGTGAGGAGGTGGCAGGGAATGAGGACAATGAAAAGACAGAGAGAGATGGAGCGAAAGGGAGAAAGGGAGGAAGCTGGTCAAAGAAGGAATGTCATCGAGAGAAGGAGGGTATGTTTGTGTGTGTGTGTGAGAGTGAAAGTTCGTTAGGATAGAGGCACAACAGAAGACAGAGCCGCGGAACACAAAGGAAAAAAAAACACGCACACACATAATCGAATGATAGTAATGATCCGCGGCTGCAAACAAACACACAGCTCACAGCTGCTACGTTAATCAAACCGAATTGCCTTTTTTTTTCGTGGTGCGTCTCTCTTATATGACGCAGGGAATAGTAAAAGTGTGTGCAACACCTAAGTGTGTGTGTCCCCACCACAGCCTCGTCACAATCCCTGCTCATACTCGCATCCCTCCTGTTTTTTTTCTCTTTTTTTTTTGGTCGTGTCGAGGAAAGACCCCTTAACACAAAACGACATCGATACATGCAGGTGTGAAACATGACGAAGGAGAACACACTCCTCTTCCATCTGCACGTCACGGCCATAGGTGGCCCACATCGGAGGACAAACAAACACGCAACTGCACAATTGTCATCATCGCCAATCAGCGAGAGATAAAAAAAAAAGGGTTCAGTAAGGAGAAAATAAAAAAAAAAAAGAATGGTGCGAAGCACTCAACAACACAGATTTCTTCTTACGAAACACTCAGCGTCAAAGACATCGTGAGGTAAGGTGAAGAGGGCACCGCACGCACTAGCAATGGAAAGCTTGACAGCGACCGTGCATAGGCGAAGTAAGAAACAGACACACCGTTTAATTCTTTTTTAAACAAAAAAAATGGGAGAAAGAAAATAATTTCAGAAAAATAGAAAGAAATCTCACTCTCAAGCATGTGTCAATAACACAAACAAGATGGTGACGAGTAGCACAGAGAAAAAAAAAAAGAACAGAAAAGAGGAGATCACAAAACACAAATACCTTGCCCAAGTGAAGAAAATAATAGTAAAAAAAAAACACACAAGCATACATGTAAGTGCAGATGGACAAGGAAGACGTGGGGGAAAGTGTCCCCTCTGTGTATCTTCCTTCGTTTTTTTTTTGGAATTATTTAGACAGAGAAGATAGCAATGATGAAAACAGCGCGTTTCTTAGTAAAAAAAACGGGAGAGAAAAAAATAGTTTAGTTGACACCTTGAAAGCGGAAAACAAATAATAATAGTAATAACAGCCAAATAGAGAGAGAGTAACAAGAAAAAAAAACATTCATCAAAAAAAATAGGGCAACAAAGCTATTTATACATGCACCGCAGCTAGCAAAAAAAAAAAAAAGAGGGATGCACGCTGCATCAGCAAAAGACCAGAAAAAGAGAAAAAAAATTGTTCATCCCTTAATAGGCGCCCCTCTCTCATTGCGCCTCCTTTTTATCTATATCTTCTTCTGACTTTTTATTTTTACTTTTACCAAAGGAGAAGATAAATATTTAAAAAATATTGAGGTAGCAAGAAAGAAATAGTGAATACAGCAAGAAAAAAAAAAAGAAGCACACCGAACTGTCAGAAACTACAATTCATAAAATTAAAAATGTGTACCGCTCAAAGGCGTTATACAACACGGCCCGGCTTGCCTCTTCGCCTCCATTCACAAAGGTGATGCTGCTCACTCTCGCGTTTAATAAAACAAGTGTCAACCTTTTTTTCGTGGATCTCTCTTTTCCTACCCTCGCCTATTCTTTATGCAAATAAACGACGGAGACTCGAGAGAGAAGGAACGAGGCGATGCACCCTCACTCCGTCCGCTGAGGCTTGCGACACACCGTCACAGATACAAATACATACACGCACACGCAGGAAGAAAAGCACACGCCGCTGGGTTGAAGATCCAGAGAAAGAAAAAAAGAAGGGCAGAGAAGAAAACGAGAGAAATTTTGAAAAAAAAAAAGAAGAACAATGAAAAAAAGAAAAGGAAGAACGTCGGCAAGACGCTCACAACGGCTCTCGTGATACCACTGCGCTAAGCTCCGTCATCTCCACTGCCTCCTCAGCGGCATCCTCCGCACCGCTGAGCTCCTCGTGTGGTGCACTCACGGCGGGCACTGCAGCGGGCACCGAGGCTGGCACTGAGGTTGGCACTGCAGCGGGCACTGAGGCTGGCACTGAGGTTGGCACTGCAGCGGGCACTGCAGCGGGTACTGAGGTTGGGACTGAGGCCGGGGCTGAGGCTGAGGCTGACGCTGGCACTGCAGCGGGCACTGAGGTTGGGACTGAGGCTGGCTCTGAGGTCTCTGCTAAGGGATCCTCCTTTACGCGGAAGAGCTGCGGCGGAGGCTCGTAGTACGCGGCAGTGCCGTAGGCTGGCCGGGCCGCAGGAAAAAGGGGGCTGCCGCCACCAACCCCTGTCTCTGCGGAGCAGCCTCCAGGGTTTTGGTGGTAACTTTGCTGCTGCTGCTGCTGCTGCTGGTGGTGTTGTTGTTGTAGCTGTCGTTGCTGTGCTGCGAGGATGGAATCCATCAGAGGCGCGGGCAGCTCGACCGGCACCCCGGTCAGCGTGCCGGCGTAGAACGGATTAGTTGCAGCCATGAGGCGTCGAATGTTCTCACCGAGCTGCCCCGCTGCAGCGTCGTCGACAACCATGAGCGTACACCGCTGCGGGTTGAGACCGCCGCACAGAAAATAGCGCCCCACCTGCGGGATGGCGAGCATCACAACCGCAACGATGGAGACACCGGTGGCGACAGCGAAGAGCGCGAGGCCGGGCCCGAGCACGACGCTCGTCTCCACGTCGATCACAAAATAGTTACGCTGTTCGAAGGTAAAATCCGTCGCCATAAGGCCCAACGTCGTGACGGAGAAAACGCCAGCCAAGGCGACCAACACGAGCGTCACGATGGTGAGGTTCTTGTCGTGGGTCCGACGGCGCAACTCGCGCAGCTCGCACGGCACCGTCGCCACCTGCCCTCGATTCTCCACCTGCGCATTCGTGAAGGGAAACGGGTCGTTGCCGTCCGTCACACCAGCGGCATCGACGCGGCGATGCCCGTAAGCGTTTAGCGTGCGCCAGTTCTCCTCCTCCTCAGCGCGGCGGCGCCGCTCCAGCGCGCACCACACACCCAGCGACACCGCCGCGAGCACGAAGGACGCAAAGCCAAAAATGGCAGCGAGGACGGCGACGGCCTGCGACTCTTCCTCGGAGCGGTAGCGGCGAAAGGTGGCGCCATCCTCGGTGCCCCACGTCGACCACAGAGAGCAGTGGGTGACGCTAGTGTTGTCAGTTTCTGTGTACTCGATCGCTGCCTGACCAGCCACAGCAAAGACGAACACACACGCGGTGAGGAGGACGACGAAGCTGCGCCACACCAACGCCCCACAGAAGGCGGAACCACGTGTCGCATATCCAGGGTTAACGGTGACGTAGACGTGCCCAAGAAAGTCCACTACGAGGGCATTCTTAGACGGCACAGTGGCCGGAGCATCGGACATCTTTTCCTGCTAGCGTTATTCTGACTTTCCCTGTCACTGCGCTCGTGCCTCTTGATTTCTCCTTTTTTTGTTTTGCGTATTGCCCTCCTCTTGCAAAAAACCCACAAATGAACGCGCTGCCTTGCACGAAAACAGCTTTTTTTTTTCTTTTCTTTAACCTACACGCGTGTATGTATCGATGTGTTTGTGTTTGTGTGTGTTTGGGTGTGAGTGTGTATTTATTTAGTAGACACTTCGAGTGGCGCTCCGCAGTGTGTCTATATACGTGCTGTGGAGGGGAACTTCTCCTCACTCGTGGTGCAGCTCGAGGACGATACCGGGCTTGTGGCACGCCGCTGCTGCTGCTAAGGCTGCTTGTTCACGTACAACACTAAACCTTTTATTTATACATATATGTGTGAATAACAAAAACCAGTAGCGACAGCGTCGTAGATGGAAAGGAACTACTTCCACCGCCGAGCAAGCTGAAACAACGGAAGGCACACGAAGCAGAAGAAGAGAGGGAGAGAGAGGAGTTCGGAGTGTTAGCTGAAATCTTTTCTCCTCGACATCTTTTTCACATCTAATGCCATGTGTACAAAAACATATATATCGGTGGAGGCCTCCCTCGTGTGTGTGAAGTTGAGCAGCACTTAAATGATCACAGAAAGCGGCGTGCAACACCCTCGCTGCGTTCAGCAAGCGCAGTAGGCCCTTTTTTTTTTGACTGCCACATCCTCCCCTATTATTTTTTCTGCTTCCTCTTTCTTTTTATGTGCTTTATACGTCATCTTTCCCCTCAGAATTTACAGAAGAGGGAAGACTTGTCAAAGCACCTCCATTATTAAAGCCCCGCACTGCCTCGTGCGCAACACCGCCGTCCTCTCCCCTCTCCACCTATACCTCTTCTCTTCCATCACCGTTCAGCGACTCAACACAGCGCATTCTTTCGCATCAAGAGCGCGAGACGGAAGAAAGAGAGAAAAGGCAAAAATCTTCAGTAATAATTTTTATCTTTTTTTTTTTTTGAGGCGTATGAGTCGACAAGAAACCAATTTGATAGTGTAGAATAGAAGAATGGCAAACGACCGCAGAGCTCTGCGCCGCAAAGCATCAGAGTTTTCACCTTTCGGATGACCGCCAAACCCCTCCGCCAGAGCATGCATGGTACACACACACACATACATAATACCCACATTACAAAGAAATAAAAACGGGGAAGAAGAAATAAAAAGAGATGCCAAAGTCGAAAGGAAAAAAGAAGTGAAAACGGAGAGAGATGAGGGAAGCACACACATGCACACATACACAGTAAGGCGTACCGCAGCGCACCAAATCTTCGCGTAGCAGAGCATCAGAGAAAGAATAGAAATACAAATTTATGAGATAGTAAAAGGATGAAGCAGAGCAGAAAAGCCGAATGTTACAGCGTCACAACTCTTGGCGAAGAACGACGCACAGCGAGAGGAAGAGATGAGAAAAAAAACCCAGTCGCATCACAAGTCCGCAAGCCAGATCACATGACAAATAAACCAGTCTAAAGCAATAGTTATACAATCACAAAGCGGTACGAAGCCACAAAAGGCAGGCGGTAAGAGAAGGTTCACTTGCTTTTTTGTTGTTGTTGTTGTTACTAATATTCGAACGCTATCTCAGTAAATATACTGACCAAGAATCCCAGTCACGTCTCCCTCGCCGCAACAGCGAGTTAAACCAAGCGTCGTGACGCTCCCTACCTAAAGAAGCAAATCAGATCAGGAGAAGATGGAGAATTTTAGCAACATAACGACAGCAGAAGAAAAAAAAAACTGAAAGGAGAGTATGAAAGACGCAATGAAGAGCGGGAAGAACAACACCTCATTATGAAACACATAAGAAGAAAAGTCAGCACGTGAACGTCTTTCCCCTTGGCACCAGAGGAGCAGAACAACAGAGTTAAAAAAAATAAAGCACGAAGCGGGCAGAAAACAAAGAGACAAAAATAAACAATTTATAGGAGACAGAGACGGGGAAAAGAAAAGAGCCGAATCCTACAATATCAAACACTCACACCCAAACACACACATGCATGCACACATAGACCAGTCAACCGCAGCTTCCTCACTCGAGCAACATCACCACCAGCGAGTCGTCATCCTCTATCAAGGAGACGAAACTAGATCCGCCGAGGTCGTACCCCCCGCCGGAGGGGGCGTGCACGCGCGACGACTCCGGCAACGAAGCGCTTGACAGCGGCGCCACGGCACCCCCTCTGAGCCCTGCACCTGGGCTAACGACGTCCATCACCCTCTCAAACCCACTCAGCGGTGGCCTCTCCTTGTCGCCAAGCTGCGAGACATCCATGTCGACGGAGAGCAGCTCACACTGTCGCAGCGGCGGCGCGCAGCATAGATGCGTCTGCGCGAGGGGCTGGCAGGCGAGCAGGAGCGCCGCCACCACCGCGTAGGCCGCCGCGATGGGGGTGAGCAGCGCTCCAGCGTACAGCGTCGTCTCCAACTTGTCCGCCGAGGCGTCCCCGTCAAATACACACATCAGCACTGTCGCCGTCGCGCCGCTGGCACAGGCGATGAGGAGCGCCGCGATGGCCACACCGGTCAGCCCGCAGTCGCGCTGCCGGCGCCGCCGCTCCCGCCGCTCCACAGGCCATTTCTGCTGTTGCACTCGCGCGGGCGCCGCTGTCATCGAGGAAGGGCCACGCGGCGTCAGCCACGGCGCCGTCGACCGCCTCCGCCACGCCGCGGCCGTCGCGCAGGGCGGCATCGTTCACCTGCTGCTCCGCCCGTCGCTGCCGCTCATCCTGTACGAGCGTCGTGGCGGAGATGACGCTCAACGCCGTCGACACGGCAGCACCGGTTGCCGCCATCACGGCGCACGCCTGCATCGCCCGCTGAACATGTACGCTCTGCCGTGGAAGCAGAAGGGCTGCGTAGTGCGTGTCCCAGACACTCACCGTGCGGAAGACGCCAGCGCTGCCGCGCGTGGTGGAGAGGTAGGGCAGCAGCTGGCCGGCGAGGGAGAGTGTGGCTGCCACGGCGGAGAGAAGACTCACGACGCAGCGGGTGATGACGGCGCGGTGATGATGCTGCTGAGAGAGGGCGTAGCCCGGGTACACCGCAATGTATGGCTGCCCTGACGGGTCGCGCACAAGGGCCTCTGTCAGCTCTAAAGGTATCTGTGCCTCAGGGACAGTCGAAATCATCTTCTTTGGGGTGATCGATCCCACTATTGTTCGATAGTTCTTGTTTCGGTTTGCAGTTGGCGATAGTACGCCGCACAGCTGCGCAACGCAACAGGCGAGACCAGAAAAAAAATTTCCGAGATAGCAGCACAGCAACACACGATTAAAAAGCAGCTGTGCAGAACGGCACAGACGACACGCGCGACGCAAGAGCACAAAGAAAAATCAATTGAGAAGAGGAGGAGAGGAGAGGGGGTGCAGCAGCGAGAAGAGTGTTAGAGTGGTGAAAAAGGAGCGGTACGCACTCACCGATACAAAAATGAGAAACGTACTTCACTTTTCTTTTATTTCCCAATGTTGCCTCGCCGCGCCATTCCGGGGGAAATAAACGACGACAGAACGGAGCTCTTCGCTCGAACACGGCTCTAAAAAGAAGAATAGTGTGTTCATCAAGAAGATGAGCAGAGACACATCATCGCAGCGTCAGAAAATACGCATGCCGTGAGATGCATCGGTGGCTTTCTTGCTCCACACTTGCAACCTACACCACTACCTGAACAAGAAAGGGGAAAAAGTCCCCGCTCCTGCTCAGAAGAAGAGAGAGAAAAAGAGAAATGTGCTTACGCACTTCGCTTCTCATCACTGCGAAAGAAAGCACCGCGTTCCGTCAAGAGATACCCAGCCTATCAGCTGCAGTGCCTCTAACAATAATAGTAAGAACCGAAGCTGTGATTCTCCCACGTCATTCCAGCCAGTGGCACTGCTTTCTTTCCTTATTTTTCTCTTCTTTGGTTTTTCCTGTACGCATTTGATAGAGAAAATATATATTTATGTTTTGTATGTGTGTGCTGACATCAAAATGATATTTAAAAAAACGCACAAGTCACGAATCCTTCTCGTTATCACTCCCCTCGACCGCGGACGCGCAGACGTGCACTTGCGCCACCCCTCGATCCACACACACACACATACACAGTCTATCACGGACATGGCCCTCCCGAAAGGAGAGAGAGAAAGAAAGAGAAAGAGAGGAAGAGGGATAAACGATGCATGCCGCCCGTACGCTCCAGCATCTTCGACAGCCGGGCTTCTCGTAGAAAACCCTTTGGCTTTATATAAATGTCTTAAAGTAGCTTAGGCGATTGAGAGGAGCGGGGAGACGGAGAGTCGGCACGACCCCACCGCACGTTCCACTACACGAACCACTGCAACACAGTTTTTGGACTGTGCAAAGAAGAAAAAAAAAACACCTTCAAAAAAGACAACGGGAGCGAAGAAAACAGGCAAAAAAAAAATGGAAGCATTTCAGAAGCGCGAGAAAAAAAAGCGGAAGGGAAAAAGTTTAGAGACACACGCGGGAGGGGAAACAAAAAAAATTTAAATAGAACAAATGATTTAAAGAATGACGAAAAAAATAGTATTTACATGTCAGCACATACCAACAGAGGCGAGTAAAAAAGAGAAAAAAAATAAAAGGAAGCACGGCATGAAGAGGGGAAGGTGAACCGCCACGGGGTGCGAGTACACCGAAAGCAGAGGCTTTTTTTCTTCTTACTGAAAAGCCGCCAGCAGGAGCGTCACCGCCGACCACCTCTTCTACGCACGAGATCAAGGAAAAAAAATAACACCGAAAATAGATTGACGGTCTTAATGGCAGCGAAAGAAAAATGCAAAAAACTTAAACAGAGAAGACGTTCTTCGTCGTCTTTCCAGCGCACATGTCAACAGCAGTGGAGGCGGATGAGGTGCGCTGTCCCTGCCCTCCCTCTGCACCAACACTGTTGCGCACCGCCGCCTCCGACGCTCCCGCGGCGTTCTCCTCGACTCGCACGTTGAACAACTGCGGAGGGGCCGCGTAGTACGTCGAGGACGAGTAGCCGTAAGGTGCCGGACCCACCGCCTCCTCATACCCCCTGCTCAGTCGTTGTTGCTCCGGTGCTGGTGGTAGAGAATGAACTGCGCGCATTTCCTGGTAGTCCGGTAGCAACTCGCTCATCGGTAGCCCTGGCAAGGCCACCCGCACCCCCTGCGCAGTGTGCGCGAGTGCAGCATCTTCGCTTTGCAGGTAACGCCGCAGCTGCTCTTGCACCTCCCTCGCCGTGTCGTCATCGACCACCATCAGCACGCAGCGCGGCGGCAAGAGGCTGCCACAGAGCGGCACACCAGTAGCCTGCGGGATGGCCACTACGATGAAGGCAATGAACAGCAGTCCGGTGGCCACCGCCATCAGCGGGATGCCCGCTTCAATCTTCAACAGGTCGTAGTAGTCGTACCACAAGTACGCCATTTGATTGGTGTATTCGGCCCCCATCAGCGACACGGCTGTGACCGCGAAGATGTCCGCCACAATCAGCATGGACAGCGTCGCGGCGCAGAGGCTCCGATCGTAGCTGCGACGCGCCAGCTCACGCGCCTCGTGGGGCACCTCGCCCGCCTGGCCCTGGTTCGCGATCCGCAGGTTCGTGTACGGGAACGTGTCCGAGTCGTCCGTGTCGCCGTACTCCTGACGCAGGTGGCCGTACTTTGCCATCGCCACCTCGCTGTCCGCCTTGTCCTCCAGCCGCTCCTTTTCCGCACGCGGCAGCGTTCCCGCCAGCACACCTGCCAGCACCACCGCGATCAGGTTAAAGCCCAGCGAAACCGTTGCCATGATACCACTTATGCCGAAGTTGGTCCAGCGGAATGTTGGCGACGTCATCGACCCCGACCACTCGAACCACAGCGAGTAGTAGACCACGTCAAGCTGGGAACGGCTTCTCTGCGAGAAGTACGGCACCGCCTCGCCGATGACGTTAAAGACCAGGCCGGCGAAGGAGAGCACGCACACCGAAATGCGTGTGGCGAGTGCCCTGCGGTACTGGCCGGGTGTCATGGCGTAGCCCGGGTGCACCACGACGAAGCGACGCCCTCGCCTATCCGAGACAATCGCATCCCCCTGCATCTCATCCGCACTCTGCGCCATCTTTCTTCAGTATAAACAAAAAAAAACGCAAATGAGAGAGAGAGAGTGGAGGAAAAACACGTGGCAACGTAAGCGCCAGCGAAGGGTCCCGTGACGGCGCGGTCGGCGGTGGTAAAGAGTGCGGTGCGACGGCGGTGCTGCTCTATCGTGCCCGCAGCACACACACAGACACATAGACAGACACAAAAACACGCACAACGCACATTAAGCAACAAGGGGAGATGAGGGGAGGAGGCGAAGAGGCGAAGTTGGAAAGAGGGAAAGAGGCGAGGCCGCACACACCATGACGCGTAAAAAAAAAAAAAGCAATAGCCAACAAAGCACATACGCAAACAATAGACACATATACACACACACAGATGGAGGGCAGAAAAAGAAGCTGGCTCGCGCAAAAGGCCAGCAGGGCACCGGCTGCAGAAGCAGCCCAAGCACCACCGCCGTCGCTCCACTACAGAAGCACGCAACTCATGAATCTTTAGAAGGTTGGGTTAACAGGAAAAAATAGAGAAAAAAAACTTTGACAGCTTTCTCTCCCCTCGTCTGCACGGTTGGGTAGAGGGAACGCAAGCAGTTACGCGAGGAAAAACAAGAGAGAAGCGAGAGAGAGAGAGAAAGAGATGAAAAAGGCAGGGGTGAGGTGAGGCTCGGCTACTCTTGCCTTCGTCTGCCGCGGTGGACAACGCCGTCAAGACCTCCCAGTGGCGTTTCTGCACCGCCGTGGCACGTGTGCGATGGCGTCCACGCCTGCGCCTCCGCCTCGCCCTTGACATCCGCCGCCCCTCGCAAGCCGCCTGTGCGTCCGTCGCTCACGGTAGCAGCAGCAGCAGCAGCAATACCTGCACCTTTATTATCCGAAACGCGCATAAAAGAGCAGCGGCGGATCGCGGGGCGGCGGCGCAGCGGGTGCACGTGTGACAGTGCCGGCCGCAGCAGCAACCCAACCGCTGCGGCTCCGCTGAGAGCGGCAAGGACAGCAGCGGCGAAGCCGGAGGCGAGGTGAGCGGCAGCCTCCTCGTCGCGCCAAACACTCCACGCGTCCACCGACACGCCCGCCACCGTTGCGACCGCGCCGGCGGTTGAGCAGAGGAGGGTGACCGCAGCGGCAGTGGCAAGACGGTGCAGCACCGTGCGGCGACGCTCCTCCCTCGCCTCCAGCGTACAGCGCGGCAACGTGTCCTCGGCATGACGCGGCGACTCGTGCACCGCTCTCTCCCTCTGTGATCCAACCTGTCCATCCAACAGCTCCCACAGGCGTCGGTTGGCGGCCTCCTCAGAGAGCCGTGCAGTCTCCGCACGTGACCACGCACTCGGCAACGCAGCGGCCACAAGAAACGACGCGACGCTCATGACGACGGTGGCGAGGGCGACGCGGCGCAGCAGACGCGCGTCGTCGCGGAGGTCCAGCAGGGGCAGCTCCTGTCCGTTGTGCCACGCGCGAGCCCAGAGGTACCACCGCCGCATGCCGTGGGCGGTCTCGCAGATGGGCAAGACGTGGGTCGCCACCGTGCAACAAAGAAGCAAGAGGGCCAGCAGGGCCACTGCAGCCTGACACACGCCAACGCGCAGGCGGGTGCGTGGTGACGAGGAGTAGCCGACATGCCGCGCAAGATAGCTTTGGCCGTCAACGTCGCTGGTGGTGGCGGCGGCGCGTGCAGCCGCCACAGTCTCGTCCATCTTAATTGGTGACGGTGCTATTCTTTACAATGCGCGCGCTCCAATGTGTGGGTGGGTGTGTTGCTACAAGGAAAAAACAGAGCAGAAGAGGACACGCCTACAAGAGTGAGGTGGTGAAGAGCACTTCCAACGCAAGACAAAGGCTGAAAAGAGGGAAACAAAAAATAACAAGAGCTCAGAAGCACACAGGAAAGGACACGATGAGAAAAAAAAGAGGGGGAAAAAAAAGAGTATTATTGATGCCGTAATAAGAAATTAGAGCCTAAAAACAAGAGTCACAGGAGGTGCGGCGTACAATCGGGTATGCGGTGGGTACGCGCGCTGGTGTGACGAGGATGCGCTTAACACCGCTCACCAAGTACGGCGTTTTTTTGACGTGCAGCACGGCTCAGAAAAGAAAGCACACACACGCGCGCAACGGACACTAGATGAGGGAAAGAAGAAGTAAATAAAAGAGGACGCAATGGAAAATAGGAAACCAAGAAAGCAACGGAGTATCGAGTCAACCGCTGCTTATCAGTAGGGAGCGAGGAAGAGAGCGAAGTGAGAGAGGACTTAATGACTTGCATTTCAGAACACTGACACCTATTGAACAGACACACGTGCTCATTAGTCACCCATGGCAACATGGAAGACGAGGAGCGGCGTTAGTTTTTTTGTTGCTGTTTTCGTTGTTTGCACGTTTGTTTGCTTTCGCCGATCTCTTGCCCGGAAGCGAAGACCCTCCGCTGTGCGCACGCCAACCTCGACGAGAACCACGTGCGGTCAACACCAGTGGGGGAGGAGGTGAACGTCGCGTCGCCGATAAAGAGAGCAGGAAGAAAAACAAGCACAGAAGCAGAAGCGGCGTGCGTGGCTGCTGCGTCAGAGCGAGAGCGTTTTCTTCTCCTCTGCACACACTCTCTTTCTTTTTGTTAGTTTTTTTTCCCCCGATGTGTGGAAGCATGGAACAAACATGCGACAGTAAAATAGCTAACAAAAAATTTGCGAAGAAAAAAAAACACAAAAAAAAAAAGAATCGATCCAGTGATACTGAGAGGACGAACAAGACAGCCACAAACGAAAATAAAAAGAACTAGAAGAGAAAAATCGTAAATATATATTCAGAAAAACGAAAAATCATAAGCAAGCAGAGGCACACGTTGAACTACTTTAACGCCAATAAGAGAGAAAGAGAAAAACTTCTACAGCAAGAGAGATTTTAAAAAAAAAAGTCCCTTTGGCTTTTCATATCTCTAGAAAAGCCGTACCACAAGAACGAAGCAGCAGCTTTCGGCTTCTTTAAGTTTTTTTTTTCTCGACTACCCTGTAATTCTGTCGATGTTTTTTTTAATATTTCCTTCATTTTTTAAGATAGACTACCTATTTTCTTTGAAGCATTTCAGAGAAGAAAAAGAGTCTTGAGGTGTTGCTGTAGTCTTTTTTTTCATGTGCAGGCACACATAAACACACATACACACATATGAACGTGCCCATCGATGCCTTGTCCATCGTCATCAAGCGGTGGCTATTCTGCCGTAAAAACACCAAGTGTTTCATCAACTTCTCGCTACTCCCCAAAATCTCCGCGCGGAGCGGAGAACAGAGAAAAAAAATTAAGTGTTTTTTTTCTTTCAACAAAAAGAGAGAGAAAGCCAAAGATAAGGGCGTGCCAAACAAGTAAAAGAAAAAGAAAAAAAAACGGGGTTCCGTCAGATAGACACAAATACACATTTTTTAGCACAGTGTGCGGAAACGCCCGAGCAAACAAAAAAAAAAAACCGATGAAGCTACAGGCGGAAAAGCGACACCGAGCGAATTAAAAGCAGAAGGGGAGAAAATAAATTTGATACGAGAAAAAGAAAAATAGTTAGCTCGATCGTCTTTGAGCAAAGGGGGAAAACTTCGCTTTACGAGTTGCGGAGTTCCCCCTTTTTTTTTATTCACCCTTCGTTGTACTCGAAGGCAGCAAAAAACAAACACGCAAAGTAGAAGAAGCGAAGAGGAGCGCGAGAGGAAGACGCAGGAACCGCTTAGAATACGAGGCTCTGTGAAATTAGTTGTCTTCTCCGTCATCAACACATCCTGTTTTTTTCATTGTTCAACTTTCCGGTAAAGGGAAGTAAAGAGAGAAACACAAGATGAGCTCAATAGCAGTGACCGGCCAATGAGATCATGGTCCCGCAGCGTGCACACGACGAGAAGCACCTTTGCCTTTCGACCGTCACCATCCGCCGTATCTTCAAAAAAAAAAAAATGATGGACAAGATGCACGAAACCTGCGCAGCACCTCCACCAACAAACAAAATCCGAGAAACCCCTCTCTCGATCAAAGCAGAAATTATGCGGGCAAATACTCGTGGAAACATATCCAACGTAAATCGGAGAAAAGAGCAGAAATTTAAATAAAAAAGGGTACGGATGAACAAGCACGGAGGGGAAGAGAAGACCGGTAGTAGTAGATCGAACCAAAGAACAGAAGAAATAGAAAAAAATTCTTAAAGAAAAAAAAAACAATATCCAACCGACCACGTTGCGGTGCGGTGGTACACAACCACGTGTAACCAAACAGGAAAAAAAAAAAAAGAAGGCAGCATTGCCGTCAATAGCCTGCATGAAGACATGATGAGTCCTCTAACGCTCGCACTTCATGCAACTGCGCCGTCACTGGCCATCAAATACTAGACCCACGTGGACAAGAAAACACAGATCACACGGTCTAAAATAAAAATAAAAAAATAGAAAAACAGAAACAGCCAAAAAAAAAAAAAGGCTGCGAGAAACAACACAAAGAGAGAAAAAAACAAAACAACAATCACCGCTCTTCCCGAGAACCTCAAACGCAATCATTTATTTAGAAAAATTATAATAGTAATACGCAGCACACGGCAGCTGCAGACGAAAAGAGAACGAGAGGGCTGCGATCGTGCTAGAAAGCATGAAAAAAAAAACAGAAAGATTACCGCCAGCAGAGAGAAAAAAAGAGATAGAATCAGTGCAGTGAGGAAGGCAGGGCAGCCGCGACGCACTCACATACCGAACAAAAAAGTCAAAAAGTCAAAAAAAAAAAGGGGGGACTGGAAAACAAACAAACGGCTTTTATAAACAAAATGCGCTTTTTATGGAGAAAACAAAACCTACGAGAAAGAGAAGAGAGAGAAAATAAATGGTCGGTGCTATGTGATTCATCGGCACACCTCACAATGCCTCCCTTTCCACAACAGAAGTAGAGAAAATAAATATTTTTTTAGGTCACTTGTATTAGTGCCGACTCGCCGTGCGCTCAGACAGACTTGCCCTTGCCTCCCTTCCCGCCATGGACGTTGAAGAGCTGCGGTGGCGGCTCGTAGTACGCCCCCGACGTGTACTCCGGCTGCTGCTGCAGGTCGTGGAGCGGCAGCGACTCCACCGGCGGCCCCGGCAGCGCCATCGGAATTCCCTGCGCGACTGCCATCTGCTGCTGACCAGCCGCCGCGTTCGCGCTGGGCGGGTAGTAGGGGTTTGGCACGGGCTGCATCGGCGCCGGTGGTGGCGCTGCAGCTTGCGACTGCCGCTGCAGCTCCCGGCCCTCGTCCGCCTCTCCCCCCTCCCGCTTCTTCTTGGCCGAGGAAGGCTGGCTGCTCCAGCGGCCGCCGTGGCGCACCGCAGCCTGCGTCGCCACCCGCTCGTCAACGTCGAGCACCATCAACTCGGCGCGCCGCAGCGGTGGGGCGTGGCACATGTAAAGCGCCGACGCCGAGGGGATCGCGAGCACGATGAAGGCCACCACGGCGATGACCAGAGAAACGATGAAGAGAGCGAGCCCCTCGCGGTACTTGGGGTGGTCGTCCTTGTCAACCCGCTTCGTGTAGAAGTTGGACATGAGGATGAGCGTGATGAGAGCGCACACGGCGGCCGTCAGCAGCATCGAGAAGGTGGCGATGCCCATGTTGCGGTCCAGCTGCAGCCGCTGCTGCTCCGCCTCCTCGAAGGCCACCACCTCCACCTGATTATTCGGCACACGGTCGTTCGCGTAGGGGAAGGAGACGTCGCTGCTGTGGCCGTCATCACGCTCCGTCCCGTAGCGGGCAAGCTGCTTGTCATTCGCAGCCTCCTCATCGAAGCGGGCCCTCTCGTCGCCACTCCAGACACTCGCATAAACGGCAGCGAGCACAACGGCAACAAGGCTGAAGAGCACGGTCAGAATCGCAAACACCTTCACCGCGCCGGACTTCTCGTTCTCGTCGACGTCGTCCAGCTCGCCGGTCTTCTTGTTGTACTCCTTGACCTGCCAGACAGAGTAGGTCGTCTTTGTCTTTCCCGGTCGGCCCTCCTGCGCAAACGGCACCACCTGGCCGATTGTGGCGAAGAGCAGCGCGAGAAACGCAAGAATGCTGACGGCGCTGCGGGCGGCCAACACACCGCGCCGCCGGCGTGTCGGGGAGGAGTAGAGCGGGTGGATGGGAAGGTATACGTTGCCGTCCTCACCACGCACTGGGCCGTCGCAGTCGCCGCGGCGCGTCTCGCCAGAGAACCGCGTTGAGTGGGACATTGTTGTCGTCTTCCTCTCTTTGTTGGTATTTTTTTTTTTTTGTGGAGTGTGTGCACGCACGTGACTCGTGGTGTTTAATTTATTGCGTCCCTTCGTATGTTTGTGTGTCTGTGTGTGTGTCTGCGAAAGTGGAGGCGGGAAGAGTTGTTTTAGCTTAGCAAGAAATACAAGAATAGAAGAAAAGAATAATGCTCTTTGCTCAGTTGTTGAGAGAGACAACGAAGTAGTGGATACGCCTTCAGGTGTGTACTTGTTCTCTTCTCTGTTTTTTCTCCGTGGAGAAAATAAAGCAGAATGGAAATGTGGAAAAGCGGGTGTTGCGAGAGTGCGGTGGAGGGCGTTGGCGGTTTGCGATCCAGTTCCCCTCTTTTTCGCTTCGTCGGCTATTGAACTGCGTGAGAGAAAGTGCGTGTGTGTGCGAGTCAGAAAGCGTTGAAATACAATCAAGTTTTTTGACACCAGAGGAAGGCAACGTGGGAGAAAAAATAAAGGGAAAAAAGTTGGAGTTGGACACCGTTAATGAAAAGCGAGAAACAAGAAGGTTGAAAACATCTTTTACACGCCTATTGGGCATACGCATATCCCCGATTGGCGCGTGTGTGTGTCAGTGTGCAATACTCTTCTCTTTTTTGTTGTTCAGGATATGTTGGTCACATTATGACAATCGTGATATCGGGAATAAGATGCACGAGGAGAAACGGAGTCCGCACGTCCCACAGCGCTATCGGCCTCGCCATCGCATAGCTTTTTTTTTTTTTGAGCTTGCTCGTCGCTTCTTACTCTACAACGTCGTCGCTTCTTACCCTAAAACGTCGTAGCAAGGTTTTTTTTTGCTGTTTTTTTTGTATTTTAGATAGAGAATGTACACAGAGAAAAAGTCCCCCAATTTAAGCATCACAAATGACTCATCCCAAACACTCACACGTAAAAAAAGATACACCCGGAAGACAACGTTGGGCCAGCGAATAACTGTAAAAAACAGCAAAGTAGTGGACGAAGAAAGAGAGAGAGAGAGAGACTGCACTTTATCTCACTCTGTTCGTCAAGTCTTCTCATCTCCGACTGCGCCTGCTCACGTTTCCTCTCTTGATCAACACACACTCAAGTGAGGCTCTTGCTGTCATTCTCTTTTACGAAGGGGGGGAGCATCTGTAAAGCGTCACCCGACAACGCTTCGTGCTCAAGATGTCGCGCTCGTTACCTCAGTGTTCATTAGTTTGTTCTGTGCTACTGCGTGAGCTCTTGCGTGCAAACGCGGTCCAATAGACCAGCCATTTTTTTATTTTTTGCAAATGACACAATTACCTCTTTAATTGAGCTTCGCTGTTGTCGCCTCCTTCCTTCTTTCCGTGCCGTGCTTCTTATCGCCTATCACAAAGTGCACCGAATTCTTCCCCGAATCTCGAAAAGGCGACGAAATTTCACACCACCGTCTTCGCTCGTTTTCACTTTTTATTTCTTTTGTTTTTGTTGTATTTTGCTCGCGTCTAATTCCACTGCATTCATTGTTGTGGCCTTACTCAGGCACGCAGTACGCGGCGGAAATGGACAAGACTGCGACCTCATATGCGACGCATTCCTCTCCTCTCACTTTACGGCCCACCACGTCGCTGCGTTGCGGCGCACGCCTCACTGCTTCAAAGAGAGAAAGAGGGAGAGACAAAGGGGAAGGAAACAAGAAAACGCAGCAGAAAGGCGTCTGCCACGTTAGCGACGTCTCACCTTCCACGCAGCTCCACAAACCCAGTCCCCCTGCTTGTTTCTACCGGCTGCTTCGACACTGCAGTCGTCAAGTATGAGTGCGTGTCCTGCTGACAGCCCTTGCCGCACCGTCGGTCCCTATTCTCTGCTGCTCGTCGTCCTCGCCTCGCTTAGAAAAAGAGCGGCAGCGACTCCTTGGTTGCAGACGGAGGGCCGTAAAGGCTCTCGCAGCGGCGCTCGAAGCTGCGCGTCATGAGCGTCACCACGTTCGACATGATCATGTGGCTGTGCAGGGGGTTCTTGAACTCGAAAGAAACCGAGAAGACCACCTCCACCGTGTTCGGCTTTCCCGGCACCGGACAAAACTCCCATTCACACAGCAGATGCTTCAGAATCGACCGCTTCGCCGCCGCCCCAGCTGTGGAGGCGGCCTTCTTGAAAAGCGACACCACAAAACTGTCCTGTGCGTGGCTGCGGGGTGGCGGCGCACGAACCGCGTGTGATCCTGCACCACCGGGCTCCACCTCGTCCTCGTCATACAGCGCGGCAACAATTTTCGTGCCGGGGTAGAGCGTGACGCGGGACGTGTACTGCTCCTTCAGAAAAGAAAAGCCGATCGTCAACGTTGCTGTCATCTCAATCGCATCTACCAGCTCCGCAGCGACGGCGTTAGCGGTGGCGGCAGCCGTGGCATCTTCTAACGCCATGCCAGCGGTGGCCTGACCTACAGCACCGGCAGCTGCGGTGGAGGCTGTGGCGGCCGCGTTGCCAGCGAGCAGTCGCCGCCCTCGTGGCACTTGCACGCGGCGTGTTGTGTGAACCTCCGACCCCGCACACCACGGCAGAAAATCGGCGTAGTGCTCCACGTCCGCAACGACGCGGTAGAACTCTTCGGGCGACCAACCAATATAGCAGTGTTCCTTGTACACCTGCGAGTGCTGCCGTGCGGGCGAGGCGCCACGGTCTCCTGCGTGCCCACGCGACGTCGACGCCGTGGTGGATGCGTCTGCCTGCGTGCTGTTCGACGAGGAGGCAGGTGTGCGTTGCTGTTGCTCCGCCGCCATTTTCTCTGCCTGAAGTGCATCGCTGTGCTGCTGTGCTGCCGCGATAGCGGCCTGTGCTCTGGCAACGGCAGCGTGCGTCGAGGCAGCCGGCTGCGATGTGGACGGCCGAGGGCTTGGCGCACCATGCGCGGCGGCGGTGGCGTGCGGCTGTGTTGCTGAGGAGGCGTCAGATAGAGTGTGAGTGCTCTTCATGTTGCTACTTGTGTGACGTCGTACAAGACGCGAGAGATCCATCGGTGATGCAGCGGCACCAGTAGAGACAGAAGCCGCGTTCGAGGCGCTGCTGCTGCTGCTCCCTGCTGCCGTGGCGGCATCCGAATCAGACGACGACGTTGTGTTCACGTTCACGTAGCGGCGCAGCTGGTTTGTGCGGTTGAGCGAGCCGAAGGGCTGCGCATCAGACGCGGTGGGCGGGGCAGGCGGACGCAGCTTCTCGAGCGGAGAGAAGGCCTTGGTGGGCTCGGCGGGAGTGGTGAGGTGACGGAGAAGGTCCGAGCCGGGCGTTCCGGGAGGGAAAAACGTGCGGCGGGTTGTCGCGACGGCGCTGAGGGCACGGGGATGCAGCGCGGCCGCGGCTCCATGGCGCATCGCACCAGCCGCGCACAGACGCACGGCGGAGGTGTGAGCGGCAGTGCTGCTAAGCACACCAGCACAGCGCAGCATGTTCGAAGCACCGTGAGTGTCCGGTAGTACGGGTGTATGCGGGTGTGTATTATGGTGCTACGTGCGTCTGCTTATGTCTGCGCCGTTTCTTTTCTTATTTTAAGGTGGCTCCGCTAGATGCTTATCCGTATTATAGCTAGATTATTTTTTTTTGTTGTGGTGATGACTCCTGCTCTTGGCAGTCTTTAGAAAAGGCGCAAGTTCTCAATAAAAGAAAAAAAAAGAAAAAGAGTGCGCGCCGCGCTGGTCTCTCGATAAGCGCGCTGTTTTTTTTTTGTTTGTTTGTTTCGAAGAGCGAAGAGTCAAGCGGGCAGAGGTGCTGTTGCGTTTAAAGAGACGCGGCTAATAGGGAAAAAGAGAGAGAGAGAAAGAAAAAGTGACGAATCCGGTAATAAAAGAATGTGAAAAAAAAAAAATGAGTTGCAGAAAAACGAAGCCGCAAGGCTAGCCAAGAGCGATAATGAACAAGGAAAAGGGCCAAAGAAAAGACGAGAATGGCCTCTTGAGAGAACGGATGTATGTGAAGACAGTTCAAATTACAGTAGTATTAATAATAACGCGCTACTAGGGCGGCCCAAATCAGAAAATAGGAAGACTTTTCTTTTATTATCAAAGAGTGCGTACGCGCGCGTGTGTGTGTGGTGTGTGTGTGTGTGTGTTTGTCATGCAATGGAAAAAAAAGAGGTTTAGAGGCAAAGAGAGAGATAAGGGTAGTGAGAACGTCAGAGGCGAGAAGAATAGAATGGCTCTTCGAGAGAGAAAACAAAAACGGCTCAAAGCAAGCACTGCCGCTGTAATCTGATGGAAGGTATCTGTTCATCGCGTGAAGATTTCGATAGCTGCAACACATAGTCTTCTGCACAGCCCTCCGCCTATATTTGTTGCACTTCAATGCTGCAATACCAGCCAGCAGTCTATTTTCCCGTAAAAGCGCCTCTCCAAGCGAGGGCAACAGTTTCTCTGCTAAGCTTCGTCCAGGTCCCCCTTCCAGTCAAAGAAAAACAAGTGTTGAATAAAGCAATACCGCGCTTTCTCTTTTCTCATTATGTTCTTCCATTCATCAACTTCCATCTGATGTCTGTGTGGGTGCGAGTGCGTTTATGGATACGCGTTCCATCACAGAGTACCAAACAAGACGACAAGATGAAAAAAAGAGAAAGCACACTGTACATCGAGGCAGTCCGCACGCTCAGCAGCGTACCCGCTTCTCTTCCTGAAAAGAAAAAAAGGTCGAGTGGAGTGGCAAAACAAAAAATAACAAACGACGCTGCGATGCAGCAGACATCGCAGTTCACCACGAAGGGGGAAAGAGTTCAAGGGGGGAAAGACGCGCCAACCCGAAGACGCCTTCACCACCTTTCTCTCTCTCCCTCTCTCTCGCTTATCGCCCGTTATCTCACCTCCCAATTAAATACACGGAAAGAAAAAGATGTCGGGCAGGTAAAAAAAAGGGGGAAAAGCAGGCGGAAAAAAATAGTCAGGAAGAGGACATAATGTAAACGAAAACGAAACCCCGGTAGAATACATACGAGTGCAGCTGTACATAACAAACGTTGCGGAGTTTAAGATAGAGAAAGAGAGAAGCGAGAGAACTCAAAGAAAAAAAATAGAGAGGACAAAGGGAAACGGGGTATCAGATTTTGTTTTTATTTTCGGCGCAGTAAGCTGGAGAGGGCGATGGAGAGAACAAAAAAAATGTTTCAAAGGGAAAAAAAAGAAGTTTGACGCGCCGCCTTCATCGCAGAAAGATGCGAACCGACACGCACACATCATCGGTTGCGGAGAACATGAGAGAAACAGGAACAGCAGCAAAAGAAAAAAAAGAGCCTAGAAAGACGACACAACCAACACACTCACGCACGGGTCGAGTTTGCCGACACGATCATGCGCAGCTGCTGCAGCTCCGCCGCCTCCTCGCTCCGCAGCGCCTCCTCCCGCTGCTGCGACTGCAACCGCTGCAGCTGCACCACGTCGCGCCGCTCCGCCGCCTGCGCCTGCCGCTGCAGCTGCGCGCGCCGCTCCTCATCCTGCACCTCGAGCCGCACCGCCGTGGCAGCGACGAGGTCGGCCTGCGCCTGATCGGCGCGTCGCACGGCGAAGTGCTTCCGCTCGTGTCGTTCCTGCTCGGCCTGAGTCCAGTTCGTCTCCTGCGTCTTCTCCCGTGCCTCGAGAACGCGGCGTGGGTACTCTTCTCGCTGCCGCTGCGTTGCCTCGCGGTTAAAACGCAGCTGTGCCTCGTCCAGCTCTGCCTTCCAGGCGCGGCGGTGCGCCGGCTCGGACGCGTTCAGCGGCACCGCGTTCGGCGAGGGGAACTCCTGCGTCCACAGCTTGAGCTCGTTGAAGAAGTTGGTGGAGGTCGGACCGACCACCTGCGAGGGCGGGGCGGGGGTGAACGGGCGGTGCTCCTGGCCACCCGTCCCGGGCCGCGCCGTCGCTGCCGGAGCGCCGTGCGATGACGACGGCGGCTGCGGCGCTGCTGCTGTGGCGGCCGCCACGACGGCAGACGGAGGCGGTGGTGGCGACGGCGCACGACTCCCGGCCTGCGAGCCCACTCGCCCACTGCCCGGCCGTGCAGTATTGCCACCACCGTACTTGTTGTTACGACTCTGGGGACGGGACAGCACGCGCTTCCGCAGCTCCTGCTGCCGTGCCGTCGCCTCTCCCTTCTCCTCTGCCGTGTATCGGGCGAAGAGCTCGCGGGTGCGGTCCCGCATGGCGTGGTTCAGCTGCGCCACGGCGCGCTTCTCCGCGTCGTCAGCGCCGTGGCGCTGCGCCTCGCGGCTGCGCGACACACGCGGACGCTCCGCCATCCACGTCGCACGAAACTCACCCGCCTCCACGCGGCGCTCCTCCAGCTGCTTCGCGATGGTGTGGCGCTGCTTTTCTGCGACGTCCTGCCGGCGCGCCTCCTCGGTGAGCTGGCGCTGCTGCTGCTCCACGCGGTGCACCTGACATGCACGAAAATGGTCCTTAGTGACGCGCTGCGGGTCGTAGTCGCCCATTACCCCTCCGAGCCCCTCCGCCCCACGCGTCGTCGGCTCCACGTAGCCCTTCGGCTGGCTCGCGTCGGGGTAGGTGAAGCGAAAGTAGGAGTCGGGCAAGTCAACCGCCTCGCCCTTCAGCTTGCGGGAACGGTGCTGCAGGACACGCACGTCATACTCGCGCTGCGACCGCGTGTGGGCGGCTGCCTTGGCGGCACGCTCCGCCGCTAAGCCGCGCAGTCGCCGCCGCTCGAGTGCCTGCTGCTCCGGCCCGCACCACAGTGCCGGAAGATCCGGGTAACCGCGGGCACCGGGGAAGGTCATGGCGAGCCCTCCGGCTTCCTCCTCACCACTTCCCCCACGAGCAGATCGGGCAGGCGGCGCCTCGGAAAGTTTGGTGTACGATGACGTGGCGAGGTGGCGCGTTTTCCAGGTGCGGTAGCCGTCCTCACGCTGCTCCCACGCCGGCAACTCGCCGAGCGGGGCCAGGAAGGTCGGGCTCATGGGTACTAAGTGCTGCCGCGCCGCCGCCGCCGTGGCATGGCTGGTCGCGCCAAACCTCGCCTCCTCGCTCTGGCCCGCATGGGCGTCGCCGTGGGCAGCAGCCGTCTTGGCTGCGTAGAGACCCACGGTGCCCACGCCGAAGCTCGCCACATCCTCGCTGTGGTAGAAGAAGTTGAAGCAACTCACCTCTGACCCCTTGGCGAAGTGCTTCACCGGTGCGGGCTGCGAGGAACGAGTTGCCTGCGTGGTGGAGCGGCGGCCGCGCATCGAGGGACGAGGATGCTTCGCTGGTGCTACTGCTGCTGCTGCTGCTGCTGTTGTTGCTTCTCTCGACGCAGCAGGTGCTACGCTGTCCGGTGCTGCTAATGCGCCATCGGTACTCTTCGGTGGCGGCGACGGCGCGTGCGGCTTGGCTGCTGTGGCCGCCGGGCTCACCCCTGTGGACGGCGTGAAGGGCGAATCAACCGCGTCCCCACCGGTGTAGCGGGACGCACCAGTCGGATCGGTGAGAAAGGGAGAGGCAGATGTGGGTGTGAGAACTTCGGATGGGGGTGTGCCCACCGCCCCTCGGCTCTGATTAGCTGACCAGCCGGACTTTCCCTCGGCGGTGGCGGCGCTGGTGAGCGGGGTGGCAACGGCGGCGTCTGCAGCGCCGAGTGGGGGAAAAGGCGGGCTGCGGGGCGTGACGTGGCCGACGTCCATCGCACTCCCTGCATGGTCACTCATCCCCTCGGGAGCCGAGCCGTGTAGGCAGAGAGAGAGAAAGAGAGAGAGAGAGAGAACACCTTCGGGACAAGTTGAAGAGGCTGGCGGAGTGTCGACGGAGAGGCGGGTGTGTGAGCGTGCGGAAACAACAAAGTCGCCCCTCCGACTCTTCTAGTCTTGAAGCTGCACGGGGAAAGGAGAGGGAGAGATGCGGTGCGTCGCTGCGGGCACAACAAGAGGAAAGAGGGAAAAGCGAGAAGAAGGGGAGGAGGATGGGGAATGGGAAAGAGGTACAAGAGAGGCAGCAGCTATAAATGAAATCATCTGTCCTTCGCGTCTGTATCACACATACACACCATCAGCCCACGCGGAGAGAAAGAGAGAAAAAGACACCCGCCTTTTGTGCAACAGCTGACGCTACAACCGTCGCGTAGCTGACACCCGGCAGAAGCAGAACTCTCTCTTCAACAAAGGCTGCATCGTCAACGGCACTGACGACAAAACCGCACTCATTTCCTCTCCTCTCTCGCTTTTTATCGTGTGAAAGGGCACGCATGAGCGACTAACCTTTGTGGACTTAAGTCGTACTTTTTCACCTTTTAAACAAGACTGCATTTTTTTTTCTTCTCTTGCTGTGGTTCTCCGACCGCGTAAAACCGTGTAATTGTTCTTTTGTAGTTGAGTACACACACCGAAAAAAAAAAAGAAGAGAAGATAGCACACGAGAAAGCAGCAGAAAAAAAAAGACGGCGTTGTCGGACAAGCTTCGTCACCTCCTTAAGCCGGCACGCCGTCCATGCCGCTCCTCCTTGTGCCCCCGCAGCCCCCGCAGCATGCTGCTGGCGCGCCGCTGTGGTCCGCCTCCGGTCTCTCCTTCCTCACGCCCGCGCAGCAGTGGCACAGAGGACGACTTGGGAGGAGCAGCAGCAGCACCAGCAGCAGCAGCAGCAGCAGCAGCAGTAGCAGTAGCTGTGCGAGTGTCGGGCCGCACTCGTGGCAGCAGCGGTGGCGTCACCGGCTCCGCTCCTGCGTTGCGCCACGCAGTGGGCACCTCGTCCGTACGCAAAGCAGGTCGGTTGAGATTTGGCAGCACCATACCTGCGGTAGTGACCGTTGCTGCTCCGCTTCCCTGCGTTGAGGTCGGTGCTGCTGCGGTGTAGTACGTGGGCATGAGTGGCCGATTTTGGGCCCTCGTTGCGTGCGTTGGTGCCACCGGCGCTGGCGAGTCTGACGGCTGTGCTGCACGCCTCCCCCACACGCGGTTCGAGGAAGCGCTGGGCTGTGCAGCAACGGGCGAGGGCGACCGAGCGGCGGTTGCCACGAAGAGTGCAGGAGCGGTGGCGCGTCGTGCCGGGCCGTGCGGCTCTCTGCGCAGGCAGTCCAGCGGCTGACCCGCTCTCCCCTGTCCACGCGATGGGGCTGAGAGGACGGGGCGGTGCTGCACGGTGAGCTCCGGCTCCACCTCCTCTACGATCGGGGTGCCGAGGCCGCCGCCTGGCTGACGCACCGCCCGCGCCGCGGCTTGCTGCTCCGCATATCGGGGGTTTGCGAGGTACGGCTGCGGCGTATCGGACAACGCATGATGCTGCTGTTGCTGCTGCTGCTGCTGCCTATGCGGTGGAACAGACGGGGGAGGGGCAGCTGGTGCTTTGGAGGCCACCTGAGCGCGTTGGAAGCCGTCCAGCGCGGCGCGGGTGAGACGCGGGGTGGTGTGACGGTCACTGCAGTCACCATCGGCGTAGACGCCCTCAGCCCACTCCTCCTGTGGCCCACGCTGCGCAGAGGCGGGCACTACCGGGCCGTGTGGACGGGGCCGCAGCCCGTGGAAGGGGATGTTGCGAGCCCCTCGCACCGGCAGCTGCGACGCCGACCCTGGCGAGCCGCTCCCCACCTCCACGCCCTGCAGGCCCGGCCCTTCTTGCTGTGCGAGAAGGGGCAGGAAGGACGCCTCGCGCAGCATCTCATCTGCTGGCGCGCCACGTGGGTGCGATGGGGTGCTGGACGGCAGTTCTGACGACGCAGTCCGGGCCCGCCGCGGCATTGCTGCTCCGGGTGCCTGTCCGCTGGGCCGCAGTGAGCGCTGATAGGCACCGTAGTAGTTGCCCGCCTCGCCCGGCAGCGACCCTGCCGACCGCGAGCCGCTTGAGAGACCGCGAAGGGGCTGTCCAGCGGTGGCGGCGTGGAGGGGCTCGCGAATCGCTCCGTCCTCTGTCGGCGCAGGCGACGCGAACTGCGGCGCAGGCGGCGTCGCGAGTACGGTGGGGAGACGCAGAAGAGGCGTGCAGACTTCCCGCGGCAACGGTGACTGCTGCTGCTGCTGCTGATGATGATGATGATGATGCACATGAGGGCCGCGCATATCGCTGTTGTCAGTGCCCTCGTTTACGTGCGGCGTCGGCGCCACCGCGTACAAAAAATCCGGCGGACGCGCAACACGCGGCGGCGTGGGCGATGACCGCTGCTGCTGCTGTGGTGCTGGCTCGGCGCCTCCCCCGCTGCGTCGCCGTCCGCGGCGCATCCACAGGGGAATTAACCGCTGCCCCATCGCCCCGAGTCGCCCCAAGGCACTGTGTCGGTTGTGCGAGCCACGCCGCGAATCATCAACGCTCTCCGGGGCCTCGACAGAGTGCGACCGCACGGGCTGCAGTGATTCCGCGGGAATGCTGAGCAGCGACGCGGCGACGGGGTCTGGCGTGAGGGACAGCGAGGGCAGCGTGCGAGGCAGGTGGCTGCGGCAGCCGGCCTGGCGTTGGTGGGCCTGCAGGAGGCCCGATGCGAGCGACGCACCGCCGGTAGAGGGCGGCTGGGAGAGAGAAGCGGGGCTGCTGCGTTGGCTGAGGCCGCTGCGGGGCAACACCTCGCGTACGACCGTCCACTCTGATGAATGAAGCGCCTCGACCGGGTGAACTGGTCCGTCCACCCGCACAGTAGGAGGCGTGGCGAGGAAGTAAAGGCCGCGTGCATCGGTGGCGGTGGGACGCTTGGGTGTGACGGGAGGGGACGGCGCCGGCGCAGGACGCTGTGTGGTACGCTGCGGCGGTGGCGACGACGAAGACACCTGCTGCTCAGCTACGCGTTCTGATAAGTGCACAGGAGCCGCAGGTGGTGCGCTGGCCGCAGATGCAGACAGCCCCTCGGTGTTCTGCACTGGTGAGGTGCGCGGCAGCGGCAACGGTACTGTCTGAAAGCCACGAAAGCGGCCCTCCGCCTCGTGCGTTGCTCGTGACTGCCCCATAGTTGTGGTCGCTGCGCTCACTGCTGTGAATGCCTCCTGCGGCGGTGGAGCCCGGCATGCTGCGGAGGGCTGTCCTACCGGAGCAGGCGAGGTAAGGGCATGCTGTTGCGACGCACAAGCAGAAGGAGCTGCGGCGGCAGCGGCCACAGATGCTGACCTTGCCGATTTAACCTCGATGATCTCCCCTCGCACGGAAGGCGCCACCGAGGAGGATCCGCGCCGAGGATGAGCCGCATACGGGCTCGCAGCCACCGTTGTCGTCGTCGTCGTCACCGCCGCAGCCGCTGGCAAACGCCGAGCCGCTGCTGCCCCGCTGCTGCGTTTGCTGCGCATTTGCCGTTTGCTGCGCGGGACGGCCTGCACCACCGCAGCCGACCGAGCAATAGGCGCTGTCTTCTCTGACAACTCATTTGTGTGTACTGCGTTGGGTTGCTGCTCGTGGGCCGGCCGCACCGGTGTCCAGTTCCCCAGAGCCTGCAGCAGGGCCGACGCCTCTGGCGATGACCCCCTGCTGTCTGCCGCCCCGCTCGGAGCCGCAATGATGGAGGGGGCAAAGTCCGTGCCGGGTGTGTTCACCAGGTGTGCGTCACGCGCCAATGATCCCCGCGACGACGCACGCGGGGTCTTGGGTGCACCAGGACTGACAGCACAGCGTGTAGCAGGGACAGGGGTAGCGACAGACCCGGCCTGTGACGATGGCTGCCGCGCCGCACCGGTCAGCGGCTCCGGTCGGTTGTACGTGGCGCGACGCGCGTAGGGGGAGGCGGCCACCGCCCCTCCCGTCCACTCTGCCGGCACGGGTGGAGAAGAAGCGAAGCCAGCGAAGGCGTTCTGTGGAGGCGGAGCGGCGGCGGTGGTGTTATACCGCACCGCCGCTGCGGATGGCGTAAGAGTACTTCGGGATGTGTGATAAGTCGGCAACGCACGAGGCACCTCCGCCGTCATCGCTGAGGCTGCTGCCACGTTTGCTGCTGTGCCTGCTAATGCTGCTGGAGGAGGTGAACGGGTAGGGGATGGCAGCTCCTGCACACGCGATGAAGTCAGGCGACGCTGCGTGGCGTCATTTTGACAAGGACTAGGGGAAGGGGAGGAGGAGCGAGGGGCCTCTCCTGCTGCGGTGGTAATGGTGGTGGTACTCAACGCAGGAGCAGCATCGCGTGCCGTGAGGGCAGTGACACCGCGCACTACAGCGGGGCCGGCCGTCGTCGTCGTCGTGGCAGCAGGAGAAGATGGCGCCTGCAGCTCCACAGAAGGCCGTCGTCCTGCCGATGGCGTAGACAACACCGAAGGGGAAGCAATTGTGTTGGCAGTGGTGGTGGTCGTCGCGCTTACGGGCAGCGCGGCTGCAGTGCGCGTCAACCGCGAAGCCCGCTCACCCGCAGGCATGTTGTGCAGGGCACGAGGACGGCTTCCACGCGCAGCTGCGGCTGACGCCTCTTGAGACGCGGCCGCCTTCTCTTCACCACGGGGTTGCGCAGCTGCTGCTGCTGCTGCTTGCGATGGTGGCGATACGTCCGCGTGGTTTGCATTTTTTGATGTCGGCTGCTTCAGCGCATCGGCAGGCATCCTCGCGACGTCTTCTTCTGCAGCTGCGGTGCCATCGGGCAGCGTCACCTCCGCAGCCGCAGACGCCACCGCTGGAGCAGGCACTGCGGTAGTCGCAGGATGACGGACAGAGCGGGGCACGCGTGGCAGAGCGACGGGCGGCTCCGATGTTTTAAGCGGGCTCGCATGGGAAACCGTCGCAGATGGAGCGGGCTCGGCGGTGTGAGAAGCGGTGACGGAATGCACGGCGTCGCTGCGGGGCACGTCAGCGTCCTCTACGGCCGGGGCAACACCCGTGCCGCTTGGTGAACGTCTCAGTCGCGTGAGCTGGCGCTGCTGCGGATGCTGCTCCGCTGCCGCAGCCCTTTCTTCGTCCTCCTCAGCGGTGTGGACTGCAGGCTGCGACAGCAGCGGCGTCGCCAGCGTAGCCCGCTCCACCTGTGCTTCCCCTTGTGTGCTAGAGGCCGGCTGGCGCTGCGGTGTCACCACGTGCTGCGGTGTTTTGGCTGGCCTCGCTCGTGGTGCTGTCCGCAGTACCGACTTTCCAGTGCGCAGTGGCGGCACCGTCGCTGCGGGTCCAGCCGCCAGCGCATCCGTCTGGGCAGCAGAGGGCGGCTGCGGCTGCTGCGTTTGCTGCGGTTGCTGCTGGGCTCCTTCGGTCGCTTCTCCCGCCCTCTCGAGCTTCACAGACGCTGTTGGTGCGTCTCTGCCTTCTTGCTCTCGCTGCGGTTGTTGTCGTGTTGATGTGGCGTTTGTGGGGGACGGCGAGACCTGCGACAGCACCTGCAGCTGCGTGTCGAAGCAGTGCAGCGGGGGCGGCGGTGGTGGCGGCGGCATCGACGCACTCCACTCGGACGACTCCATCACGGACTGCAGCGCGGCGGAGTGGCCCGACACGGCGGGCGACGTGGGCACCGCAGACGGGCTCGAGGAGGACAGCTGCGAGTCGTGCAGCGCCGTCATGTACACCACTGTCGCTGCGCTGGTTGCGCCGGCACGGGTGGTGGCGATCGGCGCCGGCGCTGGCAGAGGCGGCGCGAGGCGGGGGAGAGACGGTACGGGAGAACCCGAGAGGCTGCTGTAGCGGTAGCGATCCCCTGCCAGCAGCACCGACGCACGCGCTGCCGGCGGCGAGGCGGACGAGGTGGACTGCGTCCGCAGACGCGTCGGTCGCGAGGACAGGCTTGATGTCTGCACCGGAACCGAGGAGTTCGACGCGATGACGTCGGCGCTGCTCGGCAGCTGCGTGAAGAGAGGGGCGAGGTCGGCAGAGAGCGGAGTCTGAGAGGGCAGGGTGTGCGGCGGCGGCCCTGCAAAGGCGCGTGTGTCACACGGCACGGCCGTCACGGGCGGGTGTCGGTCACTTGAAGGACGGGGCGGTGGACTGCGTTGGGGACCGCTGTCGATGGTGGTCGTGTCGGTTGTAGTCAAGACAGGTGGCATTTCGTGTTTCGAGTCCACAGCATCCCTCTTCTCCTCCTCCTCTACTCCTCTTTCTCCCTCCGCTGGCGGCTTGTAAATAATCAAGTTCCCCTCCTCATCCACGCTGTGCGTAGGCGACAGCGGCACCCGCTCGTCCTTCAGCGAGGCCTGCGTGCGCAAGCTTTCCGTCTCGCTGCCACTGCCACCAGGTCCACCGCTGCTGCGTGTGTTGCCGGCAGCGTCTTCTTTGATGCGAGGGTGTGCCGCTGCCTCTGGCACCGGTGGGCGGCGCGGGTCCAGCACGAGCGTCATGAGCGCGTGGGGTACGCTATAGGTACTTCGGATATCGAACTGGTAGCTCGAGGCACTCGTCTCCCCGTCCATCCCACTATCAGGTCGTGACACGGTGCGCTGCGCAGGTGAGCTTCGCCACCGCTCCGTCGCCCCCACCAGCCCCGCCGGCCGCACCACCAGCGGACTCTGCAGCACCAAGCCATGGGCGTTGATGGGTGGCTGCCCGCGTCCGAGTGCACCGCCGCCGCCGCCGCCCATCCGTTGCTGTCCCCGCACGAAGAACTCTTGCGACGCCTCCGGCACCAGCTGTGGGGCCGCGGTGAAGGCGGCTGGCAGACGGCGGTACTCCGAGGCGCTGCCGCTCGTCATGGTGGCGCGCAGCGGCGAGGCCGGCGGGGGCCCGCTGCGGCCAAAAGGCATCGTTGGCAGCGCCAGCACGGCGGTGAGAAGCGGGACACTAATTTCTTGATCAACGAAGAGGGGGGAGTGGGGGCTGATGATGTCAAAGGAGGAGCCGTTGGCGTTGGTGGTAGAGGCAGTGGCAGGCAGCGGTGGTGCGTGTGGTGGGGCACCGTGCGGCAGCGATGGGGACTCGCCAAGGCGGCTCAGGACGTCGTGGGTGGAGACGCTGCCGTCTACCTTGACCACCCCCACATGGGCCGTGGAGGCGGGGGCGGCACGAGAGGACGCACCGCTGCTGCCGGTGTTCTGCTCAGCGTGGAGAGGTGGACTCTGCACAGGGCCCTCACGAGAGGCACGTTGCACGCCAGCTGGGAGCCCGGAGGAGTTGGAGGGGTCCGCCGATGCTGGTGCGTTGTCGACCGCGTCGTTACGTACCACCGCAGCCGCAGCGCTCAGTGAAGCAGTCGCAGCTCCGTCGAGGGAGAGAAGGGCTTCTTTTGATGGGCAGGAGGCGGAGAGAGAAAGCGGAGCGCGTGTGGTGGGTGGAGGCTGAAGGAGGCGATGCGGCGAGTGGCCGCCCTCCGCAGGACAGCCCACCTCTAGACAATTCGATGGCGTGACCAGAAGGGAACGCTCGTCGTCCTTCGTGTTTTTTTTAACTGGGGCTCTAGCGACGACACCGGTACGACCGCCAACAACTCCCCTATCCGTAGAAGGTGGCCGAGCAGGGGAGGAAGAGGCAAATCGCGGTGACCCGCGCCTCTCCGCCTCTGTCTCGCTGCTCTCCCCGCTTACCGACTCCCGTTGCGCCTGCGAGGCGTGGGAAAAAAAGACAGCCGGGGCTGCACGGCGACCACCACCACCAACACCCTGCGCGTGCGGTAACTGTTGTGTTCTCTTCTTTGCGGCGTGGCTGCCGTGCCGGGCGGTGGGGTCGGCTTCGTTGAAGACGGCGGTGCGCACGCTGCGGCTGGAGCCACCGCTGGCGCCGGAGCCCACCCTGTCCGGTACCCGGCCCACTCGACGCTTGCCACGCTTCGTGAGGCGAAGGAGACGTGCCGATGGCGCCTTGGCGGATGCTGCTGTGTCGCCCTGCCTGCCCACCGCAGAGGCCACGGAGCTGTTCGCTGTCTCCGCCAACGAGTTCTCCCACGAGGAGCCGAGCTGCGAGTCTGGGGCGTGCGTCATGTCCGTCAGCGGCGGCGGCTGCGAGTCGCTCGAGCTGGCCACTGCACGCGAGCCAGCGAAGTTGCGCGAGGCCCGATCTGCGGCACTCTGAAGAGTGACGGTGGTGGGAGCAACAGAACCGCCAGCATTGTTGGTTGCCGGTGTGGCAACAGCGGTGGCAAAGCGTCGCTGCTGCCCACGCCCGCTCGGGTGCGGCGGCGAGACGCTGAAGGCCGGTGGCGTGTGCACGGGCTGCATCGCAATCTCGACACTCCTGCTGCTGCTGCTGCTGCGGTTACTGCTGCCGCCCTCGCTGTTTGTGTCGTGCACGCTGATCACCTCGGTCCGGGTGCCGCGATTGAAAACGCGCGGTGGGTGGGCACGGCGCGTGCGTCTTGTCGGTGCAGGGGATCCTTTCTTTTCTGTTGCCCGAGACGACGGCGACGAACCCGGAGAGACAAAGGTGCGGGCGTTCGAGCCGCCGGTCTGCGTACGCTGTGCTGTGTCCACTTCACACACCTGGAGCGGCGGAGGGACACGCTGCTGCGGCTGCAATACTGACACCGCAGCGGATGGCGTCTTGTTAACCTGGTCCGATTGCCCTGGAGGGGAGTTAGACTTTTTTGTGAGATCCGCCCGTTGGCCTGTGCGGCGCAGCGAGCCGAGCTCGATGTACAGGTTGCGCCGCAGCGTCGGCGACGACGCCCGCGCGTCACCCGTGTTGCGCTGCTCCGCTGCTGCTGCTGCTGCTGCTGTTGCTGCTGCTGCTGGCAGTGGCGGGGGTGTCGGAGGAACATTTGGAATAACCTGCGAGAGAGCGCCTTTCGAGTCTACTCGAAGAGGCGAAGCGGCGCTGCTGCTGCTGCGACGCGCCGCCGACGGCCTCTCGGTGGGTGTGCCAGCCTCTCTCGCGTGCACGACGGCCAGCGCCACCGCGTCCAGCACCTTGTCCTTGTCGCTGCCATTGCTGCTCTGCTTTGAGGTGTGCCTCAGCTGATTCACGTCGCAAGCGGAGTTATTATTATCGTCCACGGTGTGATGGATGGTGCCGTTGCCATTGGCTGCGCACGAGGGAGCAGACATGTCGACCGGGTACAAGACGCCTTCTGAAGTGGGATGTCTGTACTTGACACAACAGGGACGAAAGATAAGGGGGTGAAATTAAATTTAAGCCCCAGCTATTCTTTCTCCTCTTTCTCTCTCTCTCTCTCTCTCTCTCGTCAGCCTTTTCACGCACGCGCACGGGTCAGCACCCAAAGAAAAAAGAAGGAATAGTAACGATGGGGTCGGAAGAAATATAAAAACAAGAGAGCGGGGAGTTTGCAAAGAAGAACGACGTCGTAGAATACTCAAAAAAAAAAAGAGGAGAGGGAGAGAGGAAAAGGTAAAAATAATTGAGCGTTTATTTTGGCAGCCAAGAATAATGACAATACAAACAGACAACGAAGGCAGCGACTAAGCTTTAAAAAAAAAAAATTCAGCTATGCACCCACACAGAGAAAAACACGAGAAGCGGTGATGTGCGAGCCAAATTTACTTGAGAGAAGGTGTCTAGCGTAAGAAAAAGAGAAATGAACCACACGAAAATTTCTGTAGAGTGAAGAAAAGAGGGGTGACAAACACCCAGAAAAAAAGAAGTTTACAAAGTAATTGAGAAAATACAAGCAGCGAATCCTTGAGTTTGTTTGTTTGCTTGTTTGTTTGCTTCTGAATTGGAGTGAAGTGAAGTGCAGAGAAAAGGAGAAAGAAATAAGCAGCTTTCAGGAAATCATCCAACCCGACAGAAAATAAGCAACAAGAGGGCAAAAGGGGAAGAAAAAGACGAAAATTTGGGTACACAACGCCAACAGTCCAACACACCAACAAGACCAGGAAGAGAGGAGGGAGGGGGAGGGAAAGAAGACAATGAGTTGATGGGGGAGGGAAAGAGAGAAGGATGACGCCAACCGCTAGCACTCTACCACCAAAAAAAAAGGATAGAAAAAACAAATCACAAGAAACTCTTTCTCACGACTAAAAGAAAAAATGTAAAATTTCAGAAAATGTACGACAAGAAAAACACGCGAATAGCAAAGGGGTTCTAGAACGAAAGAGTGGAAAAGGCAAAAGTGATGGGAAATGCGAAAGAAGCGCAAAATAAAAAACGAAGACAGAAGGAGGAAGGGCGAGACGCAAGCGCGCCGTTGCGTGTGCGCAGGTCCGCGCCGAATTGCGGAGAGTGGAAGTGGTGCGCAACCGAAGAAAGAAAAACGGCAAAGAAATCGAGAAGATACAAGGAAAAGAGTTGGGGAAAAAATATATATTCTGTTATTTTCTCTTCAAGGCAGAGGTCCAGCTCTTCGAATTAGCAGCTTTTTTGCAGCGACTTCGTAAGGCAGCTTAGAGCGAGTAGACGCAACGACTTTCCAGAAAAAAAGAAGGTACAGAAGCACACACACACACAGTCAGAAGAAAGACAGAGCGACAGTAACGACGGAGAGAACAACAACAGAAAAAAAGCAGAAGTGTGGTGCTTCACGCTTCTCTGACCGCAACAACAACAATAATAATAATAATAAAGACACAGCAGAGAGGGGTGACGTAAGAAAAGATAGACTATGACAGGAATGAAAAGAGAGGAAAAAAAATTGTTTCGCTTGCGTAGCTGTTTGTTTTCTTTTTTTTTCTGTTTTTTTTTTTCAGTAGTGGTTTGCTTCTCGTCAGTACTGTTCTACGGAAAGGGAAAGAGTGGAGTAATAGCAGTGAACAATGAAGGAGGTGCGTTGTGAGACTTCGTGGAAGTGGTTGTCTCTTCGTGTTGCAAAACGAGAAGTGGAGAAGCAAAAACAAAAAGTAAAACAAGAAGTCGGATAGACGAAGTAGAGCCCTCGAGGCGATAGCAGCGGCAGCGACCACGCACCACTCGCAAAAAAAAAAACTAAAAATTGCAGGCGTGAGAATCAGAGTGAGTTCTAGCTGGGATAGTAGGGGCTGCGTTGCTTTAAACAGCGCCGCTTGATGTGATACGGTGAAAGCTATCGCGGAGGGGAAGTGAGAAAAAAAAAAACTGTTTCGCGTCCTTGGTGCACCACTCACCACCGCTCAGCGCTATTTCAATCACTACCGTGGTGAAAGAGGCAAGCAGTGAAATAAAGAAATAAAGCGCACTCGAAGCGGCCTGCTCTGAGCGCTTGAAGGCTTGAAAGAAGGGGGAAGGAGAGCCCAAAGCAACACGTGACGTCAGAAAAAGCAGCAGAAGAGAGAGAGGCGAGAGGGATGAAGGATGATATGATGAGCAGAATGTCTTTGAGAGCAGCTGAGCATACTCATGTGCGCAGGTGCTCCGATTACTCGAGCTGTAAAGTTTGAAAAGACGACACATCGAATCTACTTCAAGTTGATGCGTCGCGTGTGTGGGTGGGTGTGTGGGTGTGGGTGTTTGTCTACGCACCTTTCATGCCCTTCACTAAAGCCTGTGCCGGTGGCAACACGTCTCAACGCAGCAAACAGTACAGAGTGAGTTTACACAGCTGTTCTATGGCGATGGTACACACACACACAAGAAGTGGAGCAGCACTCCTTCTTATTTTGGACTTTAGAAGGATAGAAAGAGAGAGAAGACAAGGAAGTCGATCTCTCAGCCGTACCTCATCTCCCTCTCCACAAAGGATCGACTACGTGGAGTGCTCTTATTAACATACGTGCTTCCACGTCTTCACTCTTTTGCACTTTTTTTTAAGGGGTGGTATGTCCTTCTGCACCAACTCCAGCCATACTGCTCTTCTTTCTTTCCCCGTCTTTTCCATTAGAGCAGCACACAAGCACGAAACACACGATGCACCTCCATGACAGAATTATCAAAGATCAAAAACAAAGGGAGGGATTGAGAGAGAGAACAGATCAGACTGGGGAGACGGCACGTGCTGCGTTCTCTCTCTCTCTTTCTCCCTTTCTTCTACAAGACAGTGGAGGTGGTGACCCTGCCTCCGTCCAATTGCACAACAGGACAACACACAGACACACGCACACATTCAAGGTGCGTACACCAGAGCGACAACGATAAACACAGACGTTGCACAGAAAAAATAAGAAAAAAGAATAAATAACGGAGGGAAAACAACAAGAGCAACAATGAAGGAAGAAAAGCTGAAAAAGGAAACTATGTAGTACCGGGAGAAGAGAAGCAAACTCAGGCAGAGGTGCGTAAAAAAAATGTGAGAAAAAAACATCATCGCTATTTACTGAACCTCTTTCTCTCTCTTTGGGGTATCTGGGTATGAGGGAGAAAACAGAACAACAGAAGGCAGTGCACGCATCTGTGTGTACATGTAAATGTGTATTAATCTGCGCTGCTCCGCTCACAGTAGTCGAAAAGGACAGAACAATGTACAAACAGAAACGAAAAGAAGAGAAAAAAAAACAATTTAGCGCTCACACATACGCAGCAACTACGCTACTAGACAGGAAAAAAAAAGAGTCCAAGACACAACGTACATTAGCCGCAACAACGAAGAAAACGAGAATAGTACAGATGAACTAACGTTTCTCCCTCTTTAACGCACCCAAGGTGCAGAGACGTACACAAGAGAGAAGGGAGAGAGAGGGAGATAGCAAGAATGGGTGAAGCGGACGAGGGCAGTTGGTCTTCGATATCTACAAGACACCTTGCCAAAAAAAAAAAGAATGTTTTTTTGGGATCCCCTATTTGATATCCTCGATTTTCCCTTTAATAGTAACGCCGTCCACCTTCCACCTCATGGCGGGTCTCTGTCGCCACCCACGGCTGCGGCCCGGTCCCCCGTTGCTGCTGCTGCTGCTGCCCTGCCGTCGTGTAGGGTGCCGCGCGACGCGGCTGCTGCTGTGGTGGCTGCCTGCCATCGCCGTTGCCGCCCTCCTTGCCAAAGTAGCTCGTAATGCCCAACTCCTCCAGCGTTGGCAGCCGCCCGTGGCTCTGCTGCGTCGCGACGTGGTTCGCCGTCTGCTGCTGGAAGGCCCACGCCTGTGAGGCGGTGCCGTCGGACACGTACTGCGGCTGCGCAGGCACCAGTCGTCCCCCGTTTGCCATGCTACTCTGCTGCTGCTGCCGGTGGCGCTCTGGCGACGCACTGGCAGAGGAGGCGTGGCTGGAATCAATTTGGTAGACGCGTCCCTGCGGACCGGCGGTCACTGCCGGCTGGCCGTGTGCCTGCTGATCCATCTGGTGCGACGTCACCGAGGGAAAGACGTACGCCTCCTGCATCGTGGGCAGCAGTACCGTGGTGGTGGTGATGGTGGTGACGGTGGTGGTGGTGTACTTCTTGCGCAGACGGTGGCCGTTGTGGCTGTCCGCAATCGAGGAGGCCGGGCTGGCGGAGTAGGAGCGAGAGTTCTCACCATCATAATGGTCGTGATGCTGTGGGGGCATGGGGAGAGGGGCTGGGCCACGCTGAGGGTGCTGAGGAGCAGCAGCAGCAGCCGTCACAGCACCGCCGTGGTGCCCACGCGGAGCGCGGCGGCTGTTGCCCTGCCACTCACCGTTGTGGCTGTAACTCTCCTCGTCCTCCCCCGTCACCACACCACGCGAGGCGAAGTCGGGCAGCGTTCGGGGATCGACATCGGTGGTGTACTTCGTTACGTACGTCCGCTTCGTTGTGCGGCCGCCAACGTCTGCCATGGAAAACAAGGTCTTCTCTGACTATTTTCTTTTAATTCTACTTTGACTCCTACTAGGGGATCTAAGAAACCGCACAGTTAAACTATACGCAGGAGAAGAAAACAAGCAATTGTGGTATAGGTGAGAGGAAGAAGGAGAGACGACACGGGCTGTGTGGGTGTGTACTGCACGGAAGAAGACTGCAGAGATTCACGAAGGAAGTGAAGAGCGCAACGGTGTTCGCCGGCTTGTGCGACGTTCTTGAAAAGGAAGAAAACGAAGAGTATGACAAAAAACAGAGGACACCACCACCAGGGCAAAGAAGAAGGACCATTTCAAAAGTATGGAAAAGAGTTCGATAAGCTGATGGAGTGCACACAGGAGAATGGGGCCTGTCTTCTTCTCCAGGCCACGAGGTAAAGCAGAAGCAGCGTCATCGACAACACCGATGCACGCAGCCTCGTCGGTGGTGCGCCTAAAGACGACGAAGGCTGTCATTGAGCATCTAGAAACTCAGTGTCCAAACAGCGCGCGCTCTCCTTCCCTCTCACTTCTCGCCATTGCCTTTTAGAGGCAGAAAACTATGAAGGAGTGAACGCAAACACCACTGAGGTAAGCAGAGATCCAAGAATGGTCCTACCTCAAACCCAAACTGCACCATAAAGCACGATGAAAGCTACGTGTGCCCTCTCGTCCCTTGTTTTTTTTTGTTTTAAGGTGTTGTTGGCTCTGGTTTTTTTTTTTCTTCGTTTTCATTCCACAGTCCACGCAGCTTTTTTTCTCTTTTTTCAGAGAGAAAAGCTCCGAATGAATTTTTGGTGTGTCTGTCGCTATGAAGTATAAGTCACTCGCAGCTGTATCCGGGGAAAAGGGGGAAAAAAGAAAGGCTTTGCGGACACCGAAGAAACAATCAAAGCAACGCACCACAGAACTCAGAAAAGGATTAAAAAATACACGGAGCACAACTCGCCGCTGAAAGTCAAAAGTACAATTAAAGTCTACACAGAAAGAAATGTTGAGAAAAAGACAACAAAGAAAACGATGGAGGTGTCAATCTAGACGCAACAACTTTCACTACCACATTCCCTCTTTGTTTTTTTTTTTTCATTTTTGCGCTATTCGTTTCTCTTTACTTTATCCGTCGCCTCTCTCCCGCACATCCTGTTCTTCTCATCCATCGTGGACAACGAACGACACTATTGCAATGTGGACGGGAGTGCTTCGCGAAGCAGGTGCAGGAGAAAGAAATTCAAGCGAAGAAAGAGGTGAAGATGAAAGACGCAAAAAGAAGAGAAAACAAACTCGAAACTCGCAGTTGAGTTCTTTTAGCGTTGAGATGACACACACACACACACTAACACATACACAACAGATTTTAAAAGGTCATGGTCGTACAGCAGCAGAGTCAGGGAACAAAGTAACAACGGGTACAGGCGTTAAGACACTCAAAAAGAAAAAAAGCACAATGAAAGGTGCCTCTAAGGTAAGGCTGAAATGAGGTAAGAAGAAGAACGCGGACTAGCAAATCCCCGAGATTATGCTTGCGTGTGTGTATGTGGGTGCGCCGCGCAGCGATCGTGCCACACGCACACACAAGCACGCACACGCGCCTACAATGCAGAGGAGAAGGAAGAGAAATATAAAAACGAACTATGTGGTGAATGCGGGGTATAAGAAATATGAAGAGGAAGAGAAAAGAAGGTAATCATCTTCTCTTTTAGCAAGAAAGAGAAAAGCTTTTCAGAGAAAGAGAGAGAGAGGGTCTGTAAAAAGAAGAAGTACGTGTGCCGCTTGCGAGACATCTGTACTTGTCGGCACGCTACAATAGTGGCTGCCGCATAGCCCTCACAGCTCCGGCATGCTGTCGTGCAGGCCGCCGTGGTGGTTGTTGGCGCTGTCGTAGGCGCGGCGCGGCAGCTGCGGCAAGGATCCTGCCACCCGCCCCCGCCCCTCAGCCGCCGCCGCAGCCTCATCGCTGTCGTCCAGCACCGTCATCTGGGAGGGCCGGTGCAGGTAGTAGCCCGCCCCCTGCGGCGCATCCATCACCGGCGGGGCGTTCAGCAAGTAGGCCGGCGTCGACGCCCACCGCTCCTCGCCCGCTGGCACCTCCTCCACCACCGGCGCAAAGCCGCTGAGGGGGACGAGCTGCACCGTCGCTGCGGGTAGGATAACAGTGGTGGTGGTGTTGGTGGAGATCCAGGAGTGGGTGGTTTTGTTGCGGAAGGCGTTGGGGTTGTGGCGAGTCAGCGTCTTCTTTCGTGTGGTGGTCGTCGTCTCCTGCCGCGTGGCGTAGGGGGCTGGAGCCTTGGGGTAGGCGGTGCCGCGCACAGGAGCTGCGGGTGGCGCTGGCGGGGGCAGGGGCCGGTGCTGCCGCGGGTAATGCTGTTGCTGCTGCTGCTGCTGTGTGCGGTGCGGACGGTGCTGCGTCGGCACCGCCATCTCTTGCCCATCATCGCACGAGATTACCTCTCCGCAGAGTCCATCATCACCGTCTGTCTCGCCATCATCGTACACGGGCTGCTGCAGCTGCCGCGCGCTGCGCTGGTGGCCCTGACCGGCTTGGTACGCGTCACGGTCGCTCTCGTCTGACCGCGGCCTCTCCCACGTGTCCCGCAGCGGCCGCCGCGGTGGCGGTGGTGGCTGCCGACGATCTGAGCGCTCTCCTCCCCTGCCGTAGTCGCCCTCGCCATCCACAGTATCCTCGGCGTACGCCTCATAGTCGTGATCGTCGTCGTGTGCGCCGCCTGTGTTCGCCTTACCCTCCCGCCCACACCGCGCATCGCTACCGGCTTCCTTCTGTCGAGAGGAGCGGCTGCCCTCCGTCGGGTACACGTCGTCTCCCTCGCCCTCCTCCTCATCGCTCTCCTCGTGCTGCTGCGTGTAGTACTGCTGCTGCTGCTGCTCCTGATGCCGCGAAGAGGGCCGCTTCTGGTAGGACGCGTCGTCGCTGTCGCGGGAGGCGTAAATCTCACGCATCGGGAGGTCCTCGCGGCGTGTGGTGCCGTCGGCTGCCGTGCCAGTGCGACGTGTCGGCTGCCCTTGGCCGCGGCTGAACTGGTCTTCGAACGCGCGCATGTTCAGGCGGCCGGTATGCCGCGGGCCATCCTGTGGCGCCGCGCCGCGGCCATAACCTTTCTCTTGCTCCACTGCCTCTGTATCTCCCTCCTTCACATCCTCGATGCTGCGGCGGGGGAGGGGCAGCCGCGTCGCGCTTTCCGCACTCGTCGGCTCCTGCGAGCGCTGATGAGTCGGCAGAGGGGCGGAGGGGCGCTCGGGGTGGTGGCGCCGGCCACGCCGCCTCTGCCCATCATCATCGTCATCTCCTCCCTGTCCGTCGGCAGAGGAAGAGGTGTCAGGGTAGGAGCGACTACCGATCACCTGCTTATTGTTGGCGTTGCCGTTGTGGTGGCGATTCGGGGAAGTATGCGTCTCGGTGTCGTCCTCCTTCCCCTCATAGCGCACGCCTCGTCCACTTTGATCACTCACTTTATCCTTCACAGCGCCTCGCGTGCCTGCTGCTGTACCGCGTGGCGGTGGCGGCCGCACGTCGTGCCTTGTCGCACCACGTGCCCCAAAATCCTCATCCGAGTGAGGTGGCCGGTAGCCGTTGAGGCTGTACTGCATGTGGTCCGGATCATCCCAGCTAACGGTCTCGAAGTTCGGCGCGACGCGGCGGCGAAGACGGGAAGGCTGGGAGAGAGCCTGGAGGAGGGTGATGTTGTCGCGTGTCAGAGGGACCGTCACGTGCCCGTTCGCTGCACCGCCGTAGTCGACGTCACCGCCTGCTGGTGGTGGCGGCGGTGGTGGGAGACGCGGGTAAGCGGTGGAGGTCATCGTGATTGATCTCTGGGAAGGGAGGTGGGCTTCTCAATGTTGATTAGTTTCTATAATTTGTGTGTCTGTGTGTGAATGGCAAGAACTTAAAGAATTGGTGCGCGTATCTCAAAAAGAAGATGGGACTAAAACTAAAAGATAAGAGTCGTCGCTCTCTCTTTCTTTTTCTATTCGACAGAAGCGCAGAAGAGCACAGACGCACCCACTCTCTTACTCTACTTTACACCGACGATGTTCAGGCGCCGTACAGTAGAAAATAGTCCAGCAAGATGAAGAGAGAGAGAGAGAGAGATTGATTGGCAAAGAGGTGACGGACATGAAGCAACAAGCAAAAGAAATCAGAAAGAGACCAATGACGTCAAAAAGAGTTAGAGTCTCACGACGGCGCATCATTGGGTCTCCGTATCGTTGGTCTGTGAGGCCGTACTTGCGGCAGTGGCTGCAGCAGTTGCATAGTTCTTCACCACGGAGAGCGAACCCTTAGGTACAGACGCAAGCTCAAAGGCACGTCAAACAGCACGCACACCTCTCATCACCCCGTCGACTAAAGCAATCTATTTTTTCAGTTGTTGTTGTTGTTGTTCGCATTTTCTTATTTGCCACTCAGCGTGGCACTGCATTGGGAAATAACTGACAAGCATACATGGTAAATTAAATTAAATAAGGCGACGCGGCGACACATCGCTACTTGCTTTCTCACCGAACAGGGGATAATAATAATAATAATAATAATAATAATAATAGATAGAGTCGCACCAATAGAGAGAGTCACACCAAAGAAGATCAGGAAAAAAAAAAGAGAAAATCTTTGGTGCGTGCTGAAAATCAAGGCGTCACATCATCCTCACGGACTTTTTTGCACACCAATCAGCTAAACATAAATTAATGATAACAAATCCAAACAGCCAATAGAAATGCTCAAACCTTCACTGAATGAAGAAGAGAGAGAGAGAAACAAAGAGGATAAAGAGAGGAATGGTCGAAAAGGAGAAGAGAAAAAAGCGCGTTGTGGCTCACGTCACCACCGACAGAAGGAAAAGCAGAAGCGCTGCAGAATTAGGGAAAAAAAAGAGAAAAACAGTTCCAAGGTTGAAGAGTAAAAGAAAAATAAATTAGGCAGATGGTGAGCTGACGGCGGCAGAGAACTTTTCTTGACAATAAGAAAAATTGAGAGAGAAGAGGGGAGGCTTGCGAGGTAAGAGAAACAATAAAATAAGCGAAGAAGGAGCAATGCCATGCGCTCAACCAGCGCCGCAGCAACAGGGAGGAGAAAAAAGAAAAGCAGAAGGAAGAAGAGTGTCTCGCGTAAAATGAAAGAAATGCAATTGCGTCATTCTGCTCCACACGCGCAGGAGCTGTGAGCGCTGATTTGCTTTCTATGCAATACACGAAAGAGAAAGAGGGAGTGGACGCGAAGGTCCCTCGGCGTGTCGGTCGCCACGCAATGAGAGCGGGAGACAGCGAGCACACCATAAAAAAAGATGTACACACATGATTAGAAAAAAACTAAAGAGTGAAGCACCAGCGATGGCTTCGCGACTTTACATTATTGACCTTACTTTTTTGTTCTTTGCTATACGACACTTTGCATTTGGTGAAGACCAAATTCGTTTTCTTTACTTTTGTGGCCCAGAACAGCTTTTGACAAGCGAAGAACGCAAGAAAGTAAAAAGAGAGAGAGAGAGAGAAGTTGCCCACTTCGTTTTCAGCGTTTTGAGATTGGTGAGAAAAATAACCAGCTATATCCACATCAATCTTATACATATCCAAAACAATTAGACGAGGTAAGCGTGCGTTTGTGCGTGCGTCTGGGTGTAGGCACTCAACGAGTATACAGCTCCGGGTGGACACGATGAATGGAAAAGTAGCTGAAGGTGTCAATTACCCCGCCGTAGCGCAGCATCCGCGGCGTGCTCGCCTGCGCCGTCGCCTTGGACAACATCTGCGGTGAGCGCCGCGTGTGCGTGGAGGTGGCGGGCGTGTTGGCGGGTGACATCTGAGAAGGACTGAGCTGCGGCAAGCGCTGCCCTGGTGACGTGCTCACTCCGGCCTGCCTCGCCCCCTCCTTTCCTTTCGTTGTCGACTTCTTTCCCACGCCAGGGAGGGCGGGGCAAGCGGATTGCGTGGTGCTGAGCTTCATGGAGCCGGTGCCGTCCTCGCCGTCAGCGGCGCCACCCCGCCCAGTGCAGCGGTCGCACAGGCCGTGGCTGCCGCGTCCAAAGACGAAGACGCGCCCGCGACCCGAACGAGCACCATGCTGCGCCTCCTCCGCCTGCAAGTTGCGCAGCTCGCGACGGGGCTTGAAGGCGATGCGGGGGTACTCCTCTGCGCGCTGCACGCGGTTCATACGCAGGCTGCTCAAGCTGGCCTCTGCGAAGTTAATCGTGCGTGGTGTCTCGGGTCCCGTGCCGGAAACAGGAGCTCCGTGCTCTCGATGCCCTGCCGGACTCCGTGGGGACTGAGGGAGTGCAGTGGACGTGTTCGCAGGAGTGGCGGCTTTGGTGGGCGTGACGGTGGTGTCGAGGCGGTGCGGCGAGCCCTGAGAACTGCGCGGGCCATGGTCAGACGCGGCCACCGGCTCCTCGTAGTCCTCAAAGAAGGCAGTGGGCATCCGTGGCATGTTGCTTGCTGCTAATGCTTTTTCTGTGAGTAGGTCTGGGTAGTTCAGTTGTCGAGACGGGCACTGATGAGCGCCACGCGCATCGCCCCTTTCTCTCCTCCTCGCACTCTCTGACGTTCCCTTATCTTTCTCTCTTCTTCTCTCCTCGCTAACGTGAGCCTTTAAGACGGTGTCGCGAGCGGTGAGAGAAATCTCAGTAGTGAGAAAGAGGCGTGATGTGCACTTTCTCTGTTGTTTCTATTATTTGTGTTATTTGTTTTTTTGTTTAGCAATCTGATTGTGGAGGAGAGGCGTGAGAGGTACGCGGAGGACGCTCCTGTCAAAAAAAAGCAAGCATCGCGGCACCAGCGAAGTAGTTATGCGCGTTTATGTATGTGTTAGTGTGTAAGTGTGGAGTACACGACCAAAGGTATTGAAAGTAGCGAACGCAAGGAGCAGAAGATGAAGAGTAGTCGATAAAAATCAAGGATAGAGCGGCATTCACAATGGCCCAGTCCTGCAAGTCTACCATTCGCTAATTCTATTCGTCAGTGCATCCCCTTCGAGTCAGAGCTACGGTGACCTCCGCACTTGCAGACGCGGCCGGCGCACGTGCAAACTCCCGCGGGCAGTGTTTGCAGTAGACAGGCGCATCAAGGATCACAACACAAAACAGAATATTAAGAGCGCAAGTCAACACGAATGAAAAAACACAAAGAAAAAAGCGGTGATGGGGGTGAAAGCGCTTGCAAAGCCCCCCACAAGAGCTACTTTGATGTCAACAAGAATGTTTCCGTCTTCCGCCTTCTTTTCTCCGTCCTCGTTCCAGACTGTACTAACAAAAGAAGCATTTGTTTGCTTTGTTAGTAGACTTTTCTACGCTGTAACGAAGGATGGGGCCACACAAACGATGGCTGAAAATAAAAGACACAAAAAAAGAAATAAACACGTGTTTGTCAAGCAACAATACCGACGCCTTCTCTTTCTTCTTTTTTTGTCATTCGCCTTCGTTTTGATTCCAAACAACGGAAAGCAAAAAGAGTAGCCAATCCTTCTCTCTCTCACTCTCTCTCTATCATCTTTACGCGATGCTGAGGCTGCAAGGCTGATGTCCCACGGCACATTTAAATAAATTTCTTCCAAAAAGTTGGTCATCAACGAGGTAGGTAATAAGATCCTCATTTTTTCATCGAGCCTCCAAAAGCAGAGCTGGTGAACATTTCAAGGAGAGAGACAGTAAGAAAAAAACAATGCTTTGATTTCCGCACATACTTCACCAATGTCAAGCCTTTGTTTGATTCTGCCCCTTTTCAATACCTCTCTGGTGGCGGGGCAAGGATGTAGTCGAACACCTCCTTCGGACCCATCAAGATACTCCGCAGCAGCCCCGGCCGGTAGTCGTAGCCGTAGTCGTCCCTGTAGCCGCCCCGGCCTTCTCCACCACCGCCGCGGCCGCCGTAACGTCCGCCACCGTCACGCCGCCCGCCGCGGCGCTCTGGCTCGACAGTGCCTGACATGTTTGGAATGTAGCCCTTCACAGCTCGATAGAGAAGGAAGCCGCACACGCCCAGCACGGCCAACTGCACGGTGAGCTGGCCGACGCTGCGGTAGTAGCCGTGGAGGCGGTGCCGCACGCGGGCCCGAATCGCCCCAGGCGTCCAGTCGTACCACGCCGGCGGGGTGTAGTCGTCGTAGTCGTCGTCACCACCGCGCCGACGACGTGCACGCGCGTCCGCCTTCATCTGCTCCTCGCGCTTCCTCTCCTCGCCCTCGACGCCGACCTGTCGCATGCCATCGCCAAGTAGCGCACCAAGAGAGCGGAACTGATCGGCGTTGAGGGCACTATAGTTGACGTCGATCTGATACTGCTGGTAGCTGCTCTGGTTCGGGTCGCCGCCGCCCCACCCAGCAGGCGGCCGCTGCGGGGTGTTGGAGAGCTGGTTCATCAGCTGCCGCTGCAGGAGGTCCACCCCGTAGAGGAACTGCGCCTCAGTCATCGGGATCAACTCTCCAGGCTCGCGGCCGACGTGCACGGCGAAGCACTGCTCCACGTACTTGCGGCCAAACATCGAGTCCGTCTTGCTAATGCCGCGGTACTCGGCAACGGCCCACGCACTGTAGTCGCGATACCGCACAAGGTAGTAGTCCTCCTCCTGCAGGGACTGGAGGCTCGCCCGCATGGTGGCCTTAAAGGCACGGGTCGAGATACTGAGCTGCTGCGACTGCGGTGAGCCAGGGCGGCGTGTGGGGCTGCCGTAGTAGGCCGAGTTGGACAGGCCGGAACGGCCCCCAGCTGACGCACCCGCTGTTGTCGTGTACTCGCTGCTGCCGCTGCCGTCTTCCTCCGCGTCGCCGTCGCCGTCGCCGCCGAGCGTCGCGTCCATGTGCTGCAGCGCCATTGCAGCCTTGGAGAGCCGAAACATGTTGTGGCCGAGGTCGATGTTGTACCCCGTGCAGGTGGAAAAGTTGTACTGCAGCTCGGAGAGCGGACGGCTCTGCAGGAGGACGTGGGAGCGGTTGGCAGCCCCTCGCCGAGCCAGGTGCTCCAGCAAGCCCATCTCGCCCTTGGCAGGGTCGGGCACCCAGAAGGTTTGGCTCACGTCGTAGCCGACCAGGAGAGCAGACAGGTAGCCCTGCGGTCCGCTGCCGCCACCGCCCTCGCCCCGCCCGTCTGCGCCGCTGACGCCGCTGCCGCTGCCGAAGTTTTCGGCGGTGCGGGCACGGACGATGATCGGGTTGCCGCTCGCCGCCATCGCGCGCGCCGTGCCGTTGTTCGGCTGCGGAGGGACGATCACCTCGCCGTTGCTGGTGGCACGCACCACGACAGCCTGACTCCACTGCGATGACAGAGCCATGGTGTGTTTGAGTGGGTCGATAACACGTTCGTCTTTTTTAATTCAAAAAAGAGAGAGTGAGAGAGAGCGGTGCTTGGCGGTGTATGCACGTTTCTTGTGTTTGTTTGAGTGACAAGAGGAAGTATAGGTGAGAGGTTGCCTCGGCTGTGTATTTTATCTTCTACCTCAACAAAGGCAGTAAAGGCAGAAAAACACAAGAGGTACACTGTGGCTTGTCCGAACAAAATGAAGCTCGATGACCTGCTCAGGCAAACAGCAGCGAAGGAAGTAAACGGGCAGTAAGCGAAACGATTTTGTTTTTCAAAGGAAGAAATGGTAGCGGGCAACAGAACCCTATTGCTCCTTCGAAAACAAAAAAAATACTGTACGTATCGGGTCCCTCCTCTTAAACAGAAATGAGTTTGAGTGAAAAAGCAGTTGCGTGTATGTGTCTGTGCACCTACGTCAGAAGAGGTGAGCGATGCACTTGAACTTGACTCCACTCACGCTGTCGTCGGCAGTGCCCACACAGGATTACTCTCCTGCCATTAACAGCGCAACCGAAGAGGTGCAAGGAGAGACAAAGACGTGCAGAAGTAGAGGACAGTAGAGCCATATACTCTGAAGGGAAAAAAAGTTCTGAGCCTTTGCTTACACTTTTTCTTCAGTATCTCTTCATTTGTGATCTCTTCAGTGGTACTACTGGCTTCTATTTGACGTGGATATAGCTTTGCATCCACAGCGGAAGCACACGACTGCGGAGATGTACAGCCACGGCACTGGAAGCACCCGGGCTACATGGCACTCAAGCATGCCATTTCTCGGCCGCAGCGGCCCTCAGCAAGCCGAAGGCTTCGTGGTGGTGTTAAAGCGACACTGCTGCCCAACAGTGGCGCACAGCTCGCCACCGACACCAACAGCTTCTTTCCTACTGGCTCCAAGGTTTTCTGTTGCTTAGTCCTTAACGTGCAGACGCAGGTCTTCCCCCGTCGCAACAAAAAAGTAAAAGTGCACAATGAAAATAGATGAGAGAAAACAGTCAAGTAGAAGCACATGGCGCAGCGACAAGGGAAAAAGAAAAACGAAAAGGCGCTTGTCTAAGAGCTACACCGCGAAGTGCACTGCAGACAGGTGCATTCCCCCTTTCCTTATATCCCCCTATCTTTTTTTTTTTGCCCACGCACACCGCGGTGAGCTACGCACGGCAGCCGACGCGGTCGCGCGGGATAAGACGAATCTCCTGGCCGTACTTCATGAACACCGTCCCGGCTGTCTGCGCGGGGTTGATGCCGGTGCCGTCCTTCGTCGTCGCCGCCATCGAATCGACCGAGGCGATGCCGAACTCCTCTGCCGCGAAACGCAGCACGGCCGTCAGCGGCGCCTCTTCGGCAATGCTGATCACACGGAATGGCTGACTGCGCTCAGAAGTGAGGATGACGCGAAACGTCACCTTGTTGCCACTCGGCGCCGCGGCAGGCTGCTGGGGTGCTGCGCTCATTGCTGCGTATGTCTTTGTTGGACGTTGATTAGCGCTGGTGTTCTTCTCTTTTTTTTTTCGCGTAGAAAACTGGCAAGGAGAAGCGTCAGGATGAAAAAAAAGGGATTTTAATTGAGAGAAAAAAAAAGATTGTTCGCGATGGCGCACGAGACAGCAAAAGAGTTGGATGGGATGAGGAGGAAAAGTGAGTAGCTGTGCGCCACAACCCGTGAGAGTCACCATCGTGCAGACGCGTGAAAAAACCGCGCAGTGTCGGGACTATTTCCTGTCTTTATCTACATACATAATTGCAATAAAAGGAAAGCTCTTGCAGATGCCTCTCTAAGTGGAGCGTATGCTGCTCAGAGCGTGAATTTGTGCGTTAAGCGCGTTCCACAGCTAGGTGTTAAGGCAGAAGCTTTGCGTGTGTCTCTCTCTCTCTCACTTTTCGTTCCTCCCAACCGCACCAGCAAAAATATCCGTAGGAAGGTCATTGTCAGCAACTCGTGCAGCATTGTCACCATTTTCTTTACTTACCCGTCATTTTTTTTGTGTGTGTTCCTGGTCGGGCTTACCAGAAAGAAAAAATATATAAAAAAAGGCAGAAGGCATCGCCTTGCCATCACTTCCCTCCTACAGGGAGAATTTTGTTTACATGGGGCTGCCCAGCAGCGCGAGTCTTTCTTCACCTCCGACTACGACCCTGCAACGACCACAGAGGAGGAGCAGCAAGTGGAAGCGCCTGCCTTGCATTATACGGCATGCAGCACTCGACGAACCGTTCGCCCATTCCTGGCGCTGCCCTCAGGGTCGCCACTCCACCCACTTCACGTCAGCCGTCATGTCCTCGTACGCCTCCACAGGCAGCGGGTACGTCACCAGCAGGTCGTTCTCAGACGCACCACCGATCCAGTGCACAGCCTTCGCCGCAGCGTCCTCGCGGGCAAGCACCAGCACCACGTCGCCGTCCTCAGGCCCCACACGCACAGCGCGGAAGTCCTCCAGCGCAAGCGTCTGCCCAGGCATCGCAAGGGCAGTCGGCAAAGGAGGAAGCGAACGAATCGGGACGCCAGGTGTCTGCGCATCCACCACGAACCCGCGCACGCGCAGCCCGGCAAGCCCACCGCCGCACGTCGCCGGCAGCTCCACAAAACTACCGGCATCGCCTTCCTTTGCAAGCGCCTCTCGCGCGAGATCCTCAACGCTTTGGCCTCGCGTGGTGACGGCGACGTCGACGCGGGTGTTGAACGTGCACCCCACCGACGCCATCGCCGACAGCGGGGCGTAGCGCAGCTCTGCGCGCACCTCCCGCAGTGTCGGGTCCACCTCGCCAAGCCCGTGACGCGGCTGCCGCACGTACACACGGCCACGATGGTGTCCAGCGAAGGCGAGGGCGAGGCTGCGGACAAGAGGGCAAATGCCTTCGTGAAAGGAGGTAAGGGCCACGACCGGTAGTGCCATCAGCCGGGTGAAGAGCTCAGTGAGAGCGGTGTCAGACTCAGTGGGCGGTGTGGCGGTCTGCTCTAGATACAGCGGGTGAGGAAAAGAAGTAGCAAGAAAGGCGCGCAGCTGATCTGCTGCCTTCGGGGTTGAGACGCCGGTGTTCACGTTAAAGAACATCGGCTTCAGCTGCTCAATTTGACGCATGTACAGCGCGTTCTCAACTAGATTGTCCGTAAAGCGGCCGAAAAGGCAGCCGCTCGTTGTCCGTCCCACCAGCATCGTTGCCGGTGCGCAGCCGTCGCAGTTGTCGAGGGCGATGGGCGGCAGCGACACGTTGCGCTTCACTTCCTGCAATGCTTGCCGTCGCGCCTCCCCTCGCTGCACCTCCACGTCAGCAACACCCTTTGCCATCCCCTTCACTATCTCCTCCGTCCGCATCACCACGTCCGCCTCCAGCTCACGCTGCAGCAGCAGGTGCCCCGGGAAGCGCGGAGACGCCTGCCAGGGTCGCGCCATAACAAAGGCGTTGTACAGAAAGGGCACGTAGAGGTCCGTCGAGGTGCGGGTGCGGTGAAGAAAGAGAGACTGGGCGAACTGTCGCTGATAACGCGTGGCCAGGTGACGCAGCATGTTCGTGCAGTACACAAACGGCGCGTGCGTGGCGAAAAAATGAGGGCGGATGGTACCAAAGGTTCGACTCGCGTACGCCGCAATCACCGCCGCTGCCGGCATCTTCTCCGGCACCGTGAGATTCGCCGTTTCCTCCCCCTCGAAGAGCTCCAGCATGGTCGACGTGGCATGGCGCAGATCCGGGCCGTTAAAGTACGGCAGCGACATGTTTCCCTGCTTCACCGCCTCGAGGTTTAGGTGCAGGTAGTTATCCGTCTGCTGCTGCCACAGCCGCACCGCGGTATCGCTCACGTTGTCCTCGTGCACGAGGTCGAGCTCGTGGATGGCAAAGTAGTTGGTGTTGCTTACACCCTCCACCCAGGAGGGCAGCGTGTCGTTCGCCGTGTACGCCTTCGAAATAAGGTCCGATTCGGTCCGCACGATGGTGCCGCCGTACTCGTTGAACAGGTCCGTGATGGCCACGTCGCGGTTCACAAAGTAGTCGTCGTTCATGTACACGTGCACCGCCGTTATGTTCCGCACGCGCCACAGCTGCTGCTCGATGGCGTGGGTGTTCACGGTCAGACGGCCGAGTGTGTGCATGATGGCGTCCTGGTGCACCGTCGTCAGCCGCAGGTGCGTCCCGCGCGTCCGCAGCGCCTGCACCGTCGCGTCCCCGCACACGCCCGCAAGGAAGTTCTTCGCGCCGTCCACCCAGGTCGGGTGGTGCCCCGGCGACACAATCACCACGCGGCCGCGGTGCCACCCCACGTGCTGCTCCACGCTGCGGATGCTGTGCCGCAGCTCATCGGTCTCGCGGTCGCGGTCTGAAACCGACGCCGCTGCACGACTCCGCAGCATCTCAAACACCTCTGTGTTTGTCTTCGCCTTCTGCATGGGTGTGGTGCACAGCTCGGTCACCCCTTTGCCGTCGAGCACCGCGCCGTGAATCATGAGCTGCATTTCCACGCCATGCAGGTAGGCGCCACAGTAGGTGAGGGAGAGACGCCGGTAGGCGTGTTGCAGCTCCGTGCCGTTTGCAAAGGTGTAGAGCAGCATGCTGTCGCCATATAGCGCCTCGAGTCGTGTACGCAGACGCGCGGCGTGTTCACCCTGAGCAGCCGCCTCTGCGTGCGGTGGGAGAGGCTCGACTAGTGGTACCGGGGGCGTGATGCTCACCGTCCAAAGTCTCTCCGGCTCGCGTGGCCACACCGTCCCCGGCACCGTCGCCGCAAACTCGGCCTCCTCCAGAAAGGACAGGTACTCGCGCACCACGATCTGCGTCCACGGGTGCTCCCAGGTGAGGGCGATCACCAGCAGAGCGAGGAGAAGCAGCGTGAGCAGCAGCGCGAAGAAGAGAGCGGGAGCGGCGTAGCAGAGAAGGTTGCGCGTGCGCAGCCAGCGGTACCAGAAGAGAAGGGAGGGAGGCCCAGGTCGGCGGCAGGCATTGTAGACCTCACGGCAGAGGTGGACCGCCGCATGCCAGGAGGCGCGCCACGACGGCACATGCGCTACCCGAGGTGCAGCCGCAGCAGCGGTGGTGGCGGGGACAGAGATGCGGACAGACTCGTGGCGGGTACTCTTCCCCTCCTCCGGCGGGCAACGTGGTCGCAACGCATGCATGCGCAGGACAGAAGCAGAAGAGAGAGAGAGGTGCAAGGAGCACAATTATCTCGTGGTCAAATGTTCGTGCAAAGCCACGAGTGCTCTCTGTGAGCCGTGCAAGGGCACCCAAATAAAAAGGTGTGTGTGTGTGTGTGTGTGTAAGTTGTGGGTGCTTCAACGGGCGCAGAAGAAAAGAGAAAAACGTTGCCGCGTTGAGGGTCGCTCCTTCTCTCGGCACCTTGGGCAGCTTCGTGACACCGTTTAGAAAGAGAAGGAGAGAATAGGGGAGAGAGCATAAGAGAGCGGCGGATGAATCAGAGAGCAGCAACGGTACCTCCTGTGCATCAACATAAACAAACAATGTTAAACCATAAGGCTCAATGTAACGGCTCACAGCAAGGATAGAGGAAAAAGAAAAAAACGCTGCGTCTTCGCTTATCGGCAAAGAGAGGACGTGAAGAGTGCTTCTCTTGATGGAACGCCTCACAGCGTCAGTCTTGACAGCCACCTTCAAGAACAATTTAGCAGCTTAAGAAACATGGGAAGCCCAACAAAGGATTGCAGGCACAACCATAGGGCACATCCTCGCCCAATGGCCGCCGATGCACGACATCACTGTCAACAAGCCATCAGAGTCGTGCAAGTACCCTTCTTCCTTACTTTGTGTGTTCTACTACTGAAGTCAACGACGAGGACACGAACCGATACCCCATCGGTCAGCCTGAGATTGAAAAAAAACCCCTCGTATAAGTATTATGGCGGCACACTGCCGAATATGTGAAAAAATGAAAAAAGGGAACCTCATTGTTATTTTCTGGCCTCGCCGCCAACACTCACCCCAACACAAACACCTTTCGCCGTTACACCAAATAATAAATGAGATTTGATACAGCAGGACGACACCAAAGAGTTTGGTGCGATACGGCTGCACGTGGTGCCGGCAAGAGTGGGGGAGCACACACGTGAAGGCAGAGAGCGATGAACACTCACGAGACGCACGCAGAGTCACACGCGAAAACCCGAACGTTCACGCCCATCGACACCCTGCCCGTCCCCCGTTTTATGTCGCATTATTAGGGATCCACCCACTTCACGGGTGCCTTCATGTCCTCGTACGCCTCCACCGGCAGCGGGTACGTCGCCAGCAGGTCGTTCTCCGACGCACCACCGATCCAGTGCACAGCCTTCGCCGCAGCGTCCTCGCGGGCAAGCACCAGCACCACGTCGCCGTCCTCAGGCCCCACACGCACAGCGCGGAAGTCCTCCAGTGCAAGCGTCTGCCCAGGCATCGCAAGGGCGTCACGCAGCGCCGCAGCACTCGCCACCGGCGCACCCGGCGACCGCGCATCCACCACGAAGCCGCGCACGCGCAGTGGTTCAGCACCCATTCCACACGTCGCCGGCAGCTCCACACCACCCGAAAGCTCACCGATAACACGCGCTGCCAAATCAGATATGCTCTCCCCACGCGGAGAGTCTCCTACGCTCAGCTGACGGCTAGGAGAGCACTGCGTAGCTGGAAGAGCGCTGATGATGCGATGCCCCAGGCGAGCACGGGTGTCCCGCAGCGACTCGTCGCTCTCCCCGTCGCCGTGGCGCTGCACCGCAACGTGCACGCGGCCGCGGTGGTGACCAGCAAAGGCCAGCGGAAGGCTGCGCACCAGCGGGCACACACCCTCCTCGTACGAGACGAGGCCCACCACCGGCAGCGCCATCAGCTGCCGAAAGAGCTTTGTGAAGGGGTTGCGCGGCCCTTTTGGATCTGCAACGTCAATGGCCTCCAGGTAAGCCGGCGTGGGATACTGTCGGCGGAGAAACTCGCGCACCTGATTCGCCGCCTCACTTGATGTAAAGCCCGCGTTGATGTTGAAGTAAAGTGCCTGGCCGCTCGTCGCACGCTCCATCGCCTTGCGATTGGCGTCCAGATCGTCCTGTGCCCGCATGTACACCACCTCCGACGCCGGGCTGCGCAGGAGCGTCGCCGGCGCACATCCGTCTTCGTTGTCGAGGAATATTGATGCCGGGCTAACGTACTTCTCGAGGTGGCGTCGGAACTCGGCGCTCAGGCGCTCCTGGAAAAACGGTGCCGACACCGCTGGCAGGGTGTGCAGCCGCTCCTTCGTGTCCGCCGCCGCCATGACGCTCGCGCGATGCAACTCGAGCAGGTAGGGCAGAAACTGGGCAGACGCCTCCCAGGGCCGCGCCATGATGAAGGCGTTGTACAAGAAGGGCACGAAGTAGTCGCGCGCCATGCGCTCGCGGTGGCGCAGCTGCAGCGGAGCGAAGTCCTCCCTGAAGCGCACCGAGAAGTGGCGGAACATGTTCGTGCAGTAGACGAACGGTGCGTGGGTGGCGTAGTAACGCTGCAGCACGCCCGTGTGCTCGCCTTCGGCTAAAGGCCGTGTCGCCACAGGGGGCTCCAGCGCCGCCTCCCAGTAGAAGGACGTGTTGGCCGCTAGTAGCAGCTCACGGAAGCTCAGCACGTGCTGCGCCTCCCGCTCCATCGCTGCCTCGTCCGCTAACAGCGGGCGTCTCTTGCCAGCCAGCCGCTCTGCCTTTGCCTTTACGCTGGCGAGCAACCGACGCCACGCGCTTGTCTTATCCTCCAACTGCAGCACCCTCGACCAGTACTGCATCAAGGACGCTGGCAGGTAGTCCTCCTGCGTGTACTCGAGGTGCTCGATGTTGAAAAGCTCGACATTGGCGACGCCCTCCGCCCACGACACGGTGTTCCCGCCCCGCTTGCCTGCCTTCACCGCTGCTGCCTCGGTCCGCACGATGGTGCCGCCGTACTCGTTGAACAGGTCCGTGATGGCCACGTCGCGGTTCACAAAGTAGTCGTCGTTCATGTACACGTGCACCGCCGTCGTGTTCCGCACGCGCCAGATGTGCTGCTCGATCACGTGCGAGTTCGCGGTGAAGCGCATCCCGTACGGCATGATGGCGTCCTGGTGCACCGTCGTCAGCCGCAGGTGCGTCCCGCGCGACCGCAGCGCCTGCACCGTCGCGTCCCCGCACACGCCCGCAAGGAAGTTCTTCGCGCCGTCCACCCAGGTCGGGTGGTGCCCCGGCGACACAATCACCACGCGGCCGCGGTGCCACCCCACGTGCTGCTCCACGCTGCGGATGCTGTGCCGCAGCTCATCGGTCTCGCGGTCGCGCTCATCCACCGCCTTGGCAGAGGCAGGGCCGCTAAAGCGCTCAAGAAAGGCCGCGTTGTTAAGGTTTTTCATGGTCCGATAGTAAGCACAGTCGCGCGCTAAGGTATCGAGAACATCTGGTATTGGTGTGGTGGTAGGCGGTGCCCCTTCCGCCGGACGGTCCGCCTCACCACCGTCGACTTCAAGCCCTGCCTCACCAGCGCCGTGTGGCCGTACGGGAGTGAGAAAGAACGCTTCTTCCAGCGCCAGAATGCGCGGCCCGCAGCGCATTCGGAGGTTCTTGCGGTAGTAGTGGTTCGCCTCCGTCCCATTCACAAAGCTGTAGATGAAGTCCAGATCATCATACCGCTCGTACAACTCTGTTGCGGTGTACGTGCGCCAGAGGGTCTTGAGGTGAGGCAGCGGCGGGGTGCCGAGCTGGCGGGTAATCGTGAGCCCATCAATCACCGCCTCCAGCGGCCGTGGCAGCGGCGCGCTCAGCGTCGTGTCGAGGCGGAAGGCGTTGGGGTCGCGTGCACCTTCAACGATGCGAGACGGGTCCCGCCGCACTCCGGCATTCACGACAGCCGCACGCCGCGCTTCAACCGCCGCGTACAACTCCCGCTGCTTTGCCTGCTCTGAAGCGTTCAAATCTGCGTAGGCGAGGCTCGGCGTACTAAAGTGCACATCGCTGCGGGTGTCTCGTCCCCAGGCGTCGATAGAAGAGTGGCTATGCTCATTGGCTGTGCTGTCCGAAAAGAGAGAAAACAGCATTACGGCCAGCAGCGCGGCCTCAACCACGACGTAGCTAACGATGGCGAGAGTGCAGAGGAACGCGAGGAGAACGGCGCAGCCGCGACCGGCCCGCTCCGACCCGCAGAGGCGGCCGAGACGCCCGCCCACCCGCATGACGCAGAGCGAGTAGAAGGATGCATACCGCATCCGCACCGTCCGCTTCATGGTAGGCAACGGGTTTTTTTCCTTTTTTGTGTGTATTTGCACAGAGCAAAATGCGCGATGCCGGCAAGCAATCAAGCGTACACTTACAACACAAGCAGCAGAGAAATAGAAGGAAATTGAAAAATACACGGGGAGAAAGATGGGGCTGTCTTCTGCTGTGTGCTTGGCGTGCAGGTAGAACCGCAAAACACACGTCTTTGCTTTGTTGTATTGTTTTCGATATTTGCGTGCGCTTCGTGATTACACTGTGTCGAGACGAAAGAACGAAACAAAAAAAAAACGCAGCCGGTTCCGATGACGCAGCTGCGCTAAGTAATTTTATTTTATTTTGTGACGCGAAACTTCCTCTAAGCAACTCCTACATCAACGGCTTAACAAGCAGTAGTTTAAATCCTTCTTTTTTTTTTTTGGTACGACCTCGATATATAAAAGCGGTGCCCACGTTTTTGGCTTCTATTTCCCCCACGTGCCGTAAGCGTCAAATTAACGACTTCCACTGCACCCCCTGCTCCTTCTCTCTCTCTGCACGTGCTGGGAGGTGGAAGGTGACACAGACTCGCGCGCGTCGTCACTAGCCTGTATGACCGCGAAAAAAAAAAAATAGAAGAGAAAGAAAAAAGCCTAGTAAATTTCAATGAACAGGAAAAAATGAGAGGGTTGAAAGGAAATAAATTCTATGGAGATGAGCTGCACGGCAGAAAAGGTGTAGCAAATATCAAATAACGAGGGCAGGAAAGAATGAGAAGGAAGCGCACTACTAAGCTTACTGTGAAAAAGAAAAAACACAGAGGAAGAGGAAAAAAAGATGTAACCTTTTGAGGTACCGCTGATCTCACGATAAATGACAGAAGCAGATCGAAGATCAACAACTTCACAAAAAAATGAAGGAGTAACAGACAGATGCACTCAAACGCAGATGCTTCCTGCAAATTGAGAAAACAAAATCGTCGATAAGAAGTCGAATACTTCTTATCTGGTAGCGGCACGGTGACGGTGTGCGGAAGAGAGGAGGAAGAGCTTCGTAATGCTGTCTTCCGCCTGCTAAGTCCCGTCTTTGCTTCCTGTGTAAATGTCGCACTTCGCGTAGAATATGCAAACGGCAGAACCAAAAAAAAAGGATTGGAGAGGAGAGAGGAAGAGTAGTAGGTGAGATGCGTGGAAGCGCACACGGCGACACAAACACAAATTAAAAAAAATCAGTGACCCCTTCCTTACTACTGGAAATTCAACAAGAAGTGCAGCTGCTTCACGTCAAAGAGAGGGAAATAGACGTGAGAGTCGTCTGTGCCACTCGTGTACACTTTCAATTGCACAGCTCTCATTCAGCCTATGAAGGGTGGAAAGCCTACATAGAAGAAATTAAACACAACTCCAATAAACTCATCCTTTCATCCTTTTGCCTCGACTAGACGGCCAAGAAGCCCATCACCACTGCCCTGACCATCGCCTCCTTCTTGACTTCCTCCCTAACGTCTTTACCCTACAATCATTCTTTTATTTTTTTTTTAATAGTGGGCAGTAAAGACGATCGCGGAAAGCAAAAAATAAAAAAGAAAGGGTTAAGTTGTTGTTCCTTTTTCGAGACAAAAAGAAACACTGGCCGCTGAACAGCAACAAAAAAATAGAAACAAATGACCCTTTAAAAAAACCGCCAGAGATAAATACCATGACAGTACCCCGAAGCCTCTCCGCGAAAGACCTTTTCGATCAACACCTACATTTTACATCGTGCCTCACAGGACAACGCTGCCGTAGAAAACAGTGTCGCTACTCTCCCTTCCACGACTCCCACACTCTTTCTCAGAGACATATTGCTTAATATTATGCGTCCCTTCGTATTAGTGCGCGTTGTGTGAACCTTTTTTTCTTCACGTCGCCTTGTTCACCCCACTCAGTGCACTAACTACGCGCCAACACACCTGCATAACCGACAAAACGCACATTGCTGTAGACGGCATACCCTGTCAACACGCCAGCCCCCACCAATTCACTCCACTACCAGCGAGCACCATATATAAGTAGGAGCTCCGCAGACCATGTCCTGCCTTGCACAGCACAGCTACTCACAGCGCCCGCTGCGTTTACTTCAGCCTTTCAGTTTGCTCACTTTACGGCTGCGACCACCGCAGCGGCGCACTCATGTCCTCGTACGCCTCCACCGGCAGCGGGTACGTCACCAGCAGGTCGTTCTCCGACGCACCACCGATCCAGTGCACAGCCTTCGCCGCAGCGTCCTCGCGGGCAAGCACCAGCACCACGTCGCCGTCCTCGGGCCCCACACGCACAGCACGGAAGTCCTCCAGCGCAAGCGTCTGCCCAGGCATCGCAAGGGCGGTCGGCAGCGCCGCTCGACTCGCCACCGGCGCACCCGGCGTCCGCGCATCCACCACGAAGCCACGCACGCGCAGCCCCGCAAGCCCACCGCCGCACGTTGCCGGCAGCTCCACGCCAGCGCCGTCACCGTCAACAAGCACACGCGCAGCAGCATCCGATACGCTCTCACCACGCGCTGAAGCCCCAACACTCACCCGAGAGCCGTACGCACACCGCAGAGCAGGCATCGCGGTCACGACGCGGTGTTCCAGGCGAGCACGGGTGTCCCGCAGCGCCTCGTCGCTCTCCCCGTCGCCGTGGCGCTGCACCGCAACGTGCACGCGGCCGCGGTGGTGACCAGCAAAGGCCAGCGGCAGGCTGCGCACCAGCGGGCACACGCCCTCCTCGTACGAGACGAGGCCCACCACCGGCAGCGCCATCAGCTGCGCAAACAGCGACTGCAGTGCAACGTCGGCAGCAGCCGGCACGCCAGTCGTCGTCGTTGTCACGTCCTCTCCTGCATCTTCTCCGTCCGCCTGCATCTCCTCCGCAACCGCTGCGGCAGCAGGTGCTTCCAGATACACAGGAGTCGGGAACTTCTCATGAAGAAACTGGCGCAGCTGATCCGCAGCTTCACTTGATGTAAAGCCCGCGTTGATGTTGAAGTACAGCGGGTTCGTCCTGGCAATATTCGCCATCACCCCCTCGTTTAACGTCAAATTGTTCATGAACTTCGCGTAGGTGCACTCAGACGCGTCCGCACCACCACGCAGGGAGGCCGGTGCACACCCGTCGAAGTTGTCTAGCGAGATGTTCAGGACCGGTGTCATCGCCATCAACTGCATTTTTCGGCTGCGGTGCAGCTGCAGCAGGTAGGGCAGGAACTGCGGCGACGCCTGCCACGGACGCGCCATGATGAAGGCGTTGTACAGGAAGGGAATAAAGAGGTCACGTGCCATGCGCTCACGATGGTAGAGCGAGGCAAGGGCAAACTCACGCTCGTAGCGGGTCCCCAGGAAGCGGAACATGTTCGTGCAGTACACAAACGGCGCGTGGGTGGCGTAGCGGCGGTGGCGGCGCGGCCGCAGGGGGGTCTTGTTCATCGGCCCCGCCGGGAAGTTGCGGCCGATGTGTACCGCGTCGTCTGCGTTGGATGCCCGCACAACAGGCAAGGACCCAGACGGTGCGGTGTCAAAGCCGAGACGATTAAAGTTGCCCCACATGGTGATCAAATCCTCTGGGATGTAGTCCTCGTGATGCACGTCCAGCTCTTGGATGTTGAACTGCTGGCCGTGCAGCACGCCTTGCTGCCACGATGGACTCCCATCGGCAACGGAGCCGAACTTCAGCATTCCTGCCTCGGTCCGCACGATGGTGCCGCCGTACTCGTTGAACAGGTCCGTGATGGCCACGTCGCGGTTCACAAAGTAGTCGTCGTTCATGTACACGTGCACCGCCGTCGTGTTCCGCACGCGCCAGATGTGCTGCTCGATCACGTGCGAGTTCGCAGTGAACCGCATCCCGTACGGCATGATGGCGTCCTGGTGCACCGTCGTCAGCCGCAGGTGCGTCCCACGCGTCCGCAGCGCCTGCACCGTCGCGTCCCCGCACACGCCCGCAAGGAAGTTCTTCGCGCCGTCCACCCAGGTCGGGTGGTGCCCCGGCGACACAACCACCACGCGACCGCGGTGCCACCCCACGTGCTGCTCCACGCTGCGGATGCTGTGCCGCAGCTCATCGGTCTCGCGGTCGCGGTTGTCCACCCCAAGGTGGACGGCGGAGGCAACAGCGGTGAGAAGCTCCCCGACGGTGTTCATGTGGCGAATAGTGGTTCCGAGGCGACTGGGCCAACACCGCAGCACCGCGAAGGGTGTCGTGGGTGGCATCGCTGCGGTCTCGGTGGGCTCCAGAGAAGTCTCAGCGCCGGGCGTTGGTGTTGTCTCAGCGGGAGCCGTAGTCGTGGGAATGAGGAAGGTGGGATAGGCTCGATCGTAGGAGTCCGCCTCGGCCTTTAAGATGGCCGGCAAGCACCCACCCCGCACCTCCTTGCGGTACTCGTGGTTGAGCTCGCTGCCGTTCACAAAGCTGTAAATGAACGTTGTGTTCTGGAACTTCTCAAGCAGCTCTGCTGGGGTGAAGGTGTAGCGGTTGATGAAGAGTCCAGGAAGGAGGTCGGGCTCCTCCGGCGCGTACTCGCCCTCCTCGCGCTGATTCTGAAGGTTGCTGTTAAAAGTGTTCGGGCGTTTGGTGCGGGGGTCCTGCGGCGTCTCCGACACCATCGGCGCTAGGGACGTATTGTCATCAGCAGCAGCAGGGGCTGCGGTGGTGGGCGGCGGCGACTCGCCATTCCCGGGGCGGGGGCTCGGCAGTGGAGTTGCGGGTACGGTATTCGAGCTGTTGCGGTTCACTTTGGTTCCAGCAACCGAGCCGTGCGGCAAAGCAGGACTTTTTTCCCTTGGTGTGGCATCGATTGCGTTGGTAGCGTAACGCGAGTAGAGCACCATAAAGACACAGCAAACACAGAGAAGACCGAGCACGCGAAGAGAGAGGGAGAGAAAGCGCTTCGGTTGGAAGCGGCGGCCTTTGCGCAAGCGTCCGTGAAGGCCCAGCGCATCCGTGACGCTGCCGAAGTCGGAGAAGTGCACCGTGTCGTCTGCTGGCGCCTTCCCCTGATGGCGATTCCGCTCGTGTGCCAGCATCGTTGCGTCACTCAATTACAATAACGCTATAGTAGTGTCTTTGCCTTGCTCCCTTTTTTTTCTTTTGTGAATGTCCTCGAGATAGAAAGGAAGCACTGTTTTTTATCTTTTGTATGTGTGTGTGTGTGTGTGTTGTGTTGCGCTCTCTGATAAGCACCTCTGGAAGACCAAAAGTAGTGTAAGTGAGGGGATAATTATGCGCGCCAGAAGTAACACAAGGGGAGGGGAAAGGTAGTGGGGGCAACGAGCTACACAATAAAAAAAATGAGACAATTAAGTTTGGTGCCACAACCACAAGTGGCGCATAGTTTTTTCGTCACAACGGAAAAAAGAAAAAAAAGGAGGACTGGTAGCCAGGAGAAAAAAAAAGAGCTGGACGTATTTGCGCTCGTTCCTCACGCTTCTCTTATCAGCACTGCTACGACAGCCAAGACGGATGAAGAAGAAATAAAAAAAATGAGAAATATACTCGTCCACGCTACGAGTGGTGTGTCCGCTTTAGATTAAGGATTAAAGGAAGCGGCGAGTTGCGCACACTCCTTCGCGGGAGAAAAAACAAACACTTTGGAAGCTGAAAAAAAAAAAACAATTTGTGTTGCTCAACTCTTGCTGCTTTATATGTTTTTTTTTTTTTAGCTTCGCTTTTCTATACGACAATGAAAAGCGAGTGAGCCTGGGCTGTAGAGCGGTGAAATGAAGGAGAAAAAATAGGGATGCATGTGGGGTGAAGCGAAGAAGTGAAGCGCGGACAGAGAAATACACTTAATGCTACATAAGCGGCTTCTATCGCACCGAAGCACAGACACGCACACTTACATCTGCGAGTAGCACGAGGCACAAGGATGCGCTGACAGCGAGCTGCCGATTATTCTCAAAGGCAGAGAAGCAAAGGTGCAGGTGCAAAGCAGCGCATGCGCCTTTTCTTTTCCTCTTTTCACTACGTGGGTTCTGAATTACTGACCGCACACAACGCCATGATGATTTCCATCTTTCAGCCAGATGAGCACTATACGCCATATACTCCCGCCAAGTAGCGTTCGCTGTTAAAGACTCTCAAATAGCCGAAGGTTGTAATTTACAATTCTCCTCTTTTTTTTTTTGTGTGTGTGTACGCAGCCACGTAATTTTACTTTTTCTTGGGAGGTGTGAGTGCTTGTGGTAGCTAAACAGGTAGCAAAAAATGCAAATAATGCAAAAAAAAAGGAATAAGAGAAGTATCGTAGCCAACAAATTAAAAAGATTCAGAAAGGTTGGGCACTCTATTATCATCGGCATGTTTCGCCTCTTTTTTTTTTCTCCTCTGTTGCATGAAGGACCACCTTGGTCACACAAACTCACACAAAAACACAAACACACGTGCGCTGAAAGACTCCGCTACGCTCCCGAGTCAGAAAGCAAACAAAGAGCGTACTCATGCATTAATAAAATGGAAACAAAAAACTTGAGCGGTACTTGGGGGTCGTAAAGTAAAAGCTCGGCGGTCCTGCAGAGAACTCCTCCCTCGCGAGTTGGTGATCCATGTTGCCTTCCCACCTGTCATTCAAACAAAATAAAAAAGAAAAACGAAGAACACACACGCTGGGGAAAAAAAAAAAAGCTATCGGAGCTGGAAAAAAAAAATGAGACACAAAAGAAAGCTTTGTGAGAGATAGAAGGGAAGAGCACTACACATGCATGTCTTTACGACGTTGAATGAAAAGCAATAAGTTCACAGAGAGGAAGAGGAAAACCACACGATTGAAATAATAATAAAAAAGAGCGGTGGATATCGTGCCTCAACTACGCTGAGAGCCCACGAGTCGTGTGCGCACGCGTGGAGCTGTGGCTGTGCTTTATTTCACATGGCCTTTGCTCCTGCGTCGCTCGTCACAAGTGGGATTGGAAAAAAAAAAAAAGACGAAAAGGAGAAAAGAAGAAAAATGAAAACAGATAGCTTGAAAGAAGGAAGGGGGGACAAAAAACGTTAGCGCTCCTCTTACCAGAGACGACAGGAATGCCAGCAGCACCTCCCTCTCCGAGTAGCGGTGAAAAAAAAAAAAGCTAAGAAACAAAGTAGAATCGAGCGAGGACCACTTGGAAAAAATAAGGGATAAAAAAAGAGAGAGAGAAAGAAAAACTGATTTACCTCGCAGACACTTATCGAAGTCATGCAGCTTGTGCCTTTTAAAAAAAAAAAGGTCCAGAGTGATCCTACACACACACAAACGGGAAATCTCCGCTTCACGGAGTGGCTTGTGTTAGAGGTAGAACTCACATATTTACGCCGAGCGCATACACAGAGAGAGAAATTCCTTTCAGTAATAAAAAATAAGAGCGACGCACATTAGAGTAACACTGAATAATTATGATAAAAATTGTTTCGTGAAGAGAGCCGCGAGCACCGACTTTGCTAGCCGAACCTTTGTTTTTTTTAAAACTCGCAACGGAGCTTAGGTGGCAACAGCAAGAATTCGGAAGAAAAGAAACACAGCGCTTTACAAGCTGGCAGCCACCTCGGCCGCAAAAGAGAAGTAAAAAGGGGAAATTTTGAATTCATTCAGAGATAAAGAAGTAACGCGCGGAACAGTATGAAGATGCTAGAGAGCACCGCGCCATCTCTTCTTCGAGAACGACAGGTGCAGCGCGAACGAGCATCCTTTAAAAGAAAAGGAGTTTTAGAAAAAAAAAAGGCACACTGTTTCGTCATTCGTGAAAGCATGGCGTCCACCAACTATATTTTTTGTCCCTCTCTCATTTTGTCTACTTGCAGCTGGCGTAGTTGCCCGATTAGCATGCAATCGCCCCATGACATGCGTCGCTCGTGCCTATCAGGCGTTCGGTCCACCACTGCATCTACGCAGCGCGCATTGTTTTCTATTGTCTTTTCAACATGAGATTCTCTGGCAAACAGAGACTGAACATTTCATTGCGCTGATATTTTTTTCTTTATTTTTCGCAGGCGTGTGAGTGTGTGTGTATGTGTGCTTGATTTATCACAGTCGTTAGCTTTCTTTCTTTCAACGAGTTTCTTTTTTTTTTCCTTACTCAATACATATTCGCGGTCCAATTGTGCAACGATGTGGAGCGGCGCTTTACGAAGACATCAAAAACACATACACAAACATACACACACACACACACACACACACCATTAAAGCACACCACTCGTACGAGGAGAGTGAATGACGAAGAGGAGAAGGGAGGAGAGAGAGAGAGAGAGAAAGCAGAAAGACAACAACAAAAAAAAATGAGAAAGTCAACAATAGTAATAAAAGCGCACGACTAGTTGTGAAAGACCAAATTTTAAAAAAAGGCATTCACAATTGTTTGATGCGAAGCCGATTACCCGGAGCGTGAGTCGTGAGGGATACCCTTTGGAGGCACGCGAAGGGGGGCATCGCGGATATTAGAAAAGGAGTCTCCCGCCACCGCTGGCGCCGACGACGACACTGCAGGCGGCGACGGTAGTGGGGACGCAAAAGAAGGGGCAGCAGAAGTGGACGGCGGCGCAAACGTTTCATTGTCATCGACGTCTTCGCGGTCGTCGTTCGCGCCTAGCTCCGCCGCCGCCGCCCCGTCACGTCCCGCCGTCGCAGCAGCAGCAGCCGCGTCATCGACTCCTCCCTGCGCGGCAGCAGGGGCGTAGCGTGGACGCCCAATAGCGGCCTGCTCCTGCAGACGCCGCCGCAGCACATCTGCCCAGAGCTGCTTCGTGTACTCCGCCTCCTCCAGGCGCCGCTTCGCGTCGTGCATGCGTCGTGCCCGCTGACTCGCCGACTCGAGCGGTTGGTAATCTGCGGCGTAGAAGAGCCCCACCACGATAATCAGCACCAAGCTCGCGAGCAACACGGGCAGGAGACGACAGCGACGGCGCCGCGGTTCTGCCCGGGAACCGCACGCAGCGTTGGACGCGATGGAAACCACCTCCACCGCCGCCACCGCAGCCGGCTCCTCGTCGTGGCCGCGACGCCGCACCTGTGACAGCCGCTCCGTCATGCCACTCATGCCTCTCTCCGGCCACACCTCTACAACGGACGACGACAGCGACGGCATTGGACACCGACCACTTGCCAGCAAAGACATTTATATATCGCAAACGAAAATAAAGGAAAGACAGTATAAACTAAGAGAAAAAAAAACCTGCCTAAGAGAAGCAATGCAAGAAGAGAGAGGAAAAACAAACTACAAAAAACAAGAAAAAAAATTCAGAAGAGAGAAGAGAGGTACGTTTTTTTTTTTCCAGTTATGTCGACTGCCTTCCCGCAAAAAGAAAAGGAGAAAAGAAGCAGAACCTAATTTTTTTTTACTTCAAAAGTTAAAGAGTAGCGATCCACACGAAGAACGTACGCAGGTGAACACGGACAATAGAAAAAAGGATATAAGGCGGGTCAGTGATTAGGAAAAAGAAGGGAAAAGGAAAATTATACTGGTTGTCACTTTTTTTCTTAGGATAAGTGGGATAAAAGGTAGAAAAATGAGGTGTACAAGCGTGTCTATCCAGTGGGCCGAAAGACAGCGCAGAAAGGTATTGCAAAGAACTGTCGCTGGTGTCTTCGAGACTGTCTGTTTAACCTCCTCAGTGGTATAGGTTGTAGCCAAAAAAAAATGGAACAGGGTAAGATAGCAAGACGGCGCGACGGGCGAGGAGGTGATGCACGTGTATGTGTGCACGAACCGAGTTGCAAGAGTACCACCACACTGTAAGCCCGTGCGCACACCGAGAGGAAGAGTGAGAGTCCACGAAGGGCACCACGTTTATAGAAAAAATGCACCGCAGAGATTCTACTTAGTCGAACTGAAAAAAAAAAATGGAGACGTAGAAATAATGAAACAAGACTCAAGATGAGGCGCCACCGGCCGTTGATTTCCCGCAGCGCCGAAGCAGACTCAAAGAGTTGCACGAATCAAGTCGAAAAAGTATAGTCTTGATCACAAATGCGAGCTGGATTTGGACTCGTGGCTTTTTTTTTATCCGCTTTCGGCCAGCAACGCTTCCTTGAATTCCTTTTTTTCGGGCTTTCCTACTGCTACTTCGTTCTCTTCCGGCCGTAGTCAACACTTTTTTCACCGAGATGCACCGCACACACACACAAGCTCACTTTTAAAAAAGCTGCGCCTGTTGCAATGGATGTGTGGAAGACCCCGTCGCGGAAAAAAAACCCGGAGAGAAGGAAGAAGCCGGACTTCTGTTCAGTTTCCACTGTGTTGCCGTTGGGCGTCTTGCGTAAAGAAGAGCCCCAAAATAAAGTACTAAGTCCCCTTCAGCTAGCAGAAGAAAATCGAACGGACACACTTGTTCACGTGCCCGCTAAAATTTGTGTAATACCACGCATGTTTGTAATGCACGAAGGACAGATTGTGTGTGCGCACGATATGTATTGTTGTTTGTCAGCGGGTCGTGTGTCCCAATCCAAGACGACACCAGAAAAGTAAAAAAGAAAGAGAAGAGGAATAGAAGGAGATTCATATAGAGTGGGATTGAAGGTATGAGTAAGGGTGTTTGAAAAGGAAGGCACGTGTTGCGTATGAGATACAGTCGTTGACGGAAAACAAACGACTAAATTTCTAAAAAAAAAAAGCGAGAAGACAAGTTACAATCTTTGTTTCGTCTTTTTCTGCTTCAAAGGAAAGAAAAAGAGTAGCTGTGGCATTTTTTCACCTACACTTCCACTTAAGAGAGAAGAGCTGCCAATAATTTCTCTTTTCTTTCAGTCTCTATTTCTCTTTCGCAGATAATCTCACTCTCACCAGGCAGGTAGCACCTACCTTCCTTACACTGCCATTGAGCTGAATCTTTTGTTTCTCCTCCGTCTCCGCTTACAAGTTTGCCTTTGTCTGCTGCTCACAACGTACCACCGCAACCGTGGCTTATTAAATAAAAGACAGATGAAGTCAGAGCAAGGTCGCCACGTGAATGCCGTTGCACCACCGCCGCGGCTCACCCACGCCCGTCACTGCTCCGAGATATACTACGTCACAGAAGCGACACGGAACAGTAAAAAAAAAAAAAAAATACCGAGCCGACAAAAAAAAAAAGAAAACTAAAATCAATAAATAAACAAATATGCACAATAAAACCTATTGGACCTCTTCGCAGCACCTCCAACACACTTCCGCCACCCTCAGCAAGTAACACTCCGACTTCTTCCGTGCCCACTTTTTAAAGGAAAAAAGGGAGAGCATCCCGCTCGACCAAAACACGATGAGCGACCGACAGTCATAAGTACCTGCCCTGAATCTACACAGCACAGCTACTCGCAGAGCGCGCTGCGTCTAGTTTTGCCTTTTGAATTCTCAATTTAAGGCTGCGACCACCGCAGCGGCGCACTCATGTCCTCGTACGCCTCCACCGGCAGCGGGTACGTCGCCAGCAGGTCGTTCTCCGACGCACCACCGATCCAGTGCACAGCCCTCGTCGCAGCGTCCTCGCGGGCAAGCACCAGCACCACGTCGCCGTCCTCAGGCCCCACACGCACAGCGCGGAAGTCCTCCAGCGCAAGCGTCTGCCCAGGCATCGCAAGGGCAGTCGGCAGCGCCGCAGCACTCGCCACCGGCGCACCCGGCGTCCGCGCATCCACCACGAACCCGCGCACGCGCAGCCCCGCAAGCCCACCACCGCACGTCGCCGGCAGCTCCACGCCAGCGCCATCGCCGTCAACAAGCACACGCGCAGCAGCATCCGACACGCTCTCACCACGCGCTGACGCCCCAACAGTCGCGCGCGCGCCGTACCCACACAACGGTGTCGGAATCGCACTCACAACGCGGTGCTCCAGGCGAGCACGGGTGTCCCGCAGCGACTCGTCGCTCTCTCCGTCGCCGTGGCGCTGCACCGCAACGTGCACGCGGCCGCGGTGGTGACCAGCAAAGGCCAGCGGCAGGCTGCGCACCAGCGGACACACGCCCTCCTCGTATGAGACGAGGCCCACCACCGGCAGCGCCATCAGCTGCGCAAACAGCGACTGCAGTGCAACGTCGGCAGCGGCGGTGGCGTTTACCGACTCCCCATTTTCCAGATACACAGGAGTCGGGAACTTCTCATGGAGAAACTGGCGCAGCTGATCCGCAGCCGCATCAGAGTTGAAGCCCGCGTTGATGTTGAAGTACAGCGGGTTCGTCCTCTTCACACGCGCCACCACCTCCTCGTTCCGCGTCAGGTTGTTCATGAATTTCGCGAACAGACACTCGGAGCCGTCCGCACCGGCCAGCAGCGTCGCCGGCGCACACCCGTCGAAGTTGTCCAGCGAGATGTTCACCGCCGGCGTCACCGTGCCCGTCCCCTCCAGCTCACGGCTGCGGTGCAGCTGCAGCAGGTAGGGCAGGAACTGCGGAGACGCCTGCCACGGACGCGCCATGATGAAGGCGTTGTACAGGAAGGGAATAAAGAGATCCGCTGAGCGCCGGCTGCGGTGGCGCAGCGCCGCGGCGGCAAACTCGCGCTCGTAGCGGGTCTCCAGGAAGCGAAGCATGTTCGTGCAGTACACAAACGGCGCGTGGGTGGCGTAGCGGCGTGGGCGACGGGGTGAAAGCGGCGTGCGAGGGAGCTGCGCGGGGCTGTACTGGTGCGCCACGTCCACGGCCTCATCCAAGGGAGGGGCTGGCATCGATACCAATCGACCATCAGCAGCGGCTGATGCGTTCAGCCGACCCAGCGTCTGCCACACGCTGATTAAGTCAGCGGGAAGCTCATCCTCGTGGCGCACGTCCAGCTCCTGGATGTTGAACTGCTGTGTGTGCAGCACCCCAGCCTTCCAGGATCCACCATTTTGGGGGAACGCGCCATCGCGCAAGAAGCCACCACCCGCCCGCACGATGGTGCCGCCGTACTCGTTAAACAGGTCCGTGATGGCCACGTCACGGTTCACAAAGTAGTCGTCGTTCATGTACACGTGCACCGCCGTCGTGTTCCGCACGCGCCAGATGTGCTGCTCGATCACGTGCGAGTTCGCAGTGAAGCGCATCCCGTACGGCATGATGGCATCCTGGTGCACCGTCGTCAGCCGCAGGTGCGTCCCGCGCGACCGCAGCGCCTGCACCGTCGCGTCCCCGCACACGCCCGCAAGGAAGTTCTTCGCGCCGTCCACCCAGGTCGGGTGGTGCCCCGGCGACACAATCACCACACGGCCGCGGTGCCACCCCACGTGCTGCTCCACGCTGCGGATGCTGTGCCGCAGCTCGTCGGTCTCGCGGTCGCGGTTGTCGGCGCCGTGGCGGGCATCGCCTTTCACTGTTGCCACCAGGTCCCCAGCCGTGACAAGAGACGTGTAGTTCCCCTGAAAGAACGAAGGAAGACAGTTCAAGCCTGCGAAGCCGTCGTGCAGCGCGGTGCTGCTGCCATTGAGGTAAAACGCGTTGGCGTGCTGCAACACCGTGGAGAGGCAGGCGTGGCGGACCGCTTTGCGGTACTCGTGATGCAGTTCGCTGCCGTTCACAAAGCTGTAGATGAAGTCGGTATCCCCAAACGTATGCAGCAGCTCGTCCGGTGTGAAGGTGCGTCGTGAGGGCTGCAGCCCAGGCAGACGGTCCGGCTCCTCCGGCTCGTACTCACCCAACTCAACGTGCGATCGCCTCTTCACGCTGTACATGTGAGGACGTGTCGTGCGGCGATCGGTGGCGCTCTCCTGAGCAGTGAGTGGCAAATTTGGCGTCGCAACCGTCAACTTCTCCGTTTGGGTATCGTCGTTGGGGTCGAGATCAGTGGGTGTTTGGTTCTTCTGCTCCTCCTCTGCATCTTCCTCGTACAAGGGGTGAAGGTCGTCGGATTCGTCGGAAAGGGTTGCAGATGCGTCCTTCGCGGATTGCTCCGCGATCGTAGAGTTGGCAGTGACGGAGGGATGAGAGTCCGTGACGTTTTTGCCCTCTTCGCGCTCCTCAGTGGCAGGAGAGGCCTCCGTTGTCGGCTCTGGGGTAGAAGGGACGGGCTCAGGATAGGTTGTGGCCGGTGCAGGGGGAACCACGACGGTGGAGGTAGGAGCCCTCGTTGTTGTTGTAGTCGTCGTTGTGGTTGTCGTTGTAGACGTCGTTGTAGACGTCGTGGTTGTCGAGAACTCCGAGGGTCGCGTGGGCGTCGGAGTAGGTCTGACGCTGATAACATTTGGGCTCTTTGTCCATCCCTGCAACTTGCGCCGCTCCGCATCGCTATACAGCTGCGCTACGACATCGTCGACGCCGACCAGCTCCTTGAGTTCCGGCCCGCCTGCCTCGTGGCTGACCTCCACCGATGCATTGCGGCCGGAGAAGCAGTAAAGAAGTACAATCAGAGTGAAAAACAGCGCCGGGACGGCGAGTGATATCCCTTTCAGGACGCGACGACGGCCTGGGCGGCCACCGCTCCCCATGCCTCCACCCGGCAACGGCGTTGTAGCTGGGGAGTCGTGGTGCCCACCCACTCTGCGCATTCCGCCCTGCAGCATCAGCGTGAACGAAAAAGGTGAAGGGGTTTCTTTTCTCAAAGATAAAGCAAATACGTAAGCTGCAATACAAACTGTCACTCCTACCCCGGAAGGGCACTTCTCGCTGCAAATACGAAATTCTTTATCGCAATGTCCAAAGAGCTTCAGCACCAGCCGAACGCGTACTCAACAATAACTCACAATCTTTTTGGAAAGAATAATCTGGACTCAAACGTATCCACCCTCTCTCTTCCTCACAGCTTTTTTTCCGAGTACAGAAAAGAATATCCAACAAGCAAGAAAAATGAAAAAAAAAAAGAATGAAAACTGAGGAAAATAAAAAAGAAGAAGATAGTGTCAATGAGAATCACCGTGCAAACCGGGTTAATCAGGCTTCACAGTAGTGCACAAAAAAAAAATTGAAAAAAATGAGAGAGCGAAGCAGTTGACTAGAGAGACAGTCTTGTTTAAAGATTGGAACGGCGCAATCTTCTCACCACGGCCCGGTATATGAACGCTTTAAAACAGTCGGTGGCTGTTTGCTGCCTACAATGTCAACGCCGTCAACTCGAATGCCGAGTCCCACGCGCAGACAACCAAAAAGCTACCACAGTGACCCAAAGTAGAATAAAAGAGTGAAAAAAATCTCTTTGCAGTCACCAAAACAAAAACGAAAGACGTGAAAGCCGTTGATGCTGCAGAGGCAAATAAGGAAAATATAAATGTTGCGATAGCCGCTTGGCCCGTTAAAAAAGAAAAAAATACACTTATGAGATGTAAAGGAAAAGTAGCGCGAAACCACTAGCCGTCCCGCAAAGCCCAAACGAAAAAAAAAAAACAGTACGAGAAAAGAACAAAAGAAGTCGTCTCCTCGCTCCAATCAATAAAGAAAAAGTGACTTAGAAGCGGAATTAACGCAATAAGCACGTTGTTGTTGTTGTTTTGATGCGTGACTTCCGTCTTTTCTATCCGAGTTTCTCTTTTTTTGTGTGTGTGTTTATGTGTGTACGTGTCAAGAGGTGAGGCTCTGATTCCACACCTCTGTACGATGCTGTCCTCTTAAAATTAATTTTTCTACTTTTCGACAACGACAACACGGAAGGTTTCTAGTAGAGCCTTCTGCTCAACATAAGGAGATGAAGTGGTGTTGTGTGCAGCCCAAAGATGCACGTCGGTACGACGGTCGTTCAACGCGGCAAAGCAAACGCACCAGACAAGAGCAAGGCGAAAGCAAAAAAAAGCCAGTAAAGGAAAAAGAGAGAAGAATGGAGAAGAGGTGCATCATGTAAGGTACAAGATAATACAGTGTGGCCTTTAAATGAGGCTTGGCATATCATGAACCTGCTGTAGTCGCACCGGTCAGATCCACTACGATGCTGTGGCCAACCTCCTCAACGATTCTACACGTCCGATAAGGCAGTGTTTTTGTGTTCCTTTCGTCTGTCGAATTGCTTCTCACTCACTTCCCAAAATACACCTTTGAGGTGCCGCGCCGCGTGCCACACGACTCTCCAAATGAATAGATAAACGGTAATTTAAAGGGCCCGCCCAAAATCCTGCTAGTCAGAAAAAAACAGTATTCCATTTACTTTTGAATGTAAGCACACAGCGTTTTTGCAGCCGGGCTGCTCACTGCTCTACCAGAATGACGATCTCGAAATAACAATAAAAAATCTCAAGGAATAGCCCACCGCAGCGGCGCACTCATGTCCTCGTACGCCTCCACCGGCAGCGGGTACGTCGCCAGCAGGTCGTTCTCCGACGCACCACCGATCCAGTGCACAGCCTTCGCCGCAGCGTCCTCGCGGGCAAGCACCAGCACCACGTCGCCGTCCTCAGGCCCCACACGCACAGCGCGGAAGTCCTCCAGTGCAAGCGTCTGCCCAGGCATCGCAAGGGCGTCACGCAGCGCCGCAGCACTCACCACCGGTGCACCCGGCGTCCGCGCATCCACCACGAACCCACGCACGCGCAGCCCCGCAAGCCCACCGCCGCACGTCGCCGGCAGCTCCACGCCAGCGCCGTCGCCGTCAACAAGCACACGCGCAGCAGCATCCGACACGCTCTCACCACGCGCTGACGCCCCAACAGTCGTACGCGCGCCGTACGCACACAACGGTGTCGGAATCGCACTCACAACGCGGTGCTCCAGGCGAGCACGGGTCTCCCGCAGCGCCTCGTCGCTCTCCCCGTCGCTGTGGCGCTGCACCGCAACGTGCACGCGGCCGCGGTGGTGACCAGCAAAGGCCAGCGGCAGGCTGCGCACCAGCGGACACACGCCCTCCTCGTACGAGACGAGGCCCACCACCGGCAGCGCCATCAGCTGCGCAAACAGCGAATGCAGTGCAACGTCGGCGGCAGCCGGCACGCCAGTCGTCGTTGTTGTCACGTCCTCTCCTGCATCTTCTCCGTCCGCCTGCATCTCTTCCCCAACCGCCGCGGCCGCAGGTGCTTCCAGATACACAGGAGTCGGGAACTTCTCATGGAGAAACTGGCGCAGCTGATCCGCAGCCGCATCAGAGCTGAAGCCCGCGTTGATATTAAAGTACAGCGCGTTGCTTCGACCCACCTGATTCATGAACTGCGTGTTGTCCGCAAGGTTATCCATGAACTTGCCGTAGAGGCAGCCGTTGACGTTGGGTCCGGCCAGCAGCGTCGCCGGCGCACACCCGTCGAAGTTGTCTAACGAGATGGTGGCTGCTGGTGGTGCCGCCTCGAGGCCCTCCTCGCGATTCTTGTGCAGCTGCAGCAGGTAGGGCAGGAACTGCGGAGACGCTTGCCACGGACGCGCCATGACGAAGGCGTTGTACAGGAAGGGGACGAACAAATCCCGTGCCTTTCTGCCTCGGTGGTGCAAGGAAGAATTGGCAAACTCGCGCTCGTAGCGGGTCTCCAAAAAGCGGAACATGTTCGTGCAGTACACAAACGGCGCGTGGGTGGCGTAGTGACGGACACGTCGCGCGTGCAGCGGCTCCAGCGGCAGTGGCTCTGGACTGTACTGATGCGCCACGTTCACCGCTTCGTCAAGGCGAGGGAGGGCAATCGTCGGCAACGCACCCTTGTCAACGTCGGAGCCTTTCACTCGGCCAAGGGCGTTCCACATGTGCAGGAGGCCATCGGGCAGATAATCCTCCTTGCTGACGTCCAGCTCCTGGATGTTGAACTGCTCCGTGTGGTGCACCCCCTTTGCCCACGAGGCGGTGTGGTCGCCGACAGCCGCCGAGGCCACATAGCTCAATTCCACCCGCACGATGGTGCCGCCGTACTCGTTGAATAGGTCCGTGATGGCCACGTCGCGGTTCACAAAGTAGTCGTCGTTCATGTACACGTGCACCGCCGTCGTGTTCCGCACGCGCCAGATGTGCTGCTCGATCACGTGCGAGTTCGCAGTAAACCGCATCCCGTACGGCATGATGGCGTCCTGATGCACCGTCGTCAGCCGCAGGTGCGTCCCGCGCGACCGCAGCGCCTGCACCGTCGCGTCCCCGCACACGCCCGCAAGGAAGTTCTTCGCGCCGTCCACCCAGGTCGGGTGGTGCCCAGGCGACACAATCACCACGCGGCCGCGGTGCCACCCCACGTGCTGCTCCACGCTGCGGATGCTGTGCCGCAGCTCATCGGTCTCGCGGTCGCGGTTGTCAGCACCTTTACGGGCATCGCCCTCCACCCTCTGGAGAAGGTCGCCAAGTGTCTTCAGGTTGTCCACGCCGTCCTTCATGAAGCGCGGCTTGCAGCCCAGCAGTTCAAATGGACTCACCCCGCCCGGCACGGGTGCGCTCGGCTGCGCCGTCATCCCGCCCTCCGCTGCACCAGTGCTCACGGTCAGGAGTTGGGAGGCAACGTGGGACGGGTGCGCCTTCCACAGAGTTGAGTGCCCGGCGACGTACGACGCATTCTCCGCCCGCAGCACGGAGAGGAGGCAGGCGAGACGAATTTCCTTGCGGTACTGATGGTTGCTCTCCGTCCCGTTGGCGAAGCTGTAGATGAAGTCGGTGGTTGCAAACTTACGCATGAGCTCGTCAGGAGTGTAGGACTGTTTCTGCAGCTGCAGACCAGGCAGGCGGTCAGGTTCCTCAAACTGAAAGGCCGCCTCTTGCCGGCTCAGAATAGGGAGGCGAGATCTCGGTGTGTGCGGAACGGGCAATGCCGTCGTAGTGGTCGCAGGAGCCGCGGCGAGGTCGTTCACATGAGGTGCTGTCGCGGTGGTAAACTCATCAGTAGGAGAAGATGGCAGAGGCGTTGGCGTTGGGGGCGCCGTTGCTTGGTACATTGCATTGGCGTTGGTTGTTGGCGGGGGTGCGCTTGTCCACGACTGTGTGCGACGGCGCAACACATCCGCACGCACCTGCTCGACGACTTGCTCCTCCTCAGCGGTGAGCGCAGATCGTGTGCCGCTGTGCCCGCGGTGCAGCGCCGTTATGGATGACCCGCCAAAGAGAGCCGCAACGCAGACTATGACGAGGAGGAGCCCCAAGGCGGCGGCAAGGAGAAGAAAAGAAGACCGCTGGCGTTTGGTGCGGCGGGGATGCGGACTGCCACCACCGGCGCTTGTGCCGGCTGGGAGGGGCAGCTCTGCGGACTCGCGACGAAACCCCAACTTGCGCATCGTTAAGAATTGGTGGGGGGAGTGGGGCTGAGGAGGGGAGGGGAGGGAACTGCGCTGCTGCTGCGGAGGAGAAAGAGCAGCGATGGAGCTGCGTGAATGAGTACTTGGTGATTGGCAGCCACAGACGAGAATGAGAAAAAAAAAAAACACGCACACACACTTACTTGAACCCGCGCGAATGTAAAACAATAGAAAAAAATATTTCAATGACTGTGATTAAATAAGCAGAAATAATAAATGTGTTCACTATCAGTGTTTGTGTGTTTTGCTGATACGGTAGTCTGAGTGTGGGCACGTGTTCGCGGTCCTGGCGTAGGCCACCGGAATGTGTTAAGTAGGGATGCAAGCTCGGCTTCCGCGATCCGCTTAAAGTGTGTAAAATAAAAGTCGCCGGTGGCTCTGGTTTGAAATCTTTTCGTACCGGCGTACTCTTTGATATAGGCAACTACTCGTTAAGCCAAAAAGAAAGTAAAGAATAAAGAAAACACTTGTCTTAACACTGGGCAAACAATAAAAAAGAAGAAAAAAAAGGGGAAGAAAAAGGTCGCGTATCTGGCGCTTCACAACGCAGTGAAAGGCCTTTGGCGATTTGCGGCTGTAACCGAAGGCAAGAAAGGGGGAAGAAAAGGTTGAGATGTGACGAGGCGACTTCCACAGCTGATGAATTCCCTGCGGCGTGGAGATCCACGAGCCTTCCAGGTGAAATGAAACTGCACTGACAACTGAGAGAGGAAGACGGTCAGCTGCGTGGTAGCACACAGGCAGTGTGCGAGACGACGAGTTGCATATGTCCTGTCCGTCGCAACGATCCATGCGCAATGTGAGATTGATTGCACCACGGCTGAAAAAAAAAAATGCTTCTTTGCAGCGCCTTTGCACACCGTCGTCTTCGGGACTGATGTCTGCGAGAACAGCAGCCTTCTCCATCTCTGTACCTCTGCCAAACACATGTCACCCTCCCTGGCGGAACCTGTGGAAGAGAGCACGGCGGCCTACCGACACAGTTATCTGCGCAAATTCGCACACATTTATTTTTTTCTGGTAAGAGCCCCACTAGCTGACAAATAATGTTTGAGTTAAGGTAGCCTTTTTTTTTTACACATGTTCGATGCGCATCACACTTTCTACAATGAAGCATGCAACGTCATCTAAAAAAAGAAGAGAGAGAAGTATGCAATGCCCGGTATCCAAAAAAAAAAAGGCGAGTTCAAACGTCATGCAATCCGTACAAAAGAATTGCGAGCTGCGCTCTTCGCGAGGGCCCATCAGTCGGATTGTATACTGTACAGGCTCCACACCTCAGCGAGGCCATCGCGCTTTGCCGTTATTATTATATCCTGTACGCCACTTTCCCTCGCCAACCACCACACTCTCTTCGCCCCCGCATCGAAACGGGTACTCCTAACAGCACAACAAATAACACATTACTTAGTTAAGCATACTTTTCAAAAAATAAAAAAAAACATTGTCCTTTAAATCGGTGTTGATCGCCTTATTCTAACACTGACAGATGAACGCGCATACTGCATCAGTGCCGAATATACTTAACAATAGCTTTTTCATTTGATGTTAAGGGCTTGTCCACCGCAGCGGCGCACTCATGTCCTCGTACGCCTCCACCGGCAGCGGGTACGTCACCAGCAGGTCGTTCTCCGACGCACCACCGATCCAGTGCACAGCCTTCGCCGCAGCGTCCTCGCGGGCAAGCACCAGCACCACGTCGCCGTCCTCAGGCCCCACACGCACAGCGCGGAAGTCCTCCAGCGCAAGCGTCTGCCCAGGCATCGCAAGGGCGTCACGCAGCGCCGCAGCACTCGCCACCGGCGCACCCGGCGTCCGCGCATCCACCACGAACCCACGCACGCGCAACCCCGCAAGCCCGCCGCCGCACGTCGCCGGCAGCTCCACGCCAGCGCCATCGCCGTCGACAAGCACATGCGCAGCAGCATCCGACACGCTCTCACCACGCGCTGAGGCCCCGACACTCACCCGAGAGTCGTACGCACACCGCAGAGCAGGCATCGCGGTCACGACTCGGTTCTTCAGGCGAGCACGGGTCTCCCGCAGCGACTCGTCGCTCTCCCCGTCGCCGTGGCGCTGCACCGCAACGTGCACGCGGCCGCAGTGGTGACCAGCAAAGGCCAACGGCAGGCTGCGCACCAGCGGGCACACACCCTCCTCGTACGAGACGAGGCCCACCACCGGCAGCGCCATCAGCTGCGCAAACAGCGACTGCAGCACCGCATCCGCAGCGGCGGTGTCGGCTGCTACCGTGGTATGGTCTTCCTCGTCTCCCTCACCAGCCTCCTCGGCAGTTGTAGTCGCTGCGGCCTCGAGATACGCTGGAGTCGGAAACTTGTTGTGCAGAAACTGGCGCAGCTGATTCGAAGCCCCCTCCGTGTTGAAGCCCGCGTTGACGTTGAAGTACAACGGGTTGGCGACGCGGATGCGCTCGGCGAGGTCGTCGTTGGCGGTCAGGTTATCCACGAATTTGCCGTAGAGGCAATGGGAAGCAGTGCGACCACCACGCAACGTTGCCGGACCGCAGCTGTTAAAGTTGTCCAGCGGGATAGTCAAGACGGGCGCCGCCTCCGTCGGCGACTCGGTGCGGCTGCGGCGCAGCTGCAGCAGGTAGGGCAGGAACTGCGGAGACGCCACCCACGGACGCGCCATGACGAAGGCGTTATACACGAACGGGACGTAGAGGTCGCGTGCCTTGCGGCCGCGGTGATTGTAAGAGTTATGCGCGAAATCGAGCGCGTACCGCGTCTGCATGAAGCGGTGCATGTTGGTGCAGTACACAAAGGGTGCGTGGGTGGCGTAGCGGCGGTGGCGGCGCGGCTTCACCCTCCGCGGCCACGCAGCGGGACCGTACATGTGCGCCGCATCGATAATCTCGTCGATCGCAATCGGTGGAATCGGAGCTGCGAGGGGAAGGTGCTTCTCTTTCTTCTCTTCCAACCACCTCGCCTCCACGTTATCAGGCAGGTAGTCATCGTGGCGCATGTCGAGCTCAATGATGTTGAACATGTGCGTGTTGCGAACACCATCACCCCAAGTGCCGGTCCCTTCGGCAGCGCGAATACCGTCTTTTAAGATACCTTTTTCTGTCCGCACGATGGTGCCGCCGTACTCGTTGAACAGGTCCGTGATGGCCACGTCGCGGTTCACAAAGTAGTCGTCGTTCATGTACACGTGCACCGCCGTCGTGTTCCGCACGCGCCAGATGTGTTGCTCAATGGAATGGGAATCTACTGTCAAACGAATACCGTACGGCATAATGGCGTCCTGGTGCACCGTCGTCAGCCGCAGGTGCGTCCCGCGCGACCGCAGCGCCTGCACCGTCGCATCCCCGCACACGCCCGCAAGGAAGTTCTTCGCGCCGTCCACCCAGGTCGGGTGGTGCCCCGGCGACACAATCACCACGCGGCCGCGGTGCCACCCCACGTGCTGCTCCACGCTGCGGATGCTGTGCCGCAGCTCATCGGTCTCGCGGTCGCCAATGCCTGGGCGGATGTGCGTGTTGAGAGTGTTGATCATCTCGCTCACGGATCGAATCTCTTTCAAACGTTTTTGCAGATAATTGGGAGAGCAGACGGGTGTGTTGTTGTTTAGCTCAGGAAGCATCGCAGTGGGGATTGCACCGCCGCTCGTATACACGGTCCTTTCCAGCTCCCGGAAGCGGTCCTGGCAGGAGCCGACGGTGGCCTTGCGGTAATGGTGCGTGACTTCGCTACCGTTGACGAAGCTGTAGATGAAATCGGTATTATTGTGAAGGTTCATGAGCTCCTCTGGCGTATACGTGCGGCGTGTCACGGTAAGCCCGGGCAGGCGGTCCGGCTCCTCCGGCTCGTACTCGCCCGCCTCGTACTGTTCCATGATGTCATCAAAGACAGGCACTGGACGCGCGGTGCGGGTGTCCTCTCGATCAAGAATGTTGATGTACACCATCGGCACGTTGGGTGTCGGAATCTGGGTGGAGGGGGTGAGCGGTGCTGCGGTGGGCTCTGCTGTGGTGGGAGTCGTTGTCGTTGTCGTTGTCGTGGTGGCAATTGGCACCGCAGCCGTGGGCACCTCCGTCACGAGAGTCTTCACCGGCGTGGGTGCTGTTTCATTTGCCGCGCCAGACACGCGCCGCATCGGCGGTGCATTCGAGGAAACGGTCAGGAGGTAGACGGCGATGACACACACAACGAAGAGAGTCCCGCAGGCGACGAAGAAAAGCGTGGAGGAGCGTTTGCCGATGCGTCTGCGCAGCGCCGCGGCGGGACTGGCATGTCGCAGCAGCGGCTCATTAGAACGCACAGGGACGTTCTCGGAGATCTCGCGGGGTGCGCGAATGCGTGTGTGGGGCAGCATTGCGTTGACGCAGACCAGCCCTCTGCTGGCAGCTAATGACAGCTGTGCGATGTGCACTTGTTCTGCTAAAATGTTAGGAAAGATGAGAAATTTGGAGCTCTCTGCGTAGCAGCGCAAATTAGAAAGTAGACCAGAAGATGAGTAAAACAATAAACTGTATTTTTCTTCTTTAAGAGAAGCACAGAAGAAGAAAAAAGAATCCTGAAAGGAGACGAGTAGCTCTCGCTCTCCTTGACGAAACGCAAAATTTTAAATGAGTGAAATGAAATTAATAAAAGAATGTATTATAAGCAGAAAGACACATAAAAAATAGAGTCAATGAGAGTCGAAATACAAAAAGAAAAATTATAACAATACGAACAAAAATAACCGAGAGTGAGAAAAAGGAATGAAGAAAGCCGGATTACTACTAGCCGTACTGTAGCCGTAGTAGCACGCTAATAGAAAGCAAAACGACCACAAAAAGGTAGAAAGAGAAAAGGCCGACCAGAAGGTGAGAGGGAAGGAGAGAGAGAAAAGAAAACTGCGCAGGATGAAGTCCCTCGAGTCAACAGAGATACAGCAAAAAAAAAAAAATGCAATCCTTCAGATATCTAAAAATATATAAAAGAGGGTTTTACGAACGAAAGAATATCTGTCACTACTTTTGTTTTTAATTCAGATCCCGGTTGCGCACCGCCACGATAAGAGCAGAGCTACCGGCTCGCTTGAAAACAAAGACGCCACCACGCCCCGTTGGCGTCCCTTAGAATCGGGAAAACAGGAAGCAGAGCACTACCACACACAAAAGCAGAAAAGACAACACTGAGGTCGGTTTGTGAGTGTGTGCGTTTGTTTATTGGTTTGTCTTTTTTTTTTGGCTTTTTGTGGTGCACGTGCCTCTCCACGAACAAAATTTGCAAAGGTGTGACGGTTTGACAGGAAGCAAGACAAGAGAATGGAAAGCGGTCGTCAAGTACGCGTGATTAAATTAGAAAAAAGAAAGGGGGGTTTTAAGGCACTGCTTAGAAAAAATAACGGAAGCTGTGTTGTGAACACCTTCCTGGAAAAAAAAAAACACCCAAATGTGTTTTCTACTGCACCAACAAAAAAAACTTCAGGAAAATAAAGGTGAAATTTAAAAAAAGAATAAAAGAAAAAGGCTGATGTTCCGCCGCTCTTTTTCCCTCTGCACTTGAACACTCAGAGAAGCTGAAGAAGACGTATACCTTTCGACAAGGAATGAACACGGTGTAGCACACTCGCTGGCGGCTACCGTATATGGACATCGCAAAAGGAAGGAGAGTAGGAAACGGAAAGAAAAGCATTGACCTTTGCCTAAAAAGAAACTGAGAGAGTGCTCCACATATTCAATTGCAGTTCAGAGGACACAAACGTCGTCTGTGGCAGCAGCCTTTCCACAGAGAACCGCCCTCACTACAGCAGTATCCAGTAGAGTCAAAAAGGCACGCAAGGTATGCCACTGGTAAACGAAAATTGCTGTACGTTTTTTTTTTTTTAGAGCACAATATAGTTTTTTTTTTTCGGAGCACGAATGAATATAAACGATGATAGAATGCTGCAACGCCATGTTTCCGAGGCCTTTTCTGCTTCACTGATACAACAATGTAAGAGGCTGTCGATACACAGCTACCTTTACTCCATTAAAAAAAAATGTACTCACCGCAGAACAAGATCTCCAGCACTCGCATCGCACCTCCTGAGCCGAACTCTTGGTGTTAATGTTTCAACGCTTCTCTTCCAGGTACTAAAAAGTTGTCCAGTGCAGCGGCGCACTCATGTCCTCGTACGCCTCCACCGGCAGCGGGTACGTCACCAGCAGGTCGTTCTCCGACGCACCACCGATCCAGTGCACAGCCTTCGCCGCGGCGTCCTCGCGGGCAAGCACCAGCACCACGTCGCCGTCCTCAGGCCCCACACGCACAGCGCGGAAGTCCTCCAGCGCAAGCGTCTGCCCAGGCATCGCAAGGGCAGTCGGCAGCGCCGCAGCACTCGCCACCGGCGCACCCGGCGTCCGCGCATCCACCACGAACCCGCGCACGCGCAGCCCCGCAAGCCCACCGCCGCACGTCGCCGGCAGCTCCACGCCAGCGCCATCGCCGTCAACAAGCACACGCGCAGCCGCATCAGAGTTGAAGCCCGCGTTGATGTTGAAGTACAGCGGGTTCGTCCTCGTCACACGCGCCACCACCTCCTCGTTCCGCGTCAGGTTGTTCATGAACTTCGCGAACAGACACTCGGAGCCGTCCGCACCGGCCAGCAGCGTCGCCGGCGCACACCCGTCGAAGTTGTCCAGCGAGATGTTCACCGCCGGCGTCACCGTGCCCGTCCCCTCCAGCTCACGGCTGCGGTGCAGCTGCAGCAGGTAGGGCAGGAACTGCGGAGACGCCTGCCACGGACGCGCCATGATGAAGGCGTTGTACAGGAAGGGAACAAACAAATCCCGTGCCTTCCTGCCTCGGTGGTGCAAAGAAGAATTGGCAAACTCGCGCTCGTAGCGGGTCTCCAAAAAGCGGAACATGTTGGTGCAGTACACAAACGGCGCGTGGGTGGCGTAGCGGCGTGGGCGACGAGGTGAAAGCGGCGTGCGAGGGAGCTGCGCTGGAATGTACTGATGCGCCACGTCCACGGCCTCATCCAAGGGAGGTGCTGGCATCGATACCAATCGACCATTAGCCGCTGCTGAGGCGTTCAGCCGACCTTACGTGGTGCTCCACGCTGCGGATGCTGTGCCGCAGCGTGTGTTGCGGCGTGGGGGTGTTGAGTGCTCTTAAATTTGCCGCGCTTTGCAAAAGCACCTCGCGAAGCGTCTTGCGGTGCGTGTTGGCACTTGCGAGAAAGCCGGGCAGGCTCGGCCAAAATAGCCATGCAAAGCCCACTGGTGGAACACTGGGCGGAGAATACCGCCCGTAAGGTAGCAAGTGTTTTTTTCCAGCTTCATGAAGAGAGAGCGCCGCACGCACTGAGGAAAGACATGCGGTAGTGGTGATTTAGCTTACTGCTGTCGATGAAGCCGTAGATGAAGTCAGAATTGCCAAGCTTGCTAGTCAAATCATAAGGCGTGAAGGTGCGTCGCGAGGGCTGCAGCCCAGGAACGAGGTCGGGTTCCTCCGGCTCGTACTCGCCACTCTCGATTCGACGTGCTACAATAATTGTCGAAGGTATCGGACGTGCAGAAGAGCTGGTGACGGGTTTGGCGGCGGCGGTGGTGTCGCCGCTCGCGTTGAGTCGCAGTCCGTACGGAGATGAGGGGATTCTGTTTGCCCTCTAGACGCGTGTTCGGCGTCGCACGAAACAGCGTGTGTCCACGCAACACTCCGGGGCGGCTGAGATGATGCGTGAGGGGCTCACTGCTGTCGTACCGCAACACAAACGAACACACTGCGATAACGGTCCACACCACGAGAAGAACGAAAAGACAGGCGAATGCGCTGCAGCCGCATCGACCTTTGTATTGTTTGTGCAGTCAAGATGACAGAGCTCGGAAAGGCGCGCTTTCGGCATGTGCAGCGGGCAAAAAGTCAAGCGGAATTCACACCGCAGGAGTGTGCGTTTGACGCTGACGCTGACTCGCACCACGACCAAGACGCCGAACCTCCATATTAAGAACGATCAAAAAAAAGGGAGTATTTGAAAGAAGATTTGCGTTTAGAGACTATGAGTTTAAAACTTCAGAAAGGAAAAGAGCTATTTTCTTAAAAAAAGAGAAACAACTTTTTCTTAAAAAAAAATGAGTTTTACGCCTTAGAGACTAAAAAAAAATCCTCACGAGACAGCGCCGACGAAGCAGAGTCAATACAATGGGCTTCCGTCGGCTACGATACGTTAAAAAAAAGAACTTTAGGTTGTCTCTTGCAGTAAAGCTTGAGTGGCGGCGCTGTAGGCCTGTGGGCTACCGAAACTCCGCAACGTAAAAAAAAAAAATTAAAAAACTACTATACTAAAAAAAGAAGGTAGCAGCCGAAGACAGCGATGTGCGGGTCAGTATCTAGCGGCTTTTTCGACTTGTGGCATTAAAGCCGACGAGCTTCAAAACGTGTTGTTGTTGTTGTTGTTGTTTTGCTGCTATGTTGCAGTAGGAGAGGGAGAGGAAAACCCAAGAAGTGGAGGACAAACAAATTGCAGACGCTCGTGAACGAAGAGGAAAAGTGTCTTGCAGTGTGCTCTGGTACACAGCGAGCGTAGCGGAAGCGGCACAAAGCGCTACACGTTACAGGCGCGCTGAGCGGGAATAACGTCTACTGTTTTGATGGAACAAGTGGCGTGCAGAGACGACGAAATGAATGAAAAAAAATAGGTTTGGAAAAGAGGAAGTGTGGGAGATGAAAGATGCAGCACAACGGCTTCTAGTCACCGTGATTCAACGCGGGAGAATTGCAAGCAATCGCGTCGCACGGACTGATTGAAAGCAAAGACAGGTAAGTAGAGCTCCTTTTTTAGTGATTTTTCAGCAACCTGTCAAGCGCTGCATCCAAAATAAGCGCAGAAAGGTGCATTTCTCGTGGGGCTCTTCTCGCCAGATGCACCCCACATATCAACAGTGTTAGTGCTGCAATAAGGGGGCAAGGGCCTCACCTTTGCCACCTCCTCTCCATCAAGTCGAATGATGCGGCGTAGCGCGCGCATCTTTCTCGATGCCCCGAAGCAATAAGAAGACAGCAGTACTGCCACCACAACCTCGCCATTAATGCAAGCAAGGCAGATTCTGAAAGCGAGACAAAAGTTAGCTTGAGGCTCCTCTCTTTAGGGGAGGTTTAAGTTGTAAGATAGCACTCCCTTCTCTACAAGTGAGAAAAATAAAAAAGACAGTAGTACGAGAGTTGGGTGAAGGTGAGGAGACTGTGCGGTTTGCAAATACACAAATGGAAAAGAGACATTTAAAGAAAAAAGAAGAATTCAAAAGTCGAAGGCGGCAGCTCAAAGCACACTTCCCCGATTAACACACCTCACGCCACCACCCAGTAAAGCAATGCAAAACGTCAAATTCACATACCACAAGAGTAGAAAGGGGAGAGCGCTTCAGCCACTAGTCCCCGGTCCGCACTTGCGCAGACACTCTCTTGTTTCAGCCACAGGTACACACGAACAGCATTACAAGCCGCCCACTACATCGAAAAAAAAGAAAAAAGTGAGACACGCGTTGATAGCTTCGGCAGCTCATAAAACGCACAGTAGAAAGAGGCGAACACGCAGGGACGTGGTGGCTGCCGCGCGAGCACACGCACGCAGACCACACCAGATAGGTAAAAAATGAGAAAGGGGGCGTCAACACAACACACAAAAAGGAGGTGTCGCCTGCCCTCAAGGAAAACACACAATGCACCAAGATCGGATCAGAACGTATTCACAGCGCCGAAACAGTAGGTAACACACACGAAAGCAAAGAAAAAAAAAACCACGGCTGATTGGGAAAAGGGGGGTATCTCGAAGAACAGGAAGAAGTGGTGTTGAGAGAAGTGCCTCCTGTGCCTGTGAACGGCAGTGCGTCCTCCCCTCCGTCGGACGCGCCGTTCTTCAAAACGCAGCACGCAAAGTAGAGGAAAGAAAGAAAAAAGCATGGTGAACATTGAGTTACCCCAGTGCGCTTCTCATGACGTCTGCTTTTCCTGCCTCTGGCGGAAGAGCAAAACAAGAACGCCCGCGGTGGTGCTATTCGTCGCGCGAGGGGAAGGGAATGAGCGTCCTCTAAATTCGCGCTCATGCGGGCACCAGCGATCGCATGTGTCGCACCGTCGCTGCTGGTCCTAAGCGCTACAGCAGGTGGATCGTCTCCATCGTTTGCATGAGAGACGAAATCAACACGTCTAACGAGCCCGCCGTGGGGACCGGGACGCGCTCTAGGTAGGGGTGGTGCACCGCCTCCGCGGCGGTGATGCGCTGATTCGGCTCGTACATGAGACAGCGACGAAGCAGGTCGATTCCCTCCGGCGATACGCTGACGTCGCACCGCGTGGCTGCCATGTACTCTTTGAACAATGGGCGATCAAACCACAATTCTACAGGGAGGCGGTAAGAGTTGGCCGCGCTACTCGCACTTTCCCTGCGCTGCTGCATCGCACTCTCGCTGTGGTAGAAACGCTTGTGGGCGAGCTGCGTGAGCAGGTCTGGCGCGCGGCTGCTGCTGTGCGACGGCGATGAGCCTTGCTGCGGCTGCTGTTGCTGCGCCTGCAGCTGCTGCTGCTGCACGTAGACGTCCCCATTCACCGTCAGGTCCTGCCGCTCTGCTGCGGCACGGCTCGACCGCTCTAAGCGCTCCATGGTGCCGGTGTAGGTCATCATGGAGGGCCACGTCTCCTTCGTTGGGGAGCCAAGCAGCCAAAACATCCGCAGCAGCTGCTCGTCCTCGTTTCGCCCGCTAAACAGCACCTTGCTAGTGGCCATCTCGAAGAAGATGGCGCCCATTGACCAGATGTCCACCGGGTAGGAGTAGAGCGCAGAGCTCATGAGCACGTCGGGGCTGCGGTACCACAGCGTCACCACCTCATGCGAGTACTTCTTCACCGGAATCTCCTCCACACGCGCCAGTCCAAAGTCACCGATCTTAATGATAAGCTGATTCGGTGCGTCCTTGGTGTTTGCTGCCTCCTCCCACGGCGACACGCTGCCCTCGGCGGCGGTCGGACGAGGAGCGTGCTCATTACCGTTGGCGCTTGCCCTGCCAGCCTCCCCGTTCGTCCCACCAGCGTGCGGCACGCGCATCGACTGCTGCGGCGACGACGGCAACGCGGTCATGGCGGCGAAGTCGGGGCCGCGTACGTTGACGAAGATGTTCTGCGGCTTCATATCGCGGTGCACGACGCAGCGACCGTGCAGGTACTCCAGGCCGAGAAAGATCTGCTTGAGGATGGGCCGCATTTCCGTGTTGGCGTCGAGCAGACGCTGCGGCCGCGACTCCATGTAGCGCTTCAAGTCGCAATCGCAAAGCTCAAAAATCATGGTAATCTTCGGCGGGTCAAAGAGGACTTCGAAAAGCTCGACCACGTTGTTGTGGCGAAGCTCTTTGAGGAGGCAGATCTCGCGGATGGCGGCGCCGGGAATGCCTTCGTCATCGCTCGTTACCACCATGCGCTTGAACGCTACGACGCGTCCCGTCTGAATCTCTGTCCCCTTGTACACCATCCCATAGGTGCCCTCGCCCAGCTTCACCACGTGCCGGTATCGCCCTAATGTGGACATGATGAGAAGGAGATGCAGTGCGGTGAAAGCAGATTCTACGCCGTTGCCAAAAGCCAGGTGCTCAACACCGTCAGATGTCAAGCGGCACAAACTAAAAACTTCCAAATGCTGGACGGAAGAGACCGAATACTAATAATAACAATAAAGCAGGTATCAAAATGCAAATGGTGAGCCCTTTAAGGAGCACCAGCTGCACAAAAAACGCGAGTGCTTAGTTCGCCTTTGACACGGTCGACAGCAGTGACAACGCCAAATAAAAAAAGAAAAACACCGTGACGGCCAGCCAACAGCAGAAAAACGCCTTTCTTCTTCGTTGAGTTCTTCTTCTTCGTGGCGTTGATGGATGCCGCTGACACAAGAGTAACGCGAAGAAAAGACAACGTCTTTTTCTTTTTCCAGAGAAAAGCAGCGGTCAACGTGCGGGGCGTGCTGTCAACGATCGAGGAAGCCTATTACACAAACAGTACAGAAAAAGTGTTTCACCTTAAACCAGAACCGAGAAAAAGAAAGAATCAAGAAGGGTACACAGAGGTTTTTGCGGCTGCAACTTTGAGGAAAAAGAAGCGCAGTAAACGCGGGCAGCAGACGCCAGCACCGAAATAAAAAATAATTATAAACTTAAAAAACAAAAAAAAAGAGCGACGTCACAAAACAGAAGAATCTAAAGAGAAGACAAAAAATAATTTACAGTCGTAATTTTTTTTTTCTTTAGGTGTAGCACTTACGTAATGGGAATACCGAAGGAAAAGGGAAAAATAGAGAAGAGGGGAAAAGGGAATTCGACTTTTGGGACAGACGCGCGGCGTTGGTTAGAGACACAGCGACTCACAGCACTGACAAAACCCGCAAGGAGGAGGAGACACAGAAAAAAAAAATACCTGCTCTGCGGTTGAATCAGCAGGCACTGGCAGAACAAGAGGCGCTCTCCTGAAAGCACTCGCTATTTGTGAAGCAAATAAAAAAAAAATTAACTGGATCCCTTTCACAGCGACTCGACAGCAGACGCGGCAAATTTTGACTATATATCTATATAATTAAAAAGAAAAGAAGAAAAGAAGAAACAACGAAAAACAAAATGGGAAGAGGCTGGGGGAGCTCCACCGACGTATTTCTTGAGAGCACAAACTAAAGATAAAAGAGAGAGGACCAATACGGTGGCACCAAGAGCTATCAAAACAGAAAAAAACAACGGCGGAAGAGAGAGACCACCAACTCGTGTTGGTAGATAAAAGTCGCGAAGTGGGGTGTCACACCTCCGGAACACACACACAAAGAGATAAACGAAAGCGCTGCTATCTCTTGCACGAACTACAAGAGAGGGGGTTGTGGGTGGATCTACAAGCGTGCTTTAAACAACAGAGTATTCTCTTTTTTTTCTTTTGGGGGGAGACGCCGAGGTGAAAAGGAGGGGAGAACAAGACGGCGTGACTGCAACCAGTAAGCTCCGTTACTTCGTCGACTTTCACGCGGTACCGGGAGGCTGGAAACAACAAGAGGAGTAGCTGCACCAGCAGACCTGAACTTTGTATCGTTATGTGTGTTTGGGTAGTATATATTAATCGCAGTTAATCATGTAAAGACAGAGTGTGAGCACGTGTGTGTGTGCCACAGCGTTCATACAAGCCAGATGAAGAGCGAGAAATACAGCACCACAGATACGGGGACGAGTGCAGAAAATGATGCGATAGAACGAAGGATTGGAGTGAGAGCAGAAAAATCTAAGCTCGAAGAGATACAAACGAGAGCATCAGCCAAAGCCAACGGGGCTTCCTGGAGGCTGTCAATGCGGTTCTCTTTCACGCGCTGCGTGTTTCTTGTAGCGTGGTCAGGCCGCATCGAGAAGCAAGTGTGGCTTGCATCATTACCGTTTCCGCAAAAAACGGTCGCGACAGTTTTATGCTGTCAGATGGCCAAAAAGGCACTACGCCTCTGCCGGGCATCCCGGTCCGGAAAAGCCGCATTTACCCAAAGTATCTTTGACTTTTTAAAGTTGCGGCTCTCCTTCTAAAAGCCTAGAAACAGAGCTGACATAACACACGCAACACACACACACATACACAAAAAACGGGTGTTTGGTTTTTTTTGGCTGGTGCTGGTGTGTGTTCCTCACAAATGGCCTTATATGCGCTCTCCGGGTTCCAAGGGGAGAAGCGCCAGCCAGCCCTTTCTATTACCGCTAGAAAAACAAAAGGGAAGTAGTTTAATGCGTTTCCAAAGGAGAAAAGAAAGCAAGGCCTGAAAGTCAAAACGGGTATTGCCTGCACAAAGATTTGTGCCGCGCTCACGCGGCAGCAAAACCGCAGCTCGCAGCCGAGACCACGGCCGCCAACCTCACCCTCTCTAATGTCTAGAGTTTAAAATCGCCATTGTAAGAAAAGAAAGAAAAAAAACAGCGTGCGAGAGAGAGAATGAAAAGGTCGACTACACCATCTACATGTTTCTATGCACCGAAACAAAGAGCAAGTTAGACGCCTCATTTGCGAAGTGGCGCGCCACGTCACAGGTTCAATGAAAAGGTGGTGTATGAGGCACAAAATCTCGACATTGCCAAGACGCACCCCAACACAGGAAAGAAGGAAAGAAAGTAAAAAAAGAAGACACACACCGTTAGGTGGACGCACCTCACAGCGCGATGCTGGTTCCCAGTCGTGCCTCGTAAGCGCGCAGCTTCGCGTTCAGCTGCCCTACTGCCGCATCCTTCCGTCCAATAAGGGTGTGTGCGTCCTGAATCTTCTTGTTCGTGTCCGCCAGCTCCTCCTGCACTCGTCGCACCTCCTCCTCGTTGGCGGCCAGCCGCGAGCTCAGCAGCCGCACCGTACCCTGCAGCTCTCTGTTGAGCTGATCTCTGTACTTGGCATCCTCTAGCAGCTTCGCACGCGCCGCGTCGGCCTGCTCGAGAGCCACCTCCAAGTCCGAGCGCTCTCCCTCCGAGTTGCGGTGCATGTGAGAGAGCTCGCGTTGGTACTGCGTGCACATCGCTTGTGACTTGCCCAGATCGCTGCGCAGGCCATTCAAGAGCTCGTCCATGTGGCGCATCTCCATCTCGTGGGCCTCGCGCAGATCCTCCATGTCCTCCTGCAGCCCACCCTCGCGGATGGCGGCGTCGCGGTGCAGCTTGCCCACCTCTTCCCGCAGCTGCTGCAGCACCGTCTCTTTCATCACCAGCGCCTCACGCGCGCGGGTGACCTCGCCCCGCACCTGCTCCGCCGCCATCCTGGCCGCCGCAAGTTCGGCGTGGTGGCGCTGCGCCTGCTCCTCAAGCCGACCCTCCAACTGCTTCAGCTGCCGTGCTTGCTCCTGCTGCATCTCCAGCATCTTGCGCTCGCTGTTGTGTGCGGCGTTTTCCAGCTCGTCGCGAAAGAGCTTCGCGTCCTCGAGGTGGTGCTCTAGCTGGCGCTTCTCCTCCGCAGCGGCGGCGCTGCGCTCCTGTGCGTGGGCAACGACGGCGCGGAGGTCCTCAATCTCCACTTTCGCGTTTTGGAGCTTGCGGTGTGCATCCTCCAACGAGCGGCGCTCCTCCTCCACCTGCCTCGACGTCCCCACCGCACGACCCTCGGCGTCCTTCAGCTGCCTTTCCAGCCGCTCGCACGTCGCCTCCGTCTGAGTCTTGCTCGCGCGCATCTGAGACAGCAGCTGCGTCGTCTCGCGCTCCTTCACCAGTGCGGCGTCCTTCACCTTCGCCATCTCCTCAGCCAGCTGGATCTCCTGCCTCGCCAACTTCTCCTTCGCGGCATCCAGGGCGGTGGTGCGCCGTGCCAGCTCATCGCGAAGCTGCTGCGCGTCGGCTGCAAACTGCGTGAGCTGATCCTGTGCGTAGCCGAGGTCGGTGGTCGTCGTCCGCACCTTCCCTCGCAGCTCCTCCACGACGGTCTGGTGCGCCTGCTCCGCCGCCCGCTCTCGGCTGCGCTGCTCCGCCTGCGACACCTCCAGCTCATTTGAGAAACGCTGGTTCGCCTTGTCCAGACTCTCCGCGCGCACCCGCAGCACCTCGGCATCTGCCTCGCAGTCTTTTCGTGCCGCCCTCTCTTCCGCGAGTTGCTGCGCGAGGACATCGATCTCCCCCTGCAGGGTAGCTACCTTTTCGCGGTGCTGCCGCTGCAAGGCCTCTCGCTGCTGGAAGCCCTCGTCGACACACGCCTCCTTCTCCTTCCGCACCTGCTCGAGCGCCTGCCGCAGCCCTTCGGCGGCCTTCGCCTCCCGCTTCGTTGCCTTGTCGGCCTCGCGGCGCAGCTCCTCTTCCTGCTTGTCACGGCTCTCTTTCAGCCGCTGCAGCTCCTCCCGCAGGCCGTCGGTGTCGCGCCGGTACGCCTGCTTAAGCGCCTCGGTGGCGTGCCGGTGCTGCTCCTCCGCAACGCGCTGCCGCTCCTCGCTCTTCTGGAGCTGATCGGCAAGATCCTGCTGCTTTTTCACCTGCTCCGCTGCCACGCGTTGCACTTGCTCCTGCCGTGTGTCGAGCTGTTCGCGCAGTGCGGCGCACTCCCGCTCCATGTTTGTCTGCAAGTCGCGGATCCGACTCCCAGCCTCCGCCCGCTCGCGGTCGAGCTGCGAGCTCAGCAGCTCTGCCTTGTCCACCAACGACTCGCGCTCGTCGTCGGCGGCCTGGTACTGCTTCGATACCGCGTCAAAGTCCTCCTTCAGCTTGTCCAGTGCAGCACGCAGCGAGGTAATCTCGCGGCCCTGCTCCGCAATCAGCGACTCGGTCTGCTCGCGGTAGTCGGCCATGATGTAGCTCTTCTCCTCGCGCTCCCGGTCCAGCAGGCCGAGCAGCTCCTTCTTGCGGCGGCCGGCTTCTTCTGCCATCTTGCTTTTCTCCGCCATCGCGCTCTCCGAGACCATCTTGAGAACGTGCAGCTGGTCGCGAAGCTGTCGTGTCACCGACTCGTGCTCCTCGCGGGTCGCCGCTGCCTCGTTGGCGAAGCGGTCACGCAAAGCGCGAGTGTTGGCCCGCTCGCGGTCAAGCGCGGCTTCGAGCGCCTCCAGCTTCATCCCACGCTTCGCACACTCGTCGCGCATCTCCGCCAGCTCGCGCTCCGCCGCAATCAGCATAGAACGGATCTCTGCGTGTCGGCTCGGGCTGTAGCCTCCATCACTCCCCGTTGCAACAGATTCGCGGTACGCGTACGCCGGCGTGTCGATGTCGACCGGAGACGTTCCGTACTGCACCAGTGCGCGCTGAGAGGGAGTGTAGCCAGAGTTGTTGATGCCAGTTGCAGAGGCGGTGGAGGCCGATGGTTGCAGGCGGGAGTCGTACACGTACGACTCTGAACGCGCTTTCCGCTGTGCGGCAGAGGCATAGCCACTGCTGCGCGCAGCTGCGGCGTACACAGCGTCCACCATCGGACTCTCGCCGAGGTGAGTACGAGGCAGCGAGGCGTTCGACAAGGGACGCTTCTCAACACTTTCCTGGCGCTTCGCTTCCGGTGACGACTCGATGAAGCTGACGTTGCCGGCTGGCAGCTTCGCCGTCAAGCCACTGCTCTCCTTTCCTCGCGGCACGGTGCCGCCACCGGTCTTAGTCGAGTTGACAGAGCCGACGTTGATGGACATCTGTCGTGTCTGGTCCCTCTCGTCCCCTACGCTGGAGAGCCGACTCTCACCTTGCGGCCGGGCCGGGGAGCCTTGCGCCGACTTGACCAGCGCCGCGCTGTGCGGGTTGTGCTGGTGCGCCGGTAAGGGGCCAGATACATCGGCGTGCTGCCGCTGCGTGGGGCTTGAGGCGAGAGGTGGCGGGACGTCACCCATCGAGCGCACGTCATCCGCCCCGAGGCCTGCGTGCGGGGAAGCGCTGCGCCGCTGGCTGTCTGTCGAGGAAGCAGCACTCCCATCCGCATCAGAGGACCCTGCAGCACGCTTTACCACAGGTGTCGCCGCGTCCTCCGTCACTGGCGCCGCCGCCGTGACGGCGTTGGCGTTCGGCGTCGACTGCGCTGACGGCGCATCCGAGGCGACAGGACGCTCCACACTGAGGTCACCGGTCTCCAACGCCCTCTCAGCATCTATGTTCTCGCCCACTTCTTCACGCGCCGGAGACGGAGAAGGAGGGGCCAAATTACCCACAGGGCCGCTGCGTCGCTCAGACATGGTATGAGAAATTCTTTGCAGTAGTAGTTAAGGAGGAAGTCGCGATGGGTGGCGGAAAAGAACGCTTTTGTATTCGCTTCCGTACGTCTATGACAGAGAAACAGTCTATTTTAGTCGCAGAAAAAAACGTTTTTTTTCCCAAAACGGCTGCGTTCGAAGCAAAGTGTATTACGGACAGAACGCTGACTGGCTCGACTCGCCTGTGGATGCCAATAAGCACGACAGTGAGCTTGTATGTAACTTCTACTATTAATAAAGCAATCGAAAAAAAAATATTGATTTTGTTGCTGTTGTTGTTGCTGTTCTTTGTTTGTTTGTTTTTTGGCCAAGTAAAGGCGCTTTCGTTGGCTTTCCTTTACGCTGAGATATATTAAAAAAGGGGGAAAAATCAGAAGGTAATGAACGCAGAAATATACAAGGTCAGTATTGGAAGCTTCACTCTTTCGTCCACACTTCCGGTGAATTATAGCAAAGAATGATATCAACTACTTTTTTTTTTTTACGAGGGAGGCGTTGTGCAAATTCGCACACCTTTAGCACACAACAAGGTATTGAAGCGGTGCTGCCGCTCCAACCCAGCGTGGTTGTGCGCACTTTCCACTAGTAAGAAACACAGTGTGTGTGTGTGTTTTTTTTTGTGTGTTGTCCTTTTCTAAAGAAGAGGGTAAAGTTTCCTGCTTGGGAGAAAGATAAAGCAGAGCGCAACAGCAACTAGAGAAAAAAGAACAGTTTTTAGGAAAGCAGCACCTGTGCCACCTTTCTTTCTCAATCTGTCGCTTATTCGTATGAACAGTTGTCTTTCGCGCTCCACTTACAGTCTCGGAATGCGCTGTAACACCAATCTGCGCAGCAGGCGTTGGCAGATGCTGCGGTGTGCAGGGGAGGTCCCATAGGTGCCCATGCCCCACAGAGCCCACATGTTGTTGGGGTTCACTGCCAGCGCGCGCTGCAGCAGCGCCAACCCACGCAGATGTGACAGTGCGACAGAGGGGTCGTTGTCGCTTAAAGTCCGAGAGCCGCGGCCAACCTTTCCAGTTGTGTGCGGCGACGGCGGCGGTGTGAACCCGGCCACCAGATTGGAGAGACCGAGGCTGGTAAGGGCCCAGTCGTTTCTTGGGTAGTAGTGCAGCGACCTCACGAGCCACTCCGTCGCCTCGGCAGCGGCCTCCGCTTCGTGCGACTGGGTCAACGTGTTGCTGGCTGTGACACAAGCGCGGCGCGACTCCTCACTCATCCAGTACGCAGCGTACGACAGCCACACGCAGTCAAGGGCGTGAGCGCAGCTCTCCGTGGAGGGAAGCTGTGGTGCGGGATTCGCATTGGAGAGCAGCAGTGTGTGCTCACCAGCATTCAGGGCGGCTCTGAAGAAGCCCGCCGCCTTCCCCGACGACGCCCCTCCCGCTCGTCGAGGGGCCGCTGCGGGTGTCGCGTGAGAATACGGCGAGCATGCGGACAAGGCGGAGGAGTTCGGGGAGAAGGATCCGTGGGCACCGCCTCCGGGCGGTGGAGAGCTCAAAGAAAGGCACCGGAGGCGGCCAAGACCGCAGAGAGCGCCGATGTTTTCCGGGTCCGCGCTGAGCGCGCGCTGAAAGCCCGCCTCGGCGAGTCGTAGGTGACGCAGCGACTCGGCGTTGACGGGCGGACTGTGCAGCGACAAGGCTTGCGAAAGAGTGCCGGCCTGCGACAGCTTTCGGTTGTGCACACTGAAAGTCGCGGACCGCGGTGTATCGTCCACCTCTAGAAACGCATGGACTGCGTTGGTGTGGTGTCGTACGGCACCGTGGCAGAAGTGCAACAGAGGAGTCGGTACGCTGTGCAAGGCAAAGGTGTCCACCACACCCGTTGACCCGAAGCCGAGGAGGGCCGCAGCAGTCCTGGCATTCGTGCCGTCTCTCGAGCTAGACTGCTTCTCTGCGCTACCAGAGGAAGACGTGTTGCGTGCCAAGTGCTTCGCTCCCTCTGACAAACGCCAGAGCTGCGCAAAGCTGCATGGAATGTTGTGAAGGTGGTTCCACGCCAGCCCGACCTCGGCGGTGGGGGTGTAGCGTTTGTGCGCTGCGTAGTCGTTGCGAATCACCTGCAGGTAGGCGTGTGCCGTGTCAGGTGAGCGCACGCGGTGGACAGCGTAGCAGTGCCCCAGCCAACACCGCAGCGCCGCGCTAGTGTCATCGTGCTGCACGGCATCCAACAGCGACGATGGGATACCGAGCTGCGCTTCGCCCTCGCCGTCGAGTCGCAGCAGCGTTGCAGGTGGTCCGAAGCTCTCCTCGCTGGCGCGTAGCTGGGATGGCGAGGTGGATGCCACTATCTTCTCGAGTGTCTCGCGCTCCGCCCGTAATTCTTGTTGAAACTTGCGCAGAAACTCCTCGCCGCCACGCAGGGTCATCCACTTGCATTGCGTGGCGGCATTGGCGTTCCACCAGCACCGGCGCTCCCACTCCCTTGTCCAGTCGCTATCTTTCGAAAGCAGCGCTGGTGGACGCGCAGAGGTGGCGGATACTCTGGGAGACGCAGACCCTGTATGGCGCGTCGCCGTGGCCTCGCTCCGCCTCGACAGTGCGGCCTCCATTTTTCCGACAAGATTGAGGATTTTGGTGCGCTGTGCTGATGCTGACGGTGAATGGAGTGTGCCAGAGGCGTCACGAAGCACCGCAATCGTTTCCCCCTCCACCATCCACCACATCACCAGCGCAGTGTGCGCAAAGTGCTCCGGAGTCTCGACCTCGGCGCCGCCGCTGCGCACCGCATCCCACGCCTTTGAGAGGGAGTTGATGATGAGCATCGGCAGACTGCTCTTGCGATTCTTCATTTTTGGAGACAACACCGCCTCCCTTTGTGTGGTGCTGACAGCGTTACTTACCTTCTCACTTGCCGACTTCTTTTTTGCCACGGCGGAGGGGCGAGACGTCCAGGAAAGACTGGGCAGCGACGCTGTCTTTTTAGACGAGCCGCCTCCCTTGACACGAGTGTTCTCCGATGCGTTCGACTCCTCACCCTCGTCCTGGTCGAGCTCCGAGAGAAGACTCTTAACGGCCTCTCGCAGGCAATCCTTCCGACTCTTTTCTCGGTGCTCGCCGGTGCCTGCTGTGTTCTCCGCAGCCAGGCTACGAGACTCGTCTTCCGGCGAAGCGAACGGCTTCTCCGCGTCGCTCAGCACTGACAGTCCGCGCAGCATCTTGGCCGTTCGATCGCACGCTCTTTGTGCAGCTTCGCTGCTCTCCAGAAGGGCATCCACGGTAGAGTCAGCCGGCGTCCCCTGCACACCTTCTTCCTCCTCTGCCGAGGGATCGGTGTCATGCTGGCTTGGAGAGCACGCTCCCAAAACGGTGCTTCTTTCGGCAGCTCCGACGGTGAAGAGAGCGCGGCGGTCGTGGTACGACTGAACAAGAATAGCGCTCTGAAAAGACGCGGACATCAGCTGCATCGCAGACAGAAAGAGACCGTCGTCGAGCTTTGCGACGTGTCTTTGTCGACCATCCGCAAGTGCACCCGCGGCACCCCCGGTGGCAGCCGCCCCATGCGCGTCGTTGGTGGCGGTCTTCGACGCCGTCATATCCCACGCCGACCTCCACCACTCCTTCTCTGCCGAGGAAGTCTTCTTTTTTCCGTCCCCCGGTGGAGGTGACACGAGACCCTCCTCTTGCATTGTGCGCGATGCCACTCGCAGCAGCCGGGAGCGGACGTGAAAGTCGGCCCGCAACGCGAGTGCGGACAGCTGAAAGTGAGCTGCCGCACGCGAGCACCGTGCACCGCTATCAAGCAGGTGAAGCTCATCGACAAAAAGGGCGAAGCAGCCCAGTAACGTCGCGGAGGTGGCCGTCAGCGCCGGCACAATCGCACCCAGCTCGACAACAGAGTTGAGGCTCGCATTGCTCGCACTTGTGTCCATAAGAACGCTGGTGGCCTCCGCAGCGGGTGAATCTGCGATGGAGAGCTCCAATCCCTCCATGACAAGCGCCACAACCGCGGCGGAGTCAGCATCAGGGTCTCGGTCAAGCAACGCCCATGGACTGCGCTGAAAAGTGGTCGACGACAGCTGCTTTTCCGAACCACGAATCTGCAGAATGGCACTGCGCAGATACGCGCCAAGCAGTCCGCCCAGTGCGCCGCCATCGAGTAGGTGCTGCGAGACAATTGTGCGTATCGCCCGCGCAAAAAAGAGAGCCGCAATGTGCTCTCGCACCGCAACCTCAGCCGGTGTTCCTGGCCTTATAGGTCCCTCCTGCAGCGACGAGCCAGACCTAGCTTTTGAAGAGCGGCGCTGGGTCACGTTGGTGGGCGAAACGGCGCGAATCCGCATGCTCACGTAGCGGCGAAAAGCCTCCCACTCCTCGCGCACGACGCCAACGCTCTGCTCCAGCTCGCTGAGCTCGCGCAGATCTCGACCGCCTGGGTGCGTGGAGAGGTCGCTCTCCCACCGAACCGCGGTTGGCGAGGCACCTCCTACCGCACTCACGCCAATGGATCGCTCGTGCTGGCTCAGCTCGAACACCCGCAAGAGACTCGTCGCCTGCTGCACCCAATACGTGAGGAGTTGTAGAGGAATACGAAAAGACACCACCTCGTCAATTAAAACGCTGCCTTCGGAGAAGCCCTCTCGCACCGCTACAGACTCCGTGCCTCCTTTCCCGTCGTCTGTCCCCTCCACGATCATTGCTTCCCGGCGGTAGAAGCGCGTCACAAAGTCCGTCACGTCTGCGGCCAGAAGAAAAATGGAGTCAAGCTGCGGCGGCACGGCGACGCCGAAGAAGCGATGCAGCAGGTGGTGCAGCTCATTAAGTGCCTCCTCCAGCATCGGCAGCGCCACGCGCATCTCCCCAACGCCACGCTGGAAAGCTTCGAAGTTCCGCTGCTCGCTTTCAGATGCTTGAGGTAGGGTATCTGCAGAAGACATTTTCAGTGGGCCTGGGTGTGCGGCGTCGTGAATCGGTGTAGTAGACGGCGGACCCGCCGGGTCAAACAGCGCAGACCAACCCTTTTCATACCGCTCACACATGTGCTGGGTCGTGGAGGTGCCGGCGGCGCTACTCGCCGAACTGGGTAAGAGAGCTCGCACATCGCCGCTTTGTGGGTTCTCAAGGAAGCTCCGCTCGCGCGGCCACTTGAGCAAACCCCGCTGCTGCATGCGATCCAGCATGCCGTACACCATCGCGTATGATGGCGACATCTTCGTAAGTGGCCTGCACACCTCGCCATGGTCGGCGTTGACGAGGTAGAAGGGGTACCGCGGATCATCAGGTGCCGGGTTCGCAGACTCCGGGTCGACGACGCGCACTAGTCCATTCAGCTTCTTCGTCTCGCCAAACGAAAGAATCCATACTATGCCGCGTCCTGTGTCACTGCCACCACCGCCGCAATCACTAAGTACCCTAGAGCCGACGCCAGCGTTCCAAACGCTCTGGACGGGTGCGAGAGACGCCTTCATCGCAGCGACGTAGCTCTTCATCTCCACGTCGCTCTGCGACGCCGGTGCAGCACTCCCAGGCGTCTCGACAGAAAGCTCCGTGCCGAGGCGCTCCACTACGTCAAAGAAGCGATCGTTGAGGCGCAACAGCTCCTGCTTGTTGTGGTCACCGAGTCCCGTCACCACACTGGTTGGAGTGAGTCCGCCCAAGCCTTGGTAGTACTTTTGCAGGCCTGTGATGACGCTCGCGACGGCAGACCCGAAGTGCGGCGTACCGTAAAAGACAACACCTCGAACGGCCCGCAAGAGCACGTTCGCCTTTTGCACCGCGGCGCAATTTCGACTCAGCGCCGTTTCCTCTGCGGCGGGCCCGTCAGCAGCGGCCTCAGCGGCCAGCGACAGGGCAGCAGCGGATGGCGGAGCAAGTCGTGCTGCTTCAAACAGGGAAATGAGCATCTGCTTCAGAATGAGCCCACCCATGGAGTGCACCAGGAACACCACCGGTCTCTGCCCCACCCCTACCTGCGAGCTGCCCAACCGCTCCGCAAGCTCCGCCGCCACAATCCGCATGTTCTGCAGACTTCGCACATCCCGAGAAGTTTTCCTGTCCTTGTCCTGTGCCGCACCGTCAGTCGCTGGCGCCGAGCCGGACAGACTCGCGGCACTGGCTTCGTCTTCAGCTGCAACGAGAGACCCCGTAGAGTCGCGGATGCGTGTGAGAAGCTGAAAAAGCGGGTTGTCCGCTTCCTGTTGTGCTGCGCGCTCCGATGCTTGGCAGTTCACCTCTCTTTTCTCTCCAGTCGTTGTGTCGACCGCCTCCTTCGTTGAGACTTGGTTGGAGTTCTGCTCATTTGTGCCCTTCGCGCTGGCACTGCCGACCCACCAGTCCGTGGCGTCTTTGGGGGCGTAGGTGGAGACTGCCTCCTTGGCACTTCGCCCAACTTTGCCTGCAAGAAACTGGATGTGACCCAAGGCGCCGCGCTCCGCACCTGCCGGCTCGCCATCTTCTGGAGATGCCGTGGAGGGTGCCGCTGTCGAGGTGGGAGATACCTCCGCTGCCGTCTCTACAGCCTCGCCCTCGTCTGCCTTCCAGTTGAAGAGTGAGTGCGCGTACCCGACAGTGACCACTCGCGCGGTGGGAAAATCCTGAGGCAGAAAAACAGCTGGCCAGACTATCCCCTGTGCGTTCGTCCAGCAAGTGAACTCGTCGCTTCCGATTCCGTGCAAGAGCACGATGTCAAAATCGGCGCCGCTCGGGTGCAAAGCTGGGTCCGGCTCGTACAGCAAAAAAACTCGGCTTTCCAGCTCACGGAATTTGGTGCAGTTCTTGAGATACGGACCGCTCATCGCAGCGGGGTTGACCACGCCATCTGAAAAAAGCTCTTCCAGCCCTTGCCGACTAAACTCCATCACTTCGATGGCGAAAAGGGAAAAAAGAAGTTTAAAGGGTTTGTCCACCGAGACGGGGGCCCTCAAAAGGGTGAGTGTGTGTTTGTGAGGATGTGTATGTGTGTGCGTCTGTACACCTGCCTATGAGCATGCTTGCCCGCCTGCGTGACCCGACGTGGTTTCAGTGTGTATGTGTGTGTGTGTATATGTTGAGTGTATGATGGTGGAAATGAAGCCGGGTCAAGGTTGCGGTAGACGCTGTGCAGTGAGCACTGATGTAATTCCTTTGCAACACCGTCCTCCAGAAAAAAAAGAGCAAAGCGGCAATGCTACCACGAGAAAGATGAGCGAGAAGGGGGAAAGCAAAAAGGTGTTTATCGAGAACTAGAAGCAGCGCGTCGAAACAGCATGTGTTCTCTTGAGTCTTCACTTTTAGCTGACAAGCACAGTGCAAATTGAGCATGCCCATGGTGAGCTCTGTAAACAGAGCTTGGCGTGCTACACCTAAAACACTCTTTTTAGTCAATCTAAAACGCGTGAGCAATTCTCGCATCAAGCAAAAAATAGGAGCAGTACACCAAATTTCTAAGAAGCACGCTCTTTTTCAATTCTCTCGCGCCACTGCCGTTAGTAAGCACACCACCTCCCTACATCCTTTAGTCGTCGTCGCGCTGCATCGCACCTCTCGATTGCGTTTTCTTTTGAGGCATTCCGACAGAAAACAGAAAGAAAGAATAGCGCGGCAATCCAGGCTATTTAGGCTGCTCATAAATAAGCGTTTTTTTTTGTTTTTTTTTGTTGAGCACGGATAGCTATAATAAAAAACGATAAGGTGACAACTGCTCCAAGGCGGACTGCCATAGAAGAAGCACAAGGGAAACAAAGACGTGATAGCACGAACAGGAAGAGCAAAATAGTTTTCTTTTCTTTACGTGTCTGAGAAATACACGTTTTAGCACCTACACAGTTTCGCCGGTGTTTTTCTTTTTTTCCACAGTGTAGTGGTACGTGATATCTCGATTTAAAATCAGAAAAATATATGTAAAAAAGCAGGTGAGCTCCTTTCTTTTTTGTCCTGACCGCAACGATTATCAAGTCGCTTGTTTTCGTTCCACATCTCTTAGTACTATAAAGAAAAGTCTTATAGTAGAATGACGTAGTTCCGAAGCAGTCCTCTTTAACGGAGAAGCTGTCAATGCCAGTGCGGAAGAAGCATACACGCACGACAGAGAAACAAGGATGGTAAGAGTCAGAAGCTCGACTTAAAGCACTACGAAAGCAAATGCAAATGCTATCAAAGACATCATGTTCGACACTTAATTCGAAAAGATAAAACGAAAAAGATGCAGCCTATACCCGACTCGCATCAGATGACAAGCATCAATCGACCCTTTTTCTCCACCTCAACACGGCAGAGCAGAATAAAGTGCTCTTTTTGCCTCTTTGGCAATCGAGACCTGAATTGGACAAGTTTGTGCCTTGTAAAATATGACCACCCCACGCTCAACCACTAGCGACGTCTATTTTGCAGCTGTTTTCCTTGCCATAGCAGCCATCGCATCCGCTGATTGGATCAGGAAAAGGGAAAAAGCAGTGAAATTGAGTGAAGAAAATACAGCGCTTGCAAAAAGAATGACGCAATGGCTAGAAGGGTAAAACATCAGGGGAAAGTGCCAGCATAACATATGCAGAGGTTTTGATGTAAATTGACGGTTTCTCCAGAAAATAAATAATAATAGGTACGAAAAAAAAAAGGGCAAGGTGCGCTGCTGGGACAAAGGTGTGGTGAGTAAGGTGAGAGAACAGTTGTGCGTGTGTCGAGCACCGCTCTTTCCAGAAGAGCCCGCCGGCGAACTCCTCGTGCTCGTATTGCTCTTTTTTCTTTTTCCAGTTCGCGTTTGAGCAAGCGTGCGTTACTCTCCTTTCGCAGACCGCAAAAGTAAATGATGTGGCTTAGTGCGTCTCGCACTGCCAGGTCCAGGGAGATGCTCATGGCGAAAACACAACGCTCACCGAGTTCGCCTTTCCAACAATCGACTCGATACGTCGTGCCCAGCGCTGCTTCTCGCCGCGGTAGAAGATCCCGGGATACTCACGCTCCATGTGAATTCCGTGCGCCTCCACCGCGTTCCACAGCCGGTTCACGTTAACCTGCAGAAGTGTCTTCTCAGCGTGGTAGGGCGATGTCGTCGTCATCTCGACGCCGTCGTCGTCCCGCTGTGGGGCAGTCGGAATGCCGAGATCTTCCATTTGCACCTCTGCCTTGCATGTGGCGATGCCGGCCAACGAGCGCCACGACGCACGTGCGGCGCCTAGCAATCCGGTGCTCTCGCGCCGTTCCCGCAGCGCCGCCTCCCGCCGCTCTCGCTCCCGCTCGATGGCCATGATGGTTACTCGATCCTTTTCCTGCGCGACACACGCCCCCAACATGCGCGTGCGGTGTGTCTCGTCCTTTCGTCGGATGTCCTTGTCGAGCGCCGTCTTGAGGGAGCGGACGTTGTCGCGAAGGTCCCAGTACGCCTCAAATCCGCCGCGAAGGCGGCCGCGATCCTCGGCGGAGATGACCCAGGCGACTTTATTGGCTGGCACGGTTTCGTGCACAATGCTCTCGCGTGAGACGAGAATGAGGTCGCGGCGCGGCAGGTTTGGAGGGTTTGCACGACCGCGCCGCTCAGCACCATCGACCTCGCGGGTAGCCGTGGGAGGCTTGGGGAGGTGATGCAGCTCCGCGACAGCGTCCTTAGCGTTCGTCACCAACCGCTCGTACATGCCCTCGTAGCCCTTGAAAGACGTGCGGTCGTCTTCGTTCAGGCAGATGCTCAGCAGCACCCGAAGCGTATTGCGGAGAAACGCAAAGTGAGGCAGCGTCGGTCGGAAGACGATCTTGGGTGGCTCCTCGTCGTCCCCGGCTGCCCACGTGCGCGGCGAGGAAGCGGCCTGCTGTGCCCCAACGCCATACACCTCCGGAATTCCACCCATGTAGACGCCGTGCTGGAACGCGTCGTACGGTGAAAGGCGAGTGTCTTGGCGCACAACACTCGCCCGTGAACCCGCAATGTGCCGCAGCCGCTCCATCTCGACCGACATCTCATCCATCAGAATGCGAAGCGCGTAAAAATAGCACGGCTGCACCAGGCGCTGATGGATCCGGGCGTCGAACAGGGCGTACTCGGGTAGAAAAAAACATTCTGCCTGCTGGTAGTACATGTCATAAATGTGGCTCACGTCGCGGATCTCATAGCGGTGGATGCGAACTGTCTTGGTGGCAGGCCGCCGCGAGCTCAAACCACTCGATCCAGTGGGCCGCTGCTCGCTTCCCGACGGGGCAGCCGGCGCGTTGTTCCTCCGCTGCGCTGACTCGCCGGACGGAGGCATCTCGTATGTGCCAGCCTTGGGGACATCGTCCTTGCCGCTCAGCAGCCCAGTCACACTATCGGCCCACTCAATCAAGGAATCGCACGCCTGAATAAACTTCACAAAACTCCGCTGCACCTGCTCCGAGGGCAGTATCGTAGGGTCGAGGGCAAGCAAGACGCGGTACGTTGGTGGTGGGACGGAAGGCGCGACGCCGTTCTCTCGGCTATCTTGGTCCTCCTCGCCCAGCGCTTTCTCGCCCGACTCAGTGGCGCCGCTCTGATGCCCTGTGAGAGCATCCGCTGAGGCAGGCTCGCCGACAAGCTCGCGCGGCCCCGTAGTCTTTTGCGGCTCAGTAGGCGCCAGGGCTTTCATGTTCACCCTCTCCCACATCGGCTTCTGGTTCCGCTGCCGCTTCTCATCCTGTGCGATGTACTGACGCAGCGCATCCACGTCGGTCGTCCAGAGGTAGGCGTAGGTCGCATTGATGCACCGCAACGCCTCTCTTGCGCTGTCGAGCTCTGCGACCATGACATTCACCGCGTCGAGTTGCGGGCGGAGGTAGCTCTTGGGGTTCTGCAGCAGCATCGGCGCCATCCCGGCTGACTCCGAAAGCACAATGCCGTGCGGAGCCGGGTTGTTGCCGTTATTGCCTAAGTGCGGGTAGACGCTGCCAGTCTGGTACGCCACGTTGCCGGCATCCTGAACCACCTGCGCGGTTACTATATCATCCGCATTCAAGGGGACAGAGTTGAGAAATAGTCGACCTACTCGCTCTAAATGCGCAAGAACGGACTGGCACGCGTCACCCAGCGTCGTCACATCCTGTGTGCTCACCCGCAGCTGCTCTTGCACCGCAGTCTGACGCACAAAGAACTCTGTGAAGTTCATCAAGACCCGTTGGTCGTCTTCGCAAGGATAAACGACAGCCATTTTGAAAAATCGAGGCAAAAAACAGGATCTTTTTCTTTTAAAAAGACTTGAGAAAAGACCTCACAAATAGCTTTAGAAAGGTGTGCACGTCTTCGCTTCAGATTGCAATCGAAGGCTGGTGCGGGGAAGTACCTGTTCTGCAGCAGTGGCGACACGGACAAAGAAGCAAGCGTTACGGGTTAGTAGGCGATGAAGTTTGTGCAAGCATTCAGAGTTGAGCATGTAACAACAGCGTGTTAAAGTTGGAGGGCTCCGCTAGGCCTCGGAAAAAACGTCTATGAGAAAAAGACAGGCATCCATTTTTATTCATTCAAGCTTTGGAGATGATGGGTACTCGCCTTTTATGCACAGTAGTCTGCAACAGCACTGCGCCATTTTAATTCCTTCACCGCTGCTGACTTTGACGGGTAGTGTGAGAACAAAGCAGTAGATCATACCATGTGATCCACTCAAAAAGAGAAGAGAGAGATGCTGAATCTTACAAGAAAGAAAAGAAGAAAACACCACCGCTCTTACTTGACGACGTAAAAAAAAAAAAAAACGGTGGCTACGCCTCCAAGCGACAACACATACGCAAACACACACACACACAACTAATGAGCTCGTCCACTCAAAACACGCAAAGAAACTTAGCTAAATTGCACCAATCGCCAGTGACACGGTCGCATTTTACGCCGCTCCCTTTTTAACCTCACCCTGGCGCTGCAGCTCATACTGGTCCCACTCTTCCATAGACTTGAACGGCTTGGCAATAATGTAGTGTGAGGTGCCAAAGTGCTTGCTCTCCCACTTCTCCACGGACAAACCGCTGAGTCGGATGACTCGCCGGATGTCGCGGTTCCACCAGCATCCCCAGTTCTTTGCATGCCGTGGTGCCCACTTGTCCAAATGACTGTTGACTCGCGGTGTGTGCCCTTTTCCGTGCTCGATGAGAAGGAGCTTACCCCCTGGCTTGCACACGCGTGAGAGCTCACGTAGCGCACGGACAGGGTCGTCGAAGCTGCAGAGTCCAAACATGTCGACAACAGTGTCGAAGCTGTTGTCGGGGAATGGCAGCTGCTCCGCTGCATAGTTGGCCACAGAGAAAAGCGGCTGCTTCTGTAAGCCGTGGTGCTCGTCCTGCAGCTCCGGTGGAATCGGCACTTTGCGGGACCTCTCCGCCGCCGGAGCGGCCACTGTGATGTCCCCAGCGCCGCGACGCAAAAGACTCTCTTTCTCGTCCTTTCGAAGCTGGTTCTCCACTTGCAGCCGAAAATTTTGACGGGCACGAATGTCCTTGTCACGCCGCAAAAGCGCCGCTTCGCCCTCTTTTGAAAGCAAGGGAAGCTTGTCGCCAGCATCAAGGTTTTGCAAGACAGGAACGATCACACTGCTCTCTGCACCGGTCGTCGGTGTAGCAGTCGCTGCCAGGAACTCTGCCTCTTCGTTTCCGCTGAGAGGCGTGACGAGGACCTCCTGGACCGTGCCATCCTCGTGCACAATCTTGCGCTTGCGGAGGGCAGAGCGATCCGCCGACTCGCCTCCCGGACCACCGCCACCTTGCTGGGATGCCAGTCGCGCTTCGATGGTGCTTCGGATGCCAGCAATGTTGTAGTCTGGGTAGCGGTACGGCGTATAGCCCAAGCGGCTCTGGATTCTCGCGATACACGACTGAACCATACCAGCAGAGCGATCACACAGGATGATCTCGTCGCATGGGTTTTCTTTCCCGATGTGTTGCAACATGTAGCTTGTGGAATTCTCGCCACTGCTTGCGGCATCACCTCTCGCCTCGGAGTCCCAACAATCTCTCAAGTGCTTTTGCACCTCGGGGTCATCGGTGAAGAAAGTGTGTGGGTAGTATCCATAGTTGCCCCCACAACCCGCTCCGACCTCCAAAACACGTCCCCGCAGAAGACCCTCGTCGCGCAACATCTTCCTCCGCCAACGACTCAGTCCCAGGTAGAACTCCTGGCTCTTCGTCTTCTTCTCATATAAATTGTCAATAGAAAGCTCGTCGTAGCTCTTCAGGCGGTCGTTGTTGCTCACGGTGTAGTTGGGAGGCGGAGCCAGCGTGATCGCAGCGACGTACGCGGTGCCGCAGAAAATGGTGACACACGACGTGCCTACAATAATCTTGCTCAAAAGCTTCATTGTAGGTAGAAGCGAAGAGAAGAGAAGCCTGCGCCGACAGCAGTATTTACTAAAAGACGCTGCGAAGCAGAGAAAAAAAAGAATGTGAAAGGTGGTGAGAAAGAAGAAAAGCAAATACAGTGAGCGCGATGGCAGAAATACCACATCAGCAGGCCACATATCACGCTGTCTGGAACCTCCCAGCAGAAAAGTTGGAAGGGCTATACACAGTTGCCTGTACTCAACATGAGAGCCCCACAAGCCTTCAACCACTTTTTGTGTGTGTGTGTGTGTGAAATCACCCTTTGCTGGTCCTGTAGGAGCATGCATTTGAGAGACGGCATGTGTGACGCTCAATTTACTCGCCTTGCCTACACGGAGGTAAGCCGGCGACCAAAGCAGAATCGCTGACGTGCGTCTCTGTCCTTTTGTCGCTGCATTTCCGGTAAGAGAACTTTAGGAGCCAACATCCTAAAAAGAAAACAAAAACTGACGCTTGTATTCAAAAAGAATTTTTCTCTGAAACAATGGATATAAAGGTGTATAAAACGCTTGCGCTTTCTCCTACGCAACGCCTAAAACAATGAAAAAAGTCGCTTTCCGTTTTTTTACCGAAAGTTGTGCTTTGTCAAAATGAAGGCCTGTACATTTGGTCACGCCGGCACAACAGGTGAACAAATCAGACACAAAAAAGAATTTTACTTTCGAGTACATAAAAAAAGGAGAGATAGTAAAGAAGAGACGCGACAAAAAAAAAGCTCTTAAACTGACGCCGCACAGGCTTTGCGAGCGGTGGCCAGAAGCAACACCAGCCTTACACCATAAAGTGGCTGGACATGAACTGCAGCATCAGATCGGCCTGGGAGGTCAAGCTGAACGTCTTCAGAGCGTACTGCTCGCAGTGCGGGCCCTTGGTCTTCTTCCAGTCTTCAGTGAGGGCCTGCTGCACGGCAGCGTACACGCGCTGCGCGACCTCGTCATTTGTGCCCTCATCGACCAGCGTACCAACATCATCGTTCACAAAGTCCAGCGGACCGCCAGACTTTGCTCCGATGACCGGGGTGCCGCAGCCCATGCACTCGATGAACACCAGTCCGAAAGGCTCCTCCTTACTCGGGAAAACAGAGATGTCCGTAACAGTGTAGACGTTGGCGAGGTCCGGCTGGCTCTGGGGGCCAAGGAAGAAGGTGTGCTTCAGCTTCAGCTGCTCGTACGCCATGTCCACGTACTTCCTGCGCGACTCCTGTGAGCCACCGCCAAAGATGAGCGTGAGAATCTTCGATGAGTCCTTCTCCCAGTGAGCAGCGGCGGTGAGAACTGAGTCGATGCGCTTCCAATCCGCGAAACGGCCGCAGAACACGACCACCTTGTCGTACGAGTTCACGTCAGGAACGCACTTGCCAGGGGCAATGTGCTGCATATCAGGAGACAGCTTCGAGCCATCGAACCCGTCGTACAGCTCCTGGGGCATGCTCCCGAACGCTTTCTCACGCGTCATTCCTGGCATCGGGTGAAACACCAGCTGATTGTAGCCGCACGGCGTAACGGCGACACGCTCCGACGGGAACGCCGGAAAGAGCTTCTCGAACGTGTCCTTCTGCGGCGCTGAGACCGCAAACACACCGGACACCCTCTCGGCGTTCTCAAAGATCTTCTTCGTGCCGCGAATCCAGTCGTAGTACTTCATCGGGAAATCTGGCAGCTTGTTGATCTCGTTCTCGTACATCTTCAGGGCCGTACCGTGCGCAAAAACCACCAGTGGCGCCCGCGGAATACCCTGAGCGAGCCGCCGATCAATGATCTCCGACATGATCACTGGGTTCATGAAGCAGTGGTGGGCGAGAAAGAGGTTGATGCGGCGGCCGTGCTTCTTCTCGATATAGTCGATGTAGTCAATGCACTGCTGGAGCAGGTTGTCGCCGTAGGTTGTGACCTCCTCGTCGCTCATCGAGTGCCAGCGCTTGCTGCTTTGCGGCCCGACACTCTCGCAGATCGGAATCGGATGCGGGATCTCATACACGCGGTAGTCGTCGCGGTCCTTTGGAGTCTTCTGAAGATCCGACGGCCAGATAGAGTAACACGTGCAGTTCTCCAGAGCGTTCATTGCGATGTGCTGGCCTTGATGAAGAATACCAGACCCCGGCGCAAACTGGCCCGGCCCTTGCCAGTTGTTGGTGCCCAGCGCAAAAATAAGCCACTCCTTTGACATCTCAGCGAATTTTCTTGACGTCTTTTTTTTTTGGATTTGGTTCTGGATTCTGTAGTGTATTTGACGTTTGCAGCAGAGAGAGGGAGAGGAAAAAGCCACGAGAAGTACAATTAGAAACGTAGTATGGTGCGGAAAACGAGAAGAGCTAAAGCGCGCACGACAGCACGCACCGTATCAGTGCGAAGCTTTGCGACTAGGGGGTCTCCACCGCCCCGACTAAAAAAGGAAATCTGGCTGTTCTATCTCCGAGTGGCTATCTTCATCCTCGCGAAGAACAGCGTAAAATCCCAAACTTGGTTTCTCTTGACGCATTGCAGCTCTTTTCTGAGAAGTACATAATCATACATGAAAAACAAAGAATACTATCAACATCGCTCTATAGACCCTTGAACACCACGATCGCAATGTAGCCCTTGTGAAACATGTACATGAGGTGCTTCAGCTCGTAGGTTATTTCGAAGCCAAAGCCTTCACCAATGACGCAGTGCCACGATGGGCCGAACTTCTTGTCCATTTGCTCCTTGACGTACTTCGCAGCGAGCTCATAGCTGTCCTCATGCTTCTCGATCGCGTTCACTACAATCTCCCGGCAGTCCACCTTCATCTCCTCGGACATGTCACTTGTCTTTTCCAGAGGGTAGTTGAGCGCCTGGGTGTAGCGGCGGATGTACTCAAGGTTGCACGGACCTTCCGGCTCCTTAACTTTGGTCTCCATTTTCTTAGCTCTGTAGGTGAAAGAAGCTACAAAAATGAGAAAGGGATTGGAAAGCGGTTGGGCCCTGGGCAAAGAGAGAAGCACGGAATGAAGGGGAAGAGAGAGGAGATAAAGAGCAAACTTTAGATAGACTTGAGGCACAAGAAGCCCGTAAAGCTTTCCGGTGCAGCTAAACACACACTCAGGCATAGAGAGACACTTGTTCCAGTCAGAGGCGCCGCTCTCTCACGCTGTAGTGGGGCCAACAAACAGCTAGTTCCTAGTAGCAGCTACCGTTAAAGTTGTTATTTTCGTTGTTGTTTTCCTCTTGTAGTACAGCAATGAGATAAAAAAGAATAGCATGATTTTCAAGCATATTGTCGAGTAGGAATCCTATCTTCATCTTCCTCCTCCGCCTCCTGCTTTCGGGCCTCTGGGAGAGGATGATGCGGGACTTTCATGTCGGGCAGCTTCTCCTCCGCGGGCTTCTCTCCCACTGCCGCCTGTAGCTCTTGGAGAAGTTCATCGTCATCCGGGACTCCCGCGAGCGGCTGGCTGAGAAGAGCGTTGATCTGATTGGCTTCCTCGATGGACTCGCTGGTCTCGTCCATCAGCTTTTCGATGTCGTCGATGTTGAGCATCTTGTTGAGGTTGTCCAACTCGCTCTTGCCATCGCGCATCGCTGCCACCACTTCTCCCTCGATCTGCGCAAACTCTACCGTATCGATAAGGTGCTGGACATTGTTCAACATATCCGTTACAGTGGTAATTTGCGCCTCTTGAGCTTTTTCGCGCTTCAAGCAGTACAGCGCCTTTCTCTTGTTGCCCGCACGCATCAGCTCTTTTGCCTTCTCGTGCTCCACAGCTGCCACCCTCTCGTACTTCCGGATGGCAGCCTGCAAGTTGTCCCTCTGCAGCTTCATTTGAAGACGAATTTTGTCGGAGCTCGTAATCTGTGACTTTGCGGCCTTCGGTTGCGCTGTCGGTTGCCGCTTCGCCGCGGGCGCCTTGTCTGACTTCGAGCTACTTGTTCCCATCCCCTTTTGTAGTTCTTACCTTTGCTTATGATACGGTTTGCACTTGAACTCTTACGACTCTTCTCAAGAGAAGCAAAAGAAGAAACGAGAGACGTAAGACGGAGAAGTGAAGATTAGAGGAGCCCGTGCACTAACTTGCAGCCCTCACACTATACGCCGCAGCGGATTTCAAGCATCCAGAGACGACGAAACTGTGGAAAAAAAACACTTGATGACCCTAGTGCTGCAGCGCAGAATAACTCTGTCACAGGTTTCGTAAGCGGCATGACGTCCCGAAGGAAAACAGCCTTCATGCGCAACACCTACCATTTGATTGCACTTCTTTAAAAGGTGGAACACGAAATCCGGGCAAAAGTCTTCATGGTAGAAAAAGAGAACAAGACCAGGCGCAGAAGTCAACCAGAGCTGCTTCCTTCCTGCAATAAGGAGTGCTTTCTACGTCGCACTACGCAGCCAATTTTTTTCCAATGCGCCGTTTCTAATCTACGCGGCCGGCCGGGAAGCAGCTCTTTGCGCAACACCCCACCATAACAATTAAGTGCGCAGAGCCGACCGATGTGCAGTTCAAGTCAAGAGGGAAAAAAAGTGCAATTCGGCCGACCAAGTACACAAAAGTGCCTTATCGTCTCCTCCCCCCCCCCCCAAAAAAAAAAAACCTTCTCTTTTACAAAATGACTGGATTCAGACGTCCCGTTTCTGGGAAAAAAGCATTTTTTCTGAAGAAGATCGACTGCAAATCCCACAAAGGCTTCCCGAAAGTCAGCCACAGTAGCTTAGGCTCCAGTCGTTTATAGTAGCGCTCGGTGGGCTCAAGCGGTGGAAATCAAGCCCTCTCTGTCCCAAGTGGAGAAAAGTTTGTCCCGCTGTCTTGCTCCAGGCTTCACCAAAGAGAAACCTTCCCCCTGGACATTTCTTGGGGTGCAGCCAATGGGCCTGCTCTGAACAGCTCAAAGGTTCCCGCGTGCAACTTCAAAGGGAGACGCGGCAGGACACTGATACGGAAGGTGGGGGCAGCTGCACGGGCACCAGGAGTGCATATCTGTGCTGCTGAAGAGTCGGGGCTCAGAAAAAGGGACATGCACTCTTTGAGTTCGTTTTTGCTATAAGAGCTTTTTTAAGGCTCCAAAATGAAAAGTTTCTATTACTGAAAATATCCTTTTCCAGAATCGTGTCAGAAAAATAAAAACCACTAATGTCTATTACGAAAAGAGAAAACATAAATGCCACGGCGTGTTCTGTACTACAAAGCCGCGTCAGGCGCGGAGTCGCTGGTAAGAGCCGTCAAAAAAGAAAGATACCGCCAGCGCTGCTGGCGTAGTTCTTTGCTCAGCCTTTAAGAGCCAGCAACGGTCTAGAAAACCTAGAATCATATGATTTACAGTCAAGTAGTGCATACGCTCCTTTGCACTACGAGAAAAATAGAGAGCGGGGATCCCACGAGTGACTTTACTGGAGAAACCGAGCAATCAAGCTCGCAGTGCCACCACATCTGTCCAGAAACAATGTTGTAGCTTTGTGTCAAAAGTTGAACGGGCTCGCGTGACTTTCGTCTGGAAAAAAGAGCTTCGCCTGTCCTTGGCGGACAACAATCCTCAGCTGTAGTACGCTGCTTTCTCTCCCCCCACTAGGAAAAGGGCGAGAAGCGTAGCCGGTTGCAATGCAGACCTTTAAAAAAAAAACCTAAGCAAGAACTGCGAATTTTGCCCGAGGAGCTGGCTGTGCTGGTTTGCTCGCCGCATACAATCTTGGCGGGTGTGTGAGGAGCAGCGCTGCAAATCACGGATGCATTGCGTGCAAATAGGCCCGGCGCTTAGAGAGACCAATGAAACACAGTCTAATTTTTAATACCAAGCTGCGCTATTAACATGTTGTGCGTCTTTAGGTTCTTCCGCTGTTTCTGACAAGCGCGCCGTCGAACCTCGCTGTGCAGACAGGTAAACAACACCAGGCTATAAAGGACCGATGATGGTTGTCAACCAACACTCGAAGACCATAGGAAGGATGCTGAAAAACCTGTAGTCAGGTAAATCGCTCCCGCCGTCTTTTATTGGCGGGACTAGTTTGTGGGATTCTGATGGTGAGTTGTCTTTGGCGATACTCAACAAGCGGAGTGAAAGCCCATAAAAGGTGCCCTTCTTTTAGGTGCACGTTGAGGACATGCATCGCTTCAATTTCTTTACAACAAGCGCTTCGCACTTACAATCCAGGGTCGGGCCACAACTCTGCTACGTAGAAAAAAAAGCCATTAACGGCATCGATTACATCAATTCTCGGTTCAAGTGTTTCAGCATCAGCTTCCTATTCCCACAAATTACGCGCAGCATTTTGTAAGAGAATGAGCCACCCGCGACGCTGTCCATTTTTTTTTTGAGAATAATATGTTTGTGATTTCATGGGCTAAAAGAGCATCAAACTGTCACGTTCCAGGCTCCACACATTGTTATGGAACCACTTGTCTTTCGGGTTAGAGATAGCAGAGACGCAGCTCTATGATCCAGTGACTAAAGTACTTAGAGCACTCTTATGTAGTAGAGAGGACAGTGCAAAACCTAACGCCGAATAAGGAACTGTGTTGGAGGTTTCTGCCTCAAAGAAAAAAAGGCCGTGTGGGTGGCGGCGAAATTTCGGAGAGAGAAAATGTCTTTAAGACATTCAATTTTGCTTCGCCACAGTAAATATCTGACAAAAAATGATAAAAAGAAGGCAATTAGACGGGCTCTGTATTTAAGCCGGCTCAGAGACATAGCAGTGCTGCCTACATTTTGTCAGAAAGAGTCTCCTGCGACTGCAAAGTGAACTCCGGCTTTTGCTTTTTGCCACTAATTACTGGGCACTCACGGAAACTGGCAACCTTCGCGCCACGTGAGGCCCTCTTGCCTTGATAAGGTTGTGACGGTGGGTCTGTCCGCTGGCTGGGCAAAATTGATTTGACTGAATTTTGGTAATCGCGAGTTGCCGGCGGTTTCAGCACATCACAGTGGCTATCTGAACGCGTTTGGCCGCGAGAAAAAAAACAAAAGGCATGGTTCAATTAAAAGAATAGAAAACGGCCGAATATGCGCAGGTTAGAATGCTCAGTCAAATGTGGGGCCTAAAGCACGTGGGCGGCAAGGGGTTGCCGTGTTTTCAGGGTTGTTTTTTGCTGCTGCGCGCCACCAGGAGCCCTGGCTAGGCGCGGAGGTCTGTGGGCGGCTTTTCTTCTTGGGAAAGAGTATTTAGGGTGGGGCGGCTTCAAAGGGCCGAAAGTAAAACTGGCTTGTTTGCCTTGATATCCCACAGAGAGACCAAGAATACTACCCTTCTGACGTTTTGTGAGCGGATAAGAGGGCTGCGAATGTACCTCACTGCCCTTCTGCCACTTTGTTGGCTGATGCATCTTGCCTTAAGTTGGTGTCGGCGCAAAGAACTTTGCAGAAGCGCTGTTATAATAAGGATTCTTTTTGAATATTTCCTCTCTTCGAATGTGGAGGGGCTTGCGAGTTCAGAATTCACGGCATTTCCCAGGTTAAGCGGCCTGCCGCGTTTCGGGAGCTCACGTAAATAATGAAAGACTCAAAGATGAAGTATGGCAGCATGCAAAGCAGCTTCTCCGCCTTTATGCATGCCATGAAGTCCTACCACTTCCCTTACTTTCTCGCTCTTATTTTCTCCTTCCGCGCCATATTCCTGAATAAGAGTCCGTTAAGCATTTTCGACTTTTTATCTTTTTACCCAAATATTCTCGTGTTTTACAACCGCGGGGGCCTCCCTCGGGTGTATTTTAACAAGGCATCTAACCCAACCATTTCTTGGGTATTGCCGCCTTATTCTTGTTTTTTTCTCAAAAAGCCCGAAGGCAAGCTCTTATTGCAAAAACGAACTCAAAGAGCGCATGTCCCTTTTTCTGAGCCCCGACTCTTTAGCAGGACTGATATGCACTCCTGGTGCCCGTGAAACCACCCTCGCCTCCCGTATCGGTGTCCTGCCGCGTCTCCCTTTGAAGTTGCGCACAGGAAACTTTGGGCTGTTCAGAGCAGGCCTAATGGCTGCACCCCAAGAAATGTCCAGGGGGAAGGTTTCTCTTTGCTGAAGCCTGGGGCAAGAGAGCGGGACAAACTTTTGCCTCACCACCATTCCGTTTTCCTTTTCTTCACTTGGAGCGGAAAGGGTCTGATTTCCACCGCTTGAGCCCACTGAGCGCCACCATAAACGACTGGAGCCTATGCGGCGGCAGAAAAAAGGTATCAGAAGGTTATCAGGAGGGTATCAGGCGATGGATGATTCACCACGGCGGAGGCCGTGGCGGGCCCTTGGCCCTCACTGAGCTTCGTTGGATTTCAAGTCCGTCGCACCCGAGGAGACCACCAAGGTTCCGTTCCCTTTTGTTGGCGGCGATGGAAAAAACGTCCGTATTTTTCAATCTCAGCTGCCAGCCGCGACTTTCACCGTTACCCGAGTGCGCCGGACGACGCCCGTCGCGGTGGTGAGGTGGTGATATTAGGGCACGTTTTTTGTTTTCAAAGCAGACTAAGCTATCTTACCACGTCTATGCACGGTGCAAAGTGCCAGTGAAAGAGGGAGATGTATCATGCCAAGGCCTTCTTTCGCAGCCACCGTGCCTTTAGGCATTCCTCGGCAGGTACGCCACTAATTTCCAGAACGCCCGCCCCCTTGTCCACCAAAAGGCCCTCTTCGCAGTGCCAAGAGGCGTCCGAGAGCACTGGGACCCGGCTGGTGACTTCTTGCCGATGCCACCAGCGCGTGGCATGGCCGACCACACGGTAGCCTTGCTCGGAATCGCTAGGGGTCTGTGGAAGATAAGAAAAACTGTATTCTAAGCTGCACATAGAGAGACTTTGATAGGAGTATGGGTGCTGCTGAGCTGCGCGCCGTCGGCGCTGTGCTGCTGTTGTCTCGCTTTGTTTTCTCACGGAAGAAAGGCATTCCTCATTTTTGTACACAGCACTACTGCTTTTCAGCAATACAAAGACGTTTTCTTTTTGTAGTCGCAGTGTATATCTGAGAGCGTTTAATTGTGTGGCAGCGCTGGTATATTATCCCGATGCCAGCGGGCATCCCAAGGCAGCCACCCCATGGGCGAGCAAAGCCCGATTTGGAGATACTGCAATAGACAGGTGTTGAAGGCGCAACGCAGTCGAGGCTTAAGGTAGAAAAATCGTGGGAGGGGACAAAAATGCACTAACACGACTAGAAAAAGAGTGTGAAAGACTTATGTCTGAATGTGCCGATATGCAACGACAAAATATTTGATGTAAGACGTACACGGTTGTTGGGATGCTAGACCTAGCTTCTCTTTTCCACGAAGGGCTTGGTCTTTTTTCTACTCTCTCATTCCTTCTTCTCTGCAAAAATGAGCATTTTATTCTGCTGGTTTTTTTTTTTTAAAGAACTAAGTAAGAAAGGGAAAAAGGAATTCAAGGACGCAATATTCACCATTTCCAGGGCAAATATGAGTTTGTGAGAAGTTTTTATTATCTTATACTTCCCGCACAATTTCTTCTACGCATTCAACAGTGATGGCTGCTTTAAAAGGTTTAATTTAACTAGAAAAAAATAAAAGGGTCATAGGACGTCTTTCGATGGTTTCCAGAGTTCTCCGGACACTGCCTTCAGCTTCGCCAAGCGCTTCTTCGCGGCAGTAATTGTTGCCTACGCGTGTCCTCCAACGCCTCTAAGCGGCTGATAACCCACACCCAAAAGTCGTGGGTATCGATCTTCCTCTAGTTGGTTTGCTCCTATGTGTAGCGACAGCTGATTGTGGTGTCGAGCACCAAAGAGCGTGTACTTCGTCTTCGGGGCACTCAATTCCATGATGTGTACTTCCGTCCAGCGAGCAACGGTGTCTAACGCAGACTGCGGCGTCTTTTGAATCTGCTCATTATCCGGTGAGGAACACATAAGGGTAAGGTCGTCCGCAAAGAAGGCGTGCTCAAGGCCTTCAATTTGGTTTAGTTGCACGCTAAGGGAGTCCATAACAATGATGAAGAGCAGAGGGCCAAGGACTGACCCTTGCGGAACACCACAGGTGAAGGCTACCGGGTCAGAAAAAGTGTTGTTGGCTCGGGCTCGCGCTGTTCGGTTGCCTAGGACGACCATAATCCACCGCGTCAGATAGAGATCTACGTCGAATTTCTTGAGGGCCCTGATGATGACGCCATGGTCGACAGAGTCGAAGGCACGTTCAGAAGTCTACAAAGACGGCTCCGAACTTTGTGCCTTTGGGCCTCTGCACCACTTTGTGAAGGAGGAGATCGAGCGGGTCAGTGGTGGATCGGTGCGGGCGAAAGCCTGCCTGCTGCGGTTGTAGTCGCGATTCTAGATGATCTCGTGGACGGTGGGATATCATGCGCTGTAGCAACCCACACAAGTTGCTGGTGAGAGTGGCGGGGGGGGGGAAGGAGGTGGGATCTGTGGCGGGCTTCTTCGGCTTCAGTAAGAGAATGATGATATCTGTTCTTTGTAACCCCGCAAAAGTCGATCTGTTTTTTCTCACGCAGGGCTTTTTCGGTGGATATCGAGCCGGCTTGCAAGTGAAAATTCACCGCTCAAATTAAGCAACTGTCCCTCAAGCCAGTTCAAATTTACCTTCGTCCCCGCCCAAACTGAGATAGGTTTTTGGATCAGTTTTGTCGAGGCCCACGAAGCTGCCTCCCCTGGTGAGTTATGGGGCTTGAAAGGCGAGAGCCTCGTTTGACTCTGGTGCGTTTTCATCACCTACTGAAGAGGTTGCTGATCACCACAAGTACCACAGAGGCACCTGAATATTGTGAATGCTGCCCCTTTCGAGTGCGGCGCTGTTGTTCATTTATTTAATGGTTAAGGCAGACAAAGCGAGACGTTGCAGCTTTCGTACCTCTTAAAGCCGTGTGAAATGACTTCCGGGCTTTCTACTCCCTTTTTCTAGAGGTCTCAAGTTTTGTGCGTTTCTCTGGTTTCAATTAGCTTGGGGCGGTGAAGCGGATGATTTGTAGTGCTGATGCGGTGTATGCACAGAGCAGCCGTTCACCGTTTCAAGACTAGCAGAGGGTACGCGTGACCTTTTTAGTTGGGTACACAGGAAAAATGGGGAGAAGAAGGGAAAAAAAGGAGGGGGGGGGGGGGTGTGAAAAACAAAGTCAAGGCATACGCGGGACAGCAGGCCGCCACGCGTTTCGCGGCTATTTCGTGAGCGACGCATAGAGTGAGAAGAGTTGCGGAAGGAAAATACGCACCTGAATAATGCGATTTATCTTCTGCTGCAGTAAGGCGTGACGTCCAGGACGATGCGACTGCAAAAAAAAGTCAGTATTTAAATTTATTGCATGCGTACAGGAAGCTTGTACAACTTGTGTTTTCCAAACATCCCGAATGCCGACGAGATCGAATATTTTTAGAGGCGCAACAGACCCGTTGTTCGCAGTTTCGTAGGCTTACATTGAAGAATGTTGACATAGAAGGCGGAGGTGCTTATGTGCGGTTGACAGATGTAGTCAGCTTGTTTCTTTTGCTGGCCTAAGTGGGCGTTGTATATTGAAAGCATTTCCTATTTTATGACATTTCCATTGTGAAATTTGGTTTCTAGTATGCGTTCAGCTACCGTTAAACATGATCTATGCTAGAACAAAAAAACAAAAACTTGTATTGCACGTCATACTTTACTAGCTCTGATTTAATAGCGGCGCAGAATTTATGGGCACGATTAGTCTTTTTGCGTGGCTGTTTGGGTTCAAAGCTTCTCGAAGCTGCCTCAGCGCATCACCAGCGAGATATTATTAGTCAAGGTTTTGGCACAATCCTTATCCTCACAATCTTCACTATGCCACCCGCTTCTCCGCCGTCGAAAATATTTACACGTAATTTTGCCGTTCAAAAATAAAAAATTGATTGTATTTGTCGCGTTGTGTTAATTCTACAGCTGACTAAATATTCTCTCAAGCACAAAAAAAATAAACACTCGATTTTCAACCAAGCAAAAAATGGGTTGCGCTTCTTCCGCTTTTTCCTCCAAGTCCAAGAAGGAGGGCAAGAACGCCAGCGATCGCAAGGCCGCGTGGGAGGGCATTCGCGAGCGTCTGCCGCGCAAGAAGACTGACGAGGACAAGGAGCGCCGCATTGAGCTCTTCAAGAAGTTCGACCAGAACAACACCGGCAAGCTGTCGTTTGAGGAGACGTACAAGGGATGCGTAGAGATTCTGCACCTGGACGAGTTCACCACTCGTCTGCGCGACATCGTCAAGCGCGCCTTCAACAAGGCCAAGGACATGGGCACGAAGGACCGCGATGCGGGCAGTGCTCAGTTCGTGGAGTTCCTCGAGTTCCGTCTGATGCTCTGCTACATCTACGACTACTTTGAGCTGACCGTGATGTTTGACGAGATCGACACTTCTGGCAACATGCTGATCGACGCGAAGGAGTTCAAGGCCGCCGTCCCTAAGATTGCGGAGTGGGGATTGAAGATTAATGACCCTGATGCCGTCTTCAAGAAGATCGACGACAACGGCTCCGGTCAGGTGACCTTCGACGAGTTTGCAGCGTGGGCGGCGGCCCAGAAACTCGACGCTGACGAGAACCCTGGCAACACGGAATAAGCCTGAATTTTTTTGGCCAGCCGGTAAAAGGGAGATGGAGACGTTTATAGATGGGATAAATCACCATCGTCCGATGGCTTTTCTTCTTGAAGTGTCCGCTTTTTATATCCCATTTGCTTTTATTCTGTGCCATATTACTTTATAACCACGTGTTTTCTGCCCCAAATGTATTATTTTCTCTTTTCTTGTTTTTCTGTTTTTTTTTTCTGTTCAAATACTTCTCTTTTTTTTCTTTTCTGGTACTTGAGATGGATTCTCTGTCCGGCAGATTGTTTTGTGTGAATTGTTTAAGAGGTCATCGGGGTACGTCACAACAAAGAAGTGTGACTACTAGGTGCAAGCACTTTTTTCCTTTCACGCGTGCAGAGAAATTCCGGGAAGTGCGAGAGGTGGTATGCGACGCCATAAATATCAGTATATTACACTTAAAGCACCATCTTTTCGCGCGGAGGCAGCGACAGCTTTAGGCGCGTCAGCGCCTCTTGCCTACGCTGTCTCTTTCTCTTTTTTTTTTGTCCTACAGCCGAGGCAAGCTCTTTCCGTAGTGTAGAGATTCGTATACCTGTCTGGAAAATGTTTCTTGATGTTTATGAAGCAATTTACGGATACCAGCCGAAAAAAAATTTTTTTCTGAATAAGAGAGAAAAGCATATGATGCTCACCGCAGTTACAATTTTGGTGCGTGGGTACCAAAGCTTCCGCTAGTTTCCCCTCTCTTGCACAATTATGGTGCACGGCTGCTTGAGGCTGCCGCCAGCTAGCTCAAATAGCTAATTTACAAGCGTTTTGTTGAACTCAACAATGTCTTGTGAATGTTTTTTTTTTTTTCTGCTGCGTACTTCAGATATGCCATCGTTTGTGGATGTGACATCCGATTAGACTGTGAAAAGCAAGAGATATGCAGAACTAGATTTCAAATGCCGCTTTCATCTCTCTACCTCTTATTTCGTTCCTTCTTCTGCAAAATCTCGAAATTAACTCCAAAAGATTTATCTTCGTGATCGCATACACTACAATTTCGCCAAGAGCCAATAATTTTTCCATCAGAAAAAATGGGGTGCATTTCTTCCAAGTCTACTCAGACCGGCAAGAAGGAGGGCAAGACTGCCGCCGAGCGCAAGGCCGCGTGGGAGGGCATTCGCCAGCGCCTGCCGCGCCGCAAGACTGCCGAGGACAAGGCACGCCGCATTGAGCTCTTCAAGAAGTTCGATAAGAACAACACCGGCAAGCTCAGCATGGAGGAGACGTACGAGGGCTGCGTGTCTGTGTTGCACCTGGACGAGTTCACCACTCGTCTGCGCGACATCGTCAAGCGCGCCTTCAACAAGGCCAAGGACATGGGCACGAAGGACCGCGATGCGGGCAGCGCTCAGTTCGTGGAGTTCCTCGAGTTCCGTCTGATGCTCTGCTACATCTACGACTACTTCGAGCTGACCGTGATGTTTGACGAGATCGACACTTCTGGCAACATGCTGATCGACGCGAAGGAGTTCAAGAAGGCTGCTCCCAAGATTACGGAGTGGGGCGTGAAGATCACCGATGCCGATGCCGTCTTCAAGGAGATCGACGACAACGGCTCCGGTCAGGTGACCTTCGACGAGTTTGCGGCGTGGGCGAGCGCGCGCAAGCTCGACGCCGACGGCGATCCGGATAACACCGCTGCTTAAATGAGGGCTTACACTTGTTTTCCTCTTGAAAGCTGTTGTGTTCCTGTTATTTCTCGTTTTTTCTGTTCTCCCGGCAACATTACCTAACATATATGTTTTTTCTTCCTTTTTTAATTTTCCTCCTGTAGATAAGTTATTGCGTTTCTTTTTGCTAGTGTTCTTCGTGAACACCTGGCAACCTTATATTAGGAACCAAGACTTTACTATTTTATTTCGTTTCCCTAATACCCTCCCCTCCCCGCATGATGTATTTTTCTCTTCGTTCGCTTCCATCTCTTTTTCCGAAAATCTGTAAGTTTGCGCAGATTGTCCGAGGCAAGCCAGGCGCTTGTGATAGAGTCTCGCGCTGTCGGCACGCCCGAAAAAAAAAACCCTAAACCAACAATGACAAAAAAAAAAGAATGCACAAAAACTTGCAATTTTTGAACGCTGTACCTCTGTTCCAAGTGAAAACTTGACAACGACCAAGGGTAGGGATAGGTCTTGAAAAGCATTTCAATAATAAAAAAAGAGTTCTTGGCCGTTTTGCACTGCGTTTTAGCCGATGGCAGCGGCGGGGGCTGCTAGTCCGCCATCACTACTTTCCGCAAATCTGGCGCAGACTGCTAGGTGCGTCCCCTTTCTCAAGCACTTTCAGGCCATTGCGTGTGCTTGCAGGCAGTCGGTTGCGTTCTGTAGTGTAGCGTTTTTTTCAGCGTCAAGAAAGGTGCGGCTCGCCGTTCTAATCCGTTCCATTACGTGCTTGCGTTCCCAAGATGTTTCTTTGTGGCCCTGCGCGAAAGTGAAAGCTCCATCTCTGTTGTACCACTTGCTGGCTTAAAAAAAAAATTGAAGATGGTCCTTCATCCGTCTTTTCTAAAATCTATATCTGACACTCCTGTATCTCTTTTTTCCATTTGCAAACACACTGCAACAGATACAAAAGACCGCTCCGGGTAGACAGCTTTTCATCTGGTCGCGGTGTTAAGCCTGCGCGGTTTGCTTTTTTTTTTTGCTGTCGAGATGGGGTGCACATCGTCTTCTCTGTCGTTTCGTGACACGTATGTCAGTTTGCAAAAGCGATGGCATTTGCGGTCAGAGGAATATGAAAGGCCAGAGGAGAGCAGCGTGAATGAGCGTTCTCAGCTCTTTCAGTCTTGCGCCACGGACCGCGCACGTGGCGCGTCCAAAAAGCTTCTCTTTCGCGGTGATGTAGTCTTCCAGTGCGCTCCGCTCATGGTAGAGCAGTGTCGTCTTCTCTCGCCGCCATTTGCAGAAGAAGGAAAGAAGGGTGTTATTCACCCGTACTCGATGGTGCTGTTTCAGCGTTTGCTAGGCGCAGTTTCTGCGGAACACGCGCACCAGGTCCATCGGAAGGAGTTGGTTGGCTCGCGTGTTACACACTTTCTGGCGCGCTGGGACTATCGACTGTGGATGATCTCGTGCTGCGAGTTTTTTCACGTGCTATCAGTCTTTCAGTCGAGCAAGGCCCTTCCAAAAGAGGTTCAACGGTTCATGAAATCGCTCCCGCAGGAGCTTCAAAGTGTCGCACAGGCGGCGTCACGGGCGGGCAACAGTGCCGACGTCAAGACGGCGCTGGCACTTCTTGCGCGTGTGTGGAAGGAGGGCTCGGCCACGGTACTAACGGCGGAGATGCTGACACCGAAGGTTATAGCTGCGCTGCGAGTGCAGGTGCCACGCATTTTCACCGAGTCAGCACTGCAAAGCAATCGGGATGACTCGCAGGTGGCAAAGACGCTCGTGCGACTCGCGCACGAGTACCAGATTCGGCTAGAGAAGGTCATGAACCTGCACGGCAGCAACCCCTTGTATTCCTCCAGCGGAAAAGAGACGCCTGCAAGCCCGTCGTTTCTCGCCTTTGTGGAGTGGGCCGCGACGCAGTGCGCGCTTTCAGTGTGCGGGGCGGAGGAGAATCCGGCGTCGTACGGTGTCGTGCAGGTAGAGTACTCTGAGGAAGTGTTGAAGCATCAAAACGACTCGATGGAGCTGTGGCGAAAGCGGCTGCACCGCCTGGAGGCAGTGGAGGAGCAGCTGACGGAGCTCAAGCCGCTAGGCGACCGCTCTCAGGCGTACGTGGACTTGCAGGCTGAGCAGCAGGAGATCGAGGACAAGATTGAGAAACTGTATGCTGTGTGGTGTGGAACAAGCGACTCCTTGACATCTGCGGCAGCGGCGGAAAGGTGCTTCGAGACGTTGGAGATTCGAAAGACGCTGCCTGACAGCAGCGTTCACGAGATCTTGTCATTAAAGGCTTTCGAGAACGCAGTGGGAGACTCTGGCAGTAGCACCATCGACTCGCCCAACAGGTTTCGACAGTACCTGAAGGCGTACCTCGCGCTGCACGACCTCTACCGCGACGTTCTTTTGCACCAGCTTACCGCATCGCAGAAGGACAACACGTACGACATTTCCTGTATGCCAGGCAGTGTCAACTTCGAGGCGTTTCGGGCCGCGCTGTGGAGCGCGCAGATGCGCCACGACATCGAGCTGGACCCGCTCATGGCTGCTGTCGGGGGCGGTAAGGGAGTTCTCAGCGCCGAAGAGGTTGCTCAAGTGTTCCAGCAGCTGTTCAACATGGAGGTCTTGGAGGGTGCCGACAGCGGCTCGAAGGTGGTCAATTTCGGCGCCGTCTGCACTACCGTTGCGGGGGACCTGGTGCCTGCAGGTGAAACAGTTGCCCAGCAGCGTTCCATCGAGCAGCTGGGAAGAGTCATCGGACTCGCGGACGCGAGGAACCAGGCCCGATTTATTGCGTCGTTTCTCAACCAGGTCTTCACGCAGAGTGAGAACCGTCTCTCTCACTTTGGAATCACGCTAGCCGCGGAGGCGCTAGAGACGGTGGCGGAGCTGCCACGCTACACCGACTACAGCGCCGGCGTGGGCGTGATGTCCTTTCGTTTTGCCAGCTTGGCTCCACCGCGCTGGAGCGCGTTTGGCACCAAGGAAGCGTCGTCCCAGGACCTTTTTGTGAAATGGCTGCTCAAGGTCCGATCGGAGGCGGCGGACCGCCTCTCCTTGAGTGGAAACACGAGCTGCGACTTTTTTGTGCGCACGCTCTTCGGCATCGCCGCGGCGCAGCGCGCTTTTGAAGACACCTCACTCGATAAGGCGCGCGGACGGATGGCGGCAGCTGATGGTGGAGCAGGTGGCGAGCCAGGCAACGGAAGTGTGCGAAAAGACCACGAGGCTACAGAGTCGCACTTTGTGCGCGCAGTTGCCGCCATGTGCAAGTACCTCGACTGCAGTGCTGAGGTGCTGCTGCACAATTGCGCGGTGCTGCTGGGCACCGGCGACGATGGCAGCGTTGCATCAGCCCCTCAAGATACGAGCTTCACAGTGGAGGGAGCCTTCGCTGCGTGCCACGAAGCTCTCCGCCACCACGACGGCCGCACTGTCGCTGCGTCAGAATGCGCTGACAGTGTTAGCGCCGAGCAGACGGTGAGCATTCGGCACGTTTTGTTTGTCGTCGTTTCCAATTACACGCGATTGCACTGCCCGGAGTACTGGCGCGCGAACAACATCTTTGACTTCCTCGACGAGCCAGCGCTGGGTGTGAATGGGGAGCCCGTTCCAAAATGGAGCGCAGAGAAGGACGTTCTCGCGTTGAGCAATGCGATGCCACTGCGCCGTATGAACAGCACTTACCGCGAGTTTGCCGAGCTCACCAAATCGTGCACCAGCGACGCCGGCAGCAGCGGTGAAGCCGAGAGCGCTTTTCAGCAGCAGTTCCTTCACGCCTTTTACGAGCAGTACAGGTCCTTCTTCGAGGACCTGGACCTGAGCGAGGCCGTTGTCACGGAGATGGGTCGTCGCGCCTTTCAGCACATCACGCGTGACTCGAAGCGCGTCGGCACTTCGGAAAGTCTCACTCGCAACGACTACAACGGCTTTCTGCAGTTTGTCCTGGGGTCCGTGATGATGCAGAAGGCCTACGATTGCACCGTTCGCGACGCCACGACAAGCGGTGCGCCGGCGATTGACGCAGGGGAGGAGGGGGAGAAGTTCTTGTCGGAGCGCAATCTGCGCCGCATTTTGGCGTGCTTCACTCGCCTGACGGACGGTGGCGCAGTCAACGTGCCTGCCGCTGAGGAGGCGCAGGTGTGGCTGCAGTCCCGTGGTATCAACAGTGGCTACGAAGGGTTTCTCTCACTGGATGACGCGTTTTTGTGGTACAGTGCCCACCGCGTCGAGTCTTACGCCTTGGAGTCTCTTTTCAACTGGTGGAAAGAAAAGTTTGCCGCTCGCGTCCCGTTCACCGTGTCAGCCGCACACCGATCGGTGCGCCTCTCCGCCACGCGCGACATCCTGCGGATCAAGCAGCACCGCGAGGCTTTGTCAGAGGACGAGGCGGTCGAGCTTGCCGAGGACGAGGACGGATACTTGCCTGTCGATGTGATGGCGCGTGTAATGAACAGACGTGTGCGCCTCGAGGAAGTCACGTTGCGCGTCTTTCACATGTACGAGCAGGAGAACGCGTCGGAGAGCACATTGGCCGGTGTGGACGGCGCGGAGCCACACGGCGGCCATGGGGCGGTGAAAGCAGCGGCGTGGTTCCGGTCGTGCGTCCGCGGGCTGAATGGCGTCGTGCACCGCAGCGACCTCGAGTCCCGCGAAGTCCACCGCAGCGACTTCCGCTTTCTCCTGCAGTACGTCCACCACTTTGTCTCGGCGTACGTCGGGCTCTACTACTCCCTCACCGTGTTGGAGGTCTCGACGCAAAGCAGCTCATCAACAAAGGACCACGATCAAATCACCGGCGTCTCCGACGAGGACCGCGCGCGGCTGGTGGACATTTTCCGCCACAGCGTGCTGCCGCTTCTTCTGCCGTCTGGAACAGCGCCAGCAGAGATGACAAGTGTGCTGGACACCTTGCTGAGTAAGGCGTGGGAGGAGAAGCGGACGAAGAGCGTGGTGGCCGACTCGACATGCGAGGAGGTGGCGCACGGAATTGCTGCGCTGTTTGTGCGGCACTCGCACGAGATATCGTCGCGAGCGCGGCACTCCTACCTCGACAACCGCGAGTCTCAAGCACTGCATGAGGCCTTCACGACCGAGCGCGCTTTCCTCGGTGCCTTAGGTGGCTATGGCGCCTCTGCCAAGCTGAAGTACTGGGAGCGGCTTCGTCTGCTGTTGCCATTTGGACCGTCTCTTCGCCACCGCGAGCGACGGCGCGAACTCTACCTCTGGATGGACCGCCGTCAGCGCGGCTACTTGACCATGTCCGACCTCACCGAGGGAATGATGGACCTGGTGCAGCTTCAATCGTTCCGCGCCGATTTTACACCCGCCCTGCTGCGCGCCTTTATGGCCGCAAAGGAGATGGCGGGGGAGCACCAAAAGGTTGTCTACCTGACTCAAAATTCAGAAGAGCAGGTGCTGCTGCCTGCTGAGCTCGACGCTTTTCTCACCTACCTCTACCGGTACTTGGAGCTGTACTTCATGTTCGACGTTCTCACCTGCGGTGGTCACGTCCACCCGGCGACGCTGCACGTGGTGCAGAAGGAGCAGTGCTACGGCGCGAACGATGACGACGAAGACGAGGCGGCCGCGGTGACGCGAGTGAGGACGTCCCCCACCACAACCGCGAAGACAACAGCGGGGTCTGGCACCGCCGAGAACGCGGCAACGCCGGGAGGGTCGCTCACCTCTGCACCTCCTCGGAGTGGTGTGGTCGCACTGCTTGAGGCGGCCAAGAAGCCTTACCAAATCACCCTCGAGGCGGGACCGATGAAGAAGGAAATCACTGTCGCTCAGTTTCGCATGGGTCGCCAGCTCCTGCGCAAGTGGGGAGCACACGTGAAGAACCCAGACGAGGTGTTCTACAAAGTCAACAATCGACGCCGCGACGCGGAGTCGATGTCTTTCATCGGGTTTGCCATCTGGGCCTCGGAGCACGACCTCCATCCGGAGGGCTACGGCTACGGGTACGATGACGCTGTGGATGCGATCGCCACAATGGAGGAGGAGTACGCCTCCTTGTGAGGCAGGCGGCCCACGCATCTTCTCTGGAGCGCTACGCTCTCTCTTTCCGCCTACAGCTCGCAAGAATCGTGTGGTAGTGCTGAGTAAATTCTGATGGCGCTGAACGAGTTCAAAATCGCTTCTCCGATCTGTCAAGTGTGGAGACGCTGTAGTCGATGTACACTACTCACATGTGCAGAGCCTTGAGAGGCTTCTGCGCGCATTCTTTCAGCTTTTATGGAACCTTTTTTTTTTTTCGAACACAGAAGCACTCAAAGTGGTCACGACTGTGTACTTTTTCTTCTCAATACTAGCTTTGCTTGCTCTCTCTGTCGAGGTGTGAAGGAAGGTACGCGAAAGAGTGCCGTTAGGCAACACTGTCTAGTGCTGGTGACCTGTAGACACAGATGCAAGAGGCTTTGATAACAAAAGTTTTTCTTCTGCTTTTCGTCAGCGCCACGTCCCGCGTATAAGCAGCTCCATGAACATGAGAGAGAGAGAGAACAGGCTCGGCGGCTTTTGCTCTTCTTGATCCTACACAGCGGTCGCGGTAGCGGTGGACGCCGCATGGGATTTTTCTCTGCAAGAGACGGCCGTGCATCACTGTCCAGCGTGCAAATGCTCTCGACGCTGCGTACTCTTTCGCCCTTTTCTCTCGCTGCAAATAACTTCTCCTATTTCACGCCACTTTTCTCTCTCTCTATGTCGAGTAGCAACTCTAGAACGCTCTGCAAGTCGCGGAGAGAGAGAGGTGGGTTGCCGACTCTCTCAGAAGAGCTGCGGGCACTTACATTTGTGTTTGTTTGTGTGTGTGCTACTGCGCCATTCAATATGGAGCAAAACATGCTTGCGCAAACGATGCCACTCTTTAGGACGCGGCCTCATTGTCGCACCGAGGTGGCGTCGGCAACACTGCCACGCCGACATCCGGCACTTGTCGCTGTTGGGTCCGCGTGCCATTCCCAGCGCTCGAGTGCCGCCAGTGCCACGGTACCGCCCACAGCTCCCTTCGCACCTGCCTACGGGATGCTTCACAGTCGCGTTGGGTGGGGCAGTCAGAGACCCGCACTGCCGCGGTTCCAAGAGAAGCGGGAGCCGCTCTCGCATGCCCACAAAGACAGCAGCACACCCACTTCGTCAGAGAGAAGTGCGAAGCTGCGCCAGTTGGCTTGGGAAGAGCAAGTTGCTCGCTGGGAGCTGCGATACAGAGAGCAGGAGAAGCGAGTGGATTTGGCGCTCTCCAAGCCACCTCACTACACGTCCAGCCCTCGAGGGCAGAACAACAATTCGGAGCGCACGGCTCTCGCCTCTCACAGTCTTTGCCGATCCCCGCTACCAAGAAAGGAGTGTGCTGCTCCGCTTTCCTCTCACGTGGCACCGTCGGAACAACCATCACGAGCGCTGTTTTACGTGAGAGACAGCGAGCTGCTGCGGGCACTGCAGCGTGCAGAGGCGCGGGTTCGCGAGCTGGAGCAAAGGTCGACCTCTCCCTTTCGTACCTTGGAGTGCTCCCGTCCGCAACACAACGGCAGCCACGCCCACAAAGGCAGCAGTGCTGGACCCGCAGCAGCGAGGGTGGAAGCAAATGCTAAAAGCTTGGGCACTTACAAGGAGAAGCAGCGCGCTGCACAAGAAGAATACGCTCCTCTTGGTAGCCGCTTGGTTGTTTTGTAAAGTAAAGTGCGTGTGTGCTTTTCCTACTCTTTTTCTTTGCCAGGCGGCAGCTGTGTGCTCTTTTGCGCACCCTCTTGCAAGAAAAAAAAAAGTAAAACAGAGCAAAGCGGCTGAGGGGGAAGAACCGGTGCTGATGTAAATTAGAAAGTGTAGAGAGCAAAAGAAGAGCTGCAACTGGGCACAGGTGGTAAGCGCATCGCCTGCAGCTCCATGCAAGCGAGTTCTCTCTCTCCTTTTGCATCTTCAAAGTCTTACTGCTGCGTTTCGAAGTCGTTTATTTCAATTGGAAAAAAAAAGAGGATAACAGACTTTCATAAAGCAAAGAGTGTAGTAGTTCTGAGGTGGTGTGCTTGCCGGCAATTGTGTTGTAAACGTGGTAGCGCGCCCAAAAAAAAGAAACTGATGAGATCGCGATGAAAACAGGGGAAGCAGTGCTGCCTGTTTTGCACAGGGGCCCGCCTTCGGGCTTACTGGCGTCTCCAAAAGGTCGAAGCACACATGAAGGCACCTTTCCTCCGCAACATATGTGGTTCAGGTGGTTGTGCTATTTCCCGTTGAGGAGTCAAGCAGCGCGTACCTTCTTTTTCAAAGGATGAAAAGTCTTTGAGGCGCATCTCAGACGTTTCTCTTATTCTCTAACTCTTTTGTTCACTTTTGTCCCCCTCACTTAAAACTGTTTTTTTTCTGTGGTGCGTTGCCGGCGTCTCACTGCGCGCTAGAAGCTCGGGCACGCTCCGTAAATTCTTCCTACCGGATTTTAGCCAGCACACTTCGGTTGCAGACCCCTTGTCGACAGCCATGAAGATCAAGAAGAAGGAGCTCCGGAAGCGGGAGGCGCAGCTTCCCATCAACTACCCCGACCCGGATGTCCTGCCTGAGTCGCTGCCGGGCGGTGCGATCGATCTGGAGGCCGAGATGGTGCAGGTCGAAATTCTCTGCAAGCGCCTTGCTCACAACGAGGTGGTCATCCGTGACGCGGTGCTGGCCGAGGTCCCCGGCTACCTTCGGCGGCTGACCGAGGCGATGCAGGAGATGGAGAGGGGCTACGAGGCGGAGATTGCCGAGGTGCACGCCTACTTCAAGGCTCACCCCAAGGCTCCCAACCCGTACCACTACGAAAACCTGCCGCTGTCACTCCAGCTCTTTCGAGAGAAGGCGGCTGAGCAGGAGCGGGAGAGCCGCCGTAAGCAGTCCCTGCGTGAGCTGCGCCACCAACAGGCGGACGCCCGCCGCGAGAAAGATGAGTACGGCCGCTTTGGAAAGGCCGCCGGCGATGCGCACAGCGGGAGCGACGACGAGGACTCCGACGCTGGGCTGAACGTCGGGCCGCGGCCGCCACACGAGTACAAGGGCCAGAACGTGCACCGCGAGCGCTATCAAGCCTGGATTGAGGCGTGGTGCGATCTGGAGCTCGTCTTTTTGAAGCTGGCGCGCGGCATTCACTACTGTATGTGGCACTCTGACAAGCCTCTCGTGCAGCTCGCGTGTGCGCAGAGGATTGCGGATCTTGTCCACGCCCCCCAGACGACGCGGTGCAAGGTCCTCTTTTATGGTGCCCTCTTCCGCGTACTTGCCCGCGAGTGGCCTACGATTGATCGCTACCGCATGGACAAGTATCTAGCCCTCGTGCGTCGCATGGTCTTCGCCTACGTCAAGCTGGTGAGGGACATCCACGCGGAGGAGATGGCGCTCTTGGCCTCTAGCGGCTCGTCGTCTGCAAAGGACGACAAGAGCGCCGCCGCCGGGCCGGTGACGCCGTCAAAGAAGGGCAAGACAGCGGCGAAGCGCAGCCGCAGTGGGGAGCCGGCAGCCGCGACGGCGACGGAGGCCGAGAAGCCCTCCGAGGCGGCGGATGGCAACTCGTCGGCCAACTGGAGGGTTTCCCATGGCATTCCGCACGCCGCCGTAAAGAAGTACATCGGTGATGCTACCAAGACGGGTGCGACGGCCGAGGAGGTGTTCTTCATTTTCCAGCGCCAGATTTTTCCCAACACGGCTAGCGTCGGCTTGACGATGCACATCTGCGATGTCGCGTTCGACGAGCTGGTGAAAGCCGAAACCGGCGCCAATCTCTTCCTCGCTCTGTCGGCCGGGATTCCTCTCTACGCTATGAGTCAGGGCAACTACGTCGAGAAGCGCGTGCTGGACAACTTCTTCCCACCCATCGCGGGCGGCGTGTATGCGCAGCGCAGGGCAGAGCAGCTGGTGGTGTCCATGACGGCCGCCGCTACCGCCGCCAAGAAGTCTGCGAGTCAGAGGGTGGTCGGTAGCAAGGCCCGTGCTTCAGCTGCTGCCGCCGCTGAGGTGCTGGAGAAGATGGCGCAGGAGCAAGCAACGGCGGAGGCCAACACGATCATGGTGGAGCTGGCGTTCTGCTGCCGCAAGTACGCGGTCGCCCGCGGCATTGCGTACGAGGTGCGTCCCATGTTCTCGGAGGCGGAGCTCATTCTCCGTCAGTCGGCTGATCCGGATGCTTTCCAGAGCGTCACTTTCACCGGGCAGAGCCGCCGCATCGAGCGCGAGCTCACTGATGTGGACGGCATCCGTGAAAAGGTGCGCAGCGAGCGTCAGGCTGTGCGCGAGATGAAGAAGCAAGACCGCCACACCGTTCTCAAGGCGAAGGTCAAGGCGCGCAAGGCCGCCATGATCGCCGAGGATGGCGAGAAGGCTGCGGGGATGACGAACGCCGAGCTGCGGAAGAAGATTGTCTCCGAGGAGGAGCGGGCGAAGCGCAAGCCGGTGCACAACACAAAGCGCAAAAAGGCATACCACCTCACAAAGCAAGATCTGTTTGGCGATGCCGAAGAAGTGGGTCGGCGGGGTTAACATGGCACACTTGATGTCTCGCTTTGCCGGCATCTTGCCACAGAAAGGGTACAGGAAAATCTCTGCGTGCTTCTTGGCGTCGCGGTTGTTTGCTGTTTTTTTTTTTTTGGTGAGCGTTTTTGGCGCTACAAAAAGCGCTGGGAAGCATCCTTTTTATTGATGCTGCTTATCAGTACTCGAGAGTGCGATTCCCGGTGCTGTCCGTGGCATCTACGATCGATCGTAGTCGTCTCTTACATTGCGGCGTAAGATTTTTTTTTTGTTGTTGTGCCGCTGTGCGACACGTGGTGTGTCTCACATCTGTAAAAAAACGCAGCACTCTCTGCGCTCTGTCAAGGAGCAGCCAATAAGAGGCAATGCCACTTCACTAATTCTAAGGAGTGAGGCCCGCTGTTTTTTTTTCTTCATTAACTTCGAATAAAGACGTCGTCGGTAAATTTAAGTGACCAGAAGGAAAAACAATTAAGAGAAAACACCGAGCATTATGGGGCACCAGCTGCCGTTGAAGTTCGCCGTAGCTTAAGTGGATTGTGTCGTACATATGACGAATTTAGCACACTGAAGGAGAGGTCGCCGGTTGTTCCGACTTCTTTAAAATTAGAGTTTCTACCCAGATAGTCAGATGTATAGCTAGAGGGAAAGAGGAAGCTTTTTAGTAGGGTTGCTGGGTCTAGTTCCTATGTCGCGATGCGTCGCAGCACACACTCTCTCTCTCTCATCTCGGTCGAGCACTTCAATCGACAAAGAGGAGAGAACGGATCGTTTCCTTGCTAGCGCTGAAGCGAGGGCGACAGGGCCATTGTCTAGCGTCTCATGATTCATCTCTCTTTTTCCTGCTCTGCTTTCCTTACCTTTAATGCAAACCCGCCATCTCACGAGCAGTGGCGCGTTTACTATTTTCTCTTTCGTCTTGTTTCTAAATAGACGTTTGTGGCGCTGGTATCTGTAATTTCCGTAATTGCTCATCATCTTTCTGCTGAGAGAGTCGTCGACTTTGTGTTGCTGTTCCAGCTCGATTTGCTCTCATCACAATTGTCATTTATTTTTTCTGTGTAGCAGCCGGCTTGCGTGAAAGGCGTGGTGGGAGTGTGGTTGCGGCATAGGTGTTTGTGCAAGCACCGCCGCTGTTTTTCCCCATCTTCTCCTCTAATGTACATGTATGTATAGCTTAGTGAATTTAGCCCGTGTTTCCGTAGCGTTCTTCTCTCGCTTTAGCAGCTCTCTTCGCGTCCGACACACGAAATTCAGCCGATTCGCCGAGTATCATGTCTTTTTACAACAATGACTACCTCGCATGCTATGGTGGTCGTGAAACGCAGGACGAGGTTGTAGAATCGGCTGTGCGAAACGACAACGCGGCTTACGGAAACCCTCCATCTGCGTTCTCAGAATCCTTCTCTAGCTCCACCGACGCACTGCGAGCTCAGCCTGCGCCGGCGTATGGCGGCCAGCGGCCAAGCGCGCCGTTTGAGCTGCAGTCGGAGGCGTCTCCTGACGGCTCCGCTGCAGTCGGACTCTCCGCACCGCAAGGTACGCTCGACGGAGCGAGAATGAGCAGGCCTTCGGACTCGGTGTTGGCCTCCCTGCAGCATCGTCACACGGACACCTACGAGCAGCCGCTCCCGCCCGAGGCCCTTGGAGCACGCCAGCTGATCGACTACATCTTCGCCCCGCACGCTCTGGGCCGCCCACACAGCGCGCTGTCGCCACCGTCTGTGGAGGCGCACCCGCGTCCTCGCGAGGTCGGCTGGCCTATGCCGCTTCTGACGGAGCCCATCAACCCAGCGACAGGTCGACGCCTCGTGTATTTCGGCCAGGGCCTGCCACCGCAGCTTGTGCTGGCGGAGCAGAAGAACCGCTTCATCGCTGTTGTCTTCAAGCCGGTGCTGCCGCCATCGGCTTCTGCCATTGTTGGCGGCGACCCCCACTCGGGAGACAGCGCAGCCCCTGTCCGCTACACGTCTTTCGGCACCGTCCTGGGCTACTCGGACGACAACACGATGATTGTGTGGCACGATCGGTCGGAGCGGTTTGCCAGCCGCATTTCCCTGTCAAGGATCCAAACGATTCATCGGGCGGCAGCGATGCAGTGCAAGCATTGCGGCTTCGTGCTTCTCAAGCTGGAGCTTCGCGAGCACATGAGTACGCACAAGAAGGGTTCTGGAGTAGAGTACGGCGTCTTCACGGACGACGAGGAGCTTGGTCTGCTGTGCGGCGACTCTGGACTGATGCAGAATCTAACGTCTCCGCGTCGCCTAGGTGCGGGAGCACAGGGTGTGGTAGATCTCATGGATGTCATCCAGCCGACCTCCGCCGAGCTGCAGCAGGTGGGTCCTGCGAGTGCCGTGTACAACTTTCGCAGTCAGCACCTCTCCGGCACGACCCGGCTGCAGAAGGTGGTTGTGAAATCGATGCACTTCGCGAGCGAGACGTTGGCGCTGGAGGAGTACCAGAAGTCTGTGCGCTTCATGACGGTCATGCAACACCCCCACCTTGTAGAGTACTTAGCGGTGCAGCTGCTGCCGGACCACCGTTCTGTGTGTATTTGCATGCCGTACTACGAGGAGGGTGACGTCTCCGCGGCGATCCGCGATTTCCGCGGCGACCACTTCGAGGAGAGCTTCATCTGCTCCGTTGCGTTGCAGCTGTCGCTTGCGTTAGCCTTTCTGCACGAGCGCAACCCTCCTATTGTGCACGGCGACCTTAAAGTGGAGAACGTGATGTTCTACAACCATAGGCAGCAGATTGTTCTCATGGACTTGGATGCTAGTCAGGAGGTCTTTGGCGGAAACCAAGAGGCCGTGCAGTCGTCTCTCGGCACCACGGCGTACATGGCGCCAGAGACGCTGAAGGTAGAGCGCTTAATGCCCTCTTCCGACATGTGGAGCCTGGGTGTCTTTCTCTACGTCCTGACCGTGCTGCCGGACTTCCCCATGATTCTGAACCCCAACACGCAAAACCTTGACTTGCTCAACGCGGACTCGTGGGCGACGGCAGAGGATTTGCAAGCGATGGAGAGCTACTCGGCAAGTGCCCTCAGCGGGGGCCGCTCCAACGCGACATCCGCGTTGTCTGGACAAGGAAACCGCGGCATGACGCTCGGGGACTGCGTGCGCATGAACGTGATGCGCAAGGGGTTCTCGGACGACCTTGCGCGACTCATAGTCGATCTTCTCTCGTACAATCCCCTGAAGCGACCCACAGCTGACGCGGTGGGAGGGCGACTGACGGATATCATGACGAAGTGTCTCTTGGATTTCTGAGCCACATTCTTTGGCGACGAGGTGAGCTGCACGCAAAGGTGTCTGCAGCGCCACACTCGCTTGTTCCTGTTAACTTTCTTTTTCTGTGGAATGAAAGTGGCTTCCAAATCCGCTTCAATTGCGTGGCAACATGCTTATCGGACTTCGTGTTTTTTTTTTTTCCTGTCGTGTTATGGTGTCTCTCTATTTCTTTTTTTTGATGTCGGGAGACGAACACTATGAAGCAGGCAAATGTGGTTGTGGCCGTGTTTGTATCGGCAAACCGGGTCGGTACCGTCGTTATCCTGACGCCGTTCTCGTTGTCACTAGTCTGTCATTGTGGTAGGTGCCGTGTGCGTGAGCACTTGAAAAAAAACCAAAAAAAAAAAAAAACAGCACGTACACACATATTAACAACGAAAAGAGTGCGTGCGTAGTCTTTCTTCTCACTGTCCCTTTCATCTTTCTTCGTTTGCTGCCCTGTTCATCTTTTTCTTTTGCTCCTCACTTCAACAAATTGCTTTTCTTCTTTTCTCGCTCTGCATGTTGAGTTTGCCACCTGTTCCACCTAAAGTGCGCCAACGGCTGGAAAAAAAAAAAGAATGCATATATTAAGTGCTTTTACGGTACTCGGCAAGAACCACGACAGGACCTCGCTGGAGTCTTCCCTGAAAGGGCCTTGATAGCGTCGCATGTTCTTCAGCGATTTCGAAAAGGGATGTGATGTTGCACTTGACGACAATTTAGCACGAAGGATGCATTTGAAGAGAAACGTGCTTATGAGAGTGCGGTTTGCGCTCTTCACTTGAAGACAGCGTCGAGCCAGGATTTGTAAAGGAGATATGTCGACGGGACGCAAATACAAAAACGCTGCACATTTTATTCTCGCAAAGCTTGGGTCTTGTGTACTCTTTCTTTTCTTCTCCCTTTCACAACACTTCTCTTTTTTATTTTACCATCCATTTGCCTTGAGCGCGGTGGGGCTCCACACACACAAACACAAATACACACAAACCTGCACGCGAAAACAGAAAAGCTTAGCTTCAAGCATAAAGGCATAAAGAGCGTTAGCGAAAGTGAGCAACGAAGCAGAGCGAAAATGCCCACAATTGATACACCGTTTGTCATGGAGCTGCATCCCGGGGAGGACTTGAAGCTGGCGCGGGCTCCAGCGGCTGAGAACGAGACATCCGACAACGCCTTCGCCAAAAACGACTTTCAGGCATGGGTGAGCAGCATCGTGTTTGCCGAAGAAGTGGAGATGGAGCAGGATGTCGCCACGGCAGCGAAGCCTGCCCACGGACATAAGCACAGCGTCGTTCGCGTGAGCCTTGTTGCGCATCTTCTCCCGCAGGGGGAGCATGCCAGCGAGCTGAAGCGTGGCCGCAATGATGCTTCGACGTCACCAACGTCCTTATTTTTGAAGACAGTAACCCTAGCGAGCTGCAATTTTAGCGCAAACGCTCCTGTGACAACCAGCGATGCAGCGCCGTCGTCGGCCACCGCAACGCGACTCGAGAGCACCGTTGTGTTCCGTTCGCCACTTGCGTTTCACTCAGGCGGAGCGATAGAGCATTTGTCTGTGGTGGCGGAGGACATGGCCACCACAACGGGCTCCTCAAGCAGCAGCGGGTCCGTGAAGCGGTACCAAGGTGCGCGGCGGTTTGCTGTCCGCCTCCAAGGGCTGCAACAGACCTCCCTGACGCAGGAGCAGGTACTCTTGCTGGCAAAGTAGTAGCCGGCGCTAGTGTGTGTTGTGGTGCTTGTTTCGCTTCCTACCGAGACTGCGCGTACGCAATTCACTCCTTGAAAGGAAGGTCTGTGCGTAGAACCCAGGTGGAGCGCACGTCGTGGGCACCTTTTTTTTTTTCTAGTCAGGAAAGGCAACGGGCGTGCGGACCTGCTGCTTCTCGTGACGCCTACCTAACTTATGAACAAGTAATCTGCGTTTAATTGTGAGCCGTTTAATTGCCACACGCTGTTAAGTTGACATTACGGCATCGTGCCCGAGACGTCACAGTTTGAACCAAAAAAAAAGTGAAGTAGCTCATGCTGCGATGCGTCTTGTTATCATCGGTGTTTCACGACACTCATAGGGATGTGGATACTGCGAACAGCAGGCGACGTGGCACAACGCGTAGTAAAATGCAACCTTACCGAGATCATTAGTTGTACTTTGCTTCGTGCTTCTTCCTGGTAGCTCACTGTGCCTTTTCTTCTTTTCTGTGTGTCTTGTTATGACCATGCATGGAAAGAACTCGTGCGACATGGATGTCATGCATACACGTCTGAAGCTCTGTTTCAGTACTGAAGGCGCGTCAGATGCTTCTGCGCTTTTCTTTTTGGTTTCTCAACGTCTCTCATCGCGTCTTCCTCCTACTTCTCTACTTTTGCGCTACTTCGATTTTTGTTTATGCTCCTTCACTGCACACAACCACGGCTGCACCTCTTCGTTAAATCAAGAAACACGTTGCGAATCTCCTCAGATCTGGAAGACGTATTACGCGATCCCAAAAGCACTTGCTCTCGCGCCACTGCGGTTTAAAGAAAGCCTCTGTTGACCACAGAGGCGCGATGTCGACATCGGCACTCACGCCGCACGCGCGGTCGGAGAAGGACACGCGTGCCGCCCACGCCGGAACCGCACCATCGCCATTGACGGAGGCCTCGGTGGTGGCCGACTCCTACTGGGTGCCGGATGTGGAGCAGATGGATGCGGCACGCCGTCAGAAGCCGTGGCGCGCCGACCCGCACTTCTTCACCTCCGTCTCGGTGTCTCTAGCGGCGACGGTGAAGATGTTCCTTCACGGAACCCGCGGCTGCCCCGACATGTCGCAGGGCCGCTTCAACTGGTTCGAAGTGATGGGCCTTCTCATCGGACACTTTCGCGACCGGGAGCTGATCTTGACAGACAGCTTTAGCCTGCCCGTTGCCGCCTCGGAGGTGGAGTGCAGCATGACGGAGGCTTCGCAGATCTACATGGCGAACTACCTCGAGTACCACCGCCGTCTCGGCAAAGCGGAGCCCGGCTGCGTGGGGTGGTATCACACCCATCCAGGCTACTCATGCTTTCTCTCTGGCATCGACGTGACGACGCAGCAGGGCAGTCAGCGCATGCAGGACCCGTGGGTGGCACTGGTGATCGACCCCGTGGAGACGCTGCGAACTGGCCAGTTTTCCATGAAGGCATTCCGGACCTACCCAGAGGGCTACACCGTGCCAGAGTCGGCCGAGAAGGCTCTCGGGGTCGATGGCAACGCAGCGAGAGACTCACCACCAGCGACTCCTTTTTCACTCAGCGGCATCGGCCCCGGCGGCGGTGCTAGCAGCACCAGCTTTGGTCTGCCACCCACGAACCGCATCAAAGACTTCGGGATGCACGCAAATCGGTACTATGAGCTGCCCGTGAAAGTGGTGCAGAGCAGTCGAGATGCCCCTTTGTGGGCTCAGCTGCAGCAGCAGTTCTGGCCTCTCTCACTATCTCTGACGTTTCCCTTCGCTGCTTCGACGCGGACGTGCCAGTGCTGCTCTGAGGAGCTGGCCCGTCTCACCTCGACACTAGCGGCCCTGACGCGCAGCAAACAGTTAATTGGCAGAATGCACACACCATCTGGTCTGCAGGGGCTCGGCTATCGCGGCGGGTCGAATGCGCTACAGCAGATGCCGGCGCTCTATCGACCGCGCAGCTCCGCTCCTGACGGAGAGCTGCTCGAGAGCGCTCGCAGCACCACGGGTGGTGACACAGAGACGCAGAAGGAGAGGATGGCGCTGGTGGAGCAGCGTCTTTTGACTCTCACGCAGAACACACTGCAAGCTAGAGCAGAGTCGTTTTCGCTGATGAACACCCATCAGCCAGTGCATGCCGAGTTACTTCAGGCCCTCTGCGTGCTTTCTACAGCTCACAAGACAAGCTGAGGGAAGAAGGGGGATTGATGCGAGTAAAAACAGAACTGACGTGTCTCCCTTTGCATGACGCTTTACTGCGCCGAAGGGTAACGCTGAACGACAGCGACATTGAAACGCTTCATTCCTACTATTTGTCTGCAGTGTGAACTGCATCTTTTTTTTTCCTTTTCGTGTGTGTGTGTTTGTGCTTCGCAATTTTACCGCTTTTACTTTACTGACCGTATTCAAAAGAGTACGCTCAGAAGAGGGTATTCTACTTGAAAAAAAAGAAATCAAGAAAAACAAAAAGGAAACATGGGGCCAATTGAAGCTGTTTTGCACACGGATGACCTTCATTCTCGGTTGGCGGGCCTTTGCCAGTGTCGGAAACATTCGCGCAGCTCCTCTGAACGGCGTTTATGTCCTCACTTCCCCTGAAAGGAAAGTAACGAGTGCCTTTTCAGCGCAGAGTGGAGGGGGAAAAACAAAGAGCGTCATATTTTTTTTGCTGGCAAGGCAAATGAGAGGTGTGCTAACTCAAGGTTTAAAAAAAACACGTTAATTTATTTCCTCAAAAGGATTCCCTTCGGCTCCTTATTTGCTTCTCCACCCCTTCCTCTTTCCCCATCTTCAAATGTCACGCTTTTTTTCTCCTGTCAAAGGTCAAGTTTGTTCAGCCTTACGGCGGTGAAGGCGCGTGTTTCTGCGAGACGTAGCGCTGCAGAGAATCTAAGTGCAGTAGCGGTGGCTAAAACAACGCACTGCGGACGCTGCGAGAACGACGTGCCTCGCTGTCATAGCAGGCAAACACACGCACACCGCTGCCAAAATGTCCTCAGCGGGTACCGCGGCGGCCTTGCAGCACTTGTTGGAGGCCGAAGGCGCCGTCATTCATGCTGCGCTACAGGCGCGTGCTCTGCCCTCGATGGGTGGCGGGGTGGGGATGATTCTCACCAGAAGCCTGCCGCCGGGGTCGACGCTTGCACGTTTTCCCTTCCGCTCCATGATTACGGCCCGCAAGGCCCGCTTCAACCTTGCCATGGCAGAGGTAGCGTTGGAACTGCACACGGCGCAAATGCGTCCGCCTAGCCCTTCCGCAGCGGGCGCAGGGGAGGAGGACCTCTTTCCTGTTCTCCCTTTCACCTCTCGCATCTGGTCGGAGGCCGAGTATGAATTGCGAGTGCGCTCACAAAAGATACGCCGCGCGATCGATGCAAAAGTGGAGGAGTTGGAGGAGGCATTGGACAGCACCGAGACCATTGTGTGCTACATCTTGTTGATGGCCACGCTTCATGGTCGTTGGCAGGAAACAAAAGCGAGCTCGCCAGTTGTGGGAAAGGCCGCCAGCAACAACGAGGTGGTCTCTGGCGCTGACGGCAACGACACCGCTGCTGCGCTGCTGCACTTCACGCACGAGAACCGGTGGATGCGAACGTGGCTCCACGCCCTTCCGGTGCAGTACGACAACCTGCTGGAGCTTGCCCCCTGCCAATCCGAAAGAGGTGAGGCACTCGACTCTGGCGCAGCTGAGTGCGCTGCTGCGGTGACGCCTCCATTCTCGTGCTCCCCGTCGTCACCTGTGTCGCCGCTCGCGCTGGCGACTTCCTACACGACCTCCTCGGACTGGCTCCGCTCGTACGTGTCGCTTGCGCGCTTCCGCGCAGCTGCGCTTAGTGGACAGTGCTCCATCGCGCGGCGCTATCACAAGTGCCACGCGGTGCTGCAATCTTTGCGTAGTATGCCGGTGGGCGAGGAGGTGAGCCCAGGAGATTCGGCAGGGCAGCCGACGACCCTCTGCAGCGAAAACTGGAGAAGCAGGCAACTGGGCGGAGGATCGCTCCAGAGGCGAGACGAGTCAGGCTCGCTTCCCACGCCACCAGACGCGGAGTCTTTGCCAGTATCCCCAGCAAGTCAAGGCAAGCACGCCGCGCGAGCTTCTTCCACGGAGTGTACGCTGGGCCACTTTCTGTGGGCCTTCAACACCCTGATGAGTCGCGGTTTCTACTACCCAAAGGAGACGTGGGCGGTGATGCCCTTTGTGGACTATTTCAACTACGCTTTGGAATCGAACGGGACAATGTACCCGCAGGAGGATGATCCCGAGGACGCGGAGTGCTTGAGCAACATTAGCTTGTCGATGGCCAACCCCGCACTTGCGTCTGCTGCTGCGCCACGCAAGCAGGTGCGCCGCACCGGGCTGCGAAGTGCGCGGGTGGGGCAGGGCACGATTCCACAGGCAAACTACAACACCTATGAGTTTCAGCTGGTGCGGCCGGTGCGTGCTGCTGGTGAGCAGGTGATGCTGCACTACGGCGCCTACTCGGATGTTGAGCTGCTGATGTGGTATGGCTTCACGCTGCGGCCCTCTTTGCTGTCCACCAGCCACCTCTCTTTCACCGACGCCGAAGCGAGCACATCTCACCTGTGCGGCTGTATTCCGCCGCTTCCGCCTGGTCTCGCGCGCACCGCCAAAGAGCGCCTGCTCCTCCACACGGCATGTGCACTACGCGTACTGCTGCCGCAGATGGCGTTTGCCACGACGCGCCTGGCGCATTATAGGCGACACGTCCTGCCATCGAGTGCACCGGTGGTGCTGAACGAGTCCGGTGAAGATTTGCGAGCTTCAACAACGACAGACGTGGGTGACAACGGGGAAGCAGAGGCGGAGGACTACAGCACGTGGGCCAAGGCACTCCAGCGAGCATATCGTCTTCCCCTTTCTCCCTTGGCTGACGCGGAGGGCAACTACCCTGCCGCGGTGCGCGGGCAGACATGGATCGATGTCCTCTTCGCAGCCTTTGCGCAGACGCTTCCCTTGGCAGCATCTTCCGCGGAAGATGCTGCGGCGGCGGTGGAGCTGGACACGTGGATGCGTCGGTGGGTGGCGCAGCGGTGGCCGCGCTTTGCCGACAGCGCCTTTCCTGCCATCGCGAAGAAGTGCGATTTCGGAGTGTTTGGTCTCTCCCCTGCCCTGCAGGCCGCCATCACCTCCAGCTTCTGGGTCGCCTCTCCGCGCGAGTGGATGGACGAGGCGGAGCAGAGGCGGTTGGTACGTGGACTGGCCTGGGCGGAGCTGTACGTGAATCTGACGGCGCAGCCCCCAGCCGATGAATCGCTTTCGAGGGGTTGTGGGGCACCGGTGAGCGCTGCCGCCGCCGCATTTGCGCAAATCGCCTCGGTTGACCAGTGGGCTCTGCTGCGCTTCTTGGCTTTGGAGAGCTCGGACGCCGCGTTGGCGGAGTACGTGGCGTACGAGTGCGAGACTGATTGAGCAGCGCTGGGGGTGGAGTTCCCATAGTGCCCTTGTTCAGCGGTCTATTCTGTTTTGTTCGAGCGTTGCATCTAGTGAGGCACTATGTTTGGCGTGTGTTGCAGCTCCGTTGCCTTAATTGAGGCCATCTGCACACGGATACACGCGTTGCGTAAGCACATGAACGTGCCCCTTCTACTAAAAACAATTGCTAACGTTGCGGGAAACAAAGTTGCGCTTCATCGAAACATGGACGCGGTGTATTTAGAGCGTGAGATGAACGGTAGCTTTGAAATGCATGCTTTTTTTCCTCGACGTGAAACAACGCTGCTCACGTCTGCTGCCATGTGTTTTCATTAGCATACTTCTACACGATTTGAAAGCATAAGTGCGCGGATTGAAACGCTTTCACGTATAAGATGCAATTGTATTCTCCACCCTTCTTTTCTGCTCCTATGTCTTCTGCGCAGCTCTCTTTCCGCTGATCAGCTTTTAGCACTATTCGTGAGCGTGTGTTTGCGTGCCGCACTCCCTGCGAGTCACCCCATTGCCACACACCCACACTGGCACACATATTTACGTATCTGCCTTCTACACATCTTTTCCTTTTTCTGTCTCCGTATCACGCTTGTTGCTCACCGTTGGCAAACTTCTTTTTTCTTATTTGCGTCGTGCCTGCTCAAGAACACGGCATTTACCTGCTAAAATCCAAAGGCGTCACGACAGCTGCGCTTTCTTTCATTTCTGATTTTGAAGCAACAATACGGAAAATGCAGCGGCGCTTGTTCTTCTCTGCGGGGCCGTTGGCAAGCTCCGCCCTCCGGAGCGCCGCCGTGGGTCCCCTGCTCACTCACCAACGTCTGCAGAGCACCGCGGCTGCCGGCGCACATGTCGAGGCCGACACAAGCAAGGCGGCAGACGCCGTGACCCAGGCTGGTGCTGGCAGCGGCGCGGCGCGGCTCCAGCAACTGTACAAGTCGTCTCACAAGGGAGCGGGCAGCACGCCCATGCCAAAGCCGTACCAGGAGCGGAAGCTGCGGCCGCGTCGTGCGCCGGCTGGTGACGCAGCGGTAGACCCGGCCCCTGCGCCGCTCTTTGGCTCACGGTCCTCCTGCTCCGAGGACGCTGGACCCGTGCCACAGCGAGCGCTGTCACCGCTTCAAAAGCGGCAGCTGCAGTTCCGCAATAAGGCCGCCTTCGTGCTCACGCCGCAGGCGCTGCGCCGCGTCAAGTACCTGCTCGCTCAGTTCGCCGACACACGCTCGGCGACGAAGAGCAGCGAAGGGGGCGAGCAGGCGACGGGCCGCGCCACTGTGCCGTGCGGCATTCGCATCGGCGTCCGTCGTCGAGGCTGCAGCGGTTACAGCTACACCGTCAACTACTTCTTTGAGCGCCTGAAGGGCAGCAGCAGTGGCGGTGCTGCTGCAGTGGCGTCGTCTTCGTCCGGAAAAAAAGCTGGTGGACTCATGGAGGACGTTGTGGTGGAGCAGGATGGGGTGAAGGTCGTGGTGGACGGCGATGCTCTTTTCTACGTAATTGGCACGGAGATGGACTACGTCGTGCGCAACGTCGAAGAAAAGTTTACCTTTAAGAATCCAAATCAGAAGTACGGCTGCGGTTGCGAGGAAAGCTTCATGCCGTTCGATGGAGACGACATGGACGACGACTAAAAAAGGCTCTAAACATCTTATTTGCGCTGCGACGCGCTGCATATTTACAAAACGGTGTGGGAGGCTGTCGGTGTGGCTGACGTGCTGTTCCAGTCGCTAAATCAAACAAAGAAGCTTTATTATTTTTATATACAAACTCATTTTTTTTTGTTTTACGGCATGCACTGCAACGTTGCCGTGCTGCCCATAGCCTTCGTTTGCTGAGTCACTGCTTTCAGCTCGATAAGAGAACAAAGAGGGCGAGGTCCGAGAAAACGAAAAAAAAAAGTGCGGCTTCAGCACTCACTCAGTTCACCAAACTGTTTGCTATTACCCGGAAGACACGCCGCTACGAGTGCTGTGGAAGCGGCAATGGGTTGTTGGGTACGTTAATTCGAGTTGTGCGAGTCGAAAGCCGTGAGAGGAGAATGAGAGGGAGAGAACGGTGCTCTTTTCGTCGCCGTTAAAAGTGCGACGGCTGCTATCTTTCTGTTTTTCTTTTTTCTCCTCCCCCGTTCATCCCCTTCTCTGCTAATGCGAGCGAATCTGTTTTACTTCGTAAGATGCGCTTTAGTTTTTTTTTGTTTTTCGCTGGTGTTGATTTCGGTGCAATGAGTGCTTTCGTTTTTGCCTTCCGCTCTCGTTTACTCTCCCTTTGTGTTTTTAACAGCAAAAAGCAACAACAAAATGTATGGCGTTTCCCCGGGTTGCACCGCAAATCAACTTGCAAATGAGCTGCGTTTTTACGTGCGAAAACTGGTTTTTCTTTTCAGTGAACGGTGTTTCGAAAGTGGCGTAAAAGAGATACCCGATCGTGTCTTCTTCCTCTTTTCCCCTCCTCAGCGAAACGGGAATGAAGGTAGTGAAGGATAGAATGACGCTCGCGTCTTGAGTCGGCTTGGCGACCATAACTGGTCTTCTCCCTTCCGACTGACCACCCGTCTCATTCGCGGGCTTTCGGCGTTTTTGTGCTTCAGTTTTTTCTATCTAAGGCCCAATACTTCAACCATCGCCCACGACAGCTGCTTTTCCGTGATCAGTCGATGTCGCTCAGCAAACTTCCTCCCATTTCTGCTCTCCTGCTCCTTTTCCCCTCGAAAAAAAACATTTCTTCCCGTCTTCACTAACTTGTTGGTGTGTTTGACGACGGACACACACGCACACGCTCCATTTTTTCTGCTTATGTCTTTCTGCACGTCAGCGCACGGACTATGTTCGTCCTCCGTATCGCTGGCGATGTTTTTGGGCAGAAGCGGAACATCGAGGTTACGTTTCCGCGTCGCCCGTCTCTCCAGCAGATCTGCATCGTTGCGGAAACCATTCTCCCGTTGCAGGCGAGAAGCGACCGCCGTCCTTGGCGTCCTCCTGGACCGCTACAGGGCTCGGCTTCAGTTGCCCTCAACGCCTCCTCTCTCGCTCAACCTGAAGGCTCTGCGGAAGTGCCACACGGTGGTGCGCAGCGCACTGCGACTGCGGGCAATTACGTTGTGGAGACAATTGTGTACGTCAACCCCGCCACGAGGGACTGGGAGGAGGTGTACAGCGCGGCTCAGCTCTCGTCGGGGTCGCAGGTGTACTGCTTCTGCCCGCTGCAGCGTCGCCGATCCGCGGTGATTCAGCCGTGGCGGAGTGCTTCGCTTGACCGACCCCGCGGTGCCGACACGCACGGACACTCCACTCTCCCACCAACCGCGCAGGTTGTCACCGAGATGCGTGAGCACTGGGTGAATGCGGATCGGCCGGGTGCCATCCCGGAGCCACAGCAGCACCTTGTCTGGGACCCCACCACGATTTCAGACCACACAGCCGCTTCCGTTGCGCCTTGGAGGCACGACAGCGGCGTCAGCCACAATCAAACACTCTCCTCGTGGGCGGCTGCTGACGAGTCTCACCACCTCGATTGCGGAGTCGACGACACCGCTCTCGCAGCCTCCCCGGCACGGCCCGTGCGCTCGGCCTCGCTCCTCACCGCCTCGCACTCGCCGTCGGCACTGCAGCCCAGCTATCTCCTCCACCGCAGCTTAGAGGCTTCTAAGTCGGGGCGAGTGCGGCGGCGAGGTGACGTCGACAGCAGCGGTGTGGCGGACCACCCCTATCGAACTAGCGGCGTTTCGAAGCTCTCTTTCTCTCCAAGTGCTCCTCGCACGAGCAGTGAATCGTACCCTACGTATTTTACGCAGTCTTACACTGCCGGTGGTGGCGGTGGCGGCGGCTCACGCATGGAGAGCTTTCAGCGGGCCGGATGGCGCTCAGTCGAGCGGTCGTCGAGTCGCGGCGGCCGAACGTCGGATAGGTGCGCCGGCGACACTCCTGCCGCGCTAATCCTCAACGGCGGCCAGAACGGTCTCTACAAAAATCTTGGGGAACGGCTTGCTCTTCTCTTTGACGTTCTCGTGCACTTGGATGCGCAGGACACTGGCGCGGAGAGGCACTACGTGCTGCTGCGGGATTTCTATCTTCTCTCCTCCTACGTGGCTTCCGGCCCCACAGCCGCGGCGACTCGTGGCGGAGGGTCTGCAGTCCCGCCACATCCGCTCCTCCTCGCAGACGAGCTCGCTGCACGGTTTCAGCTCTCCTGGGATGACGTCCTGCGCAGCGCTGATCAAGATCGGGACGGCTGCATCTCGTACCGTGAGTGGATCGCGTTCGGCATCGAGCACCCAGACATCATCGAGCTGTTGTGCCAGGCGGTGCGCAGAATACCCTCGCACGTGAGTGCTGCCATGATGCGTCTGCATCCGCAAAACGAAGCTCGGTCCCCGGCTCCCGACGCGGCATCCTCCGCAGCCCCCGCCGACGGCCTGCGCCATCGAAGCTGCAGCAGTGGGAGTGCGGCTGTGCGCTCCACTGCGTCTTCTCCACCCACCTCCTTCCCCTGCCGCATTCATAGCGACAGCGGCAGTGAAAGAGTTCGTGACAGCCTTCTGACAGGCCCTTTGGTGCTGCAGGACGGCGCTGCATTGTACGCGGGCAGGTGCGAGGCGTGTCGGGCACTGGCTGCGCAGTCCCCAGAGGAGCGGCTGCGATGGGCTTGGACGCCACCCCCGTTTGTTCGCACCCTCCGGCAGTGTTGAGCAGTAGACGAGGTGAGAAAGCGAAGAAAGACAGAGTCGTCCCAACTCATCGTCGCTTTGCCATGCTTGTGTTATTTGGTAGTCTACTGAAAGTTGTTGCGGCATTCCTTCTATCTTTTCTCGTTCGTTAAGCAGCGCGTCTCACGCCCGCTTAAAGCTTTTCTTTTTTCACGTGTACACTACTTTATATTTTTAGCTTTAGCCGCACACACACACATACTATTCATTGCTGTTGGTAAGTGTGTGGGCATTCCTTTCTCAAGGTTTTACGCCGCGTGCACGACAAACGGGTTAGTGCGAGGCACACCTCTGCTGGACCTTGTACACCGCATTGCGAGCAACTGTACCATTCTCCTTCTTTTGCTTATCTTCTAGATTGCAATTCCGAAAAGGCACGGAACACGGAAGAGATGCGTGGGATGCCGTAGTGCGAGCATTGCCTCCGCTAAGTTGCGGCATTAGACAGCGTAGCGCTTTCATCCCAACTGAAAAATTGATCTAGCTTTTCACTGCGAGTGCTCTGCTCTTTTCCTCTGCGCATGCCGTGCAGGTGGTTGTAAACGCTTGTTTTCAAACAGCAAGTGAGTATATAGTAGTGGATTGATGAGTGAGGCAGCATTGGCTTACAATGCTCCGCAGTTTCGCTGTAGCTGCCTTAAGCTGAGGCATGGCATCTATATCGTCTATTCTGTCGCTCTTCCTTTTCCCTTCCATCAACACCTGACCGGAAACCCTCGATCTTATTGTTGCGGCGTTCTCCGATTTATATTTTATTTTATCTCTATACAACTGCTGTCACGCTCTCATCTTCGTCTGGCATTTGAAGTGGCTCCTTGAAAGCAGGCGCCTACGCAGAAACTGCTTCCCATTTCGACGCTTTCTTGACTATTTTTTTTTATTGTTTCGCACTTTTCCCAGCCCGCGCTCACTGCACCCGCTGCCGTTCTGTTTCACTTGCTTCTCTTTCGCTTTGGTGCAGAGGTGAGAAGTGAAGCGCAAGAGCGACGCAACTCATCAAGAAACAAGGGAAAAGACTCAGTGGGCGGACAAAGAGTCTGAGGTCAAGTATTAGAACTCCTGAACGGCACCCGAGAATGCCACCGAGAGCGAACCAGTTTCTTGTTGGGCAGCCGGTGAAGCGCACCTTCTCCAACCGTGCCTCGCAGTTCTTCTTCACGCAGCTGGACCGCGGCATCGAGTCGCCTTATGTGCTGCTCGCCTCTGGATTGCTCTTCTCCTACGCGGCGTGGAGGGTGACGGAGCACTATGTGCGTCCGCGGCAGGAGCAGCTAGCACAGCGTCGCCCCATCCAGCGCGTGCCCTTTGAGCAGTCGCACAACGCCTTCTGGGGCTTTAGCAGCCCAGACGAGCGAGGGTCGCCGATGGCACGCAGCGAGGCCGCAGCGGTGGAGGACGTGGGCAGCAACCTCTACGTGCCGCAAAGCACAAACAAAGAGCAGGAGGAGGCGATGCGTCGCCCCCAGCTGCTCTTCAGCGAGGCCAGCGAGCTGCACGAGCGCGCCTCCGCAGCGAACCCGACAGGCGAGGTCGACATCGTGTGCCTCGAGCTCTCCGAGTACGACGCCGGACTGCGGGACGATGTGTACTACCGTAGCGTGCACTACGTGCCCAACGCGGTGGGGACGAGCGCCGTGTCCGCCTCGTCCTCCGGGAAGGACAACAAGTCAGCAGGAAAGGGAAAGGGTGACAGCGACGACGCCTTTGGATCATCCGGTGGGCTGTGGAAGCGGATGGTGAACCCCTTCCAGGTTGCCGCTGCTGCGTCTGCGGGGACGGGAAAGACAGGCGATCAACAGCAGCAGACCGGCGCAAGCACAGCCACTGCGGCGGAGGCGAGCAAGGTCATCGCGTCGACGGACTACCTGCAGTTCATGCCCGGCCAGGGCGAAGAGGTTGTGCATGGGATGATCAAGTGCAAGGGTGTGACGACGCAGAACAATTGCGTCCCCTCGCCTGGCCACCTCGAGGAGGAGTACGCCCGCAAGTTGATGTTGACCCTCGGGCCGGTGCACATTCTGCGCGACCCAGCCAAGACGAACATGCCCCTTCGCTTCACCTTCGTGAAGCAGGTGGCCGTCGAGACCCTTGTGCTTGGGATGCACTCGGGCGAGATGCCGCGGTGGCTGAGCACGTGCTACCCCAACTTCCACGTCGACGTCGTCGAGAAGGACGGCACGCTGGTGCGTCTCTGCAAGCGCTTTCTCGGATTCCAGGAGAGCAGCAACCTCGCCGTCGAGGTGTCCGACCCGGTCGAGTTTGTAAAGCGGCACGCCATGCTGGCCGGTCATGCCGCGACGGGCGGCAGCAGCAACGTGGCCCACGGCGCCGTGAAGCCGTATGACCTCGTCTTGATTGACGGTATCGACGGTGCCGGCAGGCTGAGCACCCAGTACGGCCGCCTCGAGTTCATCAACAACATCCGCAACCTAATGAGCAACAGCGGGTGCGTTGCCATGACGCTGCCAAACAAAGACGCCGGCTTTGTCTTCAACCTCGTGCAGAACTGGCGCATGGCCTTTGCTGGGCGTCCCGTGCTGCTTATTCACTGTACGACGTCGCCGTGCACGATTCTCATGACATTCCAAGACGCAGCGTCGCGAGGCAAGGTGAACATGGGAAGCGTGGCCAACGTACGCGAGTTCCAGGACTTGCTGCGCGCACACGTGCAGCACTACGGGGCTGATCGCATGCAGTTCGACATTACCCGTGAGGTGGATTCGAGCAACTTCAGCGTGTTGGACCCTGAGCAGACGTACGGGGTTGAGGCGTACCTGCCAGTCGGCCACCCAGCGGTGTTGGAGGCGCACCATCAGGAGCTGCAGGCTGCCATGCAGCGGAGGAGTCGCAATCAGAGCTGGAGCGCGTGGTTGCGTCAGTGGGCCGGATCAGGGCTTACTGCAGGGCAGCGTGCCGACCTGAAGAATTCGGAAAGCTGAGCACACTTCCTCGAGTTCTTGCATTCGGCACTGAACGGGGGAGAGGAGAAGGCGGAGAGGAAGAGCTGGTGTCTTCTCGTTGCAGAGTGGTGTGCACCACACATTTCACCTTCGCTTGTTGATTGCCTCCGCCACACGAATTGGTTCCTGTGTTGTCGTTGATCACATACTGGACTGCGTGTTTGCCACGCTTTCCACTACTTAGTCACTACTCAAGTACACCCGCTATCGACGCTGGGTAAAGCAACGTGGTGTAAAAAACATAAGAAAATGGAAGTGTGCGTGATGCCGACAGGAGCTGCCTTTTCTCTTGTCTTGCAATTGGGCAGGATAAGAAAAAGAAAGAGGAGAAATGTTTCTTTATACCACGGACCTTGAGCGAATGCCGCGAGGGATGTGACTGGTGTTTTGTTTTGAACGAGCTGCTACCCCCTCATGTGTATTACCATTGTTGGCTAGCTCTTCCCAACCGCCTTCTAGATGTCTGGGTCTACCTCGTCAAATTCTTCTGCTGAGGCCTCTCAAGGTCTGGCGGTGTCTACAAGCGGAGCTAGCAGTCCTTCCTTTTAAGTTTGTAGTGCATGTTTTTTAATTATCGCACCTCTCCTTCGCCTTCTTCTTTGCCTCTCGCTCTACCTCTTTCTTCTTGTTTTCCTGCAGCGCCTGCGGTCTACCCCCTCAAAAAAAATATATAAATAATACGAAGCAGAGGAGAGCAGCGTGGGTTACTCGGAGGAGGCAGGATCAGAGTGGTTAACAAACTACCGCCGCCCTTCCCGTCGCCGCTCGCCTTGCAGAGATCCTCTTTGCTACAACCACACAATACATAGTAAAAAAAAAGAGAGGTAGGAGCACAGCGCTAGCGGTACGACTACTCTCTTCAACCACTTACTGCCGTGGTGAGGAAGTCCGTTCCGTCTTTGACGAAAAAGAAAACAACAAAAACAAAAGTATCAACACAACTCGCTATTTTTTTTTCTGGGACACCAACGTCGCTTGCAGTCACCTCCTCTACAACCAAAGAAAAAAGATAAACAAAAAGGAAGAACGAGGCGGCGCTTCAAACATCTATATACGTGCTGTACTGATTACGTGTTGGTGCAGCAGACAGGACACACAAGAAACTCATTCTATCGTCTCTAAGAGAGGCATCTCTTCCTTAAAAAGATACAGACCTCCAATCTCCTTTTCTTTTTCGACTGCCAAGATGGACATGCTAGGCGTGACGTTTCTGGCGGTGAGCAAGGTGATCGTGGCGGTGCTCATTGGCGTGCTCACCACCAGCTCCATCCCCAACAGCGCCTCCACCCTTCGCGACTTCGGCTTTCTGATTTCGGCGGTGCTCTTAACCTCGCTCACCTTGTCCAACACCGCCCAGTCCGTCAACCTGGAGCTGTTGGTGCGGTGCAGCATCCTCATTCTCTTCTCGGTCTTGATGATTGTGTGGGGGCTGATGTGGGGCGTCGTGGCCAGCTTTTTTCTCTTCCGCCGTGATCCGGCCCTGTCCGGCATTCCAGCCGAGCTGCGCAAGGACGTGCGGCTGGAGCTTCTCTTTGAGGATGAGGCGGAGGCGGAGGGCGGCGCGTCTTCTCCGCAGGGGTCGCCGTCGTCCCCGCGGCCGCCGGCACCGAAGAAGAAGGGCAAGGCGAACCGCATTCCTTACGTCGCTGTCGTGCTCAGCGAGCACCTGCGCGAGGTAGGCGTGGACGGCAGCGACATCGTCCCGTCGCTGGAGGTGCCGGACAAGTCGCTGGAGGACACGGCGGGGTACGTCTGGGCGATGTGGGTTGGCTGCTCCACGCAGAACGGCGTGACGCTGCCCATCTCCCTCATGACGAACATCGCGAGCTCCGTCGACTTCATCGACTTTGCGCAGGCCGCCGCGTACATCTTTGTGTTTGCCATCAGCTACATGCTGTATCTGTGGGCTGCCTGCCCCGCCTATGTGGAGCAAGGTGAGAGCGCGTCGAGGAAGCAGCGCGTGATTCGTGAGCTGATCACGAAGCACAAGCGCATGACGGGTCGCAGCGACGCCACCACGCAGACCCTGTCGTTCCCGGTGGACCACGTGCTGGAGGACGCGGTCGACACGACTGCAAGCGGCACGCAGCGCGAGGGCAACCCCCTCTCTAACGCACATAGCGGTCCGCATTCCAGCAGCGGCAGCGACACGAGCAGCACCGCGACGGCCGAGGGCGGTGACATTGGCAGCGGCGGCGTGTCACGCTGCACCTCGACGGCGTCCTTCAGCACGGGTGCGCAGACGCGTCCGCAGTCACGGCACGCAAACGACACACAGTACACCTCGGCCGCCGTAGCGGTCTCGCTGCCCGACGCGCCAACAGTGATGAGCCCCAACACGGCGGGGCAGTACGCCTTCACGATGGCCACGGCGGAGCAGTTTCCCTACGACTGGCAGGCCGCCGGCTTTGTCCGCGTGAAGTATGAGCGCGACCTCAAGCAGCTCAAGAGGCTGACTCTGTCGGAGCGGGTGGCAAAGCTCGGGCACGCCACGTGGGGTCTGACGCGCAAGCTGATGGTGAACCCGCCGTTCCTTTCCGTCGTCGTGGGCATCGTCGTCGGCGTCATCACGCCGGTGCGCAACCTCTTCTTCGAAGGCGGGCCGCTCGAGATGGTGATGGACGCGATCACGCTCATCGGGCAGGGATCGATCCCGTCCTCCCTGCTGCTGCTCGGCGCGAACCTTGTCGGGTCTGCCGCGGGCGGCGGGTCCGAGGACAGCGAGGATGTGCGCATGCGCCACGCCGAGCAGAACACGGAGCGCTCGCTGCACGACAAGGAGTGGCAGCTGCTCGGCGAGAGCCAGCGCTACGTGCGCTGGTACGACAACGAGCACGAGACGATCGAGTACGACCTGCACAACTCCTTCTCGTTTCAGACGCTGCGGCGCCTTGGCGAGGGCCCCACGGCGTACGTGGCGCAGTCGTCCGGCAGCGGTGCTGCACCGGTGGCAGCGATGGATGAGGAGGAGGACAACGCGAAGCCGAAGAACGCGATTGTGGCGAGCGTGGAGAAGACGCTGTCGCTCAACGGGATTAGTAAGTCGTTTGTGTGGGGCGTCATCGGCCTGCGTCTCATTGTTGCCCCCGCCTTCAGCTTTGCCGTGCTCGTCTTTCTCATCAACACGATGCCGTTTCTCTTTGGTGGCCGCGGCACGTACGACAAGACGCTGATCATGGTGCTGCTGGTGGAACTCGCCTCGCCGACCGCCATCAACAGCACCCTCATCTTTAACGCGCGGCAGTTCATGACGTACCCGTGGGCAAAGATGCTGTTCTTCCAGTACATCCTCTGCACTGTTACAATGGTTATGTGGGCCTCGCTCGGCCTCAGCTATGTGTCGAAGCTCGAGTAGACTTAGCTGCATGTCTTTCTTAATTATTCTTATTATTTGCTCGCTGCGCTTGTCAATCTACTGTGTGCGTATGTGTGCACGCGCATGTAGATGTGGTTGCGGGAAAGCGGTGACCCCGGCTCTACCGCCGTCGCTTCTCTCAGTGTGTGCTCTGCGTGGCATTATGCGAGGAATGGCTGTAGCCCGGCTTTGTGTAGCCATGCAAAAGTGTTTGTTTTGTACTCCATAACTTCTATTTTATTTTTCTTCCGTTGGCCGGCGTGCTTCGTGGCAGGTGGGCAGGACGAGATGGCGGACAAGGGAGGAGAGAAGCCTTCGGACGTAAGTCAATTGGTGAGAAACTCGCGAGTCGTCGCTCTTGTCATCGCTTTCAAGCACATGAGCGCCGCACAAGAAAAAACACAAGGTGGGGTGACCGCTTATAAGGTGTGTATTCCAAAACGCAGAGAAGCCACATAAACAAAAAAAACGCCACACGCTCATGGACCAATGCTGTGTGCGACGGACTGTTACACCTGCCGTGACATCTATCACGGCGTCGACACACCTGGCTGCACCCGTTCTTCGACAAGCTTTCCGTGCTCACCGCTGTCTGCTCGGTAGCGGGTGTACTGCTATCTGCCTCTGCAGGAGCGTTCATTTCTGAGAAAGGCGCTGTCTGACTTGCAGGCGAGCAGTAACTTATAATACGCGACTCAAAAAAACAAAAGCAAAAACAACAAACACACGCACACACACAAAAACAAAAAACACCCACGCAAACTGTTTTGCGTTTGAGAATCTACGGAACCAACGTACGCGTGTGGCTTTCTTCTCAAGCTCTCGTTTTCCTTATTTAAGTAACGTATCACATCCAGGAAAAACAAAAAAGACAAAAAAGGACATGCATAGAGGCGTGGTAGAACTCTAAAATATGTAATTATGTATATGGCGGTGCATGCTGCAAGAGGTGATGCCCCTCTCGTGCGCTGATTGCGATTGTCATGTGTGTGTGTGTGACGCCGTGAATTTCTTTCTCGTTGTCGCGGCATCCAGTCTTCTCCTTCACAGGGAAAGAACACGGCTGGGTGTTGTTAAGGTTGAAAGGGAAATGTGGCAACGAAGGTGCGCGGACCGCGTTGGTACGGGCTTGAAGCTTCAAGGCCCGGCTTCCACGGGCGATTGCTGTTTTATGCCGATGATAGGTCGGAGGACGGGAAAGAGGAGAGCCAACAACAAAAAGAAAGAACACTTCAATGACAAACCGCTTCTCCCTTTCTTTCTCTCCTACTCGTTGCTCATCTCTCCAGGAGTGGATCCAGACACACAAACAGCGAACTGCCACACACAAAAAACAACACAACAATTTAATTTACAAAACCGCAGCTAGTAGCCTTCTCTCATTGGCGAGCCACGGTGATACTTGAAGAATATGCGCGATTGTCACCGAGCGAAACGGCATTGATCCTGCCATTTTTTCCCATTGCTGCGCTTGGCTTCTTGACTGTGAAGTTGGCACGAAAAGCGTTGAGGAGGGAGAGAGGACGACTCAACGGGAGAAGCCGTTTACACTTGCTCTTTTCCCCCCTTTTTTTTTGTGAGACTTAGCTTTCTCCTTTTGCGCTAAGCTTCTTATGCGGCCATCAACTCGCAGAGGCCGCCGCGGCGGTGTGGACCGTTGCACCTTCCTCGTGCTCTCCGTCTTCGCGGCGCTCTTCTGCCTCTGCGTGGCATCTGCTGACGAGGCGGCACCGGCTCACAACACCACCACTGCTGCATCGTCGACACCACCCTTCGCCGTCTTCGGCTATCTCCCCGAGTACCGCCAGCTGCGCTTCCGCTACGAGGCCTACTTCGCATCGGGCCTCACCCACCTCATCTTCTTCAGCGCGGAGGTGGACCCCGTCACGCTGCAGCTTACCCACGTCGACGACCGACTGCCATCAAAGGAGCAGTGGCGCACCATTCGTGAGCTGGCCGACCAGTACGGCGTGAAGCTGCTGTTGTGCATCGGAGGCGGCGGCCGCAGTGCGGGCTTCCCGAAGCTGGTGGGCGACGTCCTCGGCCGCCAGCGCTTCATCCGAGAGGTCCACCGTGTCGTGCAGGAGCGGGAGCTGGACGGCATCGACTTCAACTGGGAGTACCCGGGATCCATGACGGAGTGGCTTAACTTCGGGCAGCTTCTATTGGAGATGCGCACCTCTTTAGACGCTGCCGCGGCTGCTGGGATCGATGGGGGCAAAACCACTCGCCGCAGCCGTGCATCGCCGGCGCTACTCACAATGGCTTTGCACCCCCACCCCACTATTTCTAACGTGTTGCACTCTAGCCGCGTACTGCCCTCGCTCGACTACTTGCACTGGATGGCCTACGACAACATGGTGGCCAACGAATCACACAGCTCCGTGGCCTACGCTGCGACGGTTCTGCAGGACAACTTCATCGGCAACCTCGACGACGTCATCTACAGAGCACGTTTTTCCCAGGGCCGCAGCACGGGGCAGAGAGCGTCGAGAAAGCCAGGCGAGGTGGACCATCGGCGGAAGCTGTGCCTCGGCATCCCCTTCTACGGCCGCCACCGCGAGGACTACCGGGTGCCGCCGGAGAGCTACGAGCACCTCTGGCAGTTCATCCAGCAGTGGGCTCGGAAGCGGCAGCCGACGTGGGTTGAGGGCGGGCCGGAGCTGCGTGCCCTCAGCCACTACGCGGGCTACGACTTCACCGGCTACGACGACGTGAAACGCAAGATGCGGCTGGCACGCTCGGCTGGGATTGCGGGGATTATGATCTGGGAGCTGGGTCAGGACGTGCCGCCTGGTACGTCGCCCATGTCCTTGATGACTGCCGTTCACGAGCAGCTGACAGACTGGAAGAGGGCCACGGGGGTTGAGACACAGACGGTGACCGTGGGCAAGGCAGCGAGACAGGCTTCTGTGGAGGAGACGCCGCCGCCACGCCGCGTCACTGCAGCACCGCATGGCCGTCCACCTCCCGCAAGTGACTCGGGGAAAGGCATTGACGCAATGGATAAGGATTTGTAGTGCCCCGCTTTTTCTCTCCCATGTACACTAGCCCTGGGCCTTTCGCGTCTCAAACAAAACTCCGCACAAGAATTGTTTGCTTGCCGTTTACAGGCGCACACAGACACAAAAAGAATACGCGAAGTAACTCGTGAGCGCCAGTACTTTGACCCCGTCATTCAACAGCAGCGGCACTGCGAAAAATGCAAGGGGCAAAAACAAAAAAAAGAGGCTGAATTGCATGCCGATGGCAAATAACTCTCTTCTTTCTACCACACCCAGCTGCAACCATTATTTTTCTTTTCGGCAGCGGAGACCGCCATTTTCAGAATGAATGCCTGTCTTGAAGGACACCGCCACTTTCAACTTCCCTTTCTTTTTTTACCATCTCATCTTTCCTTCCCTTTTCTCTCTCTCTGCTTTGCCAAAACAGCAACACCAAGAACACGAAATACTCTTTCTTTGTAGGTACGCGGCAGCACTTGCTCTCTGAGGAGTTCTCTCCGCCCCCTCCCTTTCTACGTTTGTCTCTTTGACGGTTGTCAGCGGCGTGGCACAGAAGGTGGAGCAGCCACTTTATAAAGTACACATTCCTATATATACCGACAAGCGCATACACGCAACTTTGCACACCCCCGCATCCGGTCCGCTCTCTTTATTATCATTATTTTTTTTTCGTCTCAGCACACGCGTAGCAGCGTCTCTCCGTAGGCTTAGCGGAGAGGTGCGCTACATAACACACAGAGCACAGTAGGCGAGGCGGTCTGTCACGATCGCGGAGCATCCTTTACTCCCGTCGCTTTTTTTTTCCTGTGTTTTATTTATCGGACCAGAAGCGCTTACATTCTATACCACAAAAACACGCACCTCGGCGATACGCACACGCTGATACGCAGCTTCTCAAACTGCGACGACGTAAGCTCACGCGCATACATTGAAGAAAATTAACATCGTGAGAGCACCTTCGGCACAGACGATTGCCGCAGCGTTGAGCCGTAGCAGGCATTGACGTGATCTTCTTGTCCTTTATCCACTTTGCGTTAACTCGGAAACATTTCTGACCCTTCTGCTCCTTTAAGGACAACTAAAAAAATAAAAAAAAGAACAAGAAGTTGTCAAAGAACACGGCATTTCAGTTTATCCGTATCTTTTTATTTTCTGCGCATTTCTTTCTGTCCTGATTGTAGCATCCGCCTTTTTTATAGGCGTACTCAATTGTCAAGCGTCCCGATAGCACTAAATTGCGAAGGCACATAAAAAAAATAAGGAAATACATACGAGAAGCGTTTCTTTCGTTAATTACTGTTGTTGTTGTCGAGGTTGCTGAGCACGTCGGTGGGACATCGGATCCAGGATACAGCACGCGTCATACCGGGGAATTCTCAGCACTGTGAGTGTCTGAAAAGAGCCGTGCTCTACGCTGTTCTATTTTGCTTTTTCTTTTTGTCTTTTCCCTTTTTACGGAGAGGGTGCGCACTGCTTTTGCTTACTAGCTTCACGTATATTTTCTTTTTTTTTTGCTCAGTATTTTTTCAGTTTTTTTTTTTCGGAGAGCCTGATCGGTTCTTTGACTACGTGCTCATACCTGACATCTCATTTCGTCTCTGGCAATCACATTGGTGGTTATCTTGCTGTTCGGGACTAACGTTTGCTTTTTTTTATTTTGCTCCTTTGACCGTTTTTTTTTTGTGTTTCTTTATATACGATACTGTGCGCGCGTACACACATACACACGTACGGTAAGCGAGAAGGAAAATAAAGGAGAAGACAGCGTCACATTGGTGTCGCACTTCTCTATATTTGTCAGCCTCTCTCCCACACATTTTCTTGTTCGAGTGAGCAGTTGTAAGCCGCTTTATTTTTCTCTCTCTCCTGTTCTGGATTTAATTGTCTGAAAGCCCATAAGGAACGGAAGTGCATCAGCGGGCGTCTCTCTCTCTATCAGCAACCGCAGCTGTGGAGCACGTTGTTCCTTTCGCATTAAAAAAAACGCCTCAAAGGCAGTTTAAGCCACTATGCTGGAGAAGTACATCGCCGCACTTCTGGTGCCGTACTTGTCAAAGTACGTGGAAAATATCAATGAGGATCAGCTCAAGATCAACATTTGGAGCGGGAAGGCTGCGTTGAATGACCTAGTGCTGCGGCCCGAGGCTCTCGATGCGCTACTGGCCGCCGCTGCCGAGGAGGAGGGCGAGGCTGACGCTGCCGCCGCCGCCCCGGCTCCTGCGTCCCCAGCGGCGCAGCTCGCCATGAAGAAGAAGAAGCCCGCTCTACCCGTTCGTGCTCACCGTGGCATCTGCAAGAACGTCTCCCTGTCCATCCCTCTCAAGCACCTCCGCTCCGAGCCGGTTGTTGTCGAGGTGGGCGAGCTGCTGCTCACGCTGCGCGGTGTCAGCGACGCGGCGTGTGGTGGCGATGGCGGCCTCAGCTCCAGCGAGGGGCTGCGCAGCATGAAGGCAGAGAAGTGGGCAGCGGTCGCAGAGGCGAAGGCGGCGGAGCTGCAGGCTTTCGAGGCGGAGCGGAAGCGCCAGCGCGAGCAGAAGGACCAGCTGGAACAGCAGACCGCGGCGGCGGCGGCGGCGCTGAAGGACGCCGACACGGCGGGCAACCAAAAGAGCGGCGGCTTCTTCTCAAGGCTGGGTGAGCTGGTGATCAACAACGTGATAGTGAAGGTGCAGACGGTGCACGTCCGTTATGAGGACGAGGCGGCGGAAACGGTCATGGGTGCCGTGCTGGGTGGAGTGCAGCTCCTCACGATGAACGAGTCGACCGGGCAGCCCATGTTCACCGACCCGTCGGGGCTGCAGCGGATGTGGAAGCGGCTTATCTTCAACGATTTGCAGGTGTACTGCGACGACCCGAGCCGTGTCCGCGCCAACGCACCGCTGGGCCGCAGCTGGTACACGCAGATCGATGACTGGCAGCAGTGGTACCACCGCATGCGCCAGCGTGCCCGCGACGGCTCGGTGGCGCTGTCGACGATCTTGGGCCCCGTCTCCGGCGGCCTTGACGCGAAGCTGGTCTTCAAGATGTTCGTGCGCGACCTGCTTGACACGCCGTACGCTGATGTCTCGCTGAAGCTGCAGCATGTGATGGCGAGCCTGACGCGTGCGCAGTACACGAAAATACTGCAAACTGTCATGCTCTTCACGAACCAGGCGGAGGTGTCGGAGCTGCAGCGGATGCGGCCGCGTGTGCCGGTCAAGGGTAACGCACGGCAGTGGTGGCGCTACGCTCTGCGCGCGGTGCGGACGGTGCTGGAGGAGCCGAAGCGTGCCGCCCTGCTCGTCCGCGTGTCTGCCGCTTGCAAGACCGAGTACGAGAGCCTCTACCGTGACGTCGTGCGGCAGACGGAGATGACTCCCCAAAAAGCAAAGTCGTACCGCTTCGTCACGCGCTTCATGACCACCGAGGACATGAAGGCGGGCCGCAAGGCTGTCTACGCGCAAATTGCGAGCGAGATCCAGATGAAGCGCAAGGACAACGAGATTCGCAAGGCGGAGGAGATGGCGAAGCAGCACCAGGCCAACATGCAGCAGCAGCAGCGGCAGGCAGAGGAGGGCAAGGCGCAGGGGCAGTCGAAGCGCGGGTGGTTCTCGTGGCTCGTCGGCAGCGGCGACGGCTCGTCTGCGAAGGACGGTATTGCGGACACCGCGACAGCGAAGGAGATCGAGGCCGACGAGAAGTTCTTCACCGCGATCGAGTCCGAGTACGGCATCAGCAGCGCGGACTCCGATGCCTACCAGACCGCCGCCGTCGCCTTCAAGCCCGAGGAGGAGAGCGGGCTGCCACCGTCCTACTGCTGGCTGCGCGCCACCTTCGAGCTGCCCTTCACGAGCTACCGCATCGACACCGACGAGGGCGACTCCGTCACGCTCAAAATATTCCACCTGCGTGGTGGGGTGACGACCTTCAACAAGCCGAACTCGCTGCTGTTTTACTTCCGCACGCAGAACATCACCCTGGCCAACCCGGCCGCCTCCTCACCTGCGCACGCAGCGGCGTCGAGGCCGGCGATCGAAGGCGGCAGCGGTGGCGCCGCGGACGCGACAGCAGCGGCGCAGGGGTGCGGGGCACTCGTGCCGTACCTCATCGAGGGCGTGCAGGTGAACCGCCACGCGAGCAAGACGAGTCCGACCGGCGAGCGGGTGACGGTGCGCTCTCTCACCTCCCTCGACTACGGAAAGCAGCTCCCACCATCGGTGGTTGCGCCGACGATGTGTGACGTGGTCGACACCGCCGGCTCAAACCCGCCCTCGCCGCCGCCACCGGTGCAGCCAACGGGTCGGCAGGTGAGCGCCACGGCCCCGATTAGCGGCACGAGCAGCAGCAGCAGCAACGCGGGTGGCGAGGAGGACAGGCTCCCGGCCCAGGAGCTGCTCAACGCCGCCGACTACGCCACCCCGCTGTTCAGCATCACCGGCTTTCTCAACCCGGTGGAGCAGCCGCTGGCGGACACGACGGTGGATGTCGCCGTGAAGGTGCAGCTGCTGCCCTTGCGCATCGTCGCAGATCCCAAGACGATCGAGCACCTCATCGGCTTCTTCACCCCGCCTGCTGGCGTGGATGTGTCGGGCTTTGCCGAGTCGACAAAGCAGGCGGCAAGCGCGGTAGGCTCGGCTGCCTCGCAGGAGCTGCGCGCTGCCATGGCGAAGACAAAAGGGCTCTACATCACCGTGGACGCCTCGGCGCCGCTGCTTGTCTTGCCCACCAGCCTCACTGCCGGTCCTCAGGAGACGGCGCTGTCGGTCTCGCTGGGCCGTGTTCGCTTCCACGCACGGCCGCTCTCCGAGACGGAGAAACAACGTCGCCTCTCCGCTGCTGCCGCCATCACCGACACGCCGCCGCCGCCAACGCCGACGGAGCCGTCGCTGGCCAACACGGAGAAGTGCGCGTCGTCGACGACCGCGGCGGCGGCACATGAGTCCCTTTTCTACTACCCGCACAAGGCAAGCTTCTCGAAGTTTTACCTGGAGCTGACGACGGTGGAGAAGGCGATGCGCCGGCCACAGCGGGGCTTCCTGCTCGTTCCCGAGGTGTCCATCGCGGCAGACGTGCTGCAGCGCATCGACGACCGCAACACGACGCGTGAGGCGTTTGTGCTGCGGCTGAAGGTGCCGTCGCTGCGGGTCGCCTGCTCGCTGCACCAGGTCTTTCTTATCACCAACCTAGCTGACGCCTGGACCTCGCACCTCCGCCCTCACAAGGAGCAGCAGCCGCAGTCGCTGCCGGCCAAAGAGGGCAATTCCGGTGCTGGGGTGGCGGGCCGTGAGCCGAGCCCCAGCCCGCCTGTGTCGGACTCTATGGACGTGCCGGACGAGAGCGGCGGCCATCTGGCAGCAAAAGGCATCGACGGCGCGTCCCCGTCTTCGCCGTCCCCCGGCTCTTCCGCCTCCAACAGAGCGGTACGGGCGGCGGCCGGTGGCGGCGACCCGCCGGTGATGCGCGTGGAGCTGTTGGTGCAGCGCCTCGGCCTCGACGTGCACGACGACGACGTTGAGACGCTTCTCGTGTCGCCCTTACCGGCGTACCAGGTGGAGTGTGTCTCGGCGGAGGTCATCTTTGCCGCGCGCACGCACCACAAGAAGATGATCCTGTGGTTCAAGGCACCTCACATCGTGGCCGCGCGAGACGCGGAGCGTCCGATCCTGTCGTGCGGCGGCATCCGAGCCGATGTCTTGATGCTGGAAGGCGAGACGCCGACCGGTGTCGCCGTGAGTCTCGACGGAGCGCTGAACATGTGCGTCGGCACGGCGTGCGTGGAGATGCTCGAGACGACGATGGATGTGGTGAACTTAGTTCTGTCCGCGCTGAACGACGGCAAGGGTGGCAACGACGCCGGCGCCGCTCCCGATCGCTCCTTCCTCACCGTCGCGGGCGGCAAGATGGACCTCCTCGGCAACGCCTCGGAGAAGGAGTTGCCGGCTGGCGTGGCGAGGATGGACGCCAACATGGCCGGCTCGACGAACCGCCTCAGCGATCTGGCCTACCAGATGAACATGGTGCGCCAGCAGTGCGCGATGCCCAACCGGCACGTCGCGGACGTCTTTGTGCGGGTGCAGGGCCCGGCCACCGTCACGCTGCTTAACCGCGCTCCCGGTGCCACCGCTGACACTCCCTTCGTAGCCGCAGCGGTGCGCGACGTCGAGATGCGGCTGTCGAAGTATGCCGTGACGATGGACCTCTCGGGTCGTGTGGGGGCGGTGTCGGCGAGCGTGCTGGAGGCGTCCGGGCTGCGACCAGAGAACCGGACGCTGCTGGCCCACACACCCTCACTGACCGCTCACCCGCGAGCCGGCTCCAACTCGGCAGATGACACCGGCAGCAACAGCGGTGCCTCGACCAAGTCCAAGACAGCCTCTCCTTTCCCGTCGGTGAAGAACTCTTCGTCGTCTCCTTCTCCAAGGGCACAGGGTGAGAGGGACGCAGCACCAGCACCAGCAACCGGCGCGGATGCGACGAGTGGGGCCCACATTGACTTCAGCTTTCGCAAAAGTCGTCCAGTCATGCCGCTCTTTAAGGAGGTGGGTGGGAAGCGGGTGCTGGCCAATCCGGAGGAGCTGCGCTACTCGAGTGCCTTCGAGGTGATGATTGGCTCGAGCACCATCACGCTCGACCTCCACACTGTGATGGTCTTTAAAACGTACTTCCTGTCGGGGCTCTTCTCCCGCCTCAGCCGCCTCAGCGACCGGCCACTCTACAACGGCCGCACACCGCCACCGGCGCGGGAGGGCCCGCGGCTGCTCATGAGCTTCCGCATCCAGGTGCGTGACACCGTGGTGGTGCTGCCTGTCGATCCCCGGCGCAGCAGCACAGGCCGCTTCTGCCTCTCGCTGGGCAGCATGGACCTCGAGAACACGCTGAGCACGGCGGAGTGCAAGGAGACGATGAACATGTCGTTCGCGGACCTCGGCATGTGGCGCGAAGAGCCCGTCGCAACGCCCGAGGGCGGCGGCAGCAGCAGACGCACGCAGCACTCCGCCTTGCTGCCTCACAAGATGTTAATGGAAATGGCCGTGCGCTCCCCTCTGGATCTGCTCTCCGACGACGCCCCGCACGTCGACATCCGCAGCGAAGACGTCTCACTGGAGCTGCGGGAGGCGGACCTCGTGCAGCTTGTCACGCTGCTCCGCCAGAACCTCATGCGCACCGATGCCGCCGACATCGCACGCTACACTGTTGAGGCGACGCGGCCCGCACGGCAGGTGGTGGTGGGGCAGGACGGCAAGGCGCGCCTTGTGGTGCAAACGGCCGCGCAGGACAAGAGCATGGTGGAGGAGATGAGCGCGTTGGCCAACACGGTGTCGACGTCTTTTGCCGTGTCCGCCGTCGTGCGCGCGACGAAGCGCCGCCGCGAGGACATGTTTGTCAGCCTGCGACTGGGCCGATTCTCGATGCTGCTCTCGGACGAGGCGTCTGGGAAGCCCAGCAGCCCCAATACGAGTGCCCCCACCGCCGCCTCTCGCTTTCAGCTGCAGAGCAACGCGCTGGCCATGACGGTGGCGATGCCGTCGAACCACATCGGGGTGCGGTGGCAGAGTCTCCAGCTCGACGACGTCCGTGACAACAACAGCGCCGCGCTGGTGTGGTGTGAGGCGGGGTCGCTGCAGTTCGCCGAGTCGCAGACGACACAGAGTCGCGTGCTGTGCGGCTTTGGCGTCCGGCAGAGCGGCCTCTGGAGCGTCAACCCGGCGGACTGGGTCGCAGACATCGTCGCCGACAGCGGCTCAGACGATGGCGAGGAGGGCGACACTGCCGGCACCTTCTCCCTCCACGATGTTGCGGCGCAGCCGCAGGAGGCGTCGCCACGTTCGCCCGCCGCGAAGGCCTCGGTCAGCGACGGCTCTCAGACGCTGGCGCTCTCCGTCCTCGCCGCCGACTTCACGCTGCGCCGCTTCGCCGTGTCGGACCAGTGGCTGGCGCTCTACGACGTGACGTGCAACGAGGCGGTCACCTCCGCCTGGACGGCGCCGCAGACCGGCATGACGCCGGCAACCGCCGCGGTAGATGAAGAGGAGGAGGACGGCGGTGCGAAGTCGCCGGCTCCTGCACCACGCAACGCTGGCATGCGCATCTTCGTCACCACGCCGAGCGTCGTGATCCCTTTCTTGAATTCGCGCCGCGAGAAGCTCATCGAGGCAAACATTGCAGCCCTGCTGGTGGATGTGGCGCGGCTGCCCAACGCCTCCACGCATGTGGCGGTGAAGCTGCGTGACTTGAACGTCGTCGACACCGTCTCTGGCGAGCGCATTCTGTTCCGCCGCACACCAGCCATCACAGTGACGCGGACGTCGACGAACCAAGGCGGCGCGTCGCCTTTCACCTCCCCTGTCACGACGGGAGCCGCAAGCGGGACTCCCGCTGCTGCTACTGCTACTGCTGCCGCTGCTGCCAGTGGTGGCGCCGTGGCACCTGCGACGCAGGACGACTGGAAAGAAGGCTGGGAGGACGTGGATGCCCCCTTCTCCCCCCTTCTCGGAAGCGGCAAACGGAGGACAACCCCGGCAGGAAGTGGCGCTGCAGCGGCCACTGCGGCTGCCGCATCGGAGGAGCCCGAGGTGCTGCAGCTGACTTTCAAGTCTGACCCCGCGACGAACACGAACAAGATGCAGCTGGGCATCGGCGCTCTCCATGCGCTGGTCTCAATGCCCGTCATCAACGGCCTCAACGACTACTTTACCTCCCCCTTTGAGCCGGTGGCGAAGATCGGCAGCTTGGGGGTCATGCGAGAGCAACGCGCGCGTATGGCGGCCGCGGCGCAGCAGATGGCGAACAACTCGCACCTCGTGCTGCACGTGCTGTGGCGGCAGCCCCGCATCATCCTCGCTGCGGATGGGATGCTGCTGAAGCAGCACCGTTCCTCTAACTTGGAGATGCGGCTGGGTGTGATGCGTGCCGCGGTGCACCTCAAGTCGAGCGAGAGCACTCTGTCGGTCGTCGTCAAGGCACAGGAGTACAGCATCCCCTCGTTGCTGAAGCGGTCTGCGCTGCGCTTCGCCTACCAGTCGGTGCGTGGCGCTGAGAAGCTCGAGCTCAACATGGACCGCACCACCGCCCAATTTCACCCGATGGAGGTGGAGCGCTTCATCTTGATGGGGCACCGCAACATTCTCGTGCCGCGCGAGGTGAACTACTACGGCCGCTACGAGAAGGCCGCGCCGTCGCCTGCGGCGAGTCCGGCGGCCCAGACGGGACAGCCTGCTGCGGCGCCTGCAGCTGGTACGAGCCCCGCCTCCCCTGCAGCGGCATCAGGTGGCGTGCCAGCCATGCCGGTCCGCACCATCCAGGTGCGCATCGACGGCCTCCTCGTCGCCGTGCACGACGCAGCCGGCGTGAACACGCACACCCTCTCCCTCTCCTCCCTCGACGCCTTCGTGGCGGCGGACGGGAGTGTGGAGGTCGTGGTGCCCTCCTTCGGCTTGCTCGACCAGTCGACCAGCCGCTACCTCGTGCAGAGCAACGTGCAGGCCCCGTCCCCGGTGGCAAGCCCCAACGCCAGCGTGGCCGCCCCGATGGCAACCGCCAGCACACCACAAGAGGAGTCGAAGGCGCCGTCGAGCGGCAACGCGGTGCGGCTGACCTTCGACTCGGCGGCGCGGGTGGCCAGCGTGCGGATCGGCGCGGTTGCCGTCACGGCGATTCCTCACAGCATCGGTGCGCTGGCCAACGCCTTCCTCTCCGTGCACGTCCCCACGCCGCCGGCCTCGCTCGCTGACGCGGCAGTCGCGGCGCGGAACGTGACGTTTGCGGCGCCGCTGCCCCTTGCAGGTGGGTCAGAGGACAAGTCGTCGCCAGCCTCGCCGTCGAGTGTGGAGCGGGCTGCATCGCCTGCTCCGATGACAACGCCGGCGCCGTCCGCGGCCTCCCCTGCGGCGGCGCAGCCCTTCACGCTGAAGGTGACGCTGACAGAGTGCAAGCTGCGCTTCTGCCAAGACGAGCGAGAACTGGCGCTGCTGCGACTCTCCGGCATCGCCTGCAGCTCCGTCTCGAACCCGGACGGCACGAGCGCGTTGTCCGTCACGCTGGGCAACCTCTTTATGGTGGACAGCATGTCCTACACGACCAACTTCCGCACCTTCATCTACCCCTACGAGGACCTGGAGGGGGAGAAGGACTTGGAGGGCGACGACGACGACGACGACGGCGCTGCGGAGGACGAGGAGGAGAGGACGAGCGCCAGCGGTCTGGATAGCGTGGCAGCCTTACCCACGCCTGTGGACGCCGCTGAGGAGGAGTCGCAGCAGCTGAACACCTCAACCGCGCGCGTGCCTGTTGTGCCGCGAGACGCCTTGGTGACCTACGAGCTCCGCACGCTGATGAGCACCGAGGCGAAGGAGGCGCGCAAGACGGCGACCCCCGTCTACACCCAGCAGATGCGGTGCCGCGTGCGGAGTCTTTCCTTCGTCTTTGTACCCGACGTTGTGCACGCCGTGCTGGACACCGTGCGGGAGGTGCAGGCGCACGTGTCGGCCGGCAACCGCGACAAGGCCTACAACTACGTTTCAGACCGCGCGGCCAAGTCGGTGAAGCGCAAGGCGGCGACGGAGGACTTGACGGAGATCGACGTGGTGGTGAGTCGGCCGCAGATCCTGCTTGTGGACAAGCCCACCGCGACGACAGGGGTGCAGCTCTCTCCTGGCAGCCTAAGCGTGAAGAGTCGTCTTGTCGTGCCCGGCAGCCCCGAGGCGATCGAGATGACGCTTCTCAAGGACGACCTGTCCGCCACCGCGCGGGAGCCGCTGCACGAGAAGGCGGAGGGCGATCTGGCCCAGCAGGTGCGGGAGGTCTTCCACGTGCAGGTGCGCCGGATGGGGATGCTGCTGCAGGAGGTGAACTGCTTTCAGCAGGACTGCAACATCCTCGTGGAGTATCAGCGCTCGCTGCCAGCGGCTGCGGCCGCTGCAATTGCGGGAGGATCCAGTACGCGCAGTGGCAGCGCGACCCCCAGCGCGGTGCCTGTTCCCCCCGGGCCCGGCTCCTCCACACCGATCGCGGCTGCCCTGCCAACTGCGGATGCCGGCAGTGGAGAGTCGGCGGCGGTGCAGACGTCCCTTCTCAAGGTGGAGGTGCCCGTCCTCTCCATGAACTTCACACAGCGGCAGACGAACTTTGCGATGGATGTGTTGGGGGCTCTGATGAAGGGCTCTGCGGTGGACCGGACGGCGCAGACGATCGCAGGCGGTGTCGCGCCGTTGATGGCGCAGTCCGGTGGCGGCGGCGGTGACGGCAGCAAGAAGAGCAACGGCGAGGACGTCGAGGCGTCGAGCAACGCGTCGGCTCCCGGCGGCGATGGTGGCGGGCGACGGCCGCGGTGCGGAGGGCCGTGGAGTGACCGAGCACCTCTACGACCCCACCGCCGTCGTGCCTCCCACCGTCTTCAGCATCGACGCCCACGTCGGGATGCTGCAGGCCGACCTCGCCGACCTCTTCCGCCTGCACGTGGACGAGGTGCACGTGCAGAGCACCCAGACGACCACGACAGGGCGTACGATGGACGTACGCGTGGGCTCGATGTTCATCCAGCACGTTGGTGCAGAGGTGGACGCAGAAGGAGGCGACGCGGCGGCTGCAAAGGCGTCGGGAACATCCGCGTCGGCGGCGCCGATGTCCGTGTCGCACCCCGGCGGGACGAGTCCGGCACGCAAGACGGCGCGCATCCAGGAGCTGGTCGACCTGCTCGTCATGAACAAGCTCCACGTGCGCTACGTGCAGCCACAGCCCTCCATCGAGGTGGAGTCGGCGTCGAGCATGGCGGAGAGCACCGTCAACGTGTCCGCTGGCGTCTTCAACGTGGCTGTGTCGCCGACGATTCTGTTCGACACGCGCGAGCTGCTCTACCTGCCCTTCTGCTACAAGGTGCTGCGGGTGCCCATCGACCCCGTCCCGGTTCTCAACCTCATGGACGACACCACGACGCTGCAGGGCGACCTCGTGCTCGACGACAAGCACGTCCTCCTGACCGCCAGTCGCACCCGCTGCAACTACGTGCTGGACCTCAACCAGCACAGGCTGGTGCTGAGCGGCACGCCGTCGAGCCAAGTGGTGCTCTCTGAGGGCTGCGAGCTCACCATCACGAACGGCACCGTCTGCATTCCCGGCATGTACACGATCGGCTCCTACGTCAGCTTCGCCCCCTGCACGGCGCTTTTCACAACCGACACGTGCAGGTTCGACAAGCAGTTCCTCAACGTGGGCAACGCGGCCTTCTTTGACTTCGCCATGGCCCGTCCCAACGCCGCGCCGTTCGGGCAGTCGCAACAGCGCGGTGGCAACAACGCACCGTCGCCGCCGTCCACGGCACGCAGCACCGAAGCGTCCGCGCAGTCGCCCAGCTCCTCCGTCGACGCGCTTGGCGCAACCGTGGCGCCACCGGCTGCCTCGGCGAGCCCCGTGATTGAGCTGCGGGACCGCACGGTGCGGGTGATGGGCAACTTCTACTGCGACGACATGCAGCTGCAGATGCTTTCCGAGGAGGTGGTCGACCTCTCCGTCTCGCTGCGCATGCAGACGCACATGAAGTTTGTCCAGGACTGGGAGAACGAGCAGCCGGCGCGCCGCACGGTGTCGCTGCAGCTCATCAGCCTTCGCTCCGGCGAGGACGAGGAGCACACGCTGCTGCCCACCGACATGATCGTGAATGTCAGCGGCGTCGACAACGTGAGCGTGACGCTGGTGCTGGATGCGATGGAGTTCTGCACCCGCACGGCGCTGCTGCGCTCGCTGGTGGAGCTGGGCAAGGATTTTGGTGCCGCCTTCATTGAGGAGACGACGGTGGCGCGCGTGAAGCCGCGCGTCGAGTACGAGACGCAGTCGCTGGATGCGCTCTACCCCGTGCTGAATGCAGGGGAGTGCCAGCACTGCGGCCGCGATGTCGCCTATCTCGCCTTGGCCGAGGACAAGCCCGGTGTGCTGTGCTACAAGTGCTGCACCGGCTTCGACTCCCTCCCCGCGATGGACTTCCGTGTGGAGGTGCCTTTGGTCGACGGCATCCTCTTCGGCTCCAGCGGCGACATGGCGCACCTGTACATGCGCAACGTGCTGCTCTCGGTGGACCCCTCGATGGACCTGCAGCTGACGATGCGCATGTCGCTCTACGGCTTCAGCAACGCCGCGGCGGTGTGGGAGCCGGTGGTGGAGCAGTTCGACGCCACCATCACCGGCAGCGTCAGCACGCACGACTACCGCGCTCGCATGGACCGCCTGGACTACGTGGTGTCACCGCAGAACATCCGACTGCTGCGTGGGATGGTGTCCGACTACGGCGCCGCGACGGCACTGCAGAAGCAGCTGCGAAAGCGTTTCCGCCGACAGAAGCAGCAGCGGACGCAGCAGGTGGCACCGAGTCAGGGAGCGCCGATGTACGTTAACGCCGGGCTGCTCGAAGAGGTGGCGCGTGTGGAGCTGCAGGAGGAGGAGATGACGCTCGCCTCGGGCGGCAACGACGCCGACGCGATCATCGCCCCGTTCCAGCCGATGGGCGCGACGATGCGGACCACCTCGCCGGCCTACCCGGCGCTGAACAACATCCACGCCGCCGCCCTCGCCAACACGTCCATCTTCGACATCCTTAACTCAACGAACCGGCGGCTGCTGGCCAACGCGATGGGGCTTGCGGGTGGCGAGCAGGAGGGCGACGGCAAGGGTGCGGCAGAGGCGCCGAAGCGTGGGTACGCCCACGTGCACGTGAAGAACCACTGCAACGTGCCGCTGCTGGTGGACGGCCGCCGCGTAACGCCGCGCGGCGGCACCCTGCGCTACATTGCAAAGGGCAGCACGGTGCGGCTCAACCGCGTCGTGACGGCCGAGGACGCCGCACTGGAGGAGCGCGAAGACGACTACGCCACGAGCATCTCGAACCCGCCCCTCTACGTGCAGACGAAGGACATGGTGCTGGAGACGAAAGTGGTATTGAGCCAGGAGGACGGCTCGCGCTATCTGCGGCGCACCGTCACCATGACCGTCTACCCGCTGCACGAGTCCCGCACCATCATCTGCTTTGAGAACCGCCTCCACTGCCCGCTGGCCTCGACGGGCAACTACCCGCCCATCAAGCCGGGCGAGCGCTTCTACCTGGCCACCAAGACGGACCTCAACACTGCTATTCAGGTCCAGCCCGTGCAGACGCCGGACCGGGTGGAGTACGAGGTGGGCCAGGCCGTTGGCGAGGCTCTTGACGGCGAACCTGCCTCTGCCCCAAACGGCAAGAAGCTGCCCAGCATCCACGACGTGCTGTGCGGCGTGCCGATGGTGCTGCTGTGCAAGGCGAAGGGCTACGCGGACCGTTCCATGACAGTGAAGGTCTTCGTGCGGCAAGAAGAGATGCGGGGCGGGCTGCCCACCTTCGTCATCACCGTCGAGCCGCGCTTCCGCATGCGCAACAAGCTTCCCTACCGCATCATCGTGAACGTCCTGCCGGACCCGAACGGCGATCTCGCGCGTGGCCGCACCCCGGCCCGCCCGGTGCAGCCGATCGTCAGCACGGTGCTGGAGGTGCGCCAGGGTGCGGATCTCTCCCTCAACACCTACCGGCTCGACCAGGTCGCTTTCATGCTCGAGGTGCGCCAGCGCCGACCACCGCAGAGCGCAGATGGCAACGCCTCTTCCTCCGCTGCCGCTGCTGCCGGCGCCTCGAAGGCCGTTAGCACCGTTGCGAGACCGAGTGACGAGGAGGAGGTGTTCACAACGCTGGTGCCCACCACCATCGACGAGGACCACCCCTACATCTCGATGCGCTCGCAGTTCCGCCGTGAGCTGGTGATTCACGCCGCGTATGTGGCCGGCAAGGGCTCCGTCGTCTTCGCGACTCCTTTTGTGCTGCTCAACCACTCGCCGCTCTCGCTGACCTTGCGGGAGTGCACGGCACAGGGAGAGAACAAGCTGTACGACGCCGAGCCGAACTACAGCGTGTTGCACCCGGAGATGAGCGCGAGCGTGGCGGCGGCGCCGATGGGCATCAAGGACAGCGAGAACTTCTTTGTAAACATCTACCACGGGCAGTACCGCGGCAGCTGCGTCCCCTTGCACGCTCAGCAGCGCGGCGTCGTCATTCTGCAGGACTGCACGACGAAGGCCACAAAGCCGAAGGTGTCCTCCGCCTCGTGCGGTGGCGGCTCAAAAAAGAAGTCCGACGCGGCCACCTCGGCTGCGGCCTCGGTTGGACCGACGGTGATTCACCTCGCCTACTCCTCCCAGGTGGACCCGAGCGGGTCGCTGCTCGTCACCATCGCCCCACGCTGGATCGTCGTCAACCGCAGCCACCTCCCCCTCTACGTAGCCCCGTCCACCTACAACGGCATCACCGCGAAGGAGGCAACCGCGACGGCAACGGCGACAATGATGGCCTCCCAGCAGAAGCGCAGCGAGGGGATCGCCTCCGGGACGGCGGCTGCCGGTGTCAGTCCCCCCGCCTCGCCGACGCATCAGGAGCAGAAGGTGGACGAGATCAAGCAAGCCCTGCAGGACATGGCGGCGGAGAATCAGATCATGCACCTGTCCGACGCCCCGACGCAGGTGGTGGCGCTGCCGCCCTACAGCGCAACGCCCTTCTACGAGACACCGCTCTGCTCCGCCGAGGTCGGCTACAACATCCACATCCTGCAGAGCCCACTGGCGCCGCTTTACGGTACCCCGGTCGGCATTGAGAGCATCCACAGCGAGCTCGTCGTCGCCTACAAGCCGACGTCGACGTCGCGGCGCGGCTCCGAGAGCGGGCAGGGGGAGACCTCGGCCGACCGGGACCGCTTCCTGGAGGTGTCGCTCGTCGTGCGTGATCCCTACACGTACATTGTGCTGGAGCCACCGGAGCGGGTGCCCTACCTGCTGCTGAACCGCACCGCCTACGCGATAGAGGTGCGGGACACGGCGAGCAAGAGCAAGGGGCGGCTGATGGCGCGGGTGCAGCCGGGCTGCGGCACCGACCTGGTGCTGGACACGACGGTCACCTCGCAGATGCAGGTGCGCCTCTTCAGCGCCGACGGCTCGCGGGTCGTTTACGACGTCGTCTTTGACGTTGGCCGGCCGATGGCGCGGCGTGAGATGAGCGCCGCCGTGTCGTCGCCTGTTGGCGTTATCTACTCCCTCAGCTACGGCGGCTTTGGTCAGCAGATCATCGACATCTCCCCTGCGCGGGGGACGCTGCCGCCCGCCTACACGAGCGTGGCGGCCCCGCCCATCCCGATCAACGTGCTGCTGAACCTTGGCGTGGCGACGCTGTCGGCGGTGATGCCGAACCGCGACGTCCTCTTCTGCGCCGTGACGGACATCCGCTTCAGCTGGGACCGGCAGAAGGATCGCGAGGTGATGAAGTTCAGCATCGAGAACTTTCAGGTCGACAACCAAACCGAGGTGTCGCCGCGCTACGACTCCTGCATTCTCTCGCTGCGTACATCGACCAGCTTCGCGGCCGCCTCGGGCTACGTGGAGCGGGTGCTTGTGCCAGCCAAGGGACTCATCTGCCTCGAGGAGATGCGGCTTGACTTTGTGCCGCTGGCACTGCGCGTGTCGGACACGCTGCTCGTTGCCTGCGCCGGCTTTGTGCAAGCGGTGCGCAGCGGCGGCGACGCCCCGAGTGAGTCGCTGGGGAATCAGAGCATGCTGGGCGGCAGTCTGAGCATGGTGGAGCTGCAGGAGGCGGCCGCGGCGCCACACGAGCGCTGCCCCTCCGCCACGAAGCTCTACGCCGACGCGCCGGTGCAGATCGACATTTGGGCCTCGAAGCTGACGCTGGAGCGCTTCATTGTGAACCCGATCATTGTGCGTGTCTGGCTGACCCGTGACATCGAGGAGCACGACTTCTTCCGCGAGAACATCAACTCGAAAGATGCGGCGCTGCTGTCGATGATGGTGGCCTCGTGCGAGGACGTCACCATCGCCGCGCCAGGCATCGTGACAGCCAAGCAGACAAGCCGCCTCGGCGTCTTTGCGGAGTGGGTGGTGAAGACGTACCAGGACGGGCTGCTCTCCCAGCTTAAAGGGCTGGTGCTGCAGTACGCCTCGTCGTTGCCGATGATCGGTGCCCCGCTGAAGCTGGCCTCCGGCTTCGGCAACGGCGCGGTGCGCCTCTTCCGCGACCCGATCGAGGGCCTCTCGACGTCCCCCTCCGCCTTCGCCCAAGGCCTCGCGCGTGGCTCAGCCGGCTTCGCGCAGGAGTTCGCCGGTGGCGGCCTCGGTGCCTTCTCCAACGTGACGGACTCGTGGTCGCGCCTGCTGAGCATGGGCGGCGGTGTCTCGGAGAAGGAGCGACGCAAGCAGAACACGCTGACGGGCTTCGCGAGCGGCTTCATGGGCATCATCCAGCGGCCAATGGAGGGTGCGGCGGAGTCGGGTGCGGCGGGCTTTCTGAAAGGCACCGCGCAGGGCCTGGTCGGTGTCGTGGCGAACCCGATGTCGGGTCTTCTCTCCGATGTGTCGCGTGCCACCGGGACGCTGGGCAAGCTGGTGACAGACACCTACATCCCCAAGACAAAGCGGCTGCGGCCGATCCGCGACTTCCACGCCAACGGCGGCGTTGCCCCGTGGCGCTCGCTGGTGTCGGTGTATCAGTACCAACGCATCAAGACCAGCACACGCGTCTTCTCCGGTGCCCAGCTGCTGTCGAGCGTCGATGGCCCGGAGTGGTACCCGTCGAGGCGGGAAGGGGCCACCTTCGGCCGCAACAAGGTCCCGATCCCGGAGTCGCGGTGGACGCTTGATCGGTACCACACCAACTTCGAGGGGTGGACCTACAGTACTAAGTACTACGGCCTCTACTCGGAGCGGCTGACGACGCAGGTGCGGGTGCGGCGGATGCGGTGGACGGCCCTCGTGCGGCCACTGCCCTACTCCCGCGTTGCCTTCTACCTGCGTGTGGCGCCGGGCATGGAGACGCAGCGCCGCCGCACGGAGTCGACCTTCTTCTCCCCGTCCGCCTCCCCGCAGGAGACGAGCATCGAGTTCACCTCACCCGGTCAGCTGCAGGCGACGACGGTCGAGCAGGCCAAGGCGCGGAAGCGGCGCTTCTTCAGTCTGCGCGGGATGCAGCACAGCCGCAGCAGCAGCAGCGGCAGCGGTGGGGCGGAGCGGGGTGGCGGCAGTGACCGCGGCAGCCCGCGCAAGAAGTCGCGGGCGTCCAGCGAGTACTTCGCCGAGGAGGAGTACGCGAATCAGCGCAAGACGCTCTCGCAGCGCATGCGGGGCCTCACCGCCACCGGCCGCCACGTCGGCGTCAAGACGGACGCCTTGCGGGGCCACGACGACGACGACCTGGTGCTCGGCACTCGCACAGACGGCAGCGGAGGGGCGAGCAGTCCCGGAGTGGCCTCTGTGGCGAGCACGGCGGGCGGCGGCGGCGGCGGTGGCGCGATGCGGGCAGCGCACAGCACGGCGGACCTGCAGGCACCCGACGCCCCGCGCAACAAGCAAAAAGGGAAGAAGCAGCGCTACTCCCGCAGTGCATCGGAGCTGGACGCCACGTCGGGCTCCAGCACGCCTCCGCTGGACCGCCAGAGCAGCTCGCACTCTGAGGGCGAGGCCGCCGAGAAGAAGTCGGGGGTCAGCAAGCGGGACAAGCAGAAGGCGGAGGCGATGGCGAAGGCGACACAGGGCAGCGCGAAGGAGGCGCCGGGGTCGAAGGTGCCACAGCCCGGTGCGACGCGCTTCGTGCGCAGCAACAGCGGGAAGGTGGACATGCCCGACGCCAGCGCCTCCCTCGCCGCCGTCCCTGGTGCGACGCCGACCTTTGCCTCGCGCACGTCCGGCACCTCGCGGGGCCCGCTGCCCACCACCATCGTGGAGATCTTCGAGTACGAGAAGAAGGCGACGCTGATTGGGTGGGGGAAGCGCTACCTCCCCTCAGAGTGTCCAGTCTGGCAGGACGCCCACGGCAACGAGGTGCCGGCCCGGCAGGACATCCGCGCACCAGCGGGGTGGACGTGGACGACGGACTGGACGGTCGTCGGCGGCGACAGCAGCGGGTGGACGATGATGAACGAGCAGAAGAGTCTGCGCCGGCGGATGTGGCAGCGGCGGCTGGTGAAGCAACCCGCCGCACAGGGCCAGCCAAAGTAAATGGCCTTTTTAAATTTTATACTACTATTCCTTGGCGATGTAGCCGAGTGCCGTGCCTTGCTTTGATTTTTATTTTTTTTATTGTCAATTGTGTTTACGGAAGTCTTTGTTGCTATTGTTGATGCAACACTCGTTGTTTCCTTTTTGCTTTTTTTTTTCTAGGTCCGGTTGTACGCCGTGAAGGCCTGTCAATATTGCTTTTATTTTTATGTTGGTGGCGCTGTTTGTGCTTTTCTGACAAAGGTGAAGGTCTGAGGATTTATGCTTATGCTGCAACTGTCCTAAGTAGTGAAAAACAAAAAACAAAAGGACAGAGAGAACGCAGTGGGCTAAATCGGGTCTTGGCTTGCAGCATAAGTTGCTCAACGTCGCTCTTGCGGGTCAAAGTCGCTTGGCTTGATCTCCCGCAGTGCTGAGGTGTTGCTTCTAATTTCTGATCTCAACGCCACGTGAACACGTGCGGGGTGATCTTGTAGCAACGCAGGTGCGTGTCACCGTCGCTGCGGTGCTTCGCGGCTTTGCGCGATTGAGGCGGACGCTCTCTTCTCTTATGCCGCAGTGCTTTGTTGTACCGCTCCCGGGTTGCCCGAGTGCCCACGTTTTCTTTTCACCATTGCGTTTTCTCGATCTTCTTCCCATGTACTCGCCTTCTTGCCCCTCTCTTCTCTCTCACTTTTTACTGCGCATGACGGATGCGCAAAGCACGACGTAGACTCCAACGAGCCTTTTTTGCCTTTCTCCTGCGCGCCGCTTTTCATCGAAGCCCCCGACAATACATCTCTCTCCCGAAAGCACACACTACACCACTAGATCATCCGCCAGTTCTGCTTTTCCTCATTTTTTTTCCTCCCTGGTGCAGTTCGCCCATCTGCACGCTACAACACATACACACCTCTGCTCATACGCTTCGTGTTTCACTTTTTCTTCCTCTATCTTACTTTCTCTGTGGATTTTTCACGACCTCATTGTTTTCTTTTTCCCAGTTCTTCACTACTGTCTAGCACCAAGTAGCGCGCGTCTCGCTGCCGAGCTTGTCTTCTCTCACTTTGCTTTTTTCCCTTGATAGATTGGCTGAGATGACGTCTACCACAGGCAGCACGCCCGGCTTGTTCGAGCCCCGCAAGCAGGAGCCGATGTTTCATCGCAAGCCGTCCTCCTGCACGGTGGACAGCAAGCCCGTGAGTGCGAAGCGCGGCGCTGCGGCACCAGCGGCGGCCCCGGCGCTCCAAAATGTGCTGCGGCCCTCCAAGTAGCACGTAGACGAGGCAATGTAGTTTTTTCTTTATTGCTCTTCTCTTGAATCGACTGTCTCTGGAAAAGTCCGCTTTTTTTTTTCAATTCTTTTCTTCTTTGTGCACCTGCGGAGAGGTGCCACAGGTTCAACTCATTGTTTCGCGTCCCTCTCCCGTACTGCTCCAACGCTGCGTTCTCCTTGTTCTCTGTTCCTTGAGCCTCCTTTTTTTTTTCTATTTGGAAGCCTGCAGGATCCATCTAGACGGACTCTAACGAGAAAAAAAAAAAGAAATTTATTCAACTGAGAAACAACACCTTCTGATGCGCTGTGGGACTGCTTGCCTTCTTCGCTGTTTTAACTGTGCTGCATGCATTGAGAAGGTAGCTGTCTGCCATCTGGCCATGAGTTGCCTTTTCATTCCCCCTCTCTTCCCTTCTTAATTAACGGGTGGTGGGCATTTAAAAGCAGCTTTCTTTTCCTTGGGGTGGAAGGGACAGTGACGGTGTTCCGTTTTATGCTGTGTGCCGTCTCGAGTGGTGATTCGCTTGCTGAGGTGCTGTGCTCTGTGTAATTTACCCACTCCTTCTCGTCCCTTTATCTCTCCTGGCGTACCGTCTTTTACACCCCCTCTGTCGCGTTGGCTGATGCCGTACAGCTCCTTTACTGTTGCGGAACGTTTTCTTTTTTCTTTCTGCAAGAAGGACGCTGTGCTTCAGCACGCAAGCTCACACTACTCACATTAACAACGAAAAACACATACACGCGCACGTACTCCTGCACGCACGTCACGCCACACATTAGTAGCGGGCAGCGTTCTCTGCGACGTGTAGCTCCATCTCCCCGATACGCATCAGAGGCACCAACAAGTAAAGCGCACTTTTCTTTTTTTTTTCTTCTCTCGCTTTTAGTCCTTCACTGGCCTCACGCTTTCACGCAATGGTGCAGTCCAGTCAATACCCCGAGGAGCGGCAGACGCGACGTGTGCTGGAGCTCTCCTACCCCGAGGTGGACGCGGAGGTGCGGGAGAACCTCGCCTACCTCGTCTCGGTGCGCCGCATGACACTCGACGACGCACTGGCCGAGCTCGAAGACGCGGGCCGCAGCGCACAGGCCAGCAGAAATGCTGCAGCGGCGGCGAGCGCAACAGCAAGTGGTCCGCGGAAGACCACTACCGCAACACGCAACAAAGTTGGTGCCTCCGAGTCATCCACCGCACCAACGACCGCGACGGCGCCGTACAGTCAACGCAGCGTGAGTGGCAGACGTGCGCCAGGAACGTCGGAGACGCGGGCCCTGCCACGTCGCATAAGCGGCAGCGACGGCGAGCACCACGACGAGGAGGAAGCAGAAAGCGGCTACCGCAGCAACGGTGCAGCAAGGAAGATGTCGCCGAGTACATCACCCGCAACGGTGCATCAGAGGCCCGCTGCGTACTCCTCCTCGCCGAACACACAACCTCTTGCCCCGCTCACCTGCGCGTCTCCCATGAAGCCCTCCACCGCCACCGCGTCTGGCAGCGGGACGGGACGGCAGGCACGCTACACGTCCTCCCACCACCGCGCCGACACACGGGTCAGCCGCAGCGACTCGGAGCTGACGGAGATGCGGGAGTCGGCGCGGTCACTTGTGCGCAGCGAGGACGAGAGCCGGCAGTGCAGCGCGCCGGACGTGTTGAGTGCGCGGCCCTCCGACAGCGTGTCGATGTACCGCAACAACCACAATTCGTCGACGGCAGCGGCGACATCGTCGCGCAGACAAAGAGAAGCGGAAGGAGAGGTGGTGACGGTGACCGCAGCGGCGGGGCCGGTCGAGTCGAGGAACGGCGTCTGGGCCGCTGCAGCAGAGGAAAAGCCGCTGCGTGGGTCGGTCGGTGCGGAGGAGGAGAGCGGACAGGAGCCGCTTTTCGCCGACACGAAGCTCATCACCGATGATGAGAAGGCGCTCTACGAGGAAAAGATGCGGGACATGATGCACTACTGGTACCGCGACGAGACGTCCATGTACGACTACACACTAAGGTCGCTGCCGGCGGGGCAGGTGCTTTTCTTCACCACTAGCATGACGGGCGACCGTAGGGTGCGGGATCACTGCCGCCTGATGGAGAACCTGCTCTACCTCAAGCTCATTCCCCACCACACCATCGATGTGGCTGACAGCGAGTTTTTTCTGCGGCGGGTGCGGAAGATGTACACGCACGCGACGCGGCAGCGCGTGATGCCGGAGCTGCCGCTGCTCTTCGTGGACGACACACTGATTGGCAACTTCACCACGGTGCAGGAGCTGGAGGACACCGGTGAGCTCGATGCGAAGCTGCTAAGCGCGGGTTGCTCCGTGCTGCGGCCGCGTGTTGTGGCGGAGTGTGAGGCGAAGCTGTTAGGGCTGCCTGGTGCGCCGCTGGTGCTGCCGACGAACCCGTCGCAGACAACGCGTGTCCGCTCATCGAGGGCGGCAGCTGCAAACGGTGTTGTCACTACCGCACAGCAGCACAGCGGACCGACGTCTCCCACTGCGTCGAATAAGCGGTCCTCAGCCGTGTTGCCGCCCGCCACATCAGCGAGGAAGAGCGTTGTGGAGGATGAAGAAGGAGAGAGTGGCGTTGTGCGGTCCCCCGTGACGCGGTCAGACGCCTTGAGAAGCGGCCCGGTCGTATCTGCCCGTGCCCCGCCCTCACGTGCTGCTGCTGCGCCGCCGAGCACGTCCAGCCCTCATCCCCCGCCGTCGCCGACATCTCGTGAAGAGAGGCGAGCACCGGCGAAGACATCGGCCAGGGACTACGCCACGGGGAAAGAAAACGCCAACGGTGTTGTCGATGCCCCTCCGCCTTCTTCTTCCTCTACGTGCCGCTTCGCCAACGGCCGTCGTCTCGACCGCACCTCTGTCATCTCCACCAGCGAGGACGGCCCCGTCCTCGAAGCGCGGCGCACAACAGCGCTGGCGTCACGCCAGACAGAAGAGGCGCAGGGCAGCGACGCCGTCGTGCCGAGTGTGAGCCGCAGCGGCGCTCTGCGGACAAGCGCGCGCGCACCGCTGGGCCGCAGTGGCGTTAGCGGCCGCCCTTCTGCTGAGGAGGCGGAGCGGCCGTCGCCGTCGTCGTCCACCGTGCCGCGGTTGCCCTCGCTGGCGTCGCGAACTGCGGAGGGTCGTGAGGCCGATCTCTCGAGCCCGTCGTCGCACAGTGCGGCCAGCCGACGCTACACCGCCCAACCGCGGGCGAGTTTGACGACGGCCTCCGTCGCGTCGCGTGTGCCGCTATGCTGACAGCAGCCTTTTTTTTTTCCTTTTCATGCACCGCGTTTCTGTGTTTATATGTGAGTTGTTGCTTGCTTGTTGTGTTGGCTACTCGGTAGCGCCTTGTCCAAAAAACTATTTTATTTTTCCTTCCTGTGAAGAATGTGGTTGTAGAGTGCGTACATCTTTTTTGTTTTTCTTCTTAACAGCGTTTCTCGTGTTGTGTGTGCCGCGGCTGTTTTTTTTTTCTGGTCGATTGCACCTCTTCATAGTGCGGCATTGATGCCCCGTTCTTCTCCATTATTTCCCTTCTCCTGCTTTCAAGAACAGCTTTCCTTTTTTTTTTTTGTTTGTATCTCTTTCCTCCTTCACGTTCATCGCTGCTTTGAAGAAGACGTTTGTTGGCTGCGGTTGTCAGCAGCAACAACAACGGCCCAAATTCTTTTTTTTTTGTGAAGAAAGAATTGCTGTTGATGCGTGTCTGGTGGTCCTGGTTTTTTTTTTTTTGTCTGTGTGTACAGACGTGGACGTTTGTTCTTGCTTTTCATTCTCATTCGCAGCATCAACGTACACATGTCTCCCTCTTCTCTATTTTCTCTATTTTCTCTGTTTTTTCTCTCTCCTCTTCTCTCTTTGTTTACCACCCCATCTGGTTTTTCTCTTGTCTGTAGCATCTTGTGTGTTATTCTGTTTTTTCTTTGCGTCTGCAGCCGTGCGCGCCTTTTCCATTTCTTTTTGTCTATGTGTGTGTGTGTGTGCTGCTGATGCTCGTAAGTCTGCAAGGGAAGCCTTACGTCTATGCCACTTTTGCTGTTTGTTCTCTTTGTCTGAGTGTCGTCGCCGTCGCTCGCTTCCTCGTTCAACCTTTACTATTACCTTTTTTTTTTGCTTCTTTTGTTTTGTTGATGGCGTTTTTTTTTTTAATGGACGTCGCCACATAGCAAAAGAACACCAAAAAAAAAACAAGAGAAAGGGAGGAGAGGGCCGAACAACGCCGCTGCGGTCTCTCGTTGAGTTTTCATTTTTGTTTTCTTCCAGATCACGCCAACAAAAAATGTTAAAGAAGGCTCAAAACGACGTACAGAGTAGTTTTTCTTCACCCACTTCCGTTCTACCAGATGTTCTTTTTTGTTTTTTAAAGTTCTGCGTGTGCAGTGGCACTGCTGCTTCCCGTATCTCCCCCCTCTTTGTCTCCTGCAAGAGCAGCTTTTTTCGGTCCTTTGTGTGAGTTTGTTTTTCTTTCTTTTCCTCTTCCGCTTTTCAAGCCTCCGTTGCTTATCATCCCGCTCCCTGTTGTCGCTACCACTCACTTTTCCTTGTTTGGTTTTTCTTCAGAGGATTGCGAGTTTTTTGCTATCTTGGGAGCTGCGATCGCACACACCAACAGACAAACACACGCTCATACCTGCACACACACACACGGACATTCACGGACACGCCAAATTCGAACATGTACACACACGCACGCTCACGCGGAAGCGGAGGAGAGAAGAAGAGAGGTGCAGTTGAAGGGTGAGAGTGGATGGGGGCGGAGGTCGGCTTGACGGCGCGTGTAGCTGGCAGAAGGAAGGTATATCTCTGTTCGCACGTCTGTCTAGTCGCGAAGCCTCTGTGAGAAAGAGAGAGCTCTCACCAAAGCTTTTACTATCCGGTGCCGCCCGCACCCTCGCCGCAGCCTTCTCCCTTCTCACTTCAACGACATGCCGGTAAGGCGGTGGGTGGGCTAGCGCTTGCTCATTTCTTTATAGTTACCTATAGTCTTTTTTCCAATCTTTTGCTTTTTTTTTTTCTGTGCTTGTGTTCTTTGTGGCGCTGTGCTGTAGATGAGTTTTGTTTTTTAAGACTTAGCACTTCCCGTGTGAAGACATGCGCGCATTTCAAATAGTAAGACATGCGCTCGTGTTGATAGAGCTACGCGGAGGAAACAAAAAAGATGACGTCTTTACTTTTTTGTTTCCTCATCTCGAGCTGCAAGGGAACACACCCGTGTGTTGAGGGCTCCTTTTTTCTGGTCCTGCTGCTCTGTGATTGACACCACAGGAGGCACCCAGCCGACTCTCAGTGCTGTTCCGGCAGTGCTTCCACACACACGCAACTGCGCACTCCACATTGAACACTACGGAGAACCACTGCCTTCCGTTGATGCAGATTTGAGTTTTTTAGTTCTATTTTGTGTGTATGCTAGCGTGAGTTTTCTCCCCTCCCCAACACACACTACTCTCCTCTCTTCCTCCTCCTTTTTCTTCCTTTCTTCCCTCTTGCTGCCTGTGCGTGCGCGCGTTCTCTTTCTTTCTGCAAAACCCGTCGGCACCCTTCAGTTTTTCTAATTCGCGCCCTTCGCCCTCCAACACCCCGTGCTTCTCCTACTCTATATACCCTTTCACAATAGGAAAGCCCTCCTCCTTACTCCCTTCTCTCCACTTCTACTTTCTCTCTCTCTCTCTTCGTCACCATGCCCAGCCAGCTTGAGCAGCTGAAGAAGTTCACGATCGTGGTGGCCGATACGGCCGACTTCGGTCTGCTTGAGGAGTTCAAGCCGGAGGATGCGACGACGAACCCCTCCCTCGTCCTGGCCGGCTCGCAGCTGCCGCAGTACGCGCACCTGGTGACGGACACGATCGCCTTCGCCAAGGCCAACGTCAACAACTACGCCAAGTTCTACGACGGCTCGGAGGCCGAGAATGTCCTGGCGCTGGCGATGGACAAGCTCACCGTGAGCTTCGGCCTCGAGATCCTGAAGGTGGTGCCGGGTCGCGTGAGCACCGAGGTGGACGCGAAGCTGTCCTTCGACAAGGAAAAGATGATCCAGAAGGCGCACCTGCTCATCCAGCTGTACGAGGAGTCCGGCATCAAGCGCGACCGCATCTACGTAAAGCTCGCCTCCACCTGGGAGGGCATCCAGGCCGCCCGCGAGCTGGAGAAGGAGAACATCAGCTGCAACCTCACCCTCCTCTTCTCCTTTGCGCAGGCGGTGGCGTGTGCGCAGGCCAACGTCTCCCTCATCTCCCCCTTCGTGGGCCGCATCCTCGACTGGTACAAGAAGGCCGAGCCCGCGAAGGCTGACAGCTTCGTCGGCGACGCCGACCCGGGCGTCATCTCCGTCACGAAGATCTACAACTACTACAAGCAGCACGGCTACCCGACCATCGTCATGGGGGCGTCCTTCCGCAACACGTCGGAGATCACCGGGCTGGCCGGCTGCGACAAGCTGACCATCTCGCCCGGCCTCCTCGCGGAGCTGGCCAAGGCAGACGGCGAGCTCACCCGCAAGCTGGACCCCGCGAACTTGACGGAGAAGTCGGAGAAGCTGCCGGAGCTGTCGCAGGCGGACTTCCTGTTCATGCACAACGAGGAGCCGATGGCTGTCGAGAAGCTCGCGGAGGGCATCCGCAACTTCCACAAGGACACCAAGAAGCTGGAGGCTGCCATCAAGGAGAAGCTGTAAAACCCCAAAAGAAGGAATGAAAGACAAGAAACAGATGATGCGCGAGTGTCGAACAAGGCAAACGAACGCAGAGGAGAGGCAGATGACGCGGAGAAGCGCCACGCAGGAGACATGAGAAGACAAACAGAATGAAGTTTGCCATCGGCCGAAGGAAGTTGTGTCAGGCACCGCCTCCTCAGCGCAGAGGTAAATTTGTTTTATTTGTATTTCTTAATTTATTTTTCTTTGTCTTCCGAGTTGTCCGCACCGCTGCTCCCTTCTTTCTTTATTGTTATTTTCCCTCTCCCCTTCTTTGTAAGCCTATGCGGATGCCTTGAAGCCGGTACGCGTGTCTTTCTCCTGGAGGGACCAACGGCCTTGAACGCACTGCGCCGTCGCGAGCCTTTCCACCTCCTTTACTATTTATATGCGTTCAGACCTTCGTGCTTCATACATTGGCGCGGAGGTGTGTGAGGTGGAACGCGTGGCGCTGCCCGCTTTCTCCTGCTCTACGCTTCTTGCCTGTTGAACCGCTTTTTCAGGTTTCGTTTTTCTTTTTGGCCTGTCTGCGCAACCAGAAAATGTCAGCAGGCAAGGCAAGGGTAGCGCTAGAGAGGTTGCATGGAAGGAGGACGAGACACGAGGCAGCATCGACGCGTTATTATCATTATTAGTCTTGTTTCCGCTCTCTCTACCTCACTCTCTTCTTTTGCTCTGTCTTTTTTTTTTTTGTGTGTGTCTACCGTGATGAATTTTTGAAATTTAATTTATTGCCGTTTTCATTACTCTTCACTTTTTTCTTTCTTTTTCCCTCCGTTTCTCTCGTTTTCTTCTTCTCTTTAATTCACGCGCGCACACACACACACGCGTTGTTGAACGAAGCGCGCAGTCCCCTTTTCTCTTCGCTGCTTCCTTTCCCGCCGTCCGCTCTTGCAGTTGGAGGGGTGGTAGGCTCTATCTGGTCGGTGCATGTGATATAATGTGCTTATGTATATGGATGTGTGTGTATGTGTGTCGGGGCGTCGGTGGATCGGGTATCCTCTCCATTAAAACATCTGCACGCAAGCCCACGGATGCTCTCGCACACACACATACACACTCACATGCACGAACATACACTCACGTATCTGCACTTGTTTGTTCGTGACGCGCATGCTTCTCTCTCTTTCTCGGCCAAAACACCTCACGACCACGGAAACACCGACACTGCATTCGTTCATATGCACTACATTTAAGAAAGAAAGAACGAGAGAGAGTGGGTTGGACTCTACCCCGATTATACTCAAATACGATTTTTTATTGTCTCCTGTTTTTTTTTTCTCTCTCTGTTTTCTTTTTTTTCTCTTCTTTCTCGCGGTCTTCTTGCTCTATTTCCTCCTCCTTTTTTTCTCTCTTGTTATTATTATTATTCGCCTCTCTCTCACATCCTGCCGACATATGCGTACGCTCTGACTTTGTTGTGTCTTTGTCTCTGTCTTCTCGCTAATCTGGTAAAGTGAAGCGGGTGAGAGCGACGAAGGAAACGCGAAGCACAGTTAAGAGGCGTAAGAGGCGAATGCAAGCGAGGAAGTTAAAGGAGAGGTGGGGGAGGGAAGAGGGAGATGAGAGCCGCATATTTCACTCGCGGGTCTCTCGCCAAAAAAGAAAAAAAAATACACAAAGAAAACATTATTTGCTCAGTCGGAAGAAGAAGTCGCCACTGCCAACGCTCCACTGTTCAATGATACGCCGAAACGAAAATACCAAAAGAAACAGCAGTTGAACACAAAAAGAATGGATAAAGAGGAGGTGAGCGGCACCTCTGTGGATTAAGCGCAACCCCTTCTCGATTCGTCCTCTAAAAAAAAGCAGCGCCGTGTCGACCACACACACGCACACACAGGATTGATGAATGCGTTTGCCTCAGCGCAGCATGGTGGTGGCGACTTTGGCTTCACCCCACTTCGGTTCTCAAGACTAAGTAAGCGTCAGTGAATCGGCAGCTTCGATTCCTTTCCGACCCGGTGCTGCTCGCTTGCGTAGGACTGTCAGACTGGCGTGCAGAGGTTCACAGAGCTGCGTCCACCGTGACCGTGTGTGACGCCGTAGTAGCTGCTCTTGTACTTCCTTTTTTATCGACCAACTTTTTTTTTCTTTCTCAAACACCCCTCTCTAACTATCAACAGTCTACTGGGGAAAAAAAAAACATACACACAAACACAAAGAGAGCGCTCACCGCAGCTTTCTTGCGTCAAGGCGTCCTGCAGAAGCCGCACCAACTTCTTTACGCAGACGTTAACACACACACAAACATATACACACATATATACACATCAAAAGTTGCCCAGTCAAATATAATTACGCACGCACACCACTCGAGCCACCATGTTTGCTCATCACTGGATTGTCGCGGACATGGACGGGACGCTGACGCCGACCCCCACTCGTGCCCATGGCAAGTATCTCTCCCTCTCCCACTGCATGACGACCGGCTTGGGTCTTGGCCCACGCTACCGCAGCTGCCTGCCGTGGCTGCGCCTCTTTTTGGAGCGTGGCGGCTCTCTTTGCGTCGTGTCCACCGCAGGCCGGCGTATGTGGACTCAGCTGTATCAAGACTTGGCACCTTCTGTTTTCAGCGTAGACAACGACACTCAAGCGAGCAGCAGCAGTGTTGGTGACAGTGCGGAAGGGACAGGTACAATACCGGGCTCGCTGTACCTGTGCGGCTTCACCGGCGCCGCAATGTTCCGTACCCGACCGCGTGAGGTGGTGTGGGCGGACATGGCCCGCCTGCACCCAGGCTGGCAGCCGTCACCAGCTGCCACCGCGACCCCCACAACGCCCAACACGGTTGTGGTCCCTCCTGCGGCTGTGGGGATGGAGGAGTGGGCTGCGTACCGGCAGCAGGCAGTGGAGAGTACTGCTGTTGACCGTGGATCGACTTCCGTTTCCGCGCCTTCATCGACCACGTTGGATACCGCGACGTACACCTTGGCCTGTGAGGAGGGTCGCAACGCGGTCATCCGCTTCTTCGAGCACGCCTCCTACGTGTGTGGCCACGACGTGAAGCTTGCTGCGGCCTTCTTCGCGAGCTGCCTGAGCACCAAGTATCATGCGGTCTTCACGGACGTGCTGGCCCAGCTGCTGGCGGAGACAGGGGCGACGGCTGCGGGGGCACGCAGGGAGGACGGCACCGTCCCGCACCTCTGCTTTGCAAAGTCCACCGTGCTGAGCCCCGCTGCGCTGGCGCGGCATGGATACTTCTTGAAAGAGACAGGGGATGCCCTGATCGATGCGCAGCAGGTGCCGCTGCCGGACGGCACCATTCCCGAGTCCGCGCCGGTGGCGCAGGTGGTGGTGATGGGTGTCCCGATGCGGTACTTCGACCACATCTTTCCTTCCCCATCTGCGAATGTTGCACCGGTGTGGCAGTGCTGTCCCGCGTGTGCGGCTGCCGCAGTGGGAGCCAAGGAACGGCTGGAGGGTGCGGGACTCGAGCTGAAGGCGCAGCCCAACAGTGTGTGCCTGCACCGCCGCGGTGTGGACAAGGGTATGTGTGTGCGGTGGCTGCAAGCACAGAACACACAGCACGCTCTTGCTTTTTTTGAGTTGTCCAATGCCATTGCCTTCGGCGATGTCCCGGAGAGTGTGGACCGCCCCTTGACGGAGTACCCACCGATGCAGTTCATCTCCCTCTCACCGAGGGAGGGTGCGGCGGAGAGGCTGGCGGCGATGCAGCAGCAGCAGTCTGCCACGTCGCCACCGCCGCTGCTCTACCACGTGGGTGGGGAGGAGGAGGGCACAGCACTCTTCCTTCAGGAGCTCATCTCGAGCTGCACACTGGAGGCTGCAGCCAAGGGGAGTAGCAAAGCTGGACCGCAGGGAGAGACATGGTTTACACCATCGCGGGTTGCTGTCTGTGCAGCACGGGCCGAGGCGTTGTTGGCCGCTGAGTTGGCTGCCCGCTGTCGTGCGCCGGAGGGTGAAGAGCCTCCCTATTCCACTCTTTGAGCTTCGTAGGCTCTGAGGGACTGTTCTTTCTGCGCCTTTTATGCGTCTGCTTTTATTCCTACCTCAAGTAACAAGCAAGAGATGCCACCCGTTCCACAGGCTGAAACGCTGGACAGGAGAAAAAGAATCAAACAAAAAAAGGGGAATTTGGGGATCTTGTCTCGGTGTTAACCCGATCTTCTTATCTTACGACTCGTGGGCCAATTGAATGGTGCCCACGTGTATCTGTGCCGTCGCAGGAAAGCCGGAGCGATGAATCGCGCATATTTCCCCAAAGTCCACCTCCACTACTTCCCCCTTTCTCGCCTTACTGCACAACATCGCGAAGTCTGCGCAGCGCTCGTTCGCAACAGTGTAGGAGCGTCAGAAAGAACACAAACAAACAAAGACTCTCTTAAACACACAGAGCTGGAAAGCCTTCACTGCACCACAGCATCCAATTCTTCTGTGCATGCCGATACGGCGTACCCTGCAATGCTAGGCAGCTCTCTCGCGCCGTGCACGCGCTGTGCCGTGCCTGCTCGGCGCTGCTTCGTCGCACTTCTTAACCGACACCACTCAAGATGCACGCAACATGTCCTGTTCACCGCCTGCCGCTTCCAGAGCACCGCAGCCTCACCGTCCCCAACGACGCCGAGCAATCCAGCAGGGTCTGGCTTCACCCAGCGTTCACGCGCGACGCCTGCTGCGACACCGCTACGCCCACCCCCGCCACCTCTCTCCGTGCTGTCGTGGGCGGTGGACGGCTCGGGCCACACCCACCACCACTGCGCACGGCGCCTCTCGATGGCGCAGCGCATTCCGCTGCTGTGCGAGACGATCCACCGCGCCGCCGCAGACGTCGTGGCGCTGCAGGACTCGACACCAGAGCTCGCGGAGGCCTTGGTGGGAGAAAAGAATAGTGATGCAGAGAGGGGCGACGATGCAGGATCGCATGGAGGTGAAGGTGTTCTACGAGGAGCTGGCACGGGAGCTGCGGGAGCCGCGGCCTCACCAACCAGCAGAGGGCCAGGAGGACGCGCCATCGACACAGGAGGATACACCGCCTGCGCTGCCTCTTTCTTCTACTGCGGAGTCTCCTGCCTGCAGCTACCGCCTTGTTGGGCGTGCTCGCAATGGACGGTGCGGGGAGGTGCAAGTTTTTGTGCGGTCCTCCTCGCCGTGGTCGGCACGGCTGCTGCCTGGCCTCGGCGCCGGGCTCACTGTAGAACTGTGCAGCAGCACCACTGTCACTGCGAGCGCTGTGGGGGAAAGCAACAGCACAGCGTTAGCAGCGGCTACGACACCAGAGACGACGCTGGATGCGGACACGCAGACGCACCGCTGTGTCTTGACGACGCTTGATCTCTCCTACCGCGGCAAAAGCCTGGGGACACACGTGACGGGACTGCTGTCCAACGCCGCCGTGAGTGCCGAGGGCAGTCCCTTCACCCTGCAGACCCAGCAACCCTCCAGCTCCACAACCCAGCAGCGGGGTGGGCGGCCATTGGGCCAGCTCGACGCCCACCGCGCAGCTGCCTTTGACTGGGTGCATCACCACATCCGGCCAGATCTTGTGGTGGGCAATGTCTTCATGGGGGCAAAGGAGCGCGTGCCGGGCTTCACGGATGCGTGGGTGTGGGCGGGGTCGCCAAGCGGGCAGGAGCGGACGACCAACACATGTGCACGCCACCGCATCGATCGACAAACAAACTATTTTTACTTTCGCCCCTCGCCTGGGCTGGCGAAGACCAAGTCATCAGTGCATCGACGGCCGCAGTTGGAGGGTCGAGAAGAGGAGCAGCAGAGAGAGGTGGTGGATTCAGCAGAGGGGAGGCTGCCAGAAGGTGTGGCTGATGTGACCTCGCTGCTTCCGGATGCGGCGGTGGGAACGCCTCTTCCTCTCACCGCGTTTGTCAGCGCTGCGGATGGAACCTGGCAGGTTCCCTCGCCGTCCTGTGCCAGCGGTGCCACTACACGTGCGGTTAGCCAAGCAGGCAGCGCCTCTGTCTTCGAGGAGGCAACCACTGGGATGCCGGAGGTGGCGGGTCGCTTTCAGCGGTCCCTTTTCCGAGCCCGGGAGCGCCGCGGCCCGCCCTCGCGTGGCGGCCACCGCTCCGACCACCCTTTCCTCTCTCGCTATCATCGCTGCCGTGTGGTGGTGCTGCGGCCGATGACGACGGTGGAGCTGAGCGCAGAGGAGCAGGCGTGGCATGTGCGGCACATAACTGCGCATTACGGCCACTCTGCACGAAAGCCTGATGCTTCTGCTGCTCATGCAACAGCAGAGGCTGATGAGGTTGGTGAAGCTGGTGAGGGGAAACAGGAGGAGGAGTTGGCTGAGGCGCCGCGCGTGGCTGGTATGCCCTCGCGTGTGCGCTGCTCGCTATCGAACCAGTACCCGCTGCTCACAATCCTCAACCAAGGGCGTCGCTGAGCCGCGAGAGCGGGTTGTTGTGTGCAAGCTTGTTCCCTTTGCTCCTTGCCTCTATCTTTCCCCTTTCACATAATGGTGCTTGATGGTTGTCCTGCATCTTCTTTCACAGATCTGGAACGTGTTGTGCACAAGGCACGTAACCCTGCAACGGATAATCTCCGTTACCTAGTTAAAGGAAAGAATTAAGCAAAGGAAAAGAAAAAGAGTGTAGTACGACTCAATTACTTTCGTTTTGTGCCGCCTTTATGGTTTTCCTTCTTTATTCAGCGACGGAGGCTTGGGAAGATGACAAGAGTGCTGTTGTACGTGTGTTGGAGGAAAGAGCGCATGAGCTGCCTTTCTTTTCTACAAGTGGTCACATCCTTCAGCTCTTGAAAGGGGCTCGCTTTGCTTTCGCAAACGAAGCCGAAGCTCCGTCGTCTTTTCGCCCTGCAAAGACAACGGCAACCGCTGTTCGGGCCAAGGCTCCCGTTCTCTTCTGCTGCATTTGCTGTCGAATCTCCTCGTCTCTCGCCTGCCTTCCTCCCTCTCTCATCTTTTTTTCCCCCTGATTTCACCAACATACAATCACACTCAAATTTTGTTTTTTCTTCACCACTCCACACGAATAGCATTACACATACAGCTGCCGTAGTGGCCTTCAGCTGACGGGTAACAAGCATCCCCCTCTATTCGTTCTTTTCACCTCTTTTTTCTTCTCGCATCTATTTGTTGTTGTCCACGTCTCGTGGCGGTTGCGGAGAGAGCGACCCGTTTTTTTTCGTCGCGTTCGTCCTAAGTGTCTCTACAAAAAGCGGTTCTTTTCTCCCCTCTCTCCCTCTCTCTGTTTTGTTTGCATTCTTTTTTTTTTTTGTGCTCCTCGTCACCACCACAACAACAAACCCGGTGTGTGCTTCGCAATGGAAGTCGCTGTGGCTCCTACCGCCGCTGCCGCCGCACCGGCAGAGGTGCGGCTGCCTCCGGCTGACGCGTGGGTCACGGAGGTGCTGCAGAGCTGCGCACGTGTGCATTACACCCCACGGAAGGAGCTGCTGCGTGTGCTGGCTCCGGTGAATGCTGCTGTCACTGCCACTGCTGTTGCTGCAGCACCGGCGCAGTCCAGCTTCATGACTCCGTCCGGGTCTGGTGTTGTAGACGTGGATGCGGAAGAAGACGTGGCGGCGCCGACGCCCGCCTCCCCTGACTCACCGGAACTAAAATCCTACCAGCCCTACCTGCCCAGTGTGCCACGTGCTGCACCGACCGCAGAGGCGCAGACGGTGCGGGCCGCAATTCCAGCCTCGCTGCTGCGCAAGGCGTACCGCGTGCAGCTGCCGTGCGTCACGTCGCACAGTACAAAAGGGGAGCGGCTGCTGAACTGTGCGGCGTCGCCGCGGTGCATGGCGGGGCTGCGCACCCTCGCTGGTGACGCCGTGACACGCGACGACTGCCTGCAGGTGGCGATGGGCGAGGGCCCGAACGTGGTGGGGGTGCCGCCACCGCCCGGTGCTGCTGCGGCAGCACACAAGGCAAGTGCGTCGGAGCAGGCTGCTGCTGCAACGGCGGTGCGCAGCGTGACGGCAGACCCCACCTTTCCGTGTCTGTGGCGTGGTGTGCGCAACTTGATGAACACGTGCTACTTCAGCTCGGTACTGCAGCTGGTGTTCAGCGTGGCGGGGCTGCGGCGTGCCATCTTGCAGGAGGGCGTCGCCACCGCAGGCGAGCCTTCTGCTACTACTGCCGTTGCTGGTACTGCACCGGTGGCCTCGCAGCTGGAGGAGTCAGGGCTGCGGGAGCTGTTTGCGCTCATGGCCTTCAGCCGCGAGGGCGGCGGGGCAGACCCCAAGTCTTTTGCCTCCTACCTCTCACTCGACGTGAAGGTGCAGCAAGACGCACAGGAGTTCTTCACGCTGCTGCTGGACTGGCTGCGCTGCCACTGCGGGCCGGCGGTGCAGGCGGCCGTCACGAGCGCCTTTTCCGGCACACTGCTGTATGACCGGCGCTGCGGTGCCTGCGGCCGCTCAGCAAAGCGCGCCGAGCCTTTCCTTTACCTCTCTCTTCCTGTGCGGCCGACGCTGGAGGACTCCCTGTCGGAGTTCTCCAAGCCCGAGGAGGTCGATGGTTTCATGTGCGAGGGCTGCAACCAGACCGCCGTGGCCACGTCCCGGCAGTACATGCGCACGCTACCCGACGTCCTCGTGGTGCACTGGAATCGATTTGAGTTTGACCTGCACACGCTGCAGCGCCACAAGGTGACCACCGCCACCTCCTTCCCTGTCCAGCTGGACATGACACCTTACACGCGGCAGTGGCATGCGCAGAAGCGCAACAGCACCACCACTGCTACTGCTGCTGCTGGGGAGTCGGCGAAGGCGGAGCTGGCGGAGGAGGAGAAGGAGCAGCAGTATGAACTGCGTGGGATTGTGAACCACCACGGCGACACGGCGCTCTCGGGCCACTACACGTACCATGGGAAGGTTTCCAAAGGTGGTGCTACCGGCGTTGCAGAGGGACAGCGCAGCGGCGGCAGCAGTGCGTCCAGCAGCACGTGGCTGAGCTTCAACGATGCGGAGGTGACGCCGCTAAACCGTTATCAGGGACAGCGGGGCGTGTCGGCCGACGCCTATCTTCTAGTCTACCACCGCGTGAGCACAGCGACCACTGCCACTACCACTCCTGCAGCACCTGCTGCCACCACCGGTGCTGTCGATGCGGCTCCGGTTGCTGTGACGCCTTCCTGGGCTGCACCCGCTCCCGCAGAGTTTCCGTTGTACCTTCGCCAGTACGTTGACCAAGTGAACCAGCGCTGTCTGGAGGAGCGTCAGGCCTGGCTGGACCAGCGCACACAGGTGGCCTCGCTCTTCGATCTCTGGGCCGCCACCGCCCAGGCAGTCTTCGACGCATCCGCCCCAGCCTCCTTCTCCGCCGCTGCGGGCGGGCCAGGGTCAGCCGCCGCCACGCAGTCCTCCTACGCACTGCCCACGGCGTGGCTGCAGCAGCTCGGGCGTCTCTTTCTTCCCGCCTACGTTGACGTGGCGGCCCTCGGCGGCGGTGCCGAGTCGCAGCTGAAGCGCAAGAAGAAGGAGCTGGGCAGCAGTAGTGGCGGTAGTGGAGCAGTTGAGGCTGGCGGTGAGGGGGAGAGTGGTAGCGGTGCTGCGAGCCACCTCTCTGGCGGTGCTGCTGCGGCAGCGGCTGCAGACGGAGACAAGGGTAGCTCGCCGTTGGAGGATGCGCCGGCGGAGGGGGTGGTCGTGTCGGCGATGGTCGGCCCCCGCCGCCATGGCCACATCCGGTCGGTGGACGAGGTCTACCAGCTGGTGCGCCAGCACTCCCTGCTGCAGGCACTGCCTACCCTCTCCTGCCCACACGGCTCTCTCGCGCCGTGGGGCTCCTACAAGCTCGTCTCCGCTGCCGCGTACGCGAAGCTCTCCCACTTCTTGCAGGTCTGCGGGGCTCCGCTGAAGGCAGTCGCGGCGGCAGCGACAGAGGGCGAAGGGGCTGCAGTGGACGCGCAGAGCAGCTGTGCCTTTGTTGAGTCAAACCTCTGTCCCCTGTGCGTGGCGGCGATGGCGGCAACGGTGAAGGGGCTGGCGGTGGCCGCTGTCGAGGACGAGCAGGCGGAGCTGGCGTTGACGCACGCCTGGCGCGAGGCGGAGCGCAGGAAGGACGCGGAGGAGGGCGACGTGTCAACCGGCGCGTCAGCCTCGGTGCACAAGGACTGCTCCGCGCAGAGCCTGGACAATGTGGAGGACGGCGAGGCGGAGGGGCGGGAGGGACTCGTGCTGGTCAGCGAGACGGTCGTGGAGGGGTGGGCATCCTTTTACGTTAGCCAGCAGGCGTGGGCCCGCGTGCAGCAGGCGGAGGGCTACACGGCGGTGGTGGTGATGCGAGAGGCACGTCTCAACCCGCCACGCATCGCGTCAGCAGCGACGTCTGCGGCCCCACGCATGGCCAGCAGCAACAGCGGCAGCGGCGCCACCTCCCCGCCCTCGCCAACCTCACCGACGGGGTCGACCACCGCTTTAACTGTCTCGCATACGCTCGCGGACGCCGAGGACGCCATCGGCATTGCTGCGCTGAACGTGGACAAGGGTGATTTGGACCTCTCGGCGCAGCTCCTCTGCGCACACGGTGCGCTGCGGCCTGGCCAGCACGTCGTGGCGGTGCCGGCGTCGCTGCGGCGCTACTGGATTCGCCGCTTCACGGAGGTGCTGACGGTAACCCACCGCGCCGGACAGCTGCGCACCGCCGACCCCGCCTGGCGGGTCAGCGAGGAGGAGGTGAGCCACTTTTTGCTGCCCTTCATCCCGGCTTCCACAACGAGCACGACGTGCCGGGAGTGCATGCGGACAAGTGTGCAGGCGCTCACTTCGCGCCACCACGAGCGCCTCCGCAAGATGGAGGAGCGCAAGAAGTTCCCGTCGCTGTGGCTGGCCGGTGCCATGACCTCGACGGCGGGCGTGGCGCAGCTGCTGCTGGCCACCGGGGCAGAGACAGAAGAGCAGCTCCTCGCCGCCCAGCACCCCAACCGGCTCTTCTACAAGCACAACGCCGAGCGGGAGTACCGCGACTACGTGAGGCGGTGGACGGAGGCGCAGCAGGCCCGCATTGCGCACCAGGAGGCAGAGGTGACGCGGCTGCAGACGACCGTGGCGAAGAAGAAGGAGCACGACGCGGCGTGGAATGCGCGCGTGACAACCCGGCGCGGCGGGCGTGGCGGCGTGGCTGCTGCTGCTGCTGCTGCTGCTGCTTCTCCAGATAGCGCGGCAACACCTCCTGACCCCGAGACGCTCGAGGGCCGCCTGTACTACGCAGAGGAGGCGTTGGCCAGTCTGCGTGCGCAGGCCGTGCCGGACTTCGACGTGACCTACGGCTGTGTGCCGACGTGGTGGGTGGCGCGGTGGTACGCTGCGATGCAGGACGACACCCCGCGTAAGACAGCGACGGCTCCTGCGCCAGTTGCGAGTGGGGAGGGGCAGGACGGGGAGGGCGAGGACGGGCCGGAGGGGACGGCAGTGCGGCTGCCCCCCATCGCCTTTCAGGCCTTCAAGTGCGAGCACGGTGGCTGCCTGCTGGAGGTGCCGTGGCTGAACCCTACCGATGGCTTCTGGCAGGGCGTGCGGGGCAAGCGGGCCGAGGTGTTGTGGAATGGGGTGCGGGTGGAGCGCGCCACCTCTGACCCTTCTGCTGCTGCTGCTGCTGCCTCGAGTGAGGGCCCCGGGCAGGCGGAGTACCGCAGTGCGTGCTGGCTGCCGCCTCTCACCATTCTCCCCATGGAAGAGTACCTCGCTCTCCTCGCCCAGTACGGTACGCCGCAGATGCTGGCCAAAGCAATGAGCAGCGCTACTGCTGCTGCTACTGCTGATAAGAGCGCCGTGACGGACGTGGATGCCACACCAGACGCCACTGCTTCTGCCGAGGCGACCACCAGTCCCCTCACCCCCGTTCCCGAGGCGGTGATTCAGCTCGTGACGCACAACGGTACAAGGCAGCTGCAGCCTGCCCCTTGCCCCGCGTGCTGCGCTCAGCTGCTCGCCGCCTTCGAGGAGAACTGCCAGTCCTTCGTGAACGGCTCTCTCAAGCTCAATTTCCACATCAAGAAGAGCCGCAAGAACTTCTACGACGCCTCGAGCGTGCTGACGTCTGCGGCTGTGCAGCAGAGCCGTAAGGATGGAGGGGAGACGGGGGAAGGGGCGGCTGCGGAGGGCAGCCACGCCGGGGCTGCCATCACGGTAAAGGATGACGACGACGAGAAGAACGCAGAGGGCGGAGGCATTCCGGATGGTATCCACTACTACACCACCTTGGCCCAGCTTCGTGTCTACATCCGCAGCCACCTGCGGGAGCGGCACGGTTACTTGGTGCAACCAGAGGACCTGCAAATCACACGCGGCAAGAACAAGCCTCTGAAACTGCGCTCACCACCACCACCACAGCAGCAGTCTGGTACGCAGAGTGAGGAGGCAGCGCTGGAGAATGCGTCGCTGCACGACCTTGGGATCCGCGACGGGGACACGCTGCTCGTGCAGTCCGTCGACGCCATCGCACAGGTCTGCGCCACCGCCCCCGGAGTGGAGGAGGAGTGGGAGGCGATTCCGCCGGAGCTGCTGCAGGCGGGGAATCACAGCAGTAGCGGTGGCCGACCCGGTGTGGCCGCCACAGCAGCGAGGGAGCACGCTGCCGCCTTTCGTGAAACGCGTCTGCAGGGCAGTCATGCTGGCGGTGCAAGCGGTGCCGCTGCAGCAGCAAATGCTGCTACTGCAACGTCAAGCTCGTCGACTGCGGGTGCGGTGACAGGTGCTGTCGTCTCTGGTGGCGGTGGCGGGTCGTCGGTGCCGCAGGAGGACCAACCGGTGTCGTGTGCGGTGTGCACCTTCTTGAACGCACCTGGGATGGTGGTGTGCGAGATGTGCGAGGCACCGCTCCCGGCGCGGTGAGCGATTGGCGTGTGGCAGCTGCCGCACATCGCGGTTGAGCTTGTGCACTCTTCTGCACTAGCTACGAAGCAGTCGAGAGGTGTGAGGGATTTTGTGGAGGCCAGATGATGCAGCGCTTCTTGAACCCAGACACCTCTTTCATAAAAGACAGAAAGAAAGGTATCGGTTTATTGAGGACGGGTGTGCGGGTATTGAGGGAAATTTTGTTGACTCTCTTTAATATTAGTTGGATGGTGCGCACACGCACACAAACACCGTTAAGCGTTGGTGCCGCACGTACGCTAGCCAAGTATAAAATCGGGTGGCGGACAACAACATCCAAAAAGAAAGACAAAAGACAGAAGTATTGTTGGTGGACTTTTCGTTGCACGCATGACGGTTTTCACCGTGTGGTGCACGTGAGGTGCTGCGCACGGTTCTTGTGTACAGGCGGGAAAGGCCTCCGTGAGAAGGCTTGGCAAGGCAGTCGTGAGCAAAACAATCGCAGAGGTTTGCTGCTCGACCGTTGCAATGGCCCACCTCAACAAAATAAAGCTGACATGAGCGTTACCGCAATGGGCAGCTTTGCGTTTTTCCCTCTCCACATTCGATTAATTTCAGCCAATTTTTAATTTTCATCTTCCTTTTCTTTCCGTGTCCCGACTGATGCGCACTTCTTGTGAATGTCACTGCCGCTGCCGTGTATCATAGGCACAAACAACATCACCAAAAAACAAACAAACAAACAACGGCTGAAAGCGCCACATACCACGTGCGCGTTTACGGCAGTCCCACTTTTAGATCGACTAGCAGTGCGGAAAGCGGCACGTAGCTAGCTCCCATCTTTCCTGATAGATGCACTAGAAACCAAGAAGCGCACACATTTCGCACACACAATTTCTCTAGAGTAGAACGCAGATAGACACTGAAGCACCTCCGAGTGCTACTAATAGAGTAGACAGGCGTTCATCCACCTGCCGCCCGCATCCTATCTTTTCCTCTACTCTTCAAGAGCTGTTTAGGCTATTTTTCCCCGCATCAACCTCACCACCGTCATGCAGCAGCCAGGCACCACTCCCGTCACACCAGCAGCGGCAAGGCCGACTCTTCCCGACCTAAGCCTCCGGTGGCTCTCTCGCTACGCCGCCTGTTGTCAGGAGGAAAGCGAGGAGGCCCATCCATCTCTCCTGAGCCGCGTCCTGCCTGCCATCGACGCAGCTGCCACGCTTTCAGCCACAGAAGCCACCAGTAGTAATAGTAGTGGCACTCCAGCACCAGCAGCACTCGATGACTTGGCTGTTACACTCAATTTCACAGGGCTCTACATGACCCTCTCCGAGTGGGCGGCAGCGCTGCGCAGCTTTGCGGGCCTGCTGCCGCTGCGCTGCCTCACGCTGCGAGACACCAACCTCGGCGATGCCGGCCTGCGCATACTTGGGAGAGAAGCGGCGACGGACTCGTCCTCCTTCTCTGCTGCTCTTCCCGCCCCTTCTTCTTCTTTCTCGCCACATCATAGAGCTTCCCCTTCAACAGTTGAGAGTTCCTCTACGTCACGGCCTCCTTCTTACAGTGCCTTCAGTCGGTTAGAGGTGCTGGACTTGAGTGGCGCCGGCATTACCGACGCCGGCCCCCTCTCTCTCCTGCTCACCGCCTGCCCACGCCTCGCCCGCCTCTCCCTCTCTGGCAACCACCTCGGCTCCTCCCCCAGCGGTCTCGCGCTGCTCTGCGCTGCCGCACACCTCCACCCCTCTCTGCGGTGTTTAGACTTAAGCCACAACCACATTCAAGCGGTGCGGGGTGGCGTGGTGGTGGCCGCCCTTGCGGAGCTGATCGTGGCGCGGGCGGGAGAGGTGGTGGCTTCCACAGGGGCTGTCCGCCCGCCGCTGCACACGCTGGACCTCTCGCACAACTTGCTGGGCTGCTACTACTTGGCAAGCGGAGCCGCGGAGGCGGAGGAGGTGATGATGGCGTCTGCAAACGGTGGAAGGGAAGAGAGAAATGGGTTCGCGTGCTTTAGGGATTGCAACTACGAGAAAGAACCGCATCGGTTTCGTGAGGCTTTCGAACCTGTTCGTAGTGGCGGTGCGCACGAAGCCATCGCCGCCTTCCCTCTCGTCACCGCCCTCTATCTCAACAACACGCTGCAGCAGCTGAATTTGCGTGGCAACGGGCTGCCTGACGCGCTGCTCGACTACGTTGAGGCGAAGCTGCATGTGAACCGCCGAACACAAACGCTGTGGACAGCAGGAGCAGCGGATGGCGCGGCGTCCATCGCGGCGGAGAAGCGTGCAGTGGAGGTGCTGCAGAGTAGTCTGCAGCGTGCACTAATGCAGGTGCGTGCACGGGACGTTGAACTAGGCGGTGGCCATGTGGCGGATGCAGACCTTCTTCTCTCTCCTGTGCCATCGCTGCCTGCCGCTGCGGTGTGGACCTCTGCGGAGGTGAAGGAATTGCTGAAGGCAGTGGTGCAGTCTGCTGCAGCTGAGCTTTCTACGCCGTGACGTGGTACTGTGAAGTTGATGACTCACGTTGAGTACGCCTATCATGCGACGAAGCTGCTATGAAGTGGAGGAAACGCACGATCTGACCAGCTTATTGAAGGCTTCTAGTACTTCTTTGCCGCCCCATCCAAAGCCGCGATCCACTACACGTGTTGTCGTGGAGAGGTGGTTCATCGGCGAAGAGTGCAGAATCAGTGGAGCTGCTTCTTCTCCCGTCAATACCGATAATTTACTGAGGTTGGCGACATCGCAGCGACTGCGTTTTTCCATCTCTCTCATTCTTTCTCTCCGCCTTTCTCTCTTCACTATCGGTGTTCTTCTTCGTGGGTGGACTGTATTTGTTTGTCTCTCGTTGCCTGCATCGACAGCAGCAAAGCCCGCAATGCGGCAAGAATGCACGTGAGGAGATCGCCGACTCTTTCTCATCTCTGCTAGACTTGCAAAGCAAAAAAGCAAAAAAAAAAGACCAAACTCAATACACTTGACTTGTCACTGTCGATGCTGGGGAAGCATTATCTCATCTGCTGGAGCGGTTGGAACTTTTCGGCTTTACCAGCAGATGGGGCAGACACCGAAGAAGAAGATGCTTAACAACGACAAAGAAAAAGAGAGAAAAGGAGAAGGAGGAGAGAAAGAGAAAGATTTTTCTTTGCGCTCTCGTTCTGCCTCCGCGGCAGCAATGCAATGGCTGCAGTATTAAAAGAGGATTTCGTGAGTGTGCTTCATCTTCTATCTCTATTGTTATTTCACCCTCTCCCCCTCTCGTCTTCTCTTGTGCGTTCATGGCGCTTTGATTTTTCTTGGGTGGCTCCGCTGATGACAGGGGGCCACGGAGCTAAACGCACAAACACACACCCATCTTTGCCCCGGCCCGCTGGTGGAACTTATATAGAGTGTACCCAATACAACCGATTTGTCACCACTACGACGTGCGTGGGAGAACGGAACTTGACAGGAGCCAGGAGGCAAGAACGCACAACGCGACGTGCACTCTTTCCTTTGCTTTTACTAGATAGACCAGGGAGGTGCGAACAAGGTGGCACAGCCTCGGTGTTGCTAGCTCCCTGCATTTTACATAGAAGTCAAGGTGGCGAGTAGAATTTCAACGGAGAAAGAGGGGGAGTGCTGTTGACAACATCATTTTTTTTTTTGGTGAGAAGGAGAGCTGCGCGCACGGGTAAAGACGGACTTCTGCACAACAGGGTGCACATCAGCTTCAGCTCCTGCAGCAGGTACATGCGGGCCATGCTGCCGCAAGCCTCACCGCCTCTGCAGCACGGCGGTGGTCGCACGGGGCCTTCACCCTCTCCTGCGGTGCCTCCTGCTCATGTAATCACTTCTTCTTTTCCTTGGAGAGGTGCGGCAACGCCTGTTTCTTCACCTGCAGCGCTCGTGCAGAGCAGGACTGGCATGCATGGGCCAATGAGCTCAGCCATCCCTCAACCCGCACCCGCAGCAGCACCAGCAGCAGGCACACGTAAACCGCAGCCTACCCTCACAACCGATCACTCGCTGCTCTCAACACACTCCGCAACGTCGACAGCTGCAGGAACGTCATCTCGCATTGAAGTACGGGACGTGGCGGAGCTGGTACGACAGCTGGCGGAGTCGCGCTGCGCAGCCCGGCAGCTGCAGCAACGCATGCAGCAACTGGAGACGTCGACGGCACGCAGTGAGTCGCTGATCGAAACGACTGGGCAGAGCGGCGCTGCGGTTGTGATGACAACGTGCGCTGGTGAAGATCGAAGGGAAAGAATTCTTGCCACTGCCGCCGCAGCAGAGGGTGTCCGCGTACCGCAGACGGCATCACCTGCCACCTCAGCACCAACCGTTACTATAGCGTCAGAGCAGCAGCACGGCATAGCATCGTCCAACGGACAGCCCGCTTTGGTAAAGAAGCGCGTGCTTACCGTGAAGAGCGGACACCGTCGTGCGTCCGTCGCATCTGAGGAGGAGGAGGAGCAGGAAGAAGAAGACAGCGACGCCTCCTCGACAGTCGCGACATCCTCGCTGACATCCACCAGCACCTTCATCTCCACCAGCAGCGCGGCTTCGCTGCTGGAGTCACGACGACAACGAAAAGAGGCCTCCACTGCCCGCCGCTCCACGAGACGTCCCTCCTCAGGCGCTGAAGCATCCCACGCGAAGTCCACCTCCTCGACCAGACGCAACGCACAACACTCCCACCGCAGCAACAACCGTCACCGCGTGAGGTCATCGAGGCATCATACTCCCTCAAGACGCACCTCTAGCGAGTTAAAGCACCACGAAAAGACAAGGAACACCCGGACGAGCCGCGCAGATTCAACCACTGCCGCTGTCATCGCGCACCGCAGTCGACATCGCCGGCACGCTTCCCATGAACGAAGCCCCACCTCTCTCGAGGAGCGGGAAGCGAGAGAGCGCGAGGCGAAGGAGCTGAGACGTGCTCGGCGGTGGCAGCGGCGCTACTACGACCTGATGTCCTCCTACACAAGAGCGAAGGCGCAGCAAGAAGCTGAGCTTGCCGACATCCACGACATGATCGAGTACATGAGCTGGGAGCAGGACCGTGCGAGGCGTCTGCACCACTCGGACGTCAACAGTACCACCGCTGCTGCGCTTACTGGTGAACCCATGAAACCGGTGGGTGGCAGCGATGGCGCGGATGTCGCCACGGTGGAGGAGCGGCACACGGCAACACGAGAGACGCGCGGTACGTCACCGCCGCCATTACTGCGACCTCCTTCACCACCACCACTGCAGGGCGAGCGAAGAGCAGCAGCAGCAGCAGCACCGCCGAGAGAGATGAGCAAGGCACAGGTGCGTGAGGGTGTTTTCACGTCACCCCACCGCTCTCTTCTTTCCAGTGGCGCAGAGAAGACACCTTTCGGCATGATTTGTTGCGCGGCGGGTGAGGTGGAGGAAGAAGAAAGAGTGCTGGACTCTGCTGCGAGGGTGGAGGCCACCTCGTTTGTCTCAGCGGAAAGTGGCAATGGAGGGCAACGAGGGGCTGTGTCGGTGCAGCGTGCGGAGCAGCATTCTCCCGCTGTTACGGCTACTGTTGCAGTGCCACCGGGTGTGTCGGCGGCGGCGCACGAAGCAGAGTCCCTCCGCCAGGAGGCCGATGCGTGGCGTCTGCGCTGTTTGGCGCTACTGCAGCAGCAGTCGGAGCCGTCTTACTACAACGAAGAAGGCCACCACGACACGGTGGACTTATCGCAGCTGAGCTACGCGGCGGCTGTGCCGCCCCCGCTGCCTCCTCGACCCTCCACCAACACGGTGCATCGTGCGCCACGTGAGCTATCGGGCAACATGGCCGGTTGCACACGTTTGACTACTTCACAAGCATCTGAGGCAGAGCGCTCGCAGATGCAGGCGTACGAGGACTCTGAGGCACCGCCGGCGACGACGTGGTCGCTGTTGCATGGCGCACCGGCGGTGGTGCAGCCGCTGCGTGGGGTAGAGAGGCGTGGTGCTCCTGCCACGCCGTCATCGACGCTCTTCAGTAGTGGCCTCGCTTCACGGAGGAGCGATGCCCAGCCGTCTGTGCCACCTCTCCATCGCTACGCCCCACCACCACCATCACCCAGTGGTCTCCTCAACACACCCGCTGTTGCTGTTGCTCCTCCTCCGTCTGGCCACTACGGCGCTCCCATCGAACACCACGTTGATGTCCCCTCACCACTGAGACCGCCGCTCTTTGTGGCGTTACCCGACTACCGCCCTGCGAATCCCAACGACTGGTACGCGTCCTACAGGTGGTCTGCTGCTGGTTCACCCTCAAGCGAGCAGCCGCTGCAGCAGGAGGGAAAGGAGCGGGTGAAGGCTCCGACTGCCGTGGACTATGTCGATCCCCAGCGTGAACCACAGGCAACTGCGGCGGAGACCGCCTATCCTGCGCAGACGCAGCGGTTACGTCCCCCTTCACGGCCTCCAGCACCAGCAGCATCCGCCGCGCCATTCTCTCCCTACGCACCAGATATATTCCAAACCGCACCGCCGTCTTCGTCGCCCGCGGCGGCAGAGATCGTGGTGGCGCGGGAGCAGCTGGAGCGCGACATACGCCGGCATGATCAGCTGCTGGCTGCCATCGGCAAGCTGCAGAAGACCGCTGCTGCACATGCGTCGCGAAGCTACTCGTGAGACGCGCTGCTGAAGCCTTTGCCGCCTCGTCGACGCGCTGGCACGCAGTTGCGTGCACTCTTCCAATGTGCGGAGTGTTCGACTTCAATAGCGCAGCGGTGGGCAACCTTTTTTTTTTCTGCGAGAAAAAAACAGGAGAGAACGCAAGAAAAGAAAATGTTGATGCGCTTGCGTTCCAGCTTACTCGTTGGTGGTGAAGAAGGTGACGGTAGGTTGCGGCTTCTTCTCCATCGCAAGGCGATCTCGCAAATCATCAACAAAAACAACAAGAAAACAATCAAACAAACGCACAATGAGGGTAAAGTAGACGAGCATAGAGGATCACGGCGTCGCGCTCACATGTTCGACTCTGCATGGGTCTCATATATACTTCGTGGCTTTGCCAGACAAGAAATTTGTCTGCATTTCGTGCGCCTCGACTCTCCATTTTTTCCTCCCCTTCTTCTCTTTTCTTTCATTCACCTCGCTCTGCGCAGCATTCGTGCACGCCTTTATTGTCGTGTTGCTCCACGTGGTGTGTCTTACTGTCCACCGCTGCACCGCATCGAGTACTTCCCTCTTTGCTATTGCGTTCTTTCCTATTTTTTTTTTTTTTGCTAGACGTCCTCAGCGAGTAGAGCTGCAGCGGCGCCAATTTCATTTTTCCCCTTCTTTTCGCTACTACTTAAATCCAAACATTGCGTTTTTTTTCCTCATCATTTTACCGTGAGAGGGTTCACGGCTAGAAATAACATAATTCTCGACAGCAGCAAGTCGAGAGAGTTGTAGCAGAACCAATGGAGGGCCTCTCCCGACAGCTGCAGCTGCTCAACGACGCCCTTCAGCCGCTCGACCTGACTTGCGCATCAACGGAGGGCAACGACAGTAGCTCCAGCCACATCGTCGCAGAGCTGCAGGTGACGCTGGCTCGTGCGACCGCACTCGCGCAGTGGGCGGCGTTGCATCAACAGCTTCGGAAGTCACACAACGGCCGCGCCTCTCTAAAGCGCCACGCAGCCGCAGCAGCTGCCACCACTGATACTGGTGACCAGCGCCATGGCACGCGGGGGCCCTCGAATGGCAGAGATAGCGTGGGCGATGCTTCCGTCGAGCAGCGCAGCGATGAGACGTTGTTGTCCGTCGCCGCAGCCATGCACGTGTCGGTCGATGACTTGCGACGGTGGAACCCGCAGCTGCCATCAAGGCTGAACCACCGCGACGTGCTCCCGCCCGACACCTACCTGAAAGTCCGACTTCCCACTGCAGCACCGACAGCAGCAACAGCGAGCGTGGCGCCATTGCGGACGGCTGGCGTTGTTGCGGCGCCGCTGCAGCCCCGTCTTGCGGCCCCGTCCTCTGCCTCGCGGTCGGCCGCGCGCTCCTCCGCTGGCCGGAGCTCCGACCCCTCCACCACAGCAAGCGCACCAAGCCAACAGCAGCAGCAGCAGCAGACGCATTACCACCCGCACCAGCATCAACATCCGCGTCCCTCGCTTCGCAGCAACACCAGCAGCGCCTCCACCGCAGCTGCCGGTCTCCCCAACGTCCACGCCTCGGTGAACAGCGGGCTCAGCGGCAGCGTGGGCCGGCTGAGTGGGTGGGCGAGCCACAGCCCGCAGCTGCCGGAGCCATCGGTGCCGAATGGCGATGCATCGGCCGACCCACCGACCTGCGCACCCGCACCGGTGATGCTGGGGATGGTGGAGGTGGCATCTCCCGGCGCTGAGGAGGGCGATGGACGCTTATCTGGCGGAGACTACGACCTGCACGATGATGCGGCCTCCTCTCCCAGCCCGGAGCAGCAAGGGGTAGAAGTAGTGCTGCCAGGAGCAGCAGATGCTTCGCAAGACCCTTCCTTCACCGCACCGCCACAACAAACACAACCACAGCCGCATCAGCAGTCACCAGCGAGCCCATCTTCTCCGTCACAGTCGGTGCCACCAGAGCCTGGCAACGCCCCCACCGCCACTGCCCGCTCTCCACGGCGCACCTCCGCCGGCGCCAGCAGCTCCTGCGCCAGCGCACAAGAAATCCGCACCCGCGGTCACTCCCAGTCTCCGTCGAACAGCCTCACCGCGCTGTCGGTGGACCGCCTCTCCGTCTCGACACCCCGCCAGGCTGGGCCGACCACGATGACTGTCACCACGTCGTCTCCGCCTGGAGCCGGCGTCGCTGCGGCGGCAGAGACCGGTGTGCGGACGCGTCTCGCCCCTGCACTAACTGCCCCAGCGGCTGTGCGCAGGATGGCCCCTGCGTCTCTCGTGGACGCCGCGGAGGGCAGCGCGTCGGCGTCACTGAAGGAGGGAAAACACGGAGAGGCAGAGGCGGGGCGGCGGCGAGGCAGGGACCCGAGCGTGTCGCTCTCCGCCCTCTCCCCGGCCAGCTCAACCGGAGATGAGCGGGAGAGCAGCGCGCGTGTTGCCGCCGCGGCGCAGCGTGAAGGTGCTACTGCTGCTGCTGCTCCGGCTGCGTTTGTGACGTCTCCCTCGCTCGAGGCGCCGTCCTCGGCCTCCTCTGTGTCTCCGCGCGACAAGGTAACGCGTCCGGGTCGACAGCGCAGCGCCTCGCGTCTCTCCAGTTCTTCTCCAAATAATGACGGCGGCGGTGCAGCGGCGGTGACGGGGCCGGACTTCTCCACCCCGATCCAGCAGCGACAGCAGCAGCAGCGCCGCCCACCACCGCCACCGCCGCCGCCGCTCGCTGCCACAGCCGTGGTAACGAAGCGGCGCTCGCCCGCCGACCTCTCCTGCAGCCCTGTCAGCCCCTCGTCCCACGCCGCCTCGTCGCGACAGGGCAGCAGCGAGGAGGGGAGCAGCAGCTCCTCCGTGCTCAGCGAGGGGGACGAGGACACACTCGAGAACGACGTCGAGGACACCCCGTCGACGCGTATTCCTGCCACGCTGGGCCGTCACGCCTGCAGCCCCCCACCGACTCTCAGCCGCACCCGGCGCTCTCTCAACGCCGGCGTGCCACTACCAAAGCAGCCAGCGGCAGAACCAGCGCGGCGGCAGCTGGACATGAAGGCTTCGAGCATCTCGTCGCCGCGTTATCCGGTGAAGGCACCGTTGCCGGAGCCAATATCTGTGGCACAAATCCCCTCCTCTTCCTCTCCCTCTCCCTCGCCTGCCGCTAAGCCAGCAGAGCCGCAGGAGGCGTCTCCACTGCAAGAGAACGCAGCCCCTCCCTCACCACCACCACAGCATCAGCAGCCGCAGCAGCCGCCGCCTTCAGAGAGAGCAGCATCCGCAGCCGGGGAGCACGAGGAGGAGGAAGAAGAAGAGGTGCCCTCGGTGCTCTCTGCCTCTCCCGTGCCTTTCCACGGCGGCGCAGTCTCCGAGGAAGAGGCATACGAGGAGGGAGAAGCGCCGAATGCGAGACACGCTGCCGGTGATGGTGGTGGGGAGGGTGAGGATGACTACGATACGCTGGAGGGCATCGCGGCGGCGTACAACTTGACGGTGGCCACCATCGTGGAGTGGAACCCGTACCTGAAGAAGTACACGGCGACGGAGCCGCTGCCGCCGGATCTGCCCATCGTGCTGCCCATGCCTGACAACGACGAAGACGAAGAAGGCGGTGACGTGGGAGGCAATGACGACGGGGAGGACGAAGTGGTCTTGTACGGGGAGGTGAGCCCACTGCCGCACCTACGGCAGCAGTCGGAGCAGCGGCCGGGGCAGCGGCACAGCAGCACGCCGCTGGACAGCGTTGGCTTCACACCTGACAACTCGCCGGCGCCGGTTCCGCCGAGCCGCTACCAACGAACTTAATCTTAGAGCTTCTCTCTCTTTTTTTTTTTATTTACTAGACGACGAGCACACTATTCACACACCTACATAAAGCAGCGTTGTTTTCTTCGTTCATAGACAGCGGTACTGACACTTCCAAAGAGCTTCGCCTTCTTTTCCTTTTCTCGGTCTCCGCCGCGTTGTCTCGCACTCTCTCTGCGCGTGCACCTTCCCCCGGATTCGCCTTCTCTTTCTTCCAGTTGGAGGAGTCTTCTCACTGTAGGCGGCACACAAGAAAAAGAATATATCTAATATAATATGCGAGTTGGAAAGGGCAGCGTGGTGCGTTCGGTTGCTGCTGCTTTGCTTTTTTGCTTATGCGTCTTCTCTTCCTTTTTTTTCTGTTCTCCCGTCAAGTGGCATCACGAAGACGGCGACATCGTCTAGAAAGGAGAGCGGACGCACACACACGAAAAAGAAAAAAGAAAAAAAAAAGGAGGCCACGTGTGAGCATACAAGGAAAAGCTTTTCCGACCTTCGCAGCATGAGGTCCTGCACTGCTCGCTGCAATCAAAGCAAGACGACGAGATTCACGCATGTGATTTTCGGGTGCGTTGAGGCGCGTCAAGCAAAAGAACTGCACGCAGTGCCTGAACTCTCACAGCACTTCTAGCCCTTTCCATGTTTACCTCCTTCATTGCAAATCTTTTTGTTTTTTCTCATACATAATATTTTTTTTTTTTAAATTCCTCATCTTTATGGTTTTACCCCATTGTCAGCACCGCCCGCCTTCCCACCCTCCTCCAAAGAAAAAGGAATTACCGCACCTCAACGCGCACCAGCCATCAGAAAGCAGGAGAAATGCCGGCCCCGCTGCTCCCACTGATCCTGCGCAAGGATGACTGCCTCGTCCTCGCCGTCTACAGCGAGAAAACGTCCAGCCTCGTCGAGTTGGAGGGTGAGGCGAACTTCTACGGCGGCGACTACCGCGAGTGCGAAGTGGCCTTCCACCCAACGCAGTCGACGCACTTCGCCCACGCCACGACGACGACGCTGACCTACACGGAGGTGGTGGAGAACACCGCGGCTGCCGAGGACGACGTCCACCGCTTCTCTTTGCGGACCATATTCGCCGTGCCGATGCCGCACGTCGTGGTGAGCCTCGCCTTCTCCCCGAACGGCACCTACCTGGTCTCCTACGCCATGATGGACCAGCGGCGCACCCCCGACGGCAACCTCAGCGTCTTCGAGTCGGCGAGCGGCGCGCTGCTGCGGCGCGGCATGCAGGCGCGGTGGCCGGCGATGGTGTGGACCGCAGACGAGGCGTACGTCGTGCGGCCGGTGCAGGGGTGGATGCACGTGCTGCCAGGCAAGCTGACTGAAGCAGCCTTCTCGTCTACCGCTCCCCTTGCCATCGAGGCACCTGAAGAAGAGGAGGAGGGGGAAAATAATGAGGGGACGGCGCAGGCCAACCCCAACGGCCCCCTCAGCAAGATGGACCTCATGCTGGCACAGGACAAAGATATCGAGTACGCCATGGCGCCTGCGCAAGGGCGGCCGATGCTGGCCCTCTTCAAGCCCTTCTACAAGCAGCGCCAGGCAACCTTCTCCGTCTACCGCCTGCCCAACCTGCGAGATGGTCCGCTCTACCAGGTGAATTTTGGCCGCGCAGAGACCGCCTCTCTCGTGTGGAGCCCCTCCGGCGCCTACGTGGCGCTGCTCGTGAAGTCGGAGCGCGACCCAAGCGGGAAGAGCTACTACGGCACGGTGAAGCTGCACATCATCGACGTGCTGAACCGCAGCATCACGGACGTGAAGCTGAAGGGCGAAGGGGAGACGGTGCACGACTGCCAGTGGGGACCCACCTCTGATGAGCTGCTCGTCGTGCACGGCAAGATGCCGCGCAACAAGTGCACTCTCTTCAACAAGAGCGGGGTGGCGCTCATGACCTTCGGGGAGGCTCCGCGCAACATGGTGGCGTGGGCCCCGAACGGCAATGCCTTTGTGGTGGGCGGGAGCGGGAACCTCGCGGGCGACTACCAGTTCTACGCACGGCCACAGACGGCCTCCATGCCGAGTGCTGGCGGTGCAGCAGCCACCGTCCCCGTCGCGTCATCGACCACCTGCACGGGTGAATTTAATGAAAAGTGCAGTTTTCAGTTCTGGGCTCCTGACAGCTACCACTTCCTCTGCTCCACCGTCTTCACGCGGCTGCGGATGGACAACAAGATCGTCATCACGAAGCTGAACGGGGCACGGGTGCTGACGCAGAAGTACCCGACGCTGTACGGCGCGCACTGGGTAGCGATGCGGGCGCCGAGCGGCTACGGCACGCGTGTGGCCTCGCCGCGGGCGACAGCAGAGGAGAAGCCAAAGCCGCAGGCGTACTGCCCACCCGGTGGCGCATCACGTGCGGCGGCGCTGCTGCGTCGTGATCCGGTGGCGACGCAGACGGCGAAGGCTGCCGGCCCGGTCGGGGCCACCGTCGCTGTGCAGAAGAAGAAAAAGCGGCGCTGAGAGGGAGGGAAGGAAAAGAGGGAGTCGCTGTGGTGGTGGTCGTCCCTGTTACTGCGCACGTCTCTGACTGCTTCTCTGCAGTCGTGTTCCTTTCATCCGTGCCATCGTCTCCTTGCGCTTTCACGTGGTGCGCTTCATGGAAGGGTGATAAGAGGTGAAGCAAGTGCAGGTTTTATCACGTCTAAACACATTTTCTCCCTTCTTAACTGTCGGTTCGGAGGGCACGTTGTGTCACCGTGCTCATTATAATCGCTGAGGAACGAGACGCGTAGCAAGCATCGCGAGCATTAAAGACGTAAGTCAACGAGAGAGTCTAGACTGGGACTGCACTTATTTTTCAAGTGGCACTGTCTGCTACGAGAAGACGTTGGTTGTGCTTTCCAGGTTTGTTGCCAGCCGTGGCTTGTGCCCCGAAGAAGCACCTCAGTGTACTCACCGCTTCACCTCTGGACTAGCCTTTGTAGAAGACGCAGTGTTGTGCGGGGGACTGGTATAGTGCGTCCACTGTCTCAGAGCTACGGAGGCGGACCGCAGACGCCACATCGATGCCGCGCGTCCCGTTGCCTTTCTCGCCTGAACGTTTAGTTGTTGACGTCGTCGTATGTCCAGCTGCTCATGTGCAACTTCTTCTTTCTTCCTTCCTCTGCTCCTTTCTCATCTGCCGTGGAACGCAAAAGTTTATCGCACGCTGCAGGGGCACTGTTTAGGCCGCGGACCGCAGCGCTGAAATTGACCAACGAGCTTACCATTTCACGCATAGAGAAAAAAAAAAAGACGCCTGCCTCTCTGAACGCGCTAAGAGAGCTACTGGAGAGAACGAACAACAAGTTTTGAAGGAAGAGCGTCTTCTTCTCTTCTTACTTTCACCATTGCACACCACCATACTCTCACTCTCTCACACACAAATAAAGGAAAGATCATTCCGACGAGGAGAGAGAAAAAGGGTGTTATTAAAAAAAAAAAAAGCGAGCACGACGCGCGAACAGAGCGAGGATGGCAGGAAAGCGTGCGCGTAGTCCGTCCAGCGCGGAGGGGGCCGGTGATGACAAGAAGCCCACCAGCCCAGCCAAGAAGGCAGCGGCGTCGAACCCGAAGATCTCGAACGGCTCGCTCGGCAAGATGGTGCGCTCGCCCGAGGCGCTCGAGAGCCTCAAACTAAAGAAGTCGTCCGAAGAGTGCTGGGCTGGCGTGGTGCCCTTCCAGCGCAAGACGCAGGATAGCGACTTCGACGCCGCCAAGATGTACAAATTCATCACGTGGAACGTTGCCGGCCTGCGGGGAATGCTGAAGAAGGACGCCGCGGCGGTGAAGGACTTCATTGCAGCGGAGCAGCCCGACATCTTGTGCCTGCAGGAGACGAAGCTCAACGTCGATGACGCTGCCGCCAACGCGGAGCTCGGCGTGGTGGAGGGGTACGCCTTTGTCGATCACCCTTGCGCCTTTAAGAAGGGCTACTCCGGCACCCGCACTTACATGCGCACCACCACGATGGTGGACAAGCTGCATGCACGCTGCACCCGCGGCTTCCTCCTGCCGAGCGAGGCCAGCTGCGCCGCGCCATCGTCTGCGGCTGCTCCTTTTGTGGAGGGCGTGGGAGATGAGGAGGGCCGTGTGCTGAGTACCTTCCTCTCTCCCGACACCGCAGCAGCACCGCGTCTTGCGCTCGTGAACACGTACGTGCCGAACAGCGGCATGGGCCTGGACCGCCTCCCGCACCGCATCCACGCCTTTGACCCTCTCATGCGGGAGTACCTGAAGAAGCTGGATGACTGGAGCGGCAAGGGCATCTCGTCCACTAATGTGCAGCCGCACGGGTTCATCTGGACCGGTGACCTGAACGTGGCGGAGCGCGACTACGACCGCTACTACGCCGGAACTTACAAGACGATGCAGGAGTGCAGCGGGTTCACGCCAGAGGAGCGGGCGTCCTTCCGCAGCACCGTCGCGGCGACCAACGGCGTTGATGTCTTCCGCCAGCTCTACCCGACTGCTGGGCCTGCCTACACGTTCTGGTCCATGCGGATCAATGGGCGGGCGAAAGGGCTTGGGTGGCGGCTGGACTACTTCGTGGTGTCGTCCCGTCTCGCGCCGTTCGTGGTGGACTGCTTCCCGATGCCGGAGGTGGTGAAGAGCGACCACTGCCCGGTGCAGCTGTGGCTGCGGAAACCCTGACTGATGCGTGCGCTGCGACGATCAGCGGCGGCTGCCGTGGCGGGACGACGGGGCCGTCGGTGAAAGAGGTGGTGAGTGGTTAAGCGAAGAGAGAGGGAGAGAGAGAGGCTTTGTGTGGGTTTGGCAAGCAGCGTTTGAGACGCTCCTCGGTGCGCTGAGAATCGCAATTCATTTTGTTTGTCTTCTCTGTCCTACGCTGCCTTTGACGGTACGCCCTCTCCGTCCCTCTTTTTTCCACCTCCGCCTCCCACCCTGCTGATTGTTGCAACGATGCGCACACCCAACTTGAGGAAACAAAGAAGAGAGCGAGAAGGAGAGAGAGAAAGCGTGTTTGTGTTTGTGTGTGTGTCCATGGATGCGTGTCTCTCCTGTATTTGTTGTGGTTTCCCCGTCTCATTCTCGGGATTGCATCCACTTTATTTTTTAGTATCATTTTGTTGCAGCAGCCGCATTTTGGCGGTTGGTCGTCCGTCGCGAAGGCGTCAGACCACGAGATTCAACGCAATTCAACTTTCACGCAACGAATTAGCTGTGAAGGGCTACGGCGTGGGTGAAGCATTGAACTGTTGCTGCTGAGCTTGTTTTCCGCACACGACTAAAGAAGTAAGAGTGACTTGTGGTGCAATCTTGTCAAATAGGTGCTTTGTGTGTCTCCTGCGCTGCTTTACCTCTCACTCAATCTTACTTGCTTCAAAATCTACTTGCCCTCTCTCCTTTCCTTTCCGACTTCAATGCGATATTGTCCTCTTTTACTTACATCTCCCGCTCACACACACAACATATCGTGCGTTAGACACCTCTGCCTGCACGCCTCCGTCAAGCTGATCGTCTCTTCTCCTTTTTTGACCTTTCTCTCTCGAATCGCAGCAGTTACCAGCAGGAGCCGCGCCTACTCGAGCATCCGCTCGCTTCAACACCAATACGCTGCCGCTCAGCTTTAAAATTCTTCTCAGACTTCGTTATCGTTTTCATAACTGACACACACACACTCACCAGAGGGAATCGAAGAACGTGACGCTGCAAAGACGCATCGAGCTGCACCTTTTCCTTTCCCTTTCTTTCTACCAGACGCCTCCGCATTCTTCCCCACACAGACCCACACAGAAAGGGAAAGAGAGAGAGCACCGCCTTGCAAACCATGTTGAGCTCTCGCTGCGTGTTCTCAGAAGCGATGGCCAGTGCTGTCCCCCGCGGTCTCCTCACCACTACAGCCTCTAACCGCATTGCGTGGACAGCGGGGCTGCTGCGGCGCACGCCGGTGTTACTCTGCTTCTCCCCCTCTTCCACGCCAGACCCGTTCTCAACCACCGCCACTGCACCTCCTCAGACGACAGAGAGAACGCCACAAGCAAAGGCGGCACCATCAGCAGCACAGGCGATGACGCATCGCCACGAGAATGTCTTTGCCACACCAGAAGTGGATGCGCTGCCTTCCCTTTTCAGCAGCGGCCGCCTGGCCGGCAACAGAAGCAGCACCGCCATCGCCGCAGACGCCCACACCTCGAACGGCGAAGAAGAGATGATGGAGGACCGCGCGCGCGCGGCGGACGACTGGCCGGTCGACGGTGGAGCTGCTGGACAGGGCCAACGCCGACAGAAGAATGCGCATCCGCAGGACCCGGTCAACCTCTACGGCTCGCGGTATGGCGGCACGATGAAGACGACGCTGGTGGCAGAGGCAGGGCGGCGTGGCTTCTTCTCTCCTTTCTGGTCTACTCGTGCTGCCTTTGAGCAGGCGGGGGCTTCTGTCGAGGTGGGCGACGAGGAGGCCGTTGTGGTTGCCACCTCTGTTGACATGATCCGCCTCTTTAACCTTGAGCAGACCACGCTGGCGGAGGAGTTGCGCATGGCATCGGTGCCGGAGGTGCGCGGCTACCTGCACCGCCAGAAGGGGGAGAAGCAAATGCTGAAGCATGCAGAGAAGCCGCGGAACATTACAGGGCGGTTCCTGACGCAGCGGCGTGCGCAAAGCCTCAGCGCCTCGCCACACTTCTTCACCTGGCAGTCGCGTTCGCCGCACTGGGTGACGGCGCGCGACGTCGTTACCCTCAACGCGCATGTTCGCCCCGAAGAGGAGGAAAACTACATTTTGGTACCTTCCAGCTGGCGGAACCGCAGCAGCAGCAGCAGCGGCGAGGTCGAGACACCTGCGGCGGGTGCTGCGGCCTTCTCCGACTCCGTGGACGGTGACGAGCAGACCGGGGCGACGGTACGGATGTACAACGTGGCGCAGCTGACGGGCATGCAGGAGCGCATGGCGCAGTTGCCCGGCTCGCTTGAATCGCTGGCGCAGTGCTACAGCATCCGCGGCACGCGCTACACCCCCTCCACGACGTGGCTCATGTGGGAGTACTGCCACCGCTACAACTTCCCGCTGGAGGAGGAGATGATCGTGATGCTGACGGTCGAGCGGATTCAGCAAATGGGCGGAAGGGTGCTCGAGACGAAGCGTCACGTGCCTTCCCTGTCAGCCACCGAGCAGCAGTCGATGCCAACACAGATTGCCACGACCACAGATGCAGCGACAGCGAGCGCGGAGGAGGAGGAAGAAGGAGTGGTGCCGCCGCCTTTTACGCTTGTGATGCGGGATGAGGTGGTGTCGCTGTACAACGCGCTGCAGACAAACATTGCAGACACCATCTTTCAGACAGTCCAGGACAGACGTCAGAACCTCTTTTCGGGGTACCCGCGTACGATGACTTGATGCGTTTCTCTTTTTTGGTGGAGGAGACCGCAGAGGCGTGCGGATGCCGGGGTATTGAAAATCACGAGCAGCTTTTCATTTTTGTTTCTAATGCTTCCGAGTCAACCCGACAACGTTGCGTGCTCTCTCGCTCTCTCATCTTCGTTGTTAAAGCCAACGCATAGATGCAGATACTACGATCCAGATGCCCCACAGCTTTTTCTTGTTTTTGTGCTGCCGCTTAGGGCTACAGATGTGGCGACCAAATTTGCTTTTTTTTTCCTCATTTCGGTAATCTCTTTTCTTGCTTTTTTCTGCTTTTTTATTTTTAAATTGAAGCAACGTGCCAGAGACGTGCCTTCGTGGTCGATAGCATGCATTGGAGAAGAGCAAGAGGAAGGCGAGAGGGAGAGAAGCTGATCGGAGTGACGCGTGATCTGTTCACTTCTCCACTCCCTCTCTTGCCAACTTCTTTCTTCTTGCAGCGGTCGACAGTGTGTTACGCAGCACGGCGCCTCTTCTTCCTTTCATCGCTTTTTTTTTTTTATAACAGCTTCTAAAGACAATCCCCCCTCTTCTCTCTTTTTTCTTGATGCTGCTAGACCAGAAAAAACAAAACAAAACAAAAAGACAATTTCGCACTTCGCGCTGCTATTCCCGCCTTTCTTCTTTCTTTTGTGTGCGAAGTACTTCTTGCCGGTCACGGTGGAAACTGAAAAATAGAAGGGGAGTAGTAAAGGTGTCCACCTCGTCACACACACGCGCAGAGAAGGATAGCGTGAGGGGTGATGTGACGCATCGTGCATTATATTTCTATTTTCGCGGCAGCACACAGAGCTCTTCCTTTTTTCGTATTCTAGTTTGATCCAAAGCGCTACGTCTTGCATAGTGCTTTTCTCTCTTTGTCTTCCCCTTTCTCCTTAACTCCCATCCTTTCAGACAAACAACAACAACTAAAAACAAAACAAAAGGGAGTGTAGAAAGCCCGAACGTAAAGATGAGTCCCGGCGCGTCAAAAAGAAAATACTGTGAAAGAGGGAATCTTCTCTTTCTCCTGTCACGCACGCTCGCCGCACTCTGCTTGTTGGGAAAAGGGGGCAAACAGCCGCACTGAAAGCGGTGGCTCTCTCACCTCTTTATTCTTCTCTTCTCTGCCTGGTGTAGCACAAGACGCACCATGTTCATCTTCTACACACGCGCATTGTGCCTTGCGCAGTACAATCTTGTAACCGCCTGGGCTCCGACACACCCGTGCTGTGCTTTTATCTCTTACCTCCTCTTTTGCCCTTCCTTATTCTCTTGTACGCGTGGCGGTGATACGTCTAATCAGTCTTTTCCCTGCTGTGACGTTACGGGAAGAGAGAAAGAAGGCTTTTACGCTGTCTCTACGTCTCTCGTGAAATACGATCGAGAGACCACCGTTTCAACCCTTTACAAACAGGATCGAGTGCATCCGACGCACACACTCCATCATACCCTAGATTTCAAAGAAGAGCGACTGGCATAGAACTAACCTAAGCGGCAGCGGATCGCCCCATTCACGCGCACTCCCCTCGACACGTAGAAACTTCCCTATCCCTCTTGTTGCCATCAAACCTCCCCACGCACGCACACACTCCAACACAGAGATGAGCACGTCTCCTCCTGTTCCCAATGTGAACGCCCTCCAGGCAGAGGTGCACGAGCTGCTGGAGCGGCTGCACGTCAGCAACGAGTGGAACATGCGTCTGAACCAACAAATTAGCGAGCTCACTCAGCTGCCACCCAGCGATGTGCAGGAGATGCGACAGCGCATGTTAGATCCTGACATCGCAATTCCTCTACTGCAGTGCTACGACGCTGTCATCCAAGAGAAGACGGAGGAGGTGGAGCAGCTGCGGAAGCAGACGGTGGACTTGCAGGGTCAGCTCGATGCGTTTCATCGCGATCAACTCGACGTGTCGGGTGCGGTGCGCATGGCGGAGGATTTGGCGAAGAGCGTGCAGGGAAAGGCGTCGGCAGAGGTGCAGCGTTACGTGGGAGCGGTGAAGGAGCTCCAGGAGGAGGTGGTGCGGCTGCGCCTCGAAGTTACTCGTGCCCTCGACGCGGAGAACAGCGCGAAGCAGCAGGCACAGCACAGCAGTGAGAAGGCGGTGTCTCTTGAGAAGCAGTTAGCGGCAGCCAAGCAGGAGGCGGCCGCCGCACATGAGTCCTTGCATGCATTGGAGCGGCGGGCGAAGCAGCAAGCGCAGCAGACGGGGCATGAGCAGACGAGCATTGCGGTCCAGCAGATCCAGCAGCAGCTGCTGCAGCAGGAGAACGCCGACAAGGCGCAGGAGCTGGAGGCGCTGCGGGGAAAAATGATTCAGGCGCTGCGGCACACCAGCGACAACCACGCCGCCCACCTGCGCATCGTCGAGGAGCGCCACCGCATGATCGTCGAGGACCTCCGCAGCGTGAACCGCACGCAGGAGCTGGAGATGCTGAAGCTGCGCGCGCAGCTGGCTCGCTGGGACCCCTCAAACCCGTCTAATAGGTTGCTGAGTGGTGGCGGCGGTCACCCAGGCAGCAGCAGCAGTGGCGGCGGCTCCATGCACCTGCAGAGCACCTCAGAGCTGCTGGAGGCGCAGACACGCCAGGCAAGGGAGATGGAGCTCAAGCGCCTCTACGGTGAGGTGGCCACTCTCCAATTGCAGCGCGACGACGCGCTACGGCAGTTCGAGCAGCTCACCGCGCGTCAGCAGCGGGACAGGGACCAGCAGCTGCAGGAGGCACAGCGGCAGCTGCACAGCACGCAGCGTGGGCTGGCAGATGCGCGAAAGCGGTGCGAGGAGTTGGAGGAGACGACCACGACGCAGGAGGCGGCGCTGCGGCAGACCCGTGAGGAGCTCCGCCGCGCACAGCAGGAGTGTCAGCAGGCACGCCTGAGCCTCGACAGCCAGTCGCGTAAACTTGCGCTTCTGCAGCAGCAGCTGACCGACGCCACCGACCGCGCCGCCGCGGCTGAGGCAGATCGGAAGAATGCGGTGGAGCGGGCGGAGCAGCGGGCCGGGGAGGTGTCCGCCGGCATTGCGCAGGCGCTGCAGGACGTTCAGGCCGCCAAGGACAACGCGTACGCCGAGGTCGAGGAGATGCGGCGTCGAAACGCTCAGCTCCAGCAAAGCTGTCAGCAGGCTCAGGCACAGCTGCGAGAGCGACAGGAAGCACTAGAGAAGAAAGAGCGAGCACGCGGCATACTGGAGCTGCAGATGGGCCGTTTGGAGGAGGGCTTAGAGGCGCACAAGCGGCGCCTCGTCGACTGCGACCGCCGCATTCAGCAGTTGGAGACGCAGCTCGGTGAGGCGCGCCAGCAGCAGCGCGGCTCTTGCTTGTCGCTGGAGCAGCTCAAGATCCAAAATACTCAGCTGACGCGTGCGCGTGAGCAGTTGGCGGAGATGATGCACATCCGATCCTCTTGACTGAGGTGAGTGAGAGCAGCTCTGGAGCGGTTTCTCCGTTTTCTTTTTTCTTCCGCGCAACCACGCACACTGAGAGATAGATGCATTTCCCCCCACATACATGAATAGAACGCCACGTGTACTCTACGAGTGGTAATAAAAAAGAATACTAACTAAAAGAGGTGTTGATTGAACGCGATTGTCGCCAAGCAGTCTGCGTCTCCTGTGCTGGGTACCACAAGCTTCACAGCGAGAGGAACGCAAACGTTGCGTTTCGTCTGTTGGATCTTTTTGGTGTCAGAGACAGCAGCAGGACTGTACACGCTCGCATGCGTGTGTGGCTAGTCGCCTCGCAGCTTCTCTTTTTTTTTTTGTGTCTTTTACTTTAAAGACGGTATTTTGGGATGGTGAAGAATCACGCCAAACTTTGTGTTCTTCACGTAGACAGCGCTCAACCTCGTCTTCTGCCTCCTCTCTTACTTTGACACCCACGCCTCGTACTGCTTCATCGTCAAATGGTAGTCCAGAACACACACACGCACACACACGCACACACACGCACAGAGGGAAGGCAAGAGCCGCCATCACCGCCTTCGCCATTTCAGGTGAGTGCAACAACAATAGTTAATCACTCCTCATATTATTTTTTTGGACGCGTGGGTCTGAGGCGTAGTTCCACGCTGTGTGCAACGTTGAGTCAGCGGTGAACAAATCAACAATTGAAATAAGCGGCGGCGCGCTCCGTTCAACGTGTTTATCGGAAGGAAGTTCATATCGAGTGAAGAGCACTTTTTTAATTCTCGCGTATTCACATAATTTTTTTCTTCTTTCAAAATTCGTTACTGTTAACGATCTACGCTTGACACGCCGTAGACACAATTCGCAGCCGAGCAGCACTGACAGACAGACGTGGTGCAGAGACTTCCTTCGAGTATCGAACAGAATTAGTGGCATCATCGGCGGCTAAGAGTAATGGACGCGTCTCGCACAGTCACTCGTGCGGGGTCGGCGTCACCCTCGAGCGGCTCCCCCGCATCGCCTTCATCAGGCGCCAGACTAACCAGTACTGGAGCAGCAGCAGCAGCAGCACCAGCGGCGTCGATGTCTGCCTCGGCCTCTCCGTCTGCGGCAGCATCCCCCGAAGCTGGCTACGTCCCGTGCTGCATTACCGCACGGCAGTGGGACACCGTGGCTGTCTGGTCGTGGGACGTGCAGGCCACAACGTGCGCCATCTGCAAGGGCGGCCTAGCGGACGAGTGTATCAGCTGCCAAGCACAGGGGCCACAACAGACGCACCACGGCAGGAACAGCAGCAGTGGCGCCGTTGCCACGTCAGCGGTCAGCGCTTCCCCGTCGACAAGCGGAGCAGGTCCGCGCGCAGCCAATGCGGTGCCATTAGGAAGTGCGACAGCATCCTCAGCAGTGCGCCGTCCACCGCAGCAGCAGCAGCAGCATCCAGGAGAGGGGCGGGTGGGTCTTCACCGCCCTCTACTCGTAACACCACGGCAGCGAAGCACTCTACTCCTGCCACGTTGGCAGACTTGAATGATAAGTGCTGCATCGCCTGGGGCTCCTGTGGCCACGTCTTCCACTACCACTGCGTGTCGCGGTGGCTGCAAATGCGCTCCATGTGCCCAGTGTGCGGGCGGCAGTGGCAACTGCACAAAATCACATCCAACGAGTAGAGCAGCGAGGGATGTTGCGTGAGCGGCGCAAGGGGTGGGGGAAACGGAAGTCAAGCCACCACTCACTCACGTCTCTTACACTGAAAAGAGGCAGGGATCGCTGCGGCACGGGTTTACACTACACTTGCAAATGCGGAGGGGCTCGAGTAGGGTGTCTCGTCTGGCTTTGTAATTTGTTGCCGTTCACCGCTCTTATTTCATTTTTCTTTCTTCTCGCGTCAACTCTTCGTCTTCATATTCACCGCTGGAAGGCCGCTGTATCCTTCGGGTCTTCCGCTTTCTCTTCTGCCCTTCAGCGTATCAACACAACAACAACAACAAGAACAATCGTTAAGTTGGAATGCATAGCGGTATTTTTGTTCTCCGAGGTAAACGAGCGCAGTTGGCATGTGTGCGGTGTGTTGTATCCATGTCTCTTCTCGTTCCTCCTCTCTCCGTTGCATCAGCAGCGTGCACATGCGTTAAAGCTTCTGACTTGTCGAAAAAGCGACATCGAGAGCAGTTGGGCCAAAAAAAAAAAAGAACTACATCAGTAGCGGCATTTAAAGGAGAAGTTACGTAGTAATACTCATTATAATAACATCTAGCTCTGCTTTCTATCCGCAGTTTAGTAGGAGCTTACATAGCAGATCGCGACTCTCTTCATCTGTTCTTCTCCTTTCTCCTACGCCTCTCACTCCTGCCTAAGTGGCTGCCTCTGTGCATCTCTTTAGGTCTCTTTATAACGTCACAAAAACAAAAATCTGGGCGAGAAATCATCCCCACAGCATCAATAACTGCGGCTCCACAAACGCTTAGAAGCACTCAGAGCTGCACACGGCAGCTTGCTGGTATTTTTTTTTCTTTTCAAGTTGACGCAGCGAGAAGGACACGCTCAGCATGTCGCAGCCCACCTCCTCAGCCGCAGCGGATGACATCATCCCGATCGAGACCAAGTACATGTACGTAACCGCCATGAGTGTGCCGCGGGAGCGGATGATTATGCGGGACGCCTGCACAATCTGCAACGGCTCCCTTGGACACCCCTGCGTGAAGTGCGTGTCGACGGTCGATGACTGCCCGGTTGTTATTGGGACCTGCAATCACGCCTTCCACCTGCACTGCTTGGAGCCGTGGGTACAGATGCGTCAGTCGTGCCCGTACTGCCACGAAAAGTGGCAGCAGGAGCGCCTGATCCGACAGAACTAATGCAGTTGCCCAGCAGTGAAATGAAGAGGAGGAGGGAAACGGGAAACATGGGAAGGCGTCGTCTGAGAGAAAAACGAAAAAGACGCTGGGCATCATGCTACTCGTGTAAGTGACACAGTATGTTTGATCTTCCTGCGGTGCACTTAAATGAAACAGCGACGCACTCGCGACACATTTTCCTGTAGATTGCTCCTTCACCATTCTCTACTGCGTCTGAGCTTTTTCTTTTTTTCCTCTTGTTACTGCGTGCGTTTTGCGTCGACAAATTATTATCGGTTGTAATTTTCTTTATTATAAAGGTGCTGTGCTGCTGACCTGCGAAAATGGCGCTTCTTCTTTCACTGCGGGGAAGCTGACCATCGCCAGGACAAAATACGCAAACAAACAAACAATCAAGCGAAACAGAACGGAAGCACTTCGATGATTGGTACTGCTCTTCGTAGTGGCTCTTGGCGAGAGGGAAAGCGTGTTGAGGCCATCCAAGTGCGGTGAATCGAAAAAAATGAAAAAGAAGATTGGTTTGATCGCATGAAGAGTAGTAGGAAAGCGCACATGCAGCATGTCCGGCTTTTTTTCTTCCTACCCTTATCAGTCCACGCCAGCTAAATGGCTGCCGCAGATGCCACTTAACAATAATTGAACACAACAGCTTTGCTTTCTCTTTCCCTGCTTCTCCGATCTCCCCTTTTCAACCTTCACCCACAACGCAATACCGGCATCAAAGTCCTTCTCCGATATGACGGCACCTCATGTTGCCACGGCAGGGCTGCTGCTAGAGACGTCGTTGGGATCGCTCACAGTAGACGTGCTCGGTGCCGACTGCCCGGCCCTGTCGGCGAACTTCCTCAATCTCTGCCGCGCACAGTTTTGGAACGGCGCGGTGGCGACGGAAGTGATTCCCGAAGTTGCCGTCTTCTTCTCGCTGACGGCGGACCCGACCTACCACAGCCTCTTGTGCAAGGCGCTAGACAGCCACGGCGCTCCAGACACGATGCAAACATTTCTGGCCCTGCTGCCCCCCGCCGCGACGACGTTGAACGACCAGCCGGACGTGGTGGGGCAGCAGCGGAGAGCGCTACACGCTGCCATGCAGCAAGAGGCACGTCTGTGCAAGCGACGTCGCTGCACGGGTCTGTCCACGCCGTCTTCCAGCTCCGCAGGAGCGTGTCGACCGGTCTTTGCGGCCACCACGGCGGGCGGCCTGTCTTCTCCCTGCAGTGTCGCGCAGGCTGGCTGTCTGCTGGTGGATGTCACGGCCCCCACGCTGCGCTTTGGCCTGACGCTGTCCAGCCGCTCCATGGAGTTTCTGGATCGTCAGTACGTCACAATTGGCCACGTGGTGGAGGGCGAGGCGGTGCTGCGGCGCCTGCAGCGTCTGCCCTTTCGCGATCGCCCCGTGCACGTCTCTCCTGCGGCACGTCGTGTTGCGGGTCAAGATGATAGTGTGGGGGGCCGGCCCGCCTCCTCGTGGCCGCAGCCGCTGCGCATGCTCCGGCTGAAGCGCGCTCTCGTGTTGCCCACCGCAGGCACCGACAAGTACCTTTCGTCCTCATCGTCATCTTCGTCTGCGTCGCGGCCACTGTCCGTGTTGAGTGGCACCAGCAGCGCTGCTGAGGCGCAGCGGCGGCGGCAGCGTGTCGGTGAGCTGCTTCACCAGGCTGGCTGCTTTGAGTGGTGGGCGTCCGCAGCAGCCGTGCATGCGGCACAAGGGCACCTGGTAGAGGTGGTCGCGGCGTATCTCGCTGCAAAAGGTTACGAGGGCCCGCCGGCCCGCCCACGGAGTGTGACCGAGGCGACTGCGTTGGTGCACGGCACATCAGGCAGTGCGTCACCGTCGTCGTCGTCGCTCGCCTCAGCTCCGCTCATTATTCTCCGCGACGTCTCTCCGTCTTCTACTTCTTCTCCGACACCGCTGCCGCTGCCAACGTCTGGCCGCACGCCCGCGGTGGAGGTGGCCTACAATCCACACGCCACCGGTGCCTTTCTCAGCTCCGACGACGAGGAGGACGGCGCCGTAGGGAAAGAGAGAGGAGGGCAAGGCAGCAGCGGTGGGCAGTCGGCCCGTCAGCTGGAAGAGCGCCGTCGTGCCTTCATGCAGCAGCACCAGGAGAAAGCAAACGAGACGCTCTCCCTCATGCTAAATGTCTTGAACGGCGTGGCCGACACGCGAGGCGACATCAAGCCACCAGAGAACGTCCTCTTCGTCTGCAAGCTGAACCCCGTCACCACCGGCGACGGCCTCGCCTTGTGCTTTGCGCAGTTCGGCCGCGTCGTGGCTGCGGATGTCATTCAGGACTCCAAGACGAAGCAATCCCTTTGTTATGGCTTCGTCGAGTTCGAGACAGTGGAGGCGTGCTTTCGCGCCTTCCAGAAGATGGACCGCGCGTTGATCGACGACTGCCGCATCCACGTTGACTTCTCGCAGTCCGTGTCGAAGCTGTGGGCACAGCGGCAGCGCGAGATGCGCAAGCGTGACCGGCCCAGCTGATTGTGCATTGGAGAATACTAATAATATTGGTAAGAGGGACGCAAGCATGCAACCGTCTTCTTCGATGCTATTCTAGACGATACTGAGGAGAGAGGTGACAGGAGGAGACCAGAAGACTAATCGGAAATGTGGATATGAAAGCTCGTGCGGATTGTTCGCCGATAAGAATGAATAGCAGTAACAAAAAAAAAAGAAAATTAGAAAGCGCTCTTCTACCTGTTTTATTTTCTGAACACATTTTTTTTTTTTGCGATAGTATCTCGTTTTAGCGGTAAATATCGTTGCGCGTCTTCTTCGGCTGACCAACTCTCTTTTACTTCCTTCCCCTAATTTTTTCCCCCTTTTTTTTTCTTCTACGCACCACAGACCACATCCAGCCCCCTCTCCTTCATGCGTGTAACACGGCGCACTACATTGGAGTAAATTGCTCCTTCTCCCTTTCTATCTCGATCGCAACACTTGCACACACACACACGCGCAAACACACACAGAGAGTGGGAGAGACCTGAACGCCAGACAGATTTCTTTTTCGCATGTCAGACACCTTTCTCGAGATCACGCCGTCTGTGGCGGCAGGCAACACCCCCGATGCGCTGCGGTCGGAGGTGCTGCGCAGGATGGAGGTGTACGTGCTGGAGGCCCTCATCGACACGCTGGCCCTCCGCCAAGCTTCTCCTACAAATCAGAACAGCAGCAGTTCAGACAGGCGCGATCAACAAGAAGCAGCGTTGAGGTGTTCGAGCGTACCGCCACGAGCTGCGATGCCGCTGCGCGTTCTCCACACGGCCCGTAATCGCCTCCTCGTGCTGGCTGTTGTCTTCGCCAACGTGCTTCGGCGCACCGTGCAGACGCAGCGGGACGTCTACTACCACCTTGTCCGCGAGGTGCCGACGCAGGCGGTGGTGAACCGCACGGTGCTGCAGCTCGCCCGAGCGCTGCGTGTGCCGCGTGAGCTGATGGGCGTGACGGCGGGTGGCCGCGGCTTCATCGCTGGTGCGCTCTCGTATCACGGTACGAGCCTGGAGGGCCCCACGTTTGCGCTGGAGGGGATGCCGTTGCCGCTGCTGGAGGCGGATCTTTGTGTTGCGTGTGTAAAAGAAGGGCGTTGTGAAAGTGAGAGCTGCGAAGCGCGAGTGGCCGCAGCACCTCACTGCAGACATGTCGATCAACCAGAAAAGATCAGCGCCAATACGGATGATGATGATGATAATGATGCGAGCCGCCGTGGCTTCTGCGTCTCACCCAACGTGCGCTTCATCCTTGTCATTGAGAAACACGCTGTCTTCTCTCACCTCCTCCGTGGTGGGCTGCTGCGGCGCGTGCCCTGTGTGCTGCTCACGGCTCAAGGCTGCCCCACGCACGCCGCACACCGGCTGCTCGCCAACCTCCACGCTGCCCTCCCCCAGGCGGCGGTGGTGGGGCTTGTGGACTACAACCCACACGGGCTGGCCATTTTATCCGCCTACCGATGGCCCTCCTCTTCCTATCATGAAGACTCCGACGCGGTGCAGCCAGCCGGTGTGGTGAGGCGACGAGCGTGTGCGATGCCGGAGAACCGCTTCTGCGCGGTGCCGGCACTGCGGTGGCTCGGCGTGCGGGCGGCGCAGGTGCGCCGTGTAGAGGAGGTGGCGCGACGCAACGCCGACAGCAGCGCGATGCGTTCCCTGCGGCCTGCTGCTGATGATGTACGTCGAGAGAGTCTCGTCGGTGGCGAAGCACCATTTCTCGCTGCCGCATCAGTGAGTGCTGTGGAAGAGAGTGACCACCTCCAAGCTACTGATGCAGCGTCTTCTCTTTTCCGACCAGTGCCTGAGCCGCCACGTCTGGTGCTGCCGCCGCTGCAGCCCCTCTTCTCCCGCGACGCCGTCGTGTTGGACAACTTAATAACACAGCTAGAAACGCGGCTGCGCGGCGTTGCTGTCGTCGAAGGTAACCGACAATGCGGCTTAAACGACACTGACAGCTCCTCTGTGCGAGCGTGGCTTCAAGAGGCGCAGCAGATGCGTCGCCATGGCGTGAAGTGCGAGCTTGAAGCTCTTTACACCGCTCCCTTCGCTGCCCTGTTCTGCGGCACCGCACCGCTCTCCGCCTTCGCTTCAACTTCTCAGGGTGATGGCGATGCCGCGCTGATGACGACGACGTCGCAGCCGGCGGCGGCAGCCTTTGTGGCGTGGGTGGCCCACCAGCTGCTACGAGGGCACTTCGTTTGAGTTGTGGTGCTTTCTTCTTTGTTTCAGCTATTATTTTTATTGTTATTCTTGTTATCACTGCTTCGCGTCGTTCGCGACCATTACAGCTACCATTCCTAAAATTTAGAACTGCTACGAATTGCGTTTGCCACTGCAACGCCATTCTCCTTTCCAAGCATCTTTCCGGTGCTCTTTAAGATCAACGGGCTTTAGTTTACAACAAAGGAAGACCAGCAGAATACGCCCTCGCTCCTCTTTCCTTTTCCTGCCTTCCTGTACTCGACTTCTTGCTCTCTTGCTCCCTTCTGTGATTGTTTACGATGCTGGAGCAGCGTACACAAAAGAAAAAAAAAGGCACGAGGACAGCGCAGGCGGTCTTGATCCTCCAGCCGCCGGTTGAGGCCACATGGTCCACTGCCTTCGCATTCCCCTCCCCTCCAACAGAAACTTCTAGCGGCAACGAGAGGCTCACCGTCCTCGCTGTGCGCGTCGCACACTCCCCGTCTCTTCAGCAACCTCCAGAGACGCACACACGTCAACGTCTCTTTCCTTCACGTCTAGCTTCCGCGACTCTCCCTCCTTGTCTTCTCCGAGTGCGGTGGCGGAGGTCGGGCTTTTTTTTCCTTTTTAAAGACACGTCGTTATGGCACGTAATGAGCGGCTCGCAGAGAAGTCGCCGGCAGAGAGCCACACGCGGACACTCGTGCTCGCACTACTGCACACCTTCGACCCACTGCTCGTCAGCCTTGCCGATGCCTTTCACAGCGCCGTCCCGCTGCCCAGCAGTGCGCTCTCCTCTCCAGCTAGCACCCATAATGTCAAGCGCGCTGCGCCGTCTCCAACTGATGCGCATTTCGCGTCAGCCTCGTCGGCCTCGCTGGACACCTCACCGCCGTCTCCGCTCGAGCGCACACACGTCTTCCCCAGTCATGCAAGTACTGATAGCTGGGACTGTATCGGCGGTGTTGATGCGCGCTCGATGGAGTCGCTGCCGTCGCCAGAGGTACCACTTGTGGACGGTGAGCTGCTTTCCACCTCTCCTGCGCCTGCGCCTGCTGCTGTTACTGCTGGTGTTGCGCGCAAGCGTCCGCGTGAGCAGCCACCACGGAGCACGTCAACGCCGGTTCGTGCGTGTATGATGGCGGAGCCAGCGGATGCCGCGGCGCGCTTTTTCTTTGCGTTGCCCAACGAGGTTCTCTGGGAAGCCGTGGCGGCGCTGGCGGAGGCGATGTTGGTCGGCGGCTGCTGCTTCTGCTGGCTGCGTGCCGCGGCGTCGAGAGAAGGGAAAGTCGAAGTCGACGGTAAGCGGGGCAAAAGGAGCTGCGGGGGTGGCAGCAGCACGGTTCCATCTTACCTTCTCCTTGCGCGTGTGCTTCTGCATCTCGACCACTACGCGGGAGAGGAGCTGAGCGCCTTTCTCGTCGCACACCGCCACCTCTGCGGGCCGGCGGAGTCGCAGACAAACGTCGACCGTGTGGCTGTCTATGTGGATGTGGCTGCAACCTTAGTGCGGGCTGTCGCGCTGCACGCGGCCCGTCTACTTTGCAGCGTCGACGCCAACGACGGCGATGACGACTCGTCTGTGTGCGGCAGCGGTTCAGCCCCTCTCGTCTCTGCGGTGCTCGCACCGTCGTCTTCGTCAGCAACAGCAACAGCGGCGGCGGCGGCGACGGAGAGCGCCGACATCACCTTCCGCGCCGTGCAGGACAGCGTGCGGCAGCAGCAGCGTCACTCGCAGCAGCAGGACCGGCAGGCAAACAACGTCGACACTCCGCCGTCACCCGGGCGTAGTGCACGCGCGGGGCAGCGACGTGCCGCAACGGGAAGTGCGAATTTTTCTGAGAAAAATGGCACCACTGCCGCTGCTGCCACACTATCACCACCCCTTCTATCCCTGCCGCTGCGGCAGCTGCTGAGGCGTGGCCGAGAGGCAGAGGAGGCAGACGAGAGCGCCTTCCTTCTTCTCCTCCACGACACGCCGCAGTCACCTCTTCGTGTGGCCTCTCCGCCGCGTACTGGATCTGCGACGGGTAATTCTCTTGCAGACGATAGTGGCTTCTTGGCCTGTGTGCTGCAGACAGGGGCGGCCGTAGCGGCAGAAGGAGCGGCTCACACCGTCGTGGCGCTCTCTTCCGGGCTGCCTGAGCTTCTCGACGGCGCTGTTCGGACTGCTGCTGTGGCTGCCTTGCCTCGTTCTGCGCCGTCCACGAAAGACTTGTCGCGCGCTCCGAAGAACGCAGAAAAATCTGACGAAGATGTTGTGCCAGCATCGGCAGCCATCCTTGCGGCGTGGTGCGCTGAACTTCACCAACTCTCCGTGCAAACACCAGCGACGGAGGCACTTGCCTCGCGGCTCTGCACCGACTTCACCCTCGCCGCCACACGCCTCTACCACGATCTGCACGACGGCGCCGTCAACACGCAGGCGGGGCAGACGGCGCGTTATGCTGCAGATAAGAGTCGCCGTGCGGTGTCACCAACGCTGCGTGCGCCGCAACCAATTACAAAAGGTGTCGTGGACGCAATGGATACTCCAGCAGAGGACGGTGCGGCACGGTGGCGTATTCGTCCCTGCATGGGAATGAGCGAAGAAGAAACAAGCTCCGCAGAGGACTTCACACGCGGGCCATCAACGTCAGGGAGTCGTAGAGCCGGTCGTACGAGTGCTGTAGCTGCACCAACAGGGTTAGCGCCATCTTCTCGTGGCGCCGTCGCTTTACGTGGAGGAATGTTGCCTACGGTGGAGTGGGTGCGGCTTGCTGATCCCCCGCCGACGCACGACGGCGCACCCCGCGCAGCCCCGACTGCTCTGGACACTACCAGCTCCACTGCTGCCCTCTTTTCACACGTGTTAGGACTCTCCACTACCACCGCTGCTGCTACCGCTGCCCCGTCACCACAACCAGCTTCTTCGGCGTTGCCTTTGTCAACAGTGGAGAATGACCGTGATGAAGCGCTCGGGGAAGTTGGTTCGGTGCTGGCCTGCATCGATGGCGTCTGCGCCAGCCGCACGCTGCTCGATGTGTGGGCGTGGCGCTACGGCCGCAATCGTTTCAACGTCGCCGCAGCTTCGGTCATTTCCGTGCGGAACGCAGTCGACCACGCCGGGTCCAACGGAGAGCGTGCGAGTGCGTCTACCGCGGTGTTGTCGCCAGCCGACGCGGTAGTTACCAGGACAGGTCTCGCTGCTGCCACTGCGACGGCGGCTGACACCGGCCCGTGTGGTGACGGTGGGGTAATTGGGCTGTACCATCACGAGTCTGGGCTGCTGTACGTTGCGGGTGGAGACACCTACGCGATGGAGATCGATTAAACAGATCAGAAGCACAAACGCACACGCACACAAACACACACCGAAACATGGTATCGAATCCAAAAAAAAAGGATGCATTTTTAATTTGTTTTGTTTTTTTCCAGAGCTGGCATTGTACCAGGAAGCAAGAAGGGCTGATTAGACACTGCTGCCGTAAGGCCGACCTTCTCTGCCCGATTAGAGGTGACACACACACACACGCACAAAACATACACATGCATGCTTCGCCACTACGTCACCACTTTAAACAAATGTTTCTTTCTCCTGACGTGACTCTTCATCACTCCATCACTCTCCCCCTTCTTCCTTCTATCCACCCGCATCGTTTTCCGCACAGCTCATCGCGCTCCCTCACTCCCCCTTTTTCCCCCCCGCACACCCACACCCCCACACCCTCGCCGCCATGTCCCGCACCAAGGAGACCGCCCGCGCGAAGCGCAGCATCACGTCGAAGAAGAGCAAGAAGGCGCCGCGCGCGGCGTCCGGCGTGAAGAAGGCGCAGCGCCGCTGGCGTCCGGGCACGTGCGCGATCCGCGAGATCCGCAAGTTCCAGAAGAGCACGGACCTGCTGATCCAGCGCGCGCCGTTCCAGCGCCTGGTGCGCGAGGTTGCGAGCGCGCAGAAGGAGGGCATGCGCTTCCAGAGCAGCGCGATCATGGCGATCCAGGAGGCGACGGAGTCGTACGTTGTGTCGGTGCTTGCGGACACGAACCTTGCCTGCATCCACGCGAAGCGCGTGACGATCCAGCCGAAGGACGTGCAGCTGGCCATGCGCCTGCGCGGTGAGCGCCACTAGGGTGGTTGCTGACGCGTCAGCGTACCCTCCATACTCAGTGTCTGTGCCGCCTGCGATGACTTCGCGATGCGCCACCATACACCCATAGATGACCTTGTTTTTTCTCTTGTTTTCCCAATTTTTCTCTCAGACCGCACCAAGTCCGACTGATCTTCTTTTTTTTTTCTTTCCGATCCCTGTGTGCCTGTTGATGTGCTGCTGCGAGCTTTGAGGGAGAAATCCATCGAGACTTCTCAGCGCATGAACACTATGCAGCTTCATAGGAAAAAAGAAGAGAACAAAAAAAGCTAATGAAAGTCGCGAAGGCGAATCACAAACCCTCTCACACGCTGACTCCTTTCTCTTTCTCTCTCTCTCTCAGCTTAGAGGAGTGGAGATGCTTGAGGGAGGTGGTGGTGACATGTAGACAGAGTAGAGCCTCTCGCTCATCACTTTGCTCACGTTGCCACCTCACGAGACGCTGCGTTGTGCAAAGAGCAGAGGAGTCAGTCAGTGTACGTGTAGGTTCACAAGACTCATTGAACGTCAGCGCACGTATTTTTTTTTTCCCTCCCTTTCCGGAGAGAAGCAATCTGTATTCGAGTCGTTTCTTGTCGGAGGACGACGCAGTGGCTTCCCCGAATCTCCCATGAGAGCGGCACTCTCCAACGTCGGTATTCTCTCTCTCTCTCTCCTTCTTCTTTTCTATCGTCCATTTTTCCCTATGTCATCCTCCCGTCGCCGTTCCCCCACACACAGAGATTAGGTCCACTAAGCACACACATAAGAAAAACAACAACAAGAACAACAACAGCAAGCAACGGCAGCATCAGCAGCAGCATTCTTTGAGTCATCGTCGTCTTCGCTGTAACTTTTCTTTGTTTTCTTTTTCTTCTTGTAGCTTCTCGAGTTTGTTCTTGCTTTTCCAGTTGGAGCGTGAGGTAGAAAAAGTGCTTATCACACCAGCACGGAACGGAGTCGCGTTTACTTTTATTCATCGGCCTGTTCACCTTCTCCTCTCTCCCTCGCTTTACTTGTATTTGTTGTACGTGGAAGAAAAGGTCCTCGACGGATATTGTGCAAGATCCGCCCTGAGACAAAGAGAGATCGCTGACCACTACAACATCAAGGAAAACGACAACAAGCAAGAAGCCCGGAAAGCAAGTAAGTAAAGAGCACACCCGCACATTAAAGCAGAAAATCATAAAACAACAGTTAGCTTCACGCAACGCGCTTAACTCTTTTATTTCTTATTTGTTGTTAAAAACAAAGTCTGTTAAAGAAGGAAGTAACGGGAATTCACTGCCATTTTATTATTTTCATAAAAGGACAACTGACTTGGCCACAGCGGACGAACTGTTAAACAAGGGTGTTTTTTTTTTTCTCTTAAGGCCTTCTCTCGTTTTTTTTCCCTTGTCTCTATTTCTAGTTTTTGTTGGACATAGGGTAGCGACCATCAACACTGTTGATCCCGTTGAAGGCTGCGTCCCTCGCTTCATCTCCACTTCATAATTTTATTTTTCTCTCTCCTCGCTGCCTTCTCGCTTCCTCTTATTACCCTACTCGCTTAACAAAAGAGGTACCTTCTTATCTTTTTCATTGTTCTTTCCGGGCTACTGAAAAGTGCGCGAAGTCAGTGCGACGAGTACGACGCCAGCAGACACGCTTTGTAGAAAAAAAAGGAGAAACAGGTCATAGAAAAAAAAATACACACCCACTCAAGTCTACTCAGCGCGTCATGGAGAACTACGTGAAGGCTGAGCTCGTCCTGCACGGCGGGGAGCGCTTCGAGGGCTACTCCTTCGGCTACGAGGACAGCATCGCTGGCGAGGTTGTCTTCGCCACCGGCATGGTTGGCTACCCGGAGAGCCTCACCGACCCGTCCTACCAGGGCCAGATCTTGGTGCTGACCACACCGATGGTCGGCAACTATGGCGTGCCAGCAATCGAGGAGGACTGCTTCGGTGTCACGAAGTACTTCGAGAGCACCAACGGCAAGATCCACGTCAGCGCTGTGGTGGTGCAGGAGTACTGCGACCAGCCCGATCACTGGGAGATGTACGAGACACTGGGGGAGTGGCTGCGCGAGAACAAGATCCCTGGTATGATGATGGTCGACACCCGCAGCATCGTGCTGAAGCTGCGCGACATGGGTACGGCGCTTGGCAAGCTGCTCGTCGGCGGCCACGACGTGCCGTTTGCCGACCCCAACACCCGCAACCTCGTCGCGGAGGTGAGCACCAAGACGCGTGTCACCTACGGCCACGGCACGCTGCGCATTCTTGTCATCGACATGGGTGTGAAGCTCAACACGCTGCGCTGCCTCCTGAAGTACGACGTCACCCTCATTGTTGTCCCCCACGACTGGGACATCACGACGGAGCAGTACGACGGCCTTTTCATCACCAACGGCCCTGGCAACCCACAAATGTGCACGAGCACGATTCGCAGTGTTCGCTGGGCCCTGCAGCAGGACAGGCCCATCTTCGGCATTTGCATGGGAAACCAGATGCTCTGCCTGGCCGCTGGCGGCACGACCTACAAGATGAAGTACGGCCACCGCGGGCAGAACCAGCCGTGCAAGTGCAACCTGGACGGCCACGTGGTGATCACCACGCAGAACCACGGCTTCGCGGTCGACTTCAAGACGCTGTCGTCGGATGAGTGGGTCGAGTACTTCACGAACCCGAACGACAGCAGCAACGAGGGGCTCTGGCACAAGACGAAGCCCTTCTGCAGCGTGCAGTTCCACCCTGAGGGGCGGTGCGGCCCGCAGGACACCGAGTACCTCTTCGGCGAGTACGTGAAGCGCGTGAAGGAGTCGAAGGTGAAGGAGCTGGCGAAGTTCAAGCCACGCAAGGTGCTCGTCCTCGGTGCCGGCGGCATCGTCATCGCCCAGGCCGGCGAGTTCGACTACAGCGGCTCGCAATGCCTCAAGTCGCTGCGGGAGGAGGGCGTGGAGACGGTGCTGATTAACCCCAACATCGCCACCGTGCAGACGGACGACGAGATGGCGGACCACATCTACTTTGTGCCCCTCACCGTCGACGCCGTCGAGCGTGTGATCGAGAAGGAGCGGCCGGACGGCATCCTGCTTGGCTGGGGTGGCCAGACAGCGCTGAACTGCGGTCTGAAGCTGGACGAGATGGGCATCCTGAAGAAGTACAACGTCCAGGTGCTCGGCACGCCGGTGTCGGTGATCGCGGTGACAGAGGACCGCGAGCTCTTCCGCGACACCCTGCTGCAAATCAACGAGCAGGTGGCCAAGTCGGCCGCCGTCACCTCGGTTGAGGAGGCGGTGAAGGCGAGCGCGGAGATCGGCTTCCCGATGATGGTGCGTGCGGCCTACTGCCTCGGTGGGCAGGGCAGCGGCATCGTCGACAACCTGGAGCAGCTGCGCAACAAGGTCGAGGTGGCCCTCGCTGCCTCTCCGCAGGTGCTGCTGGAGGAGAGTGTGGCGGGCTGGAAGGAGATCGAGTACGAGGTGGTGCGCGACATTTATGACAACTGCATCACTGTGTGCAACATGGAGAATTTCGACCCGATGGGCATCCACACCGGCGAGTCGATTGTTGTGGCGCCGTCGCAGACGCTGAGCAACGACGAGTTCCACATGCTCCGCAGTGCGTCCATCAAGATCATTCGCCACCTCGGTATTGTGGGCGAGTGCAACATCCAGTACGGCCTCGACCCCTTCAGCCACCGCTACGTCGTGATTGAGGTGAACGCGCGTCTCTCGCGGTCGTCGGCGCTGGCGTCTAAGGCCACCGGCTACCCGCTCGCCCACGTCGCGACGAAGATCGCACTGGGCAAGGGGCTCTTCGAGATCATGAACGGCGTGACCAAGACGACGATGGCCTGCTTCGAGCCGAGTCTCGACTACATCGTGGTGAAGATGCCCCGCTGGGACCTGAACAAGTTTAACATGGTGAGTGAGCAGATCGGGTCCATGATGAAGAGCGTCGGTGAGGTGATGTCGATCGGCCGCACCTTCGAGGAGGCGCTGCAGAAGGCGGTGCGCATGGTCGACCCGGGCTACGCCGGCTTCTCCGTGCCGGGGCGCTTCGGCGGCGACGACTTCGACTACATGGACCACATTCGCCACCCAACGCCGTACCGCATCTTCGCGCTCTGCCGTGCCCTGCAGGAGGGACACACCGTGGAGGAGCTGTACGCCATGACGAAGATCACCCGCTTCTTCCTCTACAAGCTGGAGAAGCTCGTCCGCCTGCACTTCGCGACGGCGAAGCTGTACGCCAACCGCATGTCCGAGATGCCGCGTGACTTCTTGCTCAACCTCAAGGCGCACGGCTTCAGTGATCGTCAGGTTGCCGAGTACGTGAACTGCACGGCGGCCGACGTGCGTGCGCGGCGTGTGGAGCTGGATGTGATGCCGCTCATCAAGCAGATCGACACCGTCGCTGGCGAGTACCCGGCGGCGCAGTGCTGCTACCTCTACACCACCTACAACGCTCAGCGCGACGACGTGCCCTTCACGGAGCGCATGTATGCCGTCTTGGGCTGCGGTGTCTACCGCATCGGCAACAGCGTGGAGTTCGACTACGGCGGCGTGCTCGTCGCGCGGGAGCTGCGCCGGCTGGGCAACAAGGTGATTCTCATCAACTACAACCCCGAGACGGTCTCCACCGACTACGACGAGTGCGACCGCCTCTACTTCGACGAGGTGTCCGAGGAGACGGTGATGGACATCTTGACAAAGGAGCGTGTCCGCGGCGTCGTCATCTCCCTTGGCGGGCAGATTGTGCAGAACATGGCGCTGAACCTCAAGAAGGCCGGCCTGCCCATCCTCGGCACCGACCCCCTCAACATCGACATGGCCGAAGACCGCAACAAGTTCTCGAAGATGTGCGACGACCTGGGTGTGCCGCAGCCGGAGTGGATCTCGGCCACCTCGGTCGAGCAGGTGCACCAGTTCTGCGACGCCGTCGGCTACCCGGCGCTGGTGCGGCCGAGCTACGTGCTGAGCGGGTCAGCCATGGCGGTCATCTCCAACAAGGACGACGTCACGCGGTACCTGCGGGAGGCCTCCCTCGTCTCGGGCGAGCACCCGGTGGTGGTGAGCAAGTACTACGAAGGCGCGATGGAGTACGACGTCGACATCGTGGCCCACCACGGCCGCGTGCTGTGCTACGCCATCTGCGAGCACGTCGAGAACGCCGGCGTGCACTCTGGCGACGCCACGATGCTGCTGCCGCCGCAGAACACCGACAAGGACACGATGAAGCGCATTTACGACTCTGTCACGTGCATCGCGGAGAAGCTCGACGTCGTGGGGCCGATGAACGTGCAATTTCTGCTGACGGCGGAGGGGCAGCTGCGCGTGATCGAGGCGAACGTGCGCAGCTCCCGCTCCGTCCCGTTTGTGTCCAAGACGCTTGGCATCTCCTTCCCTGCGATGATGGTGTCTGCCTTCCTGGCCCGCAAGGACCAGCACCTCGTGCCGATCAAGCGTGCCAAGATGACCCACATTGGCTGCAAGGCGTCCATGTTCAGCTTCAACCGCCTTGCCGGCGCCGACCCGATCCTCGGCGTCGAGATGGCCTCCACGGGCGAAATCGGTGTCTTTGGCCGCGACATGCACGAAGTCTTCCTCAAGGCGATGCTGTGCCAGAACTTCCGTATCCCAGAGAAGGGCATCTTCTTCAGCAGCGACCTCGACAGCCAGACCGAGGTGCTCTGCCCCTACCTGCAGCGGCTCGTGCAGCACAAGCTGAAGGTGTTCTGCTCCACGCAGTCCGCCGCGGTGCTGAGCGAGTACGGCATCCCGTGCGAGGTGCTGAAGCAGCGCTTCGAGCTGCCCGACCTGAAGGACGGCGAGCTGGCCCCCTATGAGGAGGAGGTGGCCAAGAAGGAGAAGTTCGACCTGGTGATTCAGATCCGCGACAAGAAGAGGGACTTTCTGCTGCGCCGCTGCACCCGTGCGACGGCCTCGCCGGACTACTGGGTGCGCCGCCTCGCCGTGGACTACAACATCCCGCTGCTGACGGAGCCGAACATCGTGAAGCTCTTCTGCGAGTGCATCGAGCTCTCGCCCTCCGCGATGGAAATTGAGCCGTTCCGCCACTACGTGCCGAAGATCTACCACAAGATCGAGAACAACAACTGTGCGATGCTGCGCCGCCACAAGGTGGGGCTCATGATCACGAACAACAACGACAGCAAGGTGCTGGCGCTGCGGCTGAGCCAGGAGGGTCTGAACATCACCTGCTTCCACGCCTACCTGGGCGGGTCGGACATCGACCACTTTGAGGAGGCCTTCAAGAACCTGAACGTGCCGGTGGAGGTGGTGGACCTGCGGTCGGAGATTGCGAACTCCGCCTTCGACCTTATCATGTGCCAGTCCGCCGACGAGCACCGCAACTGGCACCTGTCAAAGCTGAGCTGGTACATCTTTGGCCGCTACCTGCTGCTCGTGATGCGCGACAAGCGCATGTCTGTCGTGGCGCAGACGTCGAAGCAGAACAAGAAGGAGGCGGGCTTCGAGAAGCACGTGCAGAACAACTGCCCCGAGATGGGCGTCTACAACGCGTGGCGCGATGCCCGCCTCATGGAGGACTTCCACACGGCGGCGGACCAGATCAGCTTCCTGCGCAAGTATGGCATCAAGGCCACCGTGAAAAACAGCGGCCAGGTGCACAGCTCCGTGTGCGGCAACACGTACTACTGCAACGACATGCGCAGCCTGCCCCCGTCGACGCTGGTGAAGCCGATCCGCGAGTGCAGCCCGACGCCGGAGTTCGTCTCGCTCACCTACCGCGGCGCACGCTGTGTGAACATCAACGGTGTCGACGTCGCCCCGCTGCTGGCGCTGCAGATGGCGAACGAGATTGCCGGCCGCAACGGCTGCGGCGTCACCCGCACCCGCGAGGGCGCCATGTTTGAGGCGCCTGGCATGCTCCTCCTCTCCTGCGGTCTGCAGTTCCTGTACGACGTGTCGTTTGACCGCGCCGCTGCTGATCTCTTCCGCATGTACTCGCGCCACGTGTCGCAGAACATCGCGATTGGGCAGCTGGCGGAGAAGCACACCCAGTCGGCCATCGAGGCCGTGCGCTTCCTGACGGGCGGAGGGTGAGCGGCGTGGTGGAGCTGGAGCTGCACCAGGGCGAGATCATCTTCCTGAAGCTGTCCCACGTGCAGAACCCGGTCGACCGTCGTGTTGCGCCGCAGCTGGTGACGGAGGAGGAGCTGGAGGAGGTGTTCCAGCCCGGCAACGGCTCCTTCAGCGATGTACAGTGGTAGACGAAACGAATGAGAAAAGGAAAGAAAAATGAGGTGGGAGGCGCGCGTTTGGGTTGTGGTGGGAGATGAAGTGGAGTAGGAGGCATCGAGGAGCACCGACACATACACACACACACGCATTTTGTTTCGTGTCTTTTACTATTACTGCTGTCGAAGGCAATACGCTGAGTCGCTGTTCTTCACATTCTCTTTCCTTCTGTTATTATTATTTGTTGCTGGTGAACGCAGCGCCTACATGGTGTTTATTATTATTATTATTATCCTTCATTTGATGCTTTGTTGCCATGCGTGCGGCAAATTCCTGTGTGTGTCGATGCCTCATGTTGTCGCCATCCCTCCCTTTTTTCTTCCCTGTCCTCCGCGGGCTGCTCTCCTCTTTCTTTTCCCTTTTAGTTTCAATTTTCACTTCGCATGCTGCTTCGGATGTCGCATTGGTGTCGTCTCTGCTTCTCTTTTTTGTGTCAGTTTCCTCGGTCTACTCTTTTTTTTTTGGTTTTGCTTCAACGATGATGTACCTCCGCAGATGCGTAGGCGTCTGGTGTGGTCATGTGTGAGGTTCTCTTTGCCCTCTTTACTTCTTGATTTCTCTTTCCGTGTGTGTCGCACAGCTGCGCTTGTTTTTTGTAGTCACTCCGCACTGGCGCCTAAGCTTCAGCGCTTCTTCGTTCTCTTTGCGTTAGTGGTAATTGTCGTTGTTCTCGGTACGCTTTATAAAAAGAGGAAAAAGCCTGATTCTTTATTTTACTTCATCTTATATATAATTTCTTCATTTCCGTTTTCTTTCTTTCTCATCATATCCCCTTCCCGTCTCAGTCCACGCTTTAATTCTGATACGAGGTATGTGAGGCTACTGATGTTTTTTTTTTCCTTTTTACTGTGCGAGGATTGCTCATGGGCAGTTCCAAGGTGCCGTTCGGCCCCTTTCTTCTTGTCTCTCTCTGTATCTCTCTAAGGTCTATTTAAGGTGCTAATCGACATTAAACGCCAATGTGCTTCATTGGCTAATTTGAAAAAGAAAAAAAAAAGACTTATAATAAAATGTAAGACGTGAAAGTGGAAGATAACGCTGACGTGCGCACTGTTAAAGTTCGCTGAGGTGAGAGTGTGCTTCTTTGGATTAAGTGTATGAATCCAGGAGCAGTGAATTGTTTTTCAATCATCGAGGTTCTTGCAACTTCGATTGCATTTAGTACCCTTTTTCCTGTTCTTGATCCCTCCAGGGCGAACAGCATCGCACAGTTTGAAGGGCTGTCCACATCAAGTAACAAAAAAGTGACAAGGCGTAGGGCATACGCTGCGGTGGCACAACATACTTTGCTACTGTATGCGATTGCCGACTAACTCAGCTCGTCACACGCATGTGCATCAGCCGCCCGCACTACTCTCTCTCCCTCTGTCTCCCCTCGCTCCTTCAATATCTTCCGCACGTTGCAAACTTCAGATATCTGAAAAAAAAAACAACAACAACAACAACGCCTTACCAGCAAACTCGTCTGTTTTGCGCTTGCTACAGACTTTGTATTTACAGTCCGTGTCCTACCGTCCACTCAGTCAAACCCCCCTGCCTCTCATGTCCGCCACGCCTTCCTACGTGCAGACTGGCACGCTGGTGCAGCTGCCACCGCTCATCGACTGCCACGTGCACTTCCGCGAGCCGGGGCTCGAGCACAAGGCGGACATCGCTAGCGAGAGCACCGCGGCCTACTACGGCGGTATTTCCGCCGCGTGCGACATGCCCAACACGAACCCGCCGACGCAAAGCATCGCGGCGCTGGCGGACAAGGTTGCGCGTGCCGCCGCCACCGCCCACGCCGACTGCCACCTCTTTTTCTTCTTTGGTGCGACAGCGGAGGAGCACTTGGCGGAGCTCGAGGAGCTCTGGACGGACCCACAGCACGCCGAGCTGAAGCGTCACTGCTGTGGACTAAAGCTCTACCTGGACAACTCCACAGGGAACATGAAGTCGAGCATCGCCGTGACGGAGAAGGCCTTCGAGCTGTGCGGCCGTTTGCAGATTGTGCTCGTCGCCCACTGCGAGCAGTCGCAGATCAACGATGCGGCGGCCGAGAAGCACCCCTACGACGGGCCGGCCTCCCACTCGCTGCGGCGGCCTGCGGAGTCGGAGGCGGCCTCTGTCATGGAGGCGATCGCCCTCGCCCGTCAGCACCGCACGCCGCTGCACCTCGCCCACGTTTCTACCGCGCAGAGTGTTGACGCCGTGCGGGCGACGCGTGCTGCCGACCCGAGCCTGCAGCTGACGTGTGAGGTGACGCCGCACCACCTTTTTCTCACCACCGAGGACTACTCCTGCTGTGGCGCGCGGGTGAAGGTGAACCCGCCGGTGCGGCCGCCGCAGCACCACGAGGCGCTCTGGGCCGGCCTGCTGGATGGCACGGTGGACTGCGTCGGCACCGACCACGCACCCCACACAGTGGAGGAGAAGGACACGTCGGCGCAGCCGCCAAGCGGGATGCCGGCGATCGAAGTCGTCGTGCCGCTGCTGCTGACTGTTGTGGCCGGCCAGTGGCCCCACCCAACCGCCCCTCGGCCGACGGCGCTGGTGGCCGCTGCGGAGCGTGGCCGTACACTGACGATCGACGACGTCGTGCGTGTGCTCCACACCAACCCCAACCGTATTTTCCATTTAGGCGAGTCGGCGGCGCCGCACCGCAGCTTTGACTTGGCCGCTGCGTGGACGGTGGCGGGGACGGAGCTGCACTCCAAGTGCCAGTGGACGCCGTACGAGGGCTGGAAGCTGCAGGGCCGTGCCGTGTGCAGCCCGTAACGCGAATAACGCGCGTCGTGCTGCTGTTTTGGGTACGGATCAAGGCCCTCCACGGAAGGGAAGTAGTGTACCGGTTCTTTAGAAAGAGCCGGTGAAGGAAACACGAGGAAAGAGGTGAGCGGGCAGTTTCCATTACACACTCGGCATTGTCCTTTGCGTCTGAAGTGTGCGTTGACCGCCTTGAGCACCTATCTGCCTGCTCAAGCGCGCAATGCCTTGCTTCCTCAAAAGGGGAAAAACAACACACAAGAAGAGGAGGGGCAAACAGCGTTAAGAGAGCGAGAGGGAACTAGGGTGTGTGTGCTGCGTCCAAGTTGCCGGCACTCACGACACTCCTTTTCCCTTCCCCACCTCATCATCAACTTCCGTTAACTACAAAAACCAAAACAAAACAAAAACAAAATAAGTACACGCTTTTGGCGCCGTACACACACGCAGAAAGTACAACGTAATCTCGCATAATGTATCATGAGGAAGTAGTATAAAAGGGAAAAGCAAATTAAAAGAAGAAAGTTTGAGATAGGAGGTCGTTACTATTAAGTGTTGTGCATTGGTGTAATGGCGTACGGTACTTGCGATCCGCTGCGCATGCATCTGGCTAAAAAAAAAAGGCGAGCTATTGTTTTAATTTACAGTATCGGTTTTGCCTTCAGGCGATCCTTTCTGCGCGCTTAAAGTTGACGCACACGCACACACACACATGCTTCGCCACTACTTCACCGCTTAAACAAATGTTCCCTGCCCTCACATGACTCTTCATCAACCCATCACTCTCCCCCTCCTTCCTTCTCTCTCTACCCGCATCTTCTTCCCCACAGCTCATCGCGCTCCCTCACTCCCCTTTTTTCCCCCGCACACCCACACCCCCGCCCTCGCCAACATGTCCCGCACCAAGGAGACCGCCCGCGCGAAGCGCAGCATCACGTCGAAGAAGAGCAAGAAGGCGCCGCGCGCGGCGTCCGGCGTGAAGAAGGCGCAGCGCCGCTGGCGTCCGGGCACGTGCGCGATCCGCGAGATCCGCAAGTTCCAGAAGAGCACGGACCTGCTGATCCAGCGCGCGCCGTTCCAGCGCCTGGTGCGCGAGGTTGCGAGCGCGCAGAAGGAGGGCATGCGCTTCCAGAGCAGCGCGATCATGGCGATCCAGGAGGCGACGGAGTCGTACGTTGTGTCGGTGCTTGCAGACACGAACCTTGCCTGCATCCACGCGAAGCGCGTGACGATCCAGCCCAAGGACGTGCAGCTGGCCATGCGCCTGCGCGGTGAGCGCCACTAGGGTGGTTGCTGACGCGTCCTTTCCGTGTGTGTCTCTGCCCTCTTCTCTTCACACACCTTAGCGTGTGTGGGAATGTGCAGTGCACCATGGGGAACGCAGGTCCCACCTTCTCTCATAGATGAATTTTCTCTTCTTTTTTTTTTTTTAGATGACCACTTCGTTGAGCAGTTGGACTGCGTATGGAGTGCGTCTCTCTCTTCCCCTCCCCGTGTACGAGTTGCTCGCCTCCCAGCTGCGCTGAGTGGCGGTCTCCTCTGCCACACACAAACTCTTTTTTTTCTTCTCAGACAGACCAGGAACACACTAAAGAAAAAACGCTTCTGATCCCACAGAAGGTGAGGGAGGGTGACAGCCATCCAAGAAAACAAAAAGAAAGGTAAATTTAGGAGAGTGGTGACAGGTGGGAGAACAAAGCTATAGACTCTTTTGGTGCGGTAGGAGGCATGCATCATAAAACGCCTTTTGCCTTCATCGGGTCGTTGAGGAGAACAGAAGAGGTGAGCGTTGATACACTTCGTTGTGTGATTAAGTGTGTCTCGCTTGTCTTGCTACACGTCTTTGTAAAGGAAGCGATGACAGCGGAAGGGCCGCAGAAATCGCCAAGACGAGGCCGACGTGATGCTCAGTAGTACGCTCAATCGTTAACATCCCAACAGACACTCGAGTGAAACGAAACGATTGCGAAGCGCTGCGCATTTCATTTTCTCTTCTCTCTTTCTCACTTTCACCTTCATCACCATCATGATACTGTCTCCTACCGTGATCACACGGAGCCTAAAGTACATTCTCTCCCACGACAGACGGCGCACATTAAATGACGTCCACACACTCACCGCCTCCTACTGTGGTTGTGGAGGTGCGACTTATCGGCGTGGTGGGCTGCAGCGCCTCAGGCAAATCCACCGCCGCCCACCAACTCGCCCGCTGTCTCCACTCGCCGCTGCATCCCATCGGCACCGACCACTTCTTTCACGACGACGTGTGCGCTGAGCTCGGCACCTACGACGACTACCGCTGCCTGAATTATGCAAAGGTGGCCCACTGGATGAAAGAGCTGAAGCAGCCGTTGAAGCACGTGTGCAGCGGCTTAATAGCGGAGGACATCGGTGAGACGTGGCAGACACAGGCGCGAGAGGCGTGGTGGGTTGACGTGCGCGCTCGCCTGCCTGGCATCGAGGCTTACCTGCCCAATAGCGACAGCACGCGCACACGGGAAGGGGCTCAGAGTGCTGAGACGACCGTAGGCGTGTGTTTAGGCTGCGACGTGGGGAACTCAGAATACGACGAGTCTCTCTGCGCACACGAGGCAGAGGACGAAGAGCGACGTGACATGTCGAACGCCATCGCTGCCGCTGCCTCTCCCGCTCTCACATACTCTCCTCTTCTTTCTGGTGCGGACAGTAAAGGAGCAAGAAACAGGTCGCTGACGCTGTATGTGGTGTGGGAGGGCTTCACGCTGCTCTGCGATGCCGCCGTGAACGCCTGCATCGACGCCGTGGCTGCCGTGCGCTGCGACCCGGAGACGGCGTGTCTGCGTCGCTTCTTCCGCTCCCCACGGCGCCACCTGGTTCAGCACGCCACCCGACCGTGTCAGGAGAAAAGTGATGTGGAGGGCGATGCCGATGCAGAGCAACAGCGTCAGGCGGAGGCGGCGGTGGTGGCGCGTATCGTGCGGCAGCTCTACCGACCTCGGATTGAGCAGTTGTGGGCTGTCCGCGCACGCGAGGCGCAGCGGGTGGCGCTGCAGGGCGATCTCGCGCAGGCGATGGAAGACGCCGCAGCCACAGCGCACACGCCTTTACCATCGTCCGCTGCGCAACAAGTACGTGATCTGCTCTTACCCGAAGCTTTCCAATCTCCTCGTCCTGGTGCGCACAACGGGTCAGCATCCGCAGAGGTCCGTTGTGGTGTCTGTTGGTGTGAAGATGGCGTTCCCACCCGCGCTTTTCAAAACTTTTGGGAGAGCGGATTTGAGGAGTGGCTCGCACACGCCGCACCACCGGCAGTGGCCAATGCTCTCACCTGGGCCGCACTGCGCAGTACTCCCACCAGCGAAGTCAGTAAGACTGCTGTAGAAACTAAGTCTGGTGATGAAGATGGACACGCTGAGAAGGCCTCTACTGGGCAGACGTACGTGGAGGCGGTACTGGCCGAGCGTGGACGTCATGCTCTCACGTCTGCGTGTGAACTTCCTGCCCAGCTTTCACAGTCGCACTTCCCATCTGCCGCCGTGCTCTCTGCGGCTCTCGCTCCCTTCTACTACGAGTTTCGCTACTGGTTCTTCTTCGAGGTGCTGTACAACGATCACCTGATCAGCCCCTTGCAAGACTTTAACCTGCGGTGTACGCCACAGTCGGTCGAAGGGGCAGCGGCAGGTGCTGTGCGGCGGTGGTGGGTGCTGGAGAACGGCCGGGACTGCGAGGGGAAGTCAGAGGACCGCCTCCTACGTCAGGTGCAGTCTGTTGCTCTCTCTATTCTCTCTCTCTTTGAGGCTGCGGGAGAAGGTTGAGGAGAGGGGTGCAGGGATGTACGGGTTGTGACACCATGTCAAAATTCTCATATTTCATATTCACAAAGTCTTGCAGAGATGCACGTAAAGCCCACACACACAAAAACAAAGTAAATAACATCAACTTAACAACCTAACGTTGGAGCTGAGTTTTGTGTAGCCACTGATAAAGAGGAGGTGCACTGCCAGAGCAGGTTTGTACGTCACGGCCGTTTCTGCCTCGATGAGTTGCACAATGTTTTCTTATTAATTATCTAAAGCGCAACGAAAGAAAGGCTTTGCTTTTCCGTCTGTATGCACCTGTTTACTCTCTCTCTCAAATCTTTTCACCACTTTCTATGTTTTCTGAACGTCGCCACAAAAAAAAAAACTTATTCTTGCGTCCCAGGAGTACTCAAGACGCGCAGCTCACCCGTGCATGGTCAGCAGGAAAGCCATCGATCACGTCAGTTTTTTTTTTACTCGCCAAAGAGCACCAACTTGAACGCCACACTCTTCTTAGACGTAAAGTTCTTCCTTTCTCTCGTCTCCTTTTTTCGGAAAAGGTGCCCAGAGCGGCGTCTATCAGGCGATTTTCTCTCTTTTCTTCTCTCCCTCCCTTGACACGTCACACGTTGTTGTGTGTTCATCGAAGAAAAGGTGAAAGCGAGTAGAAACGAGAACGACTCTATTTCATTTCTGGCATAAACACGAAGCAGCAGAGGTCTAAAAAGATTACCACTTTTTCTTTTTTGTTGTTGAAACTCACTTCATTTTTCTGCTTTTTTTTTTTTTTACACTGTGGTGGCACCACGCCGAAGTCTGCGAGAAAACGCCTTTGCTTTGTCCTCTTCCCCGTTGTGAATCCCTCTCTTTCTTCTTTTCCCTCGCTTGACGCTGCGTTCATAAAGATCTCGACTTTTTTTTTCTGTGTATCTTCACGTTACGCTGTATTTATATTCCCCCCTTTTAAGGCTTTTTGTTCCACCTTCTATATCTAATAAGCCGAGGTGCAGAAAACCAGAATCACAAGCACACAAACACACACACCTACACGCACATCTTCGCGGGTCAGTCCAATACTGTTGTGATCAACCCCATTCTTCTCACAGAGGAGCCAGCTGGAGGTGTCGCCGTTGTGTGTCATTTTTTTTCTCTCTCTCTCTCGTTTATTATTATTATTATTATTCTGTTGTTCTCCCCCTTTTAGTCTTTTTTTTTTGTGCTATCGTGCAGCGCTACGCTCGTTGCAACACACTTCTTCGGAGGAAGACCCACCGCGTACTTTCCCGAAGTCAATTAAAAAGGCATCCACTCCTTCGCCTGTTTTTTTTTTTTCGTGTTACTTCCCTGCTTGTTCGAACCGAATATTTTTTTTAAGGGACTCTCTCTCTCTTTCTCTCGACTCTTGCTTGCGCCGAACAAACCTAAGAAAAAAAAAACAGTGAGTGAGTTTAAGCGGTTTTTCTTTTTTCTCCCTAAATCGACGGTGTCTATCACATTCACCTTCCCCCTTTCTCCGCTCCACATTCTTCACCACCTGATATAGGCAAAGCAAGACACCGGCTTTCTGCTAGCGTTGATTTTATATTATTTATTTCCCTGCTTCAATAAAAGTTTTTTTTTTGTATTGTTAAAAAAAAAAAACAACAACAACGACACAGAAGGTTCTACACCTTTGTTGTAGCAGGACGAGGCAGCGCCGCCAGCAGCGGTTCGATCCTCCCTCTCTTAGTTTGATATTTTGCGAGTCTAGGACGGAGGTGAAGTTAACAAGAGCACTGTGCTGCGAGCGCCGCTCCGACGCGTGACATAAGAACAACAACAACAACCACGAGAGACCGACAGCGAAGCTCCCAGTCGATCCGCAATAATGACGTCGCGTGCTGCTGCGGAAGTGGCATGTACACACCCTGCGTCACCGCCAAGCCCTCCATACGATTCCGTCTTTTCAACGGAGCCCAACACTGTCGGCGATCTGCAGACGGTGATGCATCTCGCCATGGAGTCTGCGCTGCCAAGCAGGGATGAACCTTTGTCTCCCTCTTCTCCACTGCCATCGGAGGCACAGAACGGTGCGCCAACACAGCAGGTGCAAGGCCGCAGTGCGTGCGACGTGATGGCAGAGAACGCCCTTCAGAAGAACATGGAGATGGATAACCCATGGGGATACAACCTGGACAACGGCTCGGAGTCCCGCAGCGGGGATGCGGCAAACGAGGCCCCTCCCTCCCCTCCTGCACGCGCCACCCTGCGTGGTTTTTTCAGCCGCCACAACCTGCAGATCTCCGCCATCCCCTTTGTCTGTGGCACGCTCAACGGCTACACAGTCGGCTACGTGGCGCCGTACACGCAACTTTACAAGATGAGCACGAACTGTGCTCTCTACACGACGCAGGGCGGCTGTGAGGCGGTGCCCTTTGCGGACTGCATGTGGCGCACGCAGACGACCGCGGCGGGGACGGCGGTGAGCTTCTGCGGGTGGCCGCGTGTGACGTGCCGTGCGGCGTACCCGAACGACGCGTGGGTTGGCGGCGGCGGCAACACGACGCTGGCAAAGCTGAGCTGCCTGCAGGACAGCCGCTGCACGTGGTCCTACAGCGCTGGCGAGTGCCAGAACCCCTCTGGCTTCTCGGCATCCTACACGGGTCTCTTTGCTGGTTCAATTATCGCAGGCAGCATGATTGGTGCCATTCTTGGTGGCCCGCTTGTGACCAGCATGGGTGCGCGTCTGACATTTCTGGTGAGTGGCATCTTCTCTCTCGTCTGCTCCATTATGGGCCACATAGACGCCGCCACCGATGAGTTTTGGGTGTTGGTGGTGGAGCGCTTCGTGCTCGGCATCTTCATGGGACTGATCACCGTTGCCTGCCCTCTCTACGTGAACACGAACGCGCAGCCGCTCTACCGGCGAAAGCTCGGCACGCTCTTTCAGGTCTTCACCACCTTCGGTGTCTTCCTCGCCGCCACGATCGGCCTGGGTGTGGGGCAGAGCGTCCCCTATCACGCCAACCGTGACGCTGACATGTCGGGACGCATGCAGGGACTGGCCAGCGGGCAGACCGCGCTGTCGCTAGCCATGATGGCCCTCGGCGTGTTCAGCGCAGAGTCGAAGGTGACCTACGGCAAGAGTGCTGGTGGGCTCAACCAGAGCGAGTACAGCTACCGCGAGATGATGGGCCCGCTGATGATGACGGTGGTGATCAATGGCACGATGCGGCTTACAGGCTTCAACGCTATCTTGAACTTCGCCCCGACGATCATGGGTGGGCTTGGCTTGGCGCCGTTGGTGGGCAACACCATCATGACCATCTTCAACTTCATCGGAACGCTCCTTTCCATCCCGCTTGACTCCTTCTTCTCGATTCGCACCATCTTTCTCTTCGGCTCCTGCTTCATCTCGTGTGTCTGCCTCTTTCTGTGCGGTGTGCCGGTGTACCCTGGTGTGGCGTCCGCGTCGGTAACGAACGGGTGCGCGATTACCGGGGTGGTGGTTTTCGTCTTTGCCTTCGAGGTCTTTGTGGGTCCGAGCTTCTACGTGCTGTGCCAGGAGATCTTCCCGCCGTCCTTCCGCCCCCGCGGCAACTCCTTCGCGCAGCTGTGGCAGTTTATTATCAATCTCGTCATCAACGTCTGCTACCCCATCGCCACGGAGCGCTTCTCTGGTGGGCCGGAGGGTAACCAGCACAAAGGCCAGTCCATTGTGTTTATCTTCTTCGGCGGCGTCGGCCTTGTCTGCTTCGTTCTCGAGCTCTTCTTCCTAAAGATGTGGGACGAGGAGGCGGGGAAGGCGCGAGCAGGAACAGCAGTACCACCACCGAAGCAGCTGCGGACAGACGAGGAGGGGGAGGAGGAGGAGCTGCACGAGACACTGGCCGGTGCCTCGGCTGCCCGTGCGTCTGCATCAGATGGTGGTTCGAGGGAAGAGTTGCAGGCACGAGGCAACAAGGGGACAGAGGGCAATGCGGCGTAGGCGTTAAGGAAAGCGATGCATGCGTAGGTGCAGTTTGGAGAATTTAGGAAAAAGCAGTTTTCGTTGGTGTAAAGACCATTTTCTGAGTGTTGGCGTGTTGCTCCGTGTTGGAGGCAAAGCGATGCTTTTCCCATATTTGCCCTTTCGCTTATCGTGCGGGCAGTCTGCTTTAGCAGATGCTGACAATTCTTTTTTTGTGTTTCTCTGTGGAACTGGCTGCGTGACACCGCCCTCCTCTCTCTATCTCTCTCTCTCTATCTTCCCCCTCGTCGGTCTCTTCTCTTCTCGTGAAGGAAGCGAGAGCCGACGGTATTCTGCAGGAGGGAAGTGAAAGAAGAGCAGCGCTTCAAATCACTAAAAAAACAAAAAAAAAAACAAGAACAGCATCTTCAGCTGTAAGAGGGCTTCTTTTAATGAGTCTCCTTGTACGTCTCTCGTGGCTTCTCTCGTATGCACCTCATTTGATTATCGAGAAGTGCAAGGGGAAGATGTCGTCCCCGCAGCGATCAGGACGGCCGTGAGCCTGTTGCCGCTGAGCTTCACCTAACCTAGTATAGGTGAAAAAGGAGCTTGGAATGAAAGAAACAAAATTAGTGGCATCATAGGGTATGACGAACCGCCTTTCCAACGCGCTATATATGTTTCTTGCTTTTCTCAAAAAAAAAAAACAATGATGTCATTTGCTTCACATTTTCTTCGCCGTCTCCTCCTCCTGCCCTACTTGCCTCTGCCTTTCGCCGCTGTCGCACAACTATTACGACTTCTTATTGCAGACGTCATTCACCCCTGCTATTCACTTTCTCCATCTAAATTGCGCCTCTCGTAGACGAACCCACAAACTCTTTCGACGAGCGCTCTTTTTTTTCCCCCTTTCTCTGTCTGATAACCTTCCTTCCTTTTTGTCAAGAGCGGCCATCGTTGTACTCGAGTGCCGCATCTTATTATAATTATTATTGTGTACTCTCTTCTTCCCAAATTCTTTCCACCTCGACTCGAACGACAAAACAACCATCGTGCAACGAAGCAATCCATCAGATACTCATTTTTTTTTCGTTCTCGTTCTGTTTGCGTTGTGTTCGAAGATCGTCGTCGAGGTGTCTTCTCCCCATAGTTTTTTACCTTTCCCCTTATAAGTGGGAGAAGGTGTAGTACTCTGCACTGGCCAGCGTACTCGTTTTTGTTTCTGATTTTATCGTTGAAGTGAGGTGACACCACTGCGCAGGCATCACCCTCTGAATACCTTCTTTTAGTATATTTTTCTCTTTTTCTCTTCTCTTCCTGCTTCGTCTTAAGAGGCGTCGACACAGCTGTCTCTCTCTCTCTCTTCTGCGGCTTATCGGTGACTGTTTTTGTGTGGTTGTGTGTGTGTGTGTGGAAGAAGGTGAGGTCTACTCCGTTTTTCTTTGAGTGACTTCGACCACTCGCACTCTCTGCCTTTTTTTTTTTCTCAGTGCTGTCACCTCCGTAGAAAAGTTTGAGTAAGAGAGATTTTTTCTTTCCGAAAAACCATTGTCTTCGCGGTCGTCGTGGCGTACAGACGCTGCTCCGAACGCTTATTTTCAATATTGATTTTATTTCGCTTCTCTTCATTTTTCTAATAGTTGCTGGAGGTAGAAGTGTCGCTCTGTGCGGAGGGAAGCGGCGCTAACACGAAAGCACCATTCAATAAGACCTTGTCTATTTATTTATATCGATTTATACCTAAGCACCTTTTCTATTCACCAATTTTCGTTGCAAGAGGACGCAACGTTCGTGACTGGCGGCTCAAACTCTTGCTCCTTTTTACGATTCGTACCCCCTTCATCTCTTAATAGGTCGTCGCCTTCGTTTTTAAAGCTCTCCCTCCCTATTTTTTTTTCCCCCTTTTAGTTTACAATTTGGTGCACACTGAAGCAAATTATCTCTTTAATAGTTTTTCTCTCTCCCTCCCTTCTTTTCTTTTTCGGTCTTTTATATCTATCCCTTCAGTCGTAACAGCAGAGAGACGCTATTTTTTTTCTTTTGCTTTTTGCCCCTTCGTCGCACATCTCTCCGCCAGTTGAACCGTTTTTTTTTTCTATTTCTCTATCCTTAAACCGAGGGGAAAGTAATATACACACACACTAGCAAATTCATATATTTGTTTTTCTTTAATACTTTAAGATTTTTTTCTTTGTTACCTTCCCTCAGCTCCGTAGCAAGTATTTACTGCGCTTTTTATTTTACGAGAGAAAGAAAGAGAGAGAGTCTCGTAATGCAGGGCAACGTGACCGTTGCGACGGAGGGCAACGCGGTTTTACCTCTTGGCGCGCCAGACGCCACACCTGCCGCACACGACATGGCCACCGGGACCACCCCAGTTGCCCACCCACCACGCGAGGTGCTGGAGGCGGCCAGCGCAGCAGACCCCTCGCTGGCGGCTAACCGCCCCACCTCTGGCCTCACAGGCGGCCGCCGCCAAAACAACGAAGATCTGCTGGACAACCACGACGACTCTACGGAGCATCTCGCACAGGTTCCCCGCGACGCCCATGAAGGCAGAGCCGATCTCTTAAAGCCCCACCGATCTCGCTCACATGCGGAAGACGGTGGTGACGCCGCGCTTGTTGGTGTCGATGGCCGCACCCCGTCTGCGCCAACCGCGAACAAAAACAATGAGCGTGTGAACCTTCTCCGTCTCTTCGACAAGGACAACATCAAGGTGACTGCCGTCCCTGTTGTTGGCGGTATGGTTGCCGGCTATGTCTTTGCCCTCGTGCCGGTGTACTCGCAGCTGTACGCGAGTGGCACGAACTGTGCCCTCTACACAGCGCAGGGCGGCTGCGAGGCGGTGCCCTTTGCGGACTGCATGTGGCACACGCAGACGACCGCGGCGGGGACGGCGGTGAGCTTCTGCGGGTGGCCGCGTGTGACGTGCCGTGCGGCGTACCCGAACGACGCGTGGGTTGGCGGCGGTGGCAACACGACGCTGGCGGAGCTGAGCTGCCTGCAGGACAGCCGCTGCACGTGGTCCTACAGCGCTGGCGAGTGCCAGAACCCCTACGGCTTTTCTACCTCTGAGCTGGGCATCTTTGCTGGCTCAATGATTGCGGGCAACATGATCGGTGCCATCCTTGGTGGCCCGCTGGTGACCAGCATGGGTGCGCGTCTGACCTTCCTGGTGAGTGGCATCTTCGCCGTGGTGACGTGCATTATGGGTCATATCGATGCAGCGCTGAACGAGTTCTGGGTGCTCGCAGTAAGCCGCTTCGTGCTCGGTATCTTCATGGGACTGATCACTGTTGCCTGCCCCCTATACGTTGACGAGAACGCGAATGCTCTCTACAAGGCCAAAATGGGCATCATGTTTCAGGTGTTCGGCTGCACAGGCGGCTTCCTTGCAGGCCTTATTGGCATTACCGAGGGGCAGACGATCCGGTACGACTCGGACGCCGATCAGCACATCTCTGGTCGCATGCAGGGTGTCACGGCAGGGCAGACGCTGCTCTCTGTCCTGCTGCTGCTGCTGGGTGTGTTCTGTGCGGACTCGAAGGTGCACTTCAAGCGTGGTGTGGCGGGTGCGCTGGACCAGAACGAGTACAGCTACTGGAAGATGCTGCCGCGTCTGCTGATGGTGGTGGCGCTGAACGCGACGTTCCGCTTTACCGGGTTCAACGCGCTTGCGAACTTCGGCCCCAAGCTGATGGCGAGCTTCAACGTTGCGCCGTTCGTGGGCGTCTTCATCATCATGACGTTAAACTTCGCGGGCTCGTTGGTGTCGATGCCTGCGAGTCTGTTCGTGTCGCCGAAAAAGCTGTTCCTCTTCGGCTCCTGCTTCATCTCGTGCATGTGCCTCTTTCTGTGCGGCGTGCCGGTGTACCCTGGCGTGGCGTCCGAGAGCGTCACAAATGTGTGTGCGGTGGTGGGGATCTGCCTGTACATCTTTGCCTACGAGGTCTTTGTGGGTCCAAGCTTCTACGTGCTGTGCCAGGAGATCTTCCCGCCGTCCTTCCGCCCCCGCGGCAACTCCTTCGCGCAGCTGTGGCAGTTCGTGTTCAATCTGATAATCAACGTGTGCTACTCGATCGCGGTGGTGCACTTCTCTGGTGGGCCGGAGGGCAACCAGCACAAGGGGCAGTCGATCATCTTCATCTTTTTTGGCGGGCTTGGCCTGCTGCTCTTTGTGTACGAACTCTTCTTCCTGAAGATGTGGGACGAGGGGGCGGACGCGAGGGAGAAGGACGACGAGGAGACTTCTCTTAAATACGAGGTGATGGGTGCCTTGGCTCCGCTTGATGCCTTGCCGGATGACTTGGACCAGGAAGAGCTGCGGCTGGGAGCCTAGACACCGGGCTTGTGTGCGACGACTGCGCACACTTGTGTGGTGGATACCGCTCTGTAAAGAAAAAAAAAAGCTTGTGCCTTAACTTGAACTCCCCTTTGGTTTTTTTTAAAATTGTCTTTTGCTTTTCACCGACTTCCCCTTAACGGTTTTACTATTTTCTATCTTTGTTATTTTTGACATCTTCTGATCAGATCGATCTTTTTTTCGATCTCCTTCTTGACTTTGTTTGTTTCTCGATAGCGCTTTTCTTTTTTTATCCCCGCAGCTTAAATAAGTATCTTCTTTTTAAATAGAGTTTTTCTTTTTTGTTCCCTCCTTCTCCCTTTATCTGATACGCGCCGTTGGCGACTCGACTCGTCTGTTGTATCACCCCCTATCGAGTAGACTCGTTCTTTGGCAGCGACATAGGCACACCGATCGTGGCGATCTGTACATGCCACTGCTTCTGGTTCAGCGCTTAATATTTTCTATTTTTGTTTTCTCTAAAATATTATACCCCACTGTTTCTATTTTTTTTTTGTGGTTTTAAAGACAAGACGTGAGCGCTCTCTTGACGTCGGAAAAGGAAGGAAGGGAAGTTGCCACGTGATAGCTTCTCAGCAGTGAAGGAGACTTCTGAATGGATGGAAGTGAGAAAAAAGAAAGAAAAAAAAAGGAAATCAAAAAGGAAGAAAGCGCGACAGAAAGAGAAGCTTGAGCTTTTCTAGAGACATGCGTGGCAGTGTACGTTTACTCTGGTACTGACTGCTACACGCGTTCGTCACCGACGTGGTTGTTACATTGCTGCGCGTCAGCAGCTCTGCTGCTATTGAAGCAGGTACTTTTTTTTTTGTTGAATGAAGTCGGCGAAGCGTCTGCACAAGGTTGGGTGCGGGCAGTGCATTGAATTTCCTGCCTCGAACGGAGAGCACGGAGACATGTGATGCCATGCAAGTTTATATTTTGTTTTCCCCCTTCATCTCCCACTTGCCTGTCTCCCTCCCCCTCTCTTTCTTTCTCGTTGTTCGATACCGTTTGTCTTCCAGCGCACTTATAAACGCGAAGACTTACGACACACGTACCTCAGGACGTAGCCACCAACGTGCTAGTGGCCTCCGTGCACATACACCTCTCTCTCTCTCTCTAAACGTCTCCTACTTTGGCTGGTATACATTGTTAACGCGCCGTCACAGTCACCACTGCCGCTGTCCATCGGCATCACATCGAAAAAAAGGACTGTGAAGAAGTTCATGTGTGCCTTCTCCCTTCCCTTTTCCTTTTTGACTACCGACTCAAACTGCTTTAACGTCGCCTTGGACCCGCCACCTCAGTAGCGAGGACGGCGGAGACGAAGATTCGAAGCAGCATTTAAATACATACAGACAGTTTCTTTTTATTTCTCTCCTACTTTTTTTGTGGAGCCACGTCATTCACGACAAAGCTGCCTTTGTTTTTTTGCTCCTCTGAGCTAATAAAATTGAAGCTTCGAATAGGAAAACGACAACAACCGTGTGTTGGCGTCTTTTTTCTCGATCTTGTTGCTTCCGTACCTCTTTTTTAACTAAAGTATCTTTTTGTGTTCGGACTAGTGTTGCGGCGCAACTGCACTGAAGTGCGTCGAGGCAGGCGCGCACGTACACACAACCACACACACACACCTTGCATCCACTCACAACACACACACGCTCCGCAGTCCATAAACGTATTTGTACTGGCGCAGGAGAGACACTGTGTGTGTTGTCAGTGCTCCTTGTCTTTCTACCCGTCACTGTTGTCGTTGGCATTCCTCTCCGGCTGTTCCACGTGGACTTCTTTTTTTTTTTTTTGTGGAGGCACTGCGTGACCGGCGTGTCCGCCACCTCTCTTTAAGAGACTCAAAAACATATTTTTTTTTCTAGGCTAATTTCTTTTTTTTTGCTCACACTTTTGTTTGTGGTAGCGATCACAGAGGCGAAGGTTCGTGACCTACACAGCTTCGCCCACGGAGGATTACGGAACACGCCCCACTTCTTTAAGAGATCAGAACGACACTATAAAAAAACTGCGTAGATAGAGCGGAGGGAGAGCGAGAGTGAGGAGTACTTGCAAGAAGGAGAAGAAAAAACGAAAAGACAGCTAGCCTTGTAGGATCGACACAGCTGCTGCTCCTGCCACTGCTTAGAGTGTGTACATGTATTGTGAAGTGAGGGAGCATCCACGCGCAGTACGAGATCGTCAAGATGCGTGCCTTCGGTAAAATCTCACCACTCGATGAGAGGGCCGGTGGCACCTCTGTGCGTCCTGCACTTCCTCAGGATCTCCCCTCGGCCACCGATAACTGCATCGATGGCGACATCGCACCGACCACAGCCACCGCCAGCGCTGCTGCTGCTGCTGCTGCTGCGCCACCGCCGCTGCCAGACGAGCCCGTAGCACCTACTTGCGCAATCTCGTCTGCGCTGCGGCGCGGCGTTAACGCGGCACAGCCTCCAAGCTCAGCCCAGCAGCAACAACAACAGCAGCCGCCATCCTTCCAGGAGCCGCCCCAGCGAGAGGAGCGGAAAGGGGAGGGGAGCCACAGTGACGCTTCCATGGATTCAAACGACTACTGTCTGTTCAGTGGCAGCGCAGCAGACAGGGCGGCCGCACTCAGTGGTGCGCAAACCCCATTACCGCGACTCCCAGCTGTTTTTCCCGATGCCCACCGTGTCCAAGAGGAGGAGGCCGCACCCGACGAGTTCAGCGATCACGTCGCCCACGCCACCTTTCCCCACCACGACAGCTCCTATCCAAAGAAGGGCGTAAAGGTGACGAGCCCGACCACCACCACCGCCGCACCACAGCACCCGGCAACTCGCAAGAAGCCGCCCGTGAACATTCTTCGGCTTTTCGATAAGGACAACATCAAGGTGACTGCAGTTCCCATTATCGGTGGCATGATCTCGGGCTACACGATCGCCCTCGTGCCGGTGTACTCGCAGCTGTACGTGAGTGGCACGAACTGTGCCCTCTACACAGCGCAGGGCGGCTGCGAGGCGGTGCCCTTTGCGGACTGCATGTGGCACACGCAGACGACCGCGGCGGGGACGGCGGTGAGCTTCTGCGGGTGGCCGCGTGTGACGTGCCGTGCGGCGTACCCGAACGACGCGTGGGTTGGCGGCGGCGGCAACACGACGCTGGCGGAGCTGAGCTGCCTGCAGGACAGCCGCTGCACGTGGTCCTACAGCGCCGGCGAGTGCCAGAACCCCTACGGCTTTTCCACCTCTGAGCTGGGCATCTTTGCTGGCTCGATGATTGCGGGCAACATGATTGGTGCCATTCTTGGTGGCCCGCTGGTGACCAGCATGGGTGCGCGTCTGACCTTCCTGGTGAGTGGCATCTTCGCCGTGGTTACGTGCATCATGGGTCACATGGACGCCGCAGCGAATGACTTCTGGGTGCTTGCAGTGAGCCGCTTCGTGCTCGGTATCTTTATAGGATTGATCACTGTTGCCTGTCCCCTCTACGTTGACGAGAACGCGAACCCTCTCTACAAGGCTAAAATGGGAACGATGTTTCAGGTATTTGGCACTACTGGTAGCTTTGTCACCGCGATTATCGCCATTAGCGAGGGGCAGACGATCCGGTACGACTCGGACGCCGATCAGCACATCTCTGGTCGCATGCAGGGCGTCACGGCTGGGCAGACGCTGCTCTCTGTCCTGCTGCTGCTGCTGGGTGTGTTCTGTGCGGACTCGAAGGTGCACTTCAAGCGTGGTGTGGCGGGTGCGCTGGACCAGAACGAGTACAGCTACTGGAAGATGCTGCCGCGTCTGGTGATGGTGGTGGCGCTGAACGCGACGTTCCGCTTTACCGGGTTCAACGCGCTTGCGAACTTCGGCCCCAAGCTGATGGCGAGCTTCAACGTTGCGCCGTTCGTGGGCGTCTTCATCATCATGACGGTGAATTTTGCTGGCGGTCTCATGTCGATGCCTGCCAGTCTGTTCGTGTCGCCCAAAAAGCTGTTCCTTTTCGGCTCCTGCTTCATCTCGTGCATGTGCCTCTTTCTGTGCGGCGTGCCGGTGTACCCTGGCGTGGCGTCCGAGAGCGTCACGAATGTGTGTGCGGTGGTGGGGATCTGTCTGTACATCTTCGCCTACGAGGTCTTTGTGGGTCCGAGCTTTTACGTGCTGTGCCAGGAGATCTTCCCGCCGTCCTTCCGCCCCCGCGGCAACTCCTTCGCGCAGCTGTGGCAGTTCGTGTTCAACCTGATCATCAACGTGTGCTACTCGATCGCGGTGGTGCACTTCTCTGGTGGGCCGGAGGGCAACCAGCACAAGGGGCAGTCGATCATCTTCATCTTCTTCGGCGGGCTTGGCCTGCTGCTCTTTGTGTACGAGCTCTTCTTCCTGAAGATGTGGGACGAGGGGGCGGACGAGAGGGAGAAGGGCGCCGGTGCAGCGCTGTTAGGCGATGGAGAGGAGGGGACGGCGGCAGTTGGTCCGTTGGCGCCGCCGCCGTTAGCAGAGCTCCGCACAGACAGCGAGTCGGAGGCCGGTCATGATGGCGTATACCTGGAGCGAGATCTCGACGGCGAGGAAATGGACGTGCGTGTGTGACGAGAATTTTGTAGCTTGTCTTGTCATTCTTGCTTGCTCTTTCAAGTAGGAAATTTAAAGTCTGTTAAAGACGCCCCTTGTTGTGTGATTAAATAGTTGGAGATGGGTGTGTACATTAGATGAGAGCCACCTCTTGCCATCACTTATTTAGCTTTTTTGTCTTTATACGTTGTTGACTTCTGCTTCTTGCTTTTTTTTTTCTTGCATGCTCAGACGGTAATGCGGTTGTGTTGTACCATCGACATTTGTGTATGTGTGTATATGTGGTGCGCGATGGCGGGGACGTGTACGTGCCCTGGAAAGGCCTGTGTCGCGTCATCTCTATCGACTTGTCTTTTCACGTTTTGTGCGTCAGCTAATTCAAAATTGTTTTTCTTTCTGCTCGACGTCGGCAAAGGCCAAGTTGAGCTGCCGTCTTGTTGTGCCTCTTTTGCATGAAGCAAGTCTATTGCAGTACCAATAAAATAAAATGAGACTCATTTAAAATTAGGTACAGCTGAAACAGCGTGGCATCGTCTCTTTGCAGCGACGCACTCGCGTTGAGCATTGGGCGAGCCTTCGCATATCGGCTGTGCCGCCATTGAAGTAGTTGCAACGTTGTGCGTCGTACACGAAAGCGGCGACGTGGCCGTCTGCGAAGAGGTGCGGGTGTTTCTTGTTTTTGTTCTCGATTTCACCGTAGTGGGAGGAGTTTTGCTAATTGGTGAGAGGTAGCCCGCAACCGACATGTGGGACGCCTCAAAACACAAAATCATTCAACGCCAACATGAGCGGCAAAGAGGTTGCCGAACGATTCTTGTTGGTTCTGTAGGTCTTTGTTAAAGCTTTAATGAGGAGGAAGACGAAAACTTCATTGTACAGGGGACTGATTCGTGCAGTGTACTTGCAAAAAAAAAAGAAAATAGGGAGAAGAAACTTGCACTTGTGGTGTGACGCTCGAGCGCACCTGCGAGGCGTGCCGTGCTCTTTTTCTCCTGATCTTCCAGTGTTTCTTCGCTGCTTCTCTTACTCACGCCTTAGTGTGATGTTGTCGAACGCGTTCCACTTTCTCCCTCTTTCTCATCTTCTTTTCATCCTTGTCTCCCTCTCTCTGTTCGCTGATGGCTTTGCCGATGACGCGGCGCTTGTCTTGCGCACGCATTGGTCCACCTGCAATGGTCTGCGTTTGTTTGCGCATCTGACGCGATACTTTCGCGAAATGCAAATTTCACTTTTTTCCTCTCTCTCGCCAACACAATGTCACAACACACAAACACACATGCACACGCACACACATCAGGTTAGCCAGCAGCTCTCGCAAAAGCAAAAGCTCCGCCCCCTTTTCTTCTAAAAACTTCTTGACTCTTTGTATTAAGCAGTAACGTGTTGTAAAGGCAACCAGCATCCATAAAAAAAGATGTCCTTTTTTGATCTGCTGAACGAGCGGGCGAAGCACACGCTGCTGTGCGTCGGCCTCGACCCCCGCGCCAAGACAGCTGAGGACGCCCTGGAGGAGTGCAAGCGCCTCATCGAGCAGACGAAGGACTACGCCGCTGCCTACAAGCCCAACGCCGCCTTCTTCGAGTTCTTTGGCGAGAAGGGATGGGCAGTCCTGGCCGAGGTGATCCGCGCCATCCCTGCCAACATCCCTGTCGTGCTTGACGCGAAGCGTGGCGACATCGCCGACACGGCCGACGCGTACGCCGTCTCCGCCTTCAAGCACCTCAACGCCCACGCCATCACCGCCTCCCCGTACATGGGTGGGGACAGCCTGCAGTCTTTCCTCCGCTACGCGGACAAGGGCGTCTTTGTCCTCTGCAAGACCTCCAACAAGGGCAGCAACGACCTGCAGTGCCTGCGCGTCGGCGACCGCTACCTCTACGAGGCGGTGGCTGAGCGTGCGGAGGGGCCGTGGAACGCGAACCACAACGTTGGGCTCGTGGTGGGGGCGACCGACCCGGTGGCGCTCGCCCGTGTGCGTGCTCGTGCGCCGACGCTGTGGTTTCTGGTGCCGGGCATTGGTGCCCAGGGCGGCAGCCTGAAGGCGAGTCTCGACGCCGGCCTGCGTGCCGATGGTAGCGGGATGCTCATTAACGTCTCGCGCGGCATCGCCCGTGCGGCGGACCCGCGTGCCGCGACGAAGCAGCTGTGCGAGGAGATCAACGCGATTCGCTTCGCCAAGGGTGCCTCGACGGAGTTGGCCACCGCGCTCGTCGAGTCGCACTGCGTCCGCTTCGGCACCTTCACCCTCAAGTCCGGCAAGACGTCCCCGATTTACATTGACCTGCGCCGCCTCGTCACCTACCCGTCGATTATGCGTCTGGTGGCTCGCGAGTACGCGAAGGTGTTGCGCCACTACAAGTTTGACCGCATCGCGGGTCTGCCCTACGCCGCCCTTCCCATCGCCAGCGCCATCTCGAATGAGATGGAAGTGCCACTAATTTACCCCCGTCGTGAGGCGAAGAGCTACGGCACGAAGGCCGCCATCGAGGGCGAGTACAAGAAGGGCGACCGCGTCGTCATCATCGACGATCTCGTTTCCACCGGCGAGACGAAGGTGGAGGCCATCGAGAAGCTCAAGTCTGCCGGGCTCGAGGTGGTGGCGATTGTTGTGCTGGTGGACCGTGAGATGGGTGCCAAGGCGTTCCTCAACAAGCTGGGCTACGAGTTCGAGGCGGTGGTGGGTCTCTACCAGCTGCTGCCGCTGTGGAAGCAGAGCAACGCCATCACCGCCGCGCAGGAGGCAGAGGTGCGCGCCTTCCTCGGTCAGTGGAAGCAGGCGAAGATTTAAGAGAGAGAGACTCAGTGTGAGATGGTGAGCGGGAAAGGAAAAGAAAAACAAAAAAGAATTGGAAAGGTGGACGGGACCTGCGATGCTATTGTTGAGGAACGAGAAGACCAATCCAAAGGGGAAGCGGGGATGTTTGCAAGCTGCTGACACAGTTGACACGTCACTTCACTGCATCGTCCGCACTCTCTTATTCTGTTCATCTCTTTTAGTGTGTGCGTGTCGTCCTTCCTTATCTAATTTTTCCAGATTTTTTTTTGCAAGAGTTTCTTCTTTTCTTTCCTCTCACCGCCGTTGCATCGAGTGCGGGACGCCATACTTCTTTGTTTTTTTTTAACGCGTAACAATGACTACAACTGTTTTTTTTTTCATTATTCTCGTTTTCTCCGCTACTGTGCGCGCAGAGCGACGTGTTGTGGGATGCAGGTGGCGAAAACAAGCTCTTCACCTTTTCCCCTGCGTGCACGTGGAGGAGCTGGCTCCGTTAGCACGCCCACACACACACACACGAATGGAAAACGTGAAGAGTTTGCTGAATTGGCTCAATTTGATGGAGTCTACTGTTGTGTGTCCCAACGGTAAAAGAAAATGAAAGAAGGAAAAAAATTGTAATAATTGGGTGTTTTTAAAGAAGAATAGTCGGCAGGTGCTTTGTTCTCTCTCTCCGAGTCCCTCTTCTCTCTTTTCTCTTCTTTTTCGTTCTCCTAAACTACTATTTTAACATGTGTCTAGCTGGAATACGCAGCGGCACTATAAGCAGCGTTGTTGCCTTAATCTGCCCAGGAAGGGATGATGTTTTAACGAAAAGAAAACCCCGAATAGAATGGTACAACGCGATTTCTATTTTTGCAGTGTATCAGAATGCGGTCGTGTAAATAGTGGTCCTATAACGCACATTGTTGAGTCATTGACGGAGGTGAAACAGGAGGAGATGAGAAAGGGTGCATCATGATACATGCTTGTAGTGTACCAGTGTCCACGTCGTGCGTCTCGCTGTTACTTGGACGACTCGCCTTACGCCTCTCCTTCTCTCCTTCATGCGCAGAGCTAAAATTTCAAGCTCTACTCTAGGTATGTGCTCTTTGACTTTTCACAATTTTGATCCGACTCCCTCTCTCTCCTTCTCTCATGCACCTCCTGCCTTCTCGTATTCACGCCCCGTAGTCAACTCACGTCTTCTCCCAGTCACCACGATTCCTCTTTTTCCTTTCCGCAGCTTTTCATCTTCAACTTGAAAAAAAACAACAACACGGTGCAGAGGTATAATCAGCCAGACATCACACTCCCCAGAGAAGAAACGCACGACCGACATCCCCACGACAGCACAGATTTTCATTCCCATGTCCTCCTTCACCCCTCTCGCGTCCCTCAAGGGCAAGAGCGTCACCTCTGCCACGCAGTTCTCGCGGGCCGACATCGACGCCCTTGTTCAGCTTGCCCTCGACATGCGCGACCACATCGAGGCTGGCAAGACGATCGATGCTCTGCGCGGCCGCGTCATGACGCCGCTCTTCTTCGAGGACAGCTCTCGCACGCTCTCCAGCTTCTGCGCCGCGATGATGCGGCTGGGCGGCAACGTGGTGAACTTCAAGGTGGAGACGTCCTCCGTCAACAAGGGCGAGACGCTGCAGGACACCGTGCGCACGCTGGACTCCTACAGCGACGTGCTGGTGCTGCGCCACCCGAAGGAGGAGGCGCTGGACCAGGCGATCGGCGCCGCCACCCACCCCATCATGAACGCCGGCAACGGTGCGGGGGAGCATCCGTCGCAGGCGCTGCTCGACACGCTGACGATCCACGCCGAGCTCGGTGCGGTGGACGGCATCACGATTGCGCTGATTGGTGACTTGAAGAAGGGTCGCACCGTGCACTCGCTGCTGAAGCTGCTCACCCACAACTTCGCCCTCAAGAAGGTGTATCTGATCGCCCCCCACGGTCTCGAGATGCCGCAGGAGGTGCTGGAGGCCGTCGCGGAAGATGTGCAGGCGCGCGGTATTGAGGTGGAGCAGGCCGCTGCTCTCTCGCCCGCCATCGTGGGCGACTGCGACGTGCTGTACGCAACGCGTCTGCAGAAGGAGCGCTTCGTCTCCTCTGCTGCGGGGGACGCGGATGCCCTCGCCGCCTTCGAGTCAGCCAAGGCGGGCCTGCTGATTGACCAGGCTCGTCTGGCGGACGCCAAGGCGAATATGATCGTCATGCACCCGCTGCCCCGCGTTGATGAGCTCAGCACCGACATCGACAGCGACCCGCGTGCCGCGTACTTCCGTCAGATGCGCTACGGGCTGTTCATGCGCATGGCCATTCTGTTCAGCGTGCTCGCCTAAGAAGACGAGGATGTCGCGCAGAGGAGAGAGCGGCGTGAAGCTGCGTGTGTGTGTTTCTTTGTGTGTGGTGTGTTGTGCGCGTGTGTGGGCTTTATTCCCACGCACTGTCCGTAACACCATCATCGACGACAATAACCACAACAAAAAAAAAGGAGGAGACGGGTAAACACAGTAATCGCATAAAGAAACTGATTGATGGGTGGATCCTACAGAGAGAGAGAGATTGAGTGAGAGAGGAAGGGGGACGACACGCGCGCAAAGAAAATCGGCAATTATTGCACAAGACAAAGGCGACCAAAGGATCAGGTGAATGAAGTGCTGAGACTTGAAATATTGCGAAAGAAGGAAGGAAAGGGCTAAGTTGACAGCCCAATCAACTTCTTCATTTGTTTGTTTATTGAAAAACAGTTCTTTTCGCTTTTTTTTTACTCGAGTCCAGCTTTGTTATCAGTCTGCACAGCATTCACCTTTTATTATTGTTCTTCTGCCTTTGTTTTTTCTCGTGCTTTCTTTTGTCAAGCTGTTGCCTCGTCCAATGGTGCCTCATCTCTCTTTATTGTAGAGAGGGGCACACATCTTCTCTCTCTCTCTCTCTCTCTCTTTGCCTTTCTCGGTGAGTGAGGACAGCATCTATGGCCAGTTTTAAAGCTGTGCTGGTTTTTGTTCTGCGCGTCTGCCCTCGCGTGTCTCACCACGCGTAAAAAGACAGCGACCGATCTACCGCAACACTAAAAAAAATATAAAAGAAAAGAAAGGAAAGCGTGAGACGCAATTATCGAAGAAAAAAAAAGGTGGAGTGGGGTTGAAGGCTGTTGGTGCACGGTTGTGTGCTTCTGTTATGTTGCGGGCGTGGTGCACAAGGAGAGTGGCTCTGAGAGAGATTTGTGTACTGGCTTGCGCTGGTGGTGTTGCTGCTAGGCAGGGGAGAGGGAGGCTACATGGAAGGCGAGGTGTCGCTGGCAGCCTTGCTGTTAATTGAGCATGTGGACACAATTGGAGAAATTGTTCTCCTAGTGCGCTGCCTTTGCTACTGTTTAGAGGACACTGATACACTCGCCCTTACCACTTTGTTCTTAATGCCTCCTCTTTTCGTCTTGCTGCTGTTTTTCTTTCTGCTATTGTTGCCGCTGTGCGTGCCTATCCTCTTCTACGCCCATGCATCTATCCACACGTGTGTGCGCTCGCGTGCCCATGCGTCCTTCTATCGCCTATCATGACATCCGCTGGAGATCCGCGACTCTCTTTTCGTTAGCTGACACGCATACGCCTTCATCAGATACACAGACGTACAGACCCAGCAGCAGCAGCAGCAGTAGCAGCCATGAGTCTCCAGGTCAACATTTTGAACAACACGTTCGCCAACCCGTTCATGAACGCGGCGGGCGTGCTGTGCAGCACTGCCGAGGACCTCGTCGCCATGACCGACTCGGCCAGCGGCTCTCTCGTCTCCAAGAGCTGCACGCCTGTGCTGCGTGAGGGCAACCCCACGCCGCGCTACCAGGGCCTGCAGCTCGGCAGCATCAACTCGATGGGCCTGCCGAACCTCGGCTTCGAGTTTTACCTGAAGTACGCCGCGGAGCAGCACCGCTACGAGGCGAAGCCGCTCTTCTTGTCCATGTCGGGCTTCTCGGCCGAAGAGAACGCGACGATGTGTCGCCGCCTCGCCGCCGTGGCAACCGAGAAGGGCGTCATCCTGGAGCTGAACCTGTCCTGCCCGAACGTCCCCGGCAAGCCGCAGGTGGCGTACGACTTCGATTCGATGCGGCAGTACCTGACGGCGGTGTCGGACGCCTACCCGCACGACTTTGGTGTGAAGATGCCGCCGTACTTCGACTTTGCCCACTTCGACATGGCTGCCGCCGTGCTGAACGACTTCCCCAAGGTGAAGTTCATCACCTGCATCAACAGCGTGGGCAACGGCCTCGTTATTGATGCGGAGTCAGAGTCGGTGGTGATCAAGCCGAAGAACGGGTTCGGTGGGCTGGGTGGCCACTACGTGCTGCCCACCGCTCTGGCCAATGTGAACGCCTTCTACCGTCGCTGCCCTGGCAAGCTCGTCTTTGGCTGCGGTGGCGTGTACTCTGGCGAGGACGCCTTCCTGCACGTGCTGGCGGGTGCATCGATGGTGCAAATTGGGACGGCGCTGCACGAGGAGGGCCCGGCGATCTTTGCGCGCCTGTGCGCCGAGCTGCTGGCGATTATGGAGAAGAAGGGCTACAAGACGCTGGACGACTTCCGTGGCAAGGTGAAGACGCTGGACTAAGTCAGAACGCCAGAGATGAATGTGTGCCCTCTTTTCCACCTTCCGTGCCGCACAAAAGTTGTAACCAACGCCGACTTTTCTTCCGGTTTGCGAAGATGTGCGCGTATGTGTATGTGTATGTGTATGTGTTGTTGTTTTGGTGCTTGAGGTAAGTGGGAGGCGAGCACAATCTTTGTGCTTATTATTCACTGTTTTTATTTATTTTTTGTTTTCTCACTATTCCAACCATGTTGACGGTTGCTGAGAGGGGAAAACGTGAGCTGGTGCCGCGAAGTAAACGACAAGCGAAGAGAGAAAGAGAAGGAAAGAGAGGGAAAGTGAGCGCACGCACAGGAGTATTCGATCTATTTCCCCTCTTTCTCCCCGTCTCGTTTCTTCGTTATTGGTTCCTCTCGTGTCTGTGTAACATATAAGAGTAAGCTCGTTAAGCGGCGCAACACGGCACAGCTGGCCTGCTCCATGTTTCGTCCTGCGCAGGAAGCGACCTCAGTGCCTCGTGTGCGGTGCACATGTGTCCGGTACAGACGTTCTGCTTTGGTGACGAAAGGGGGAGAGTGGCTGCCACGACCGCAGCAAGCGGACGACTAAAAAGATTTATTGATTAGGTGTATAAAAGTGAGAATGGCAGGATACATCGAGGGAGAGAGCGAGAACGTCACGCTGCCTGTCGCATTAAAAATAGAAAATGGTGTTCTTTCTTGTCTCTTCGAAGCTCTAGTCGACAGCTATTAGGTCACGCGTGGATTAGCTAATTGTTGTCTGTGTTCGTGCGAGGATAGATAGAACTCAAGGAGGAAGAAAGAGCTTACCAAGTAATGTTTTAGTGGTAAACCATACGCTCTTCGCGGGGCTTTCTACATTTTGTTTTGCGCTTCTTTCCTGCAATTGCTGCCCGCCAGCGTGTATGTGTGCGTGTGTTCAAAAATTTAGTTTCATCAAAATTCTCTTTTTTTCTTACTCCTTTACACCTTCATCTCGTTGCCACTATCGCACATAAACACACACAAACACACACAACAATCCAGTCCGCACGCACCGTTGCACCGGCAGCAAAACACACAAACACCCAAAACAACAGATTCGAGAAGAAACCAAAATCCAGTATTTTTTTTTGCTCTTTAGTGTAGTCGCCCATCGCCTGAGCACTACGTTTTTCCCAACGTTGTGCCTCCGCGTATCGACTTCTTTTTTAGGTAGCGCTACACCAACAACAATTATCAGAGCAACACAATATAGTAGCACAGGTGCTAGACACGCTCAATTTCTTTTCTAGCCTTTCACAAAAAAACTTTCTTTCCACACTCACTATGCGTCGTCTCGCCTCTAGCACCGCCGCCTGTGTGGCGCTGCACGCCACCCGCGCCGTGCACAGCGTCGCCGTCGTGCACAACTCTGTCCCTGCCACCACCGCCGAGAAGCTGGGCAGCCACGTCGCGAAGGAGGCTGTTGCCGCAGCCAACAAGGTGCCTGCTGCCATTCTCGACAAGGCGTGCAATCCCCGTTTGGTCGCGTTTACCGGCATGGACCTGGCCCGCACCCGTTTTGCCCCGCTCATCGCGTCAATCAACGGAGAGATGGACTTCAACCACGTCGAGCACCAAGTGGCCAGCCGCTTCAACCAGGATCCCAGCAAGCTGAAGCCGGTCCCCGGTGCGCTGAAGAAGCTGCGGGAGACGCAGTGGAAGGACATGGCCTCCGTCATTGTGTTCTACGAGGAGACGCTCTACCCGATCCGCATGAAGCACCACGAGTTTAAGGACCACGAGCTCACCAGCTTCCACATCAAGGATGTGCTGAAGCGCGGCCTCTCCGCCTTTAAGCAGGACTACCTGGATCAGCAGAAGGAGGAGCTGGTGAAGGTGAAGGCGAGCATGAAGGCCTGCGAGGACTTTGTCCAGACCGCCGTGAAGGACGCCTTCGACACAGCCGTCTGCAACGACATCGCGAACATTCTCCGCATCGCGGGTGAGCAGCACGCCCACGCCCACCGCATGGCGCTGAAGGTGCTGGACGACATGAATCTCATGAAAGTGCCCTATGATGCGGCGACAGCCGAGATTCTGCAGGCGACCACATTCAACGACGGGCCCTTTGACAACTCACCCCTTCTCTTCGAGGTGATCGAGTACCCGGAGCGTGGCGAGGTCGCCGTCGGCTCCCGCTCGCTGGAGAGCATCAGCGACGACATCCTAAAGCTCATTAGCAACCGCCACCAGACGCCGCTGGACGATGGCGTGCTGCTGCGCTCGCCGGACACGCACCCGAACCTGCAGCGCTCCCCCGAGTAGGCGAGAGAGACTTCGCGTTAGGGTGTTCGGGGCGTAGGGTACATGTGCCGGGCAGTTCCTCCCCAAGCTTTATTTACTTGTTTATTGGCTTACCGGCTGAGCACCGCTTCTCTTTGTGTTGATGAGGCATGACGCCCCACCACGTTTTGCTGGCGTGCAATTTGTTGAGTTGTTCTCTTTCTTCTTTTTCTTTTTTGGTTGCTTTGCTCTTCCTCCTCGGCGTTGCAGCCAAAGGAGGAAGAGGTGCGTTGAGGGAAGTGTGCGTATGGCGCCTTCCGTTTTCTTTTCTTTTTCTTTTTGGTTCCTCTTTTCCATCTTCTGTTTTACTAGGAAGAAGTCGACATCACAGCAGTAGCAACAGCAGCGAGAGAGGGAAGAAAAATGAAGGATTTGGTGCACGAGAGAGGGAGGATAAGAGAGAGAAAGATTGTCGACTCCCCTCTCTACCTTTGTGCTCCAACGAAGCGTACTGGTTTTTTTTTTCTCTCTCTTTCTGTGTTGCTGCTATGGTGCGGCTTTACAGTAGTAGCTTACGGGTCGTACACCCAGGTGTCTCTGGTTTCGTACTTATTTTTCTTGACGTCACAGGCGCATGCGTTGTTGTTGTTGTTGTTATATGTGTGGGTGTGAGGACGTGGACAGAGAGAAAGAGTGACTTGCTGCTTTGCAAGCGACCTTTGCTTGTCAGCCTCGTTTTCTAGACTCGATACGCGTCGCGTGATGTGGCGTGGAGCAGACACATGACTACGCATCGAAAGCGCACTCGCACACTCACACACTCACATACGCACACTCCCGCACTGCATCTGTGGCGTACAAGTTGATGACCTGACCTTATCTCTCTTACCCAACTACCCAAGCACGCATAAACACGCCATCGATTTCATTACCACATACCTTTTTTTTTCTTCTACTGTTGAAGTGCGCGTCCACAGCGCTATCCTCACTGTTTTCTTTCCTTTCTCGTCCACAGCACTCTTTCGCAGTGTGACTCGCACGACAAACGAACAAAGAACGAAGAAAGAAGAAAGAAGAAAAACAATACCCGAGGAAGTGAGTGGCTGAGAGAGGTGATGAAAGCAAGTAAAAGACGGTGTTTTTCCCTCACCAAATTTCCTTGCTGCGTCATGTTTAGTGGACCGTTTTTCACTGCGGACACGCACGGCTAAAGTTATATAATAAAAAAGTGAAGCACAATAGGGGAGGAAGATGAGGGCCAATAAAGAAGGAGTTTTTAGTTGAAGTGTTATTAGTTCTTAGGAGCTTCCGCCTCGCCTGCGCTTATCACCTTCACTCTGCTTTGGCCATGAAGATCTGCTTCCACTTTCTCATTGTCTTCTTCTTCCCCTTTTTCGTGTGCTGTAATCCGTGCTACCTTACGAATGGTCACGGCACCACACGTCCTTCCTGCTGCCATCACAAGCCGGAAACTTAATTATACACAAAGCGGGTCATGGACTTCAGCTTTCCCTCCTTCACGCGGGCGAGCACCGACCTGCCCGTCCAGCAGCCACCTCAGAAGTCGCTGCTCGAGTTGGTCATCGAGGCAAAGGGCCGGCTCGGGCTCGTGCCGCAGCGCAAAGCCGAGAAGCGCCACGTCGCCTCCACCTTCAGCACGTTCTCCGACAGCGATGAGGAGAGAGCCGACGATGGGGATGGTGAAGGCGGTGCTGCAGGTGCGGGGGCGACATCCGTGCTGACGACACGCACCGCCTGGGTGCCTCCGACACATCTACTCGACTACTTCTTCTCGGGCACCTTTCTGCAATCTTTCCTGACACTGCACAACATCGCGTCGTCGCGGGCGGCCTCAGCCTTGGCGCCGCCACTGCTGACGGTGCGGGATGTCCGTCTGCACCCGGTGGTCGAGGCTGCGCTGTGCGCCGCGCTGCTGGACACGAGCTCCCACACACACTCCCCACCGCAGCAGCAGCGTGATGGGTGGGGCCGTGGAGGGCGAGGAGGCCGCGGTGGTCGTGGTGGGCGTGGTGGCCGTGACTGTGCTACGGATAGTCGCGACACCGCCGCCGCCGCTGCTGCTGCTGCCTTTCCTTTGTGGGAGGTGGCGAAGCTGGAGCAGCTGAAAGAGGCTGTGTTCGGCGACGAGGCTGCAGAGACGGATGCCACACCTCTGTCGCATCCTTCCACGCATGGTGGACGCAGTGACGCGGCGCAGCGTGTGCTCTTTCGCGGGCTGCAACAGCTCGCCCTCCCTGCACTGTTGCTGGGTGACCACGTCGTGATGAGCGGCCCACGTGGCATTGGAAAGCGGACGGCGGTCCTGCTGGCTGCTGCGGCCAACGTCTTGACGCACGGGGCATCCGCTGCGATTGCGTCGCGAGAGAGCAGTGAGGAGGAGGAGGAAGAAGAGAGCGGCGCGGCTGCACTGACACAGGAAGAAGGGAAACTGGATGGCACGAAGCTCGAGGCAGAAGGAACAGAGACGGTGGTGAAGACGGAGGATACAAATACCGCAGATGCCTCACACGACGTCTCTGCTGTTGCCGCGCACGAGGCGCAGTCTGACCTACCCGCCAGCAGCAGCAGCAGCAGCAGTGCAGCTCCACGCGCGCTTTTTGTGGTGTCGAGCCACACCGATGTAATGGCGACGGCGCGGTGGCTGGAGCGCATCTTTGGCCCCGAAGCCTTTACGCCCTACACCTTTGAGCGCGACAGCTGCGCACTCCGCCCGGTATTGGATGACCCAACCGCAGCTGCAGCAGCAGTGCGGGTGGCAAACGCCAACGTCAGCAGCAGCGCACAGACGCACTTCCTGCCACCGACGGTGGGCGGCGCTGGGCACGCGTACTTGGCCCCACCCGTGCCGGTCGCACCTCTGCCCTTTATTAATGACACGACTCGAAGGAGCGATGGTGAGGTGCTGGGAGGCGACCCGACGCAGATCAGCGTGGCATCGCCCCCATCGCTGCGTAGTCGTGGCGATGAAGGTGTGCTCGGCTGCGGGGGCGTGCCAGATATGTTGGAGCTGGCGGCGCTGGTGCAAGACGCAGAGCTGCCCACCACTCTTGCCTCTGCTGTGACAACAGACAAGGGGGACGAGGAGCGCGCTGCGGCGAAGCGTTCGCGAAAGCGGCACGCATCTTCTCGCAGCGATGACGAAAGTGATGACACGGACGAGGACTGTAGAGACAGAGAGGGACACCGCAGGACGTCGTCCCGCCATGGCGAACGCAGCAGCAGCAGCCGCCACCACCACCACCGCTCCCGCTCGCGCCGCTACTACAGCGACGACAGCGATGATGAGCGGCGTCGTCGCTCCTCCCGTCATCACCGCCGCTACCACAGCAGCAGTGGGCGGCACCGTCACCACAGAGATCGCAGTGATGCGTACAGTGATGAGGATCAAGACGGTGCACGCCACCGCAGCAGCCGCAGCCGGCGTCACAGGGAGGATCGGGAGTGGGAGACAAGCGAGGAGCGGCGAGAGCGCCATCGCTCAAGCAGGCACCGCCGCCATCGCGACGACGAACGAGAGGAGGAGAGGGCGGGCAGGGAAGAAAGGGATGGGCGTGCTGACATAGAAGTCTCAGCGCCAGCTGCCCCCTTCTCTCCAGGCGTGTTGGAGACGAGTGGGAGCGCCACCGCCGTACTTTCTGTTCTCCCGCCTCTGCTGCCCACCGCTGGCACCTACACCGCCGCTACGGAAGGTCCTCTTGCCCTAGGAGCTGCACACGACAGCACCGCAGAGCCTGTTTCAGGCGTCTCACTGGCAAACACTGATGCTGCTGCTGCTGCTGCTGCTGCTCTCCCTTCTGATCCTGCTGTCTCTGCTGACCCGAATGCGTGGCTGCCGTCCGTGCTGCGCCAGCGACTCCCTCTTCTCATCACCACCTACGCCGCCCTTCAAACCGCACTGGACATCGTGCACGGAGAGGCAACGGCGCTGCCGCCGCTGGAGGAGGTGCGTGTTTGTGCCTTGACGCACCTCGATCGTGCCCTCCTCCCCCCGCTGAAGGATTCCTTCCGCCATGGCTGGTGGGTGTCGCTGGTCAACGCGCTCGATGTGGCCTGCCAGTTCATGGTGACAGCCGACCGCAGCGCGAGCGAGGTGATTAGCTTTTTAACCAGCACGCTCTTACCCGATGCAGGGGAGAGTCTCCTGCACGTCGGGCAGCGGGACGCCTCGATTTGGGCCATGATGGACGTGCAGGTGTCTCCGGTTGCGGTGGAGGGGACAGGCGCACCGGCGGAGGAGGCTCACGGTGGCAGGGGCGGTGCTGGGCGGCAGCAGCGGCCAAAAATATCGGGTCAAGACATCGACGCCGCGAAGCTGACGCACCTGTTTGGCCTTATCATGGAGCACATGTCCACGGAAAGAGCGGCGGGGGCTCGAGATGGACAAGATCCAACCTCTGCACTCGAGGAAAGCGCGCAAGGAGCACTGCCGACGACGACGGCGCGTGTGGTGGTGGTGTGTTCGAATCGACGGGAGCAGACCCTCATTCTTTCCCAGCTCAGCCAGCTCTTCCGGGAGCAGCCGCAGGACCAACGCTCGCTGCACCTCACCGATGCCGCTGACATCTTCCACAGCGGTGGGGCGGCGGTGTTCGTGGCGACCGATGCCCAGCTCAGCGATGCGCGGGTGATGCGTGAGCTGCACCAGTGCACCTCCGTGGACTCCATCGTGCACTTCTCCTTGCCACGTGGTGTGATGACGCAGCTGGAGAAGACGGAGATTGCCGAGGTGCTGGCGCAGCGGGGGCGTGCCGTCTTGGGACACACGCGGCCGTTTAGCAGCCGTCGGTGGTGGCGCCAGGGGGAGGGCAGCAGCGCGTTTGTGCCGGTGAAGGTGGCGAGTCAGGTGATGCTGACGGAGCACAACATGAAGGGGAAGGTGGGGACGTGCATGCTCGAGCTGCTGAGTGAGGTGAACGACGCGTGATGGCCGGTGGTATTTCGAAAGGGGTGGCCGGGAGCGAAATAGGGAAGAAAGGGTAGCTTTTGTTTGTTCGAAGTTGCTTTAGAGACTTTCATTGGTCAACTGGAAAAGCAAAAATTAATTCAATCGCACAGCTTTTACATGAACTAGACGCTATAAAAACAAACAGTCGATGAAAAAAGCATAATACATGCTGCTTCATGCCATTGCGTGGGAGCGTGATTCTTTAGATTGTTGTAGATGCGTAGGGTGTTCCCTCTCTTTGACACGTGTGTGTACCAAAACAAAAACACAAAAGAAGAAGGCAGTACTTTTGTCTTTTATTCCAGCGAAGGATGAAGGCGCTGTTCAACTCCAAAGCGCTGTCTTTTTCTTTTCTCGCGTTGCCGCGCGTGGAGAATGGCGTTGCCGCCGCCACGCCGTCACGTAAAGTCCAAAACTTCTACATGTCTACTTCTGCTTCTCTTCCACCCCACCTTTAACCCTTTGTCAACAATCGGTGCTGCAGCCATAAAGCCACTTTTCCCTAAGCAAGCTTTCTATCTTTCTCGTTGCGTCGTGTCCCTCAGCAGCTCTTCGACAGAAAGATCGCCCTCCTCCCTTGCGTGTCTTCCCAACTCAAACCCACCCACTTTTGCTTTTGTTCTGATTTTTCTCATTGTGCTCCGCAACAACAACGACAAAAGCGAAAAAACCCCTGCGGAACTAAAAAAAAGTAAGTCTTTCGGCTTCTCATTCTCCCTTATTAGCGAACGAGCTTATCATAACTGTTCTTCTTCTAGTTTTCTTTCTTTAATTTTCCTGCTTTCTCAGCCCCCTGGCCCACTATATTTCTTCTCCTATTCTCTCTTCTTGTGAAGCATACCCACTCTTTTCTATTTTCTCGGTTCTCTTCGCGCTCTGCCATCCCGAGCTGCTCAGCGCACATTGTCTCTCGCCAAAGAAACTCGGTGTGTGCCGCTCGTGTTCTATTCTTTCTCCCTTCTCATTTTTCTAAAAAAAAATTCTTCAAGGTTTACATCAAGGCAAAAACAAAAAAACAAAACAAAACAAAACAAACAAAAAAAACAAACCCCGCACACAAGCAAACATGATTGTCTGCCGCACCTTCACGCTGCTGTTCCTCACGTGTGTCACCGCATGTGGGGTGTGCTCGTCTCTCTTTCCCATCTTCCGCCGCTCCTACAACATTCCGTCGACCAGCTACGACGACGATGAATCGAGCGCCGTCGCGCCTGTCTTCTACCAGACGCGTGAGTCGGTGTACTACTGGTACTCGGAGATGACCACCTCGGGGGCCTACCCCCTCCTCAGCTACAGGCGCAGCTACAACAACGCTCGGGAGTGCGAGACAGACAAGATGTACTTCGTGGTGTCGGCCGCCCTCTCCACCGCCGGTGCGAGCCTCAGCGGTCTTGCGTGTGTGATGGCTGCGTCGTGGGTGTACGCCGGCTTTGATTCCTGTCTGCACAGCTTCATTGTGTTCGTTACTTTTCTCGCCTTTGCGTGCTATGTCGTTGTGACTGCAATGATGGCGAACGTGTACATGAACGGCAGCTGCACCGGCTCGTCGAGCAGCGTCGCGGCACTGAAGGACGACGCGCCGGGATATTCGCTTGTGGAAGGCTTCATGCTGCTGTGCGTCGCAGCGGGCGGGATGCTCATCGCGCTCTTGCTTGAGATTTTGAGCTTCTGCGTGTGCACCAGCACCGACGACTACGCTGGTGGCAGTCAAAGCCGCGTTGTGAGTGGAGATCACCGCGGTCTTGTACTGAGCGACGGCAGTGTTGTGCTGGTCGAGAAGGCGGCGCACAGTGATTTTCAACGCACTGACTCGGGCCTCAGCCGGCAACGCGGGGAGGGGTCCATGCCGCGCCGCAGCAGCTCCTCCGGCCTTCCGCGCAGCAGCAGCTCCGCTGGCCTCCCCCGCAGCAACAGCGCGGTCAGCTTTCGCCGCTCCAACAGCTCCTCCAGCATCGACAGCTCGCAGTCCAGCAGGTCGGACATGTCGAGCAGGTCAGGTGCGTCGAGCAGGTCAGGCGCGTCGAGCCGCAGCAGCCGTTCCGGTCACCGTCGTCCCCTGCGCTAAATTTGAAAACATGAAAAAAAGGAAGGACGGTTCTTTTCTTTGCTCATACACATTTCTTCTCTCTTTTTTTAATTTATTTTTCTCTACTCGCGGCATTGACCGTTAACATCGTCCATTCCCTAATTTATACTCCCTGTATCTTTCTCTCTCTGTCGTTGCTGTTGTTGTGCTTTGTAAGCTGCTGATGCTTTTCTCTTCGCTTGCACTCTCTTCACCTGTCTTCATTTCTTCTCTCTCTTTTTTTTTTTTACCGGCACTTTCTCGTCCCTTCTATTTACTAATGATGTTGATGAGCGCTTTCGTTCTCTTTTTTGTTTGCTTGTCTCTGTCTTGACCCCCTCGCGACTGATTCCTATGGCCGGGGAAAAAAAAAACGGGTTCGTCGCCGCTCACGAGTTCTGCGCTGACTGCTGCGGAGGTAGCCAGGCACCTCCGCTACAGCACATTCGACTCGTCCTGTTTTTGATTTTCAATTATTTTCTTTAATGTGTTGCTTTCCCTTGTTTTTCCCTTTTTTTTCTCTATGGTTCACGTCACGTGCACAGTGAGTGTGTGTTTTTGTTCACGTGAAGAAAATTGTTTAGCATATGTGCACTGCTTTTTTTTTTTTCTTATCTTGTATCTTTTTCTCTCACCCGCACGCAAATACACACGCTGAGATGTGGCGAAAGTTGCGTGCAGCCACATTCCTGTGTGTGTTACTTTGTGTGTGTGTGTCTGTGTATGTGTTGCTGCCTCCGTCGGCGTTGGACATGTGCTCTCGAGATGCGCTACCGCACTCGACTGCCCGCTCCTCCGCACCCACGCAGCAATCTCTTGCATTCGCGGAGGTAGACCAATCTGCGAGGAATACAAGTGCCTATAAATACTTTTATAGAATGCTCAAGTTTGCGGAAAAGCACGTTTAGACGAAAAATGTGAACATTCTCTCATCTTAATAAGGCACAAAAAACAACAACAACAACAAGAACAAGAACCACCTGGAAAGAGAAAAATTGGGTACTTGAGAGGGTCTCGTGCGGTCATCTTTTTCTTCGCGCGTAATTTTCTTTTCTATCCAGTGCGCGACAACAATCGCCAAGATTGCTAAAATTGCTTATGGAAGAGAAGCGACCGAAGCAGCATACTTGACGACTCTCGCTGTGCGTTGTGCGCGAGGTGATCCGTGTCTTCTTGTCGACACCGCTGAAGCATGCGCATTAAATTATGTTTTCTTTTTTTTCTCTTACTCTCTCTCTTTTCTTTATGTCCCCTTCCTGTTTTACACTGACTTCTCTTTTTTTTCTTTGCAACTCCCACAACATAGTGGAATACTTCCAACGGTTTCAAACGCACTCTCGCTAAAAAAAAATAAAAACAATTCTTGCATTTTGCTCTGCTTTTTTTTTTTACTCTTTTCTTCTCTCTCTTTTCGACGCATTCGCTCTTTTTTTTTAAATATATTACTCTTCTTCGTGTCGACTTCTTTACGTTGCGGTTACGTGTACCTATCTGTCTTGCACCATCCTCCTGCTACAAGGAAAAACACACACAAAGCAAAGAGACGCGCAGAATCGCCACCTCAACCATCCAAACAGCAGTCGTATAAAGAAGAAAAAAAAAAACAAATAATACATTCTTGTATTCACGATGTCGTGCTGCTTCCGCGTCTTTTTGCTGATTGCACTGATGCTGCTGACGGCATGTGCCACCTGCGCTATTCTCTTTCCCATCTTCCGCACGCCCAACACGACCGTCGCCGGCGTAACGACGAAGGAGACGATCTATTACTGGTACACGCAGCTGTCCACCGTCTCGTCTACCGCCACGAGCATCACCCGCGTCTACACGCGTGACTTCAGCTGCAGCACAGAGGCGGCGTACTGGACCGCGTCGGCCTCGTTGGCTGTCAGCGGTGCCGGGCTTGGCGGTCTGGCCTGCATGTTTGTGGCGTGCTGGGTTTGCGCGGGCCACCGCGCCGCCCTCGGTGCGGTCAGCGTCGTCTTCACCTTCCTCGCCTTTGCGTGCTGCGTGGTGGTGGTCAGCCTCTCCGCCTACCTGTTTGTCACCGCGCAGTGCCCGACTCCGACGAGCAAGTCCTACAAGGAGGCGAACTACAAGCTGGTGGAGGGCTTCATTCTGATGGCGGTCGCCGCGGGTGGCTTCCTCGTGATGTTCTTTGTGCAGCTCATCGGGCTGTGCTGCTGCTTCTGCTGCGGCGCCAGCAACTACGATGACGTGTCGAACAACCTCAGCCGTCACTCCTCCAAGTCCAGCGGGGATGAGAGGACGTACAGCCGCCAGTCATCCCGCCGTGGCTCGTACCGCGACTAGAGAAGAAAAAAAAAAAAAGAGAGATGCCATGACGCGTGTACGTCCTCTCAGGCTTCGCGTGAGTGAGACGAGCGGTGAGCGCACGCCGAGTAGCACAGGGCTGCTAGCATCGATGCCAATACACACTCACCCCCGCTCACTTGCCCACGCGCGCGCGCATTCACTCGATACAGGAGCTTCAGGCGCGAGTGTTTGTGCAACGTCTGCTTTTTTTTATTATTTATTGTCTGGCTTTAAAACGCATTCTTTTTCCGTTTTATTTTGTTTTGCTGAGGTGCCGTTGTTAACTTTTTTTTTCCGGACTAAATACACGTAGAAAGAAAAAAAATATTTAAAGAAATATATGACACCTCCTCCCACTTTTTCTCTTCCTTTTCGTTTTGTTCCGTTTTTTCTTTCTTTATTGCTATGTGATTAGTACTGCTTTTTGAATTTAAAGTTTAGAATTTAGCTTATTTTTGGATGCGTGTTTGGTCTTACTGTCGAGCAGTTTATCTTTACTCTCTTTTTGTTGTGTTGACTCCTCTTTTTTTTTTTCTGCGCGACTCGTTAGTTTTTGTTTCTTTCTCTTCTCTTAATGCCCCTTAATGCAAGCAGAGAGAAAGAAGAAAAATTGGGGCGAGACACGAAAAGGTAGAGAGGGAGAGGTGCACCTGTTGACTTTGTGTGGATCAGTGCGCCACCGCCCTCACCTTGTCTTTCCTTCTCTTTCTCTCTCCTGCGTCGGCGTGAAAAGGAGGTATTTCAGACCTCTGAATCTTTTTTTTTTTTGGATCTTTCGAGTTTGGTTGTTGAGCGACACGGCGAAGAAGAAATTCGGAAAAGGAAAAGGCAGAAGGGGGTTTTAGATTGGCAATCAGCGAGAGGGGGAAGCGACACGTGAGGCAAACCCCCTTTCTTGTCGGCTTCGCCCTCCATTGCTCCTCTCTTTCTGCTTCCCTCTTCGGTGTCTTTTCACTGCCGCTCTCGCTTCGTAGATAACACCACCGGGGGAAAAAAATAACAAACAAGCAAAACAACTTGAGTTCATTGGAACGGTAAAACTGGAAATGTCAAAGAAGAAAAAAGCCGTTTTTGCTGATGATGTTGTGCCGCCTGCACTGCGAGTCTATTTGTGTTTATACCCCAACACACGCCCCCGAAAAAACACACTCAAACACACGCACGGATGCGGGCACTCGTCGCTGGTGCGTCGAGCAGACAATGCGCTGACGGAGTGCCGACGTCGTTGCACAGTACGACGGCGAAGCACTGAAAAGAAGTGGAGGGAGAGGAGAAGGAAACGACTAGAAGACAGAAGTGTGAATTAAGGACGGCAGTGAGGGATGTTCACGATGAACCACAACGCCTTACAAGCTGCTCCACAGCTTAGCATTTTTTTTCTCTTCTTTTTTTCTGTTCTCCCCACTCTTTCTTTTCACAGGGTACGCAAGAAGAGTGCTGCTGCTCCGCTTCGTTGAGTTTAGTGTCGTTTCTTCTTCCTGATCGGCATCCATCGCTTGCGCCAACAAAGACGCACGCATTTTGATCTGCCGTCTGTTCCAACGCTCTTTAAAGTTGGTGGGAGGGGAATGCAGACAGGACAGCAAGCAGTTCTCGTCTTGCAGCTCTCTTGGCTTTTTTAAAAAAATTTTCTTTATGAGAAGTTTATGAAAACGGGGGAGAGAAAAAAGAATGTGTAGTCTCACGCGCACGTATCAGTGAGGGAGATGATGGCTGATTCATTATTTTGTGACTTTCTTTGCGTGCCGCGATGTCATTTCCGTTTCTTTTTCATGCTACTGCCGTGTGGGTTTTTTTTTTTTGACCGCAGGGCGGTAGTGAAGTCGTTTGGGAGAGATGGGGACATCACCATCACATATTGAAGCAAACAATAAAAAAAACAAAGAAAAGGTGTTTTATTCAGAAACCTGTCTCTTCATCTTTTTGTTTTGTTCTGGTCTCCCTCGTTTTTTTCCCAATGATCTTGTTGCTTGCTGTTTCGTAATTCCCTCCCCCTCTTCTACCTTCTTTCGGAATTCTATTTTTTTGTTTTGTTTCACGTCATGACACTAAATTTATCTCCTTTTGCACTTGTCGCATACCGCTCATTAAACATATGGTATCCGTGTGTGAGTGCATTGCCGAGTGAAACAGTAGACACTGAAAAAAAGGAGGAGAGAAAAAAAAAGAGCGTTGAACGTTGATGAAGCTCTTTTCTTCTCTTGACTCCTTTTTTTAAAAAATATTTAACCCCCGCCTCTTTCGAGTTCTTGCACTTGCTCTCCTCTGACGCGTCCTTTTCTTTTTTTTTTTGTTTGCTCAGCGTTTGTGCATATGTCTGTGCTGCGTTGCCGAAGGAGACGCAGAGTTTGCTTTTTTTTTTTCCCCCTTGTTTCTCGTTTTTCTTTTTTTTTTTGCCTTTCATCTTCGTTTTCTTTCATTGCCAGAGAAGACGTGCGCATCTTCAGCGTTTCTCATGGATTTCGTTCGGACTTGCTTCCCACCGTGTCACTTTCTCCGCTGTCCTCCTCATTGCTTTTATCTTATTTCCCCAGTTTCTTTCCCTTTTTCAGGTATATACACACCCTCACCCACGCAAAAACAAACGAGGCCGCACACAGCAAAAAAAAAAAGAAAAAACGACACAGACTCCCACACATCTGCGTTCACCTGTGTACGTTCTGTGCTGCTCCCCCACTCGTCTCTTTCTTTCTTTCGTTCTTTCTTTCTCTGTTCCGCTCGTTCTTCGTCAAAAGTGGCATGACGCACAGAAGTTGCACCGCCACGTTTCTCGGAAAAAAATTCCCTATCTCCGAGCAGGTCGCAACGGTGCGCAAAAAAAAAAAAAAAACAACAACAACAAAAAAAAAACTGTTTTCTTTCTTTATTTCATCCTACACATCTTCGTTGCGTTGCGTTTCTTTTTGTTTTGCTTTCGGTGTCTTTTTTGTTTGTTTTTCTCCGCGTTCCATTCGCGTGCTTCTTTTCTTCCTTCGTCGTCGTCAACCAAAGGAAGAAGTGACTAACAGTTAAGAAAAAAAAAACCTTTCATAGTGATGGAGGCGTGGCCTGGGTCGTCGTGCATTGCTTCCCCTCTACACCCACACACGCAGTGTCGAGCTGCAGTCGCAACTCACTAACAGCGGTGTTTGGCAAGCCGGAGGAGAGGAGTCAAGTGCTTGTATTCGCATCCACAGACGCCTGCTCGTAAGTCAGGCGTCAAGGCGAGCAATTGTTCGTTTCTAATTATTTCTTTAATTTAAAGCAGAAGAGGCGGGCATCTCGAACGACATAACTTTCTTGTTGAGAGGAGATCCGCAGACCGTGTTGTCTTCGGCCCTCCTCCAGCAAGAATTGCCTCTCAAGTGATACGATGATGCGCTGGTCACTCTTCCTGTACGAAAAGCACGTGGTACACTCTGCATCTCTTCTCTTCCTTTTCTCTTTTCTCTCTTCCCTTCTTTTTTTATCTTTCCTGCACACTACCTACACAATGTATTACGACTTACAAACAAACCAGTAACACTCACTCTGTAACACACACAAACGCAGCAGCCTGCTTCTAGTCGTCTTCTCGAACTTAAAAAATTAATTTCTCCTGCCGAGACACTGCAGCACAACTTACAACCACACACACCATTGCTTTTTCCTCTCGCGTTTCATTAGGTCTCTCTTTTTCTCTCTCACATCACTTCCCAGCAACAGCGAAAAAAAAGCAGCATAAGCGCCCGCGAAAAGACACACCCGCACCAGTGCATCGTCTTCTTTTCTCTATTCACTAACAAAAAAAAAACAAGACAACATTTGCGTCGTCTGAAAAGAACAAAGAAGAAGAAGAAGCCAGCACAATGTCCTGCAGGTGTTTCTTTCGCCTTATTGTGTGCGTGCTGCTGATAGCTATGGCGGTGGCCACCGTCCTCGCCGTTATTGGCTCGTTCGCCGAGCGCACGATCAAGAAGAACAACAACAGCACAACAACGATCACCATCAGCTTCGCGAATATTGATGTCAAAAACACAACTGCATCGGGTAAGGTGACGACGACGCGCACACGCACGCGCGACTTGTCGTGCAAGAAGGCCAGGACGCACTTCATTGCCGGCTACGCCTTGTTGGTGGTGTCGGCGATCGTGAGCTGCTTAAACGTGCTGCTGTCGCTGGTGTGGCTGATGGCACCGTGCGGGTGCCCCTTCGGCATTCTTGTGTTCATCTTCACCGCCCTCAGCCTCGCGGGCACCATAACTCCCTTTGTGCTTATCGCGAAGGTCCTCACGACCGCACCCTGCTCGGACGCGCTGTTGGTGGCCATTGCGTCGGACGTGCAAGGTCCGCTGCGCGGCAAGATGGGCTTCGTGGTGCTGCTCATCGCCATAATCGGCCTCTTCATAACGCTGCTGATTCAGTTCGTTGGATGTTTCTGTGGCTGCCAGCTCGCGCGCTCACGCGGGGAAAAGGCGCGCGACACGACCATCGAAGGCTACGACCGCTCGAACTTGTACACCGACCGCACCTCCAGCTACCAAGGGACGGAGATGAGTGGGCGCCCTTTCAAGAAGTAGGCTGCATTGACACTTAACTACTTCCACTTCTCGTGTCCACAACACGGGTAAACTATTTTTTCTTTGTTGCTTTCTCCTCTATTTTATACCCCCGCTCTGTCTTTTTCTTCTTTTCTTTTTTTTAATTCTTGTCGGTTCGTCAGTGCAAACTCACTGGGAGAAGGCAAACGCCTTCGCCGTAGTCCCGTGGTTGCCCTGTCTGCCCGCCGGGGTGTCTTATCTTGCGTTAACAGATCCCACCTTCTCTTTCAGTTTGCTCTGTATTTAGGCCTGAAGAAGGGGGAGATGCACACCGTCTGAGCGGTGACACGCTTTTTTATATTTGTTTTCCCCTTTTTTTTTCCTCGGATGGCGCCTTTCTGCATTTACACACAACGCTCGACTGCACAGGTTTTTTTTTCCTTTAAATATTTTCTGCATGTTGGCTGCGTCTGCAAGTGCGCGAACACGTGTGTGTGTGTGTGTGTGTGTGTGTGTGAAGATCATGGCCCCCCTTCGACTCCTTTCTTCCCTCTTCCTTCTCCGTCCTCCTCTCTTGCCCTCCGCCTACTGGGGCACATCACGGCGAAGAGCGAAGAGCACATTCAGCAGTTTTTTTTTGTGTGTATAGCGACAGTGTCTTTACCTTTGCTTTTGTTTCTGATCCCCTCAATCATTGCTTGTTGTTGATAAACAATACCTTTTTTTTTTACTGTTATACAGAATTATTCTAATTTTTGAGTGTCGAATGCAGTGCCTGCATATTCGTTGGGAATGGGTGTGGCTCGCGGTACATGTCTCATGAAGTGCCGTTGTGCTACCTCTTTCTCTCTCTCTCTCTCGCTGCTTTCCTTTCTTTTTCTTCTTAAGTGTGCGTTGTGCTTGTGTGTGTTCGGTGCGAGCTCCGGCTACCTGTACCACCGCCTGAAGCAATAGCAACTGAAAAATAATAAAAGAGAGTAAGTAGTCAAGAGAAAAGAAAAAGAGACGAAGGAGGGGAGAGTAGGACAGCACAGGTGCGCTACGGCTTTAGCGCTTTGCAAACGTGCGCTACCGTGCCATTCTTCCTTCTTTCTCTTTGCCCAGCGCATGCGCTGTCCTTGTGCATCTCGTCAACAATAACAGAGAGAAAAAAAAAAGAAAGAAAGGAGGTTGTGAGAACGGCAAATGAGGGAGGGCAAAAAAAAAAAATACAACAGATACAAAGAAAATGAAACTAAAGCACGTGTCCTCCACCGTTTGAAGAGATCTGCGCCGCTCTCAAGACCAGAAAATCCTGCGGCTTTTTCTTCAAAAAAAAAATAAAGAGCGCGTACGTAAGCACAATATAATTGTGTTCATTGATGGATTTGTTGCTTATAAAAGATGCATAAAAAAAAAAAGAAGTGGAACAAAGACACACAGGAGCGTCTTGAACCTCCGTTCTGTTTGCCCCCTTTTCCCCCCTTCTCTCTTCCTCCCTCTCTTTTTCTCTCTTCCCCTCCTCGTTCGAAAACTCAACGAGCGGTGTGAAAAAGCGGGGGACGGAAGAGTTTTTTTTTCCTTTTGTTTCTCACTTTAATGCTGAATTCTTTTCTTTTATTTATTTTGCTGCCCGTCTGCAAAGTGGTGCAGCGGGACACACCTGTACGCGTGTTTCTTTTCTTGCAGTCCCAGTGTTTTTTTTTCTTTGATTAAAAAATAGAACTAAGACAAATAAGGAAAAGAAAAAGAAGGAACTTCAAGAATGTGCCTGCGGCTAGCAGAGCGAGAGAGAGAGAGAGAGAGAGAGAAGATAATGACTTACAGTGGCCACCACGTTGAGCTTGTATACAGTATGTGTTTGTGCGCGTGCAGGTGACTGTGGGTGGGCGGGATGCGTTTTTTTTTTTCTCGCTCTCTCTTGCTAGTGCTTCCTCTCTCTGCCTCTACACGATGCAGCGCAGCTCTCTATTCGGGAGAGAAGGGAGGAAGTGGGCATTGCTGGTGTGCACAGCACTCGTCTCTCTACTCTCTCTCTCTTTTGAATTCAGCATCGGCGTATGTGCGTCACCTCTTTGGCCTGCACAGGCCCTTGTCGCTCACTCTCTCTCTCTTTAACAGGCGGTGTCTGTAAAGGGGAGAAGCCGATGTCTTGCTTTTCTTCTCCTCTTCGTGGGGCAGATGACGCATTCATTGTACGATCCACCTCTTTGTTATTACCTTCACTTCGTCTACTTTCCGTGCTCTTTTTTTTTTTTCCTCTGTTAACTTTTTCTCCTGCATCCTTCACTGGACTGCAACGATCAACATTCACATTTTTCGTACTTGCTGAAATCAAATACATAATAGAAATACAACACTAAAAGTGATAGTCTACGCGTTCATTTCACCCCTTTCCAAGCCACTCCTTTTTTTTCTCGCTCTCTCATTCTCTTTTTCTCTGTGTTGCTCTTCTTCTTGCGCGTTGAGTTTCGACCCTTCTCATTTCTCTTCTTTCTTGCGTTCATTCCTCAACCCCTCTCTTCTTCATTGTCCGTCACCATGTCGTGCTGCGGCTGCATTTCCCGCCTCCTGGCGCTGGTGTTGCTCCTCTGCTTCACCGCGTGCATTGTTCTCAGCAACTTCTTCCCTCTCTTCCGCAGCACCACCACCAACGCAGCTGGCGCTACACAAAAGCTTTCTGTGTTTTACTGGTACCACGAGACCACGGTGAAGGGCGGTGCGGATGCCGTTGACACGAAGTCGCGTGTGTACTCGCGCAACCTGCAGTGCGATGTGGAGCGCAAGATGTTCATCGCGGCGTGCAGCCTCTCGGCGGCCGCTTCTGCCCTTGGCGCGTTGGCGGCCATCTTCTCCATCTTTTGGATGCTGCCCTGCTGCCGCTGCGCGATGGGCGCCATCGTCTTCCTCTTCACTCTGCTGGCCGGCTTCTGCTGCGCTGGCGTGTTTGGGATGATGACGTGGGGCTTCTTCCGCGGCTTCTGCCAGCTCACTCCTGCCACCGCGGTGCCGGCCTTGGCGAACAGCGGCTACAACATGGTCGAGGGCTACGTCCTGCTCTGCGCGGCGGGTCTCGGCTTCTTTTTGATGGCGCTGCTGGAGGCGATCGGCTTCTGCTGTGCGCGCTGCTGCGCGGCTTGCGCGTCCGCGTCGCGCAAGCGGCGTGCGGAGAACCCGACGGAGCCGACGCACGTGGACGGTGCGAAGGAGGCGCCGCACGGCACCCGCAGCACGAGCGAGAACACCCCGTACGCGCACAACAAGGAGTAAAGACTACACACAGTAAAATAAGAAAATAAAAAAAAGCGTGAAGTGGGTACCAATAAAAGGTACGGCCCACCACACAATATGAACACACACACAGTCACACACACACACATAGCGCTATCGATACTGGAAGCAAACACGTCTTGTTGCGTGTGTGTTTATCCGGCAGGTGCGCCGCTGTGCCCTTCTCCATATCCACGATGTCAGACAACGTGTGATGGAGAGGCGGGCGACATCTCTTACGCCTCTGTTTTTTCTTTCTTTTCTGCTTCTCTCGCTCTTCGTATCTTTCTCGAAACAGCGGTGCGTGTCACCAAGCAACAGCGACGAGGGCGGTGAGAGAAAACATAAGAGGAGAAGAGAGAGACGGTGAGTTCGCGCCACCGACGCGGTGTTTTGTGTGAAGGAGATGGATTTTTATATGGACGCGTTGCGTTGCTTGCTGTATTGTCATTTCTTTTCTTCTATTTTTTTTTCCTCTGTTAGTTGGTTGTGCCATGTGCAACAAACAAACAACTCAATAAAAGAAAAAAAAAGCGCTAATCTCTTGCCGGAAAAAAAAAACCAATTGCGATTTTTGTTTTTCTGATTTCTCTCTCCCCCTCACCCCGTATCTCTTTGCTTTCTTTTTTTTTCTTTTGCGTTCTCCCTAAATCGTCAATCACCCCTCATTTTGTTTTGTTTTGTGTCCTCGAAGGTGGACCGCGATTTCCTTTTTTTTCCTATTTGTTGCGTGTAGCTGTGAGGTGGATGCAGGGCTTGGTAGCCACGAAGTACACCTTTGTTTCTCATCCGCATCATCCGCAAGTCCTACGTGCCTGAAGAGATCGAGTCAGAACGGCTGTACCGGTACCGTACGCAGCACATTTCCCCTCAACCCCTCAATTCAACCGTCTCACGCTGCCCCACGCGCACAGACTCCTCCTTCGACCACTTTTCTTCTTTTCTTCTTTTCTTCTTTTTTTTTTCTTACTTGACGGAAAACAAAGAGAGATAGAAGGCGAGGATTGCATGAGAGAAGGCTAATGTCGTTGGATGACACAACCTCCTTCTCTCTCTCTTCCTCTCTTCTTTCGACACTTTTGTTTTCTATTTTATCTTTTCGTTGCTAATTCCGTACTTCTTCCTTGCTCAGAGTTTTCCCCTTTTTTTTCCGTCGCTCTCCTTTCCTTTTTCGAATGTGCTTCGGGCCTCCATCTTGGTAGATGTGCGTGCCTCGTTGGCGGCAGTAAAAAAAGAAGAAAAAAAAAGGAAAATAAGAGAGACACCGTACATCAAGCTGCTGCAAGAGTGGTACAAACGCGGCTTGCAACTCCAGCGCGTGGCAGACGCAACACCACCACCACTTTTTTTTCCCTTTCTCGCACAGTGTTCTTCATGCACCATCCTCAGCAACGAATCGCCTCTGCAGACACACTGCAATAGGAAAAAGAAAATGTATGAAGAGTAGGTTCCGGACCGGTACCGATTCTGCTCACCTTTGCATGCTCACCACGTCTTCTCATGCCTCCTTGATTTCCTTCACTATCTTCCTCCGTTTTTCTTTTTGCCTTCTGTCCTTTATTGAAAAAAAAAACGTGATACAACAAACATTTATGCACTGCTTCGTCTTGCTCCACATCAGAACAACTCTTTAACTCGTGCAAACAAACTCTCGCCCTCTCTTCCCGCCAAACAAACAAGCCACTCTCTCTCTTCTCGTTGCGCCGCTTTTTCTATTTACTTTTCTCTCTCTTTCTCTTAAAGAAAAGAAAAAAGAAGGGCAGGATGAGCGGCACGGTGGTCTTCCGCGCGGTGATGGTGGTGCTGCTCGCCGTCTTCACGGCCTGCCTCACCTGCTCGAGCCTCTTCCCCCTCTTCCGCAAGTTCGAAGAAGACTTGGTTCTTAACACAGCGATTCGCGTCACCTACTACTACTGGTATGTGGAGGTCAAGAGAATGAGCTCAACCACGGTGCAGAGTACGCTGCGCCAGTACATGCGTGATTCGTGGTGCGAAGAGGAGCGTGCCTACTACCTCGCGGCGTGCGCCTTCAGCGTGATTGCGACGATCATGGGCGGCCTCGCGACGGTGATCGGTGCGGCGTGGATTTCGGTGCGCAACAGCGCTGCCCTCAGCATCACCGTCTTCACCCTAACCGCGATTGCTTTTGTGTGCTCGACGGTGGTGCTGGGGCTGATGGCCGCGGCCTACCGCCGCGAGTTCTGCTCCACGGAGTTCGTGCCGGGGCTGTCGCTCGCGGCCGACGCCTACCGGTGTGTGGAGGGCTTCATTCTCATGGCGGTTGCGATGGCCGGTTTCACCGTCGTCACGGCCCTGCAGGTTCTGGGCTTTGGCCTCGGCCTCATGACGGAGAGGGACGAGCGCGCCGCCTCGGACTCCGAGATGGCGGACCGCGAGCCGGCAGTGAACCGCCTGCAGCACACCGAGTCCAGCGCGACGGAGAAGAACAACCACTACGCCCACGCGTCAGGCAACGGCGATGCTCTCAACCACGAGAACAGGGCTGTCTAAACCGGAAGCAAACACACACGCACACACTCACCCACAAGAGAAAAAAAAAAATAAAAACAACTGAGTTTTTTAAGAGAGCGGAGGGCACACCTTCACCTTCTCATTCTTTTCCTTCTTCCCACTCTGCGTATTCGCGTCTTCTCCTCTCACAAAAAGAAGCAAGAAAAGAGAAAAAAATAAAACAGCTATAAGAAAAAAAAAGAAAAAACAAATAAACAAAACAAACAACCATTCTCCCGAACAAAGCAATTTTCTTCTCTCCGGCACCTTTTTTTTTTTTTTACACTCTCTCGCACACGCCGAGAAATTAAGTTATTTAATGCTTCCCCTCTTTATTTGTTTCTTGCATCTGTCTTTCTCTCTTTCCCTCTTTCTGTCACTACTTTTATTTTTATTTCTATTTTGTGCTCGTTTTCTTCTCGTTTCTTGCTTCCACACATAATTCGTGGATTTATAAATATGCGTATGTGCGGCTGTGAGGTGGATGCAGGGCTTGGTAGCCACGAAGTGCACCTCTGTTTCTCATCCGCATCATCATCATCGCCAAGTCCTACGCGCTTGTTAAGAGCGAGTAAGAGAGGCTGTACCGATACCGCACGCAGCACATCTGCCCCCTCGATCCCTCCATTCAACCCCCTCACGCTGCCCCACGCGCACAGACTCCTCCGTCGACCACTCTTCTTCTTCTTCTTCTTTTTTTCTTCTTCTATTTTCTCTTACTTGACGGAAAAAAAAAAGAAGGCGAGGATTGCGTGAGGGAAGGCGAATGTCGTTGGATGACACAACCTCCTCTCTCTCTCTCCCTCTCTCTCTCCCTCTCCCTCTTCTTTCAATTTTTGTATTTTTTTTATTTTTTATATATTTCATGTTTTCGTTACTAATCTCGTACTTCTTCCTTGGTCAAACTTCCCCCTCTTTTTTGTGGGTATTTTCTCTTTCGCGTTTCGAAGCTCACTTGAGTCTTTGGAGCACGGTTTTTTTTTGTTTGTTGCCCTCAACGCTGTGCATACTGTCGGAGGAAAGGAGCGTGTGCCTGAGAGAGAGGAGGCACCGAGGGTGGCGGCTTTCGCACAGCTGGACGCACAGGCACTTGATGTGTGTGTGTGCGGGTTGCACGCGGTGTAGTAAGACGCACGTCGCGGGCCCCCCTTTTTTTTTCCGTCGCTTTCCTTTCCTTTTTCGAATGTGCTTCGGGCCTCCATCTTGGTAGATGTGCGTGCCTCGTTGGCGGCAGTAAAAAAAGAAGAAAAAGGGGAAAATAAATTAAATAATGAGAGAGACACCGTACATCAGGCTGCTGCAAGAGTGGTACAAAGCGGCTTGCAACTCCAGCGCGTGGCAGACGCAGCACCACCACCACTTTTTTTTTTCTCGCACAGTGTTCTTGATGCACCATCCTCAGCAACATTTCGCCTCTGCCGACACACTGCAATAGGAAAAAGAAAATGTATTAATGGTAGGTTCCGGACCGGTACCGATTCTGCTCACTTTTGCATGCTCACCACGTCTTCTCATGCCTCCTTGATTTCCTTCACTATCTTCCTCGGTTTTTATTTTTGGCTTCTGTTTTTCTTTGACAAAAAAATACTTGAATTTGACAAATATTTATGCGCTGCGTCGTCTTGCTCCACATCAGAACAACTATTTAACTCGTGCACACAAACCCTCGCCCTCTCTTCCCGCCAAACAAACAAGCCACTCTCTCTCTTCTCGTTGCGCCGCTTTTTCTATTTACTTTTCTCTCTCTTTCTCTTAAAGAAAAGAAAGAACGAAGGACAGGATGAGCGGCACGGTGATCTTCCGCGCGGCGATGGTGGTGCTGCTCGCCGTCTTCACGATCTGCCTCATTATCTCCAGCTTCCTTCCCCTCTTCCGCAAGTTCGAAGAAAACGTGACTCTTGACGCCGTGATTCGCGTCACCTACCACTACTGGTACGTGGAGGTCAAGAGCATGAGCTCAACCGCGGGGCGGACCGCGCTGCGCCAGTACATGCGTGATGTTCCGTGCGAGGAGCTGCGTGCCTACTACCTCGCGGCGTGTGCCTTCAGCGTGGTTGCGACGATCATGGGCGGCCTCGCGACGGTGATCGGTGCGGCGTGGATTTTTGTGCGTAATGGCGCTGCCCTCGGCATCACTGTCTTCGCCCTGACTGCGATTGCCTTCGTGTGCTCCACGGTGTTGCTGGGGCTGATGATCACGGCCTACCGCCGTGAGTTCTGCTCCACGGAGTTTCAGCCGGTGTTGTCGCTTGCAGCCGACGCCTACCGTCGCGTGGAGGGCTTCATTCTCATGACGGTTGCGATGGCCGGTTTCACTGTCGTCACGGCCCTGCAGGTTCTGGGCTTTGGCCTCGGCCTCATGACGGGGAAGGACGAGCGCGCCGCCTCGGACTCCGAGATGGCGGACCGCGAGCCGGCAGTGAACCGCCTGCAGCACACCGACTCCAGCGCGACGGAGAAGAACGGCCACCACCCCCACGCGTCAGGCAACGCTGACGCTCCCTACCATCAGAACAAGGCTGTCTAAACCGGAAGCAAACACACACGCACACACACGCACACACACACAAAAAAAAAATAAAACGAGTATTTTAAGAGAGTGGAGGGCACACACTCACCTTCTCATTTTCCCCCTTCTTCCCACTCTGCGTATTCCCGTCTTCTCCTCTCACAATAAGAACTAGCAAAAAAGAAAAAAAAAGGAATAAAAAAAGAAATAACAAACAAACAAACAAACAAATACACAAACAAACATTTCCCGAACAGAGCAAATTTTTTTTTTCGTCCTGTACTCTTTTTTTTTTTTACGCAATCTCGCACGCGCCGAGAATATGAATCATTGACTGTTTCATCTCTTTTTTCGTTTCCTGCCTCTGTCTTTTTCTCTCCCCCCCTTTCTCACTATTTTTTTTTTCTCTCCTTCCGCTATCTTCATCGTTGTTTGAACACTAGTGGCTTCCCACCCTTTTCTCTTTTTGTTTTCTCGTTCTGCCCTCTCGACTTTTCCCAGATCACGCCGCCGTGCAGGTGTGAGAGACGCCATTAAATTGGTGAGCAAGCAAAAAAAAAAAAAAAAAGAATACGTTGAATGACTGCCGTAAAGCGGTCAAGACATTTGACGTGTTTTATATTTTTTTTTTTACCTCGTTCTTCGTGGCGGACTCGTGTCTCTTTCTCTTTCCATTCTTTCTCCTCACCAACTTGTGAGCAAGGGGAAGCACGCGGCGCGACTCCGCGCTTTAAGCAGAGGCGCTTCCTTTTTTTATTTTCTAGTTTGTGCTCGTCTTTTCTCATTTATTGCTTCAGCGCATGATTCGTGGCTTTATAATACATGTGTATTTGTTCTGTTTTTACTTTGTGGATGCTTCGTCTTCTATTTTTTTTTTTGCATCACGCCTTCATTCTAACGGCGTGGAGTGAGCACGCATGCAAAACTTCACTGCCGTTTTATTTGGGAATGATCAAAAGCAGACAAACACATTTTTTTTTTCCGTATGCATAAATATTTTGAATAAGGGTTTCTTTTCCTTTTGTTTTTATGCGTTGGTGTTTTCTTCTGCTCTACTTGCAAAGGCCGCTCGCGTGAAGGGGGGGAGAAAAAAAGAAGAAAAAGGAAAATTGGAGTTGTGGAGAAAATGGGGAGGAGTTTGCAGCGCAAAAATTCGCGCTCTCTTTCCTCTCCCGCTTTCTTCCTTCTCGTCAGTTTAACAGCTTCTCCGTTACTTTCTCAACTGAAAACAATTTTCGTCTTTTGTTTTTTTATTCCCATTCTGCCGGAGGTGATGACGTGCGCCGTCTGAGCTGTGCCTTTTTCATTTACGCCTCTCGGCGGATGCGCGGAACGGTGAGCAGCGTTGCACTCATGCCGAACGCGTGCGCGGCCGGGTTAAGTTCCATGAAGTACGCCAGACGGATAACAACAGGTAAAAACGGAGAAAAAAAAAAACAACAACACAACTTCTTACATAAGCGAGGCGTGCGGGACGGGGAAGGCGTGGGACGTTGAGCCCTCGCCAGTGTTGGGTGCGTGTGTGTGCGAGCCCGCAAAGCGCCGGTGGTGGTCGCACGGGTTCCGCCAAAGTAAGCGGGTCGGACTTCTTGTTGCCCTGCTCGCGGTTTCACACAATTCGTGTGTATCAGTCAAGTCTCTCTTCCCCGTTGCTACTGATCCGCTGCATTACCAAGGAAGCAACGATGCAAAGTCGAGTCGCGATGCTCTTCTTGCCTTGGCTCGTCTTCTTCACCCCTCCCCTTCTGTATCCACTACTTTACTCGTATCCCTATTCCTGAACCTGCCGTGTTCTCTTCTTGGTCCGTCGTCGCCTACTCATAACCCCAAGCAGCAAATCTAAAGTTACGTAGGTATATCACGCTGAAAGCACAAACTTCTTCTTTTTTCTACTTCCGTGTCTTCCTCTACGCAAGCCGCATCTCTCTCTCCCTCTCAATATTTTCCGCAAAAAAAAAAGCGAGCAACAAATTCCTCCACCGCGTCGTCTCTCCAACGTCATCCCTTCTGCCCGTCAACGCACTCAAAGCGCAGCTCAAAGAGGAAAAGAAAATAAAAACGTTAAAGACACAACCGGGGAAGAAGTAGCAGTAAAACAGTGCATCTCTCCCTCTCCCGCCCATTCTTCCCCTCCCCCTCTTGCAGACGTGCCTTGGAACGCTGGACGTAATTTTTTATTTTCTTTCTTGCCTCGCCGCACCCGCCCACACGAATACGCAACCCTCCCGCCCACGATGCTCTCCTTCCGTGTTGCTGTGTTGGCGTCGCTGATCGTGCTGACAGCTTCCATCGCCTCCTCCATTGCCCATCCCCTCTTCCAGAAAACAAGCAAAAAATGGTACGGCGACGTGCAGATCTCCGCTTACTACTTCCGCCACATCGATGATGAGGTGGTGTCGGTGTACGACATGCGGGTGATCCAGCGGTGGTATATGCGGGACTGCGGGTGCCACGGGGTGCGTGTGTTCTACCACTCCGCGTCGTCGCTGACCGTGGCTGCTGCGATCTTTGCCGCGATGGCGGCACTGATCAGCGCGGCGTGGATTGCAGTCGGTCGCAGCGTGACGCTGACTACGCTGATCTTCGCGCTGACCCTGCTGAGCTTCTCCTCCTCCGGCACGGCGTTCGGCCTGATGGCCTACGCGTACACGCACGACTTTTGCGCGGAAACGCCGGACGTGTCGGTGATGGCGCCGCGTGCTGCCGGCTACGACATGATGGAGGGCTTCAGCCTGCTGTGCGGGTCGGTGGGTGGCCTGGCAGTGCTGGTGGCGGCGCAGGCGATCGTGCTGTACTGCGGTTGGCAGACCAAGCGGCGGTCGTCTTCGCGTGCGGCACCCTGGAAAGCGGTGGAGACAGCTGAGATGGAGACGGACTCTGACGAGAGCACCGACGCAGGCTTCACGTCACACCTGCGAGTGTTCAGTGAGTCCAGCTCCGACAGCGAGGCAGACGAGTGCTATGACATGGAGGAGAACTAAGTGAATGTGATATTCTCCTCTTGCTGCTGCTGCTCATTGCATCGCCGTCTGCGCAACTCGTCGCAGAGCCTTGGAAAAAGAAAAAGAAAAACTACGCGTTTTTTCCCTTTTTTTAGAGAGAAGGAGTAACGTCAAGGGGAGTGCTCCGCCCAGCTGGGACGGGCACACACACACCGTTTTGAGCATCGCCGACCGTAGGTGCAAGACACACACACACGCGCGCAAAGGACGGTAGGGGGGACCTCGTGGTAAGTACACCTATTTTTTTCTTTTTTGCAAGATTTCTTTTTTTTTTTCTGAGTCTGCACATTTTGGGGACATAGGGAAAAGGGGGAAAAAAAATGGCAACAATCGTTGACCAAGTTCCTCGTGTGTCGTGTGCCGCGATCGCAATTCGTCCTTTTCCTCGAAAAAAAATTTGCTAAAAATGCTTTTTTCTTTTTTGTCTCTCCAAGCGGAGAGTACGACCGCAGTTCTTCCTTCATTTTTTTTTTCTCTCTCTATGTTTTTTCCCCGTAGCTTCTGCTCTTCTCTCCCCCTTTTGTTTGGGTCCTAATGATCGTCTTCTGGGTATTCTCCTAAGCTGCAGACGAGACAAAATCAACGACAGTGATATATATGCCCACCCCCACCACTGAAACAGACAATGATGTGATCGATGCTGATGACAATAAAAGAACAAAACAGTGAAATAAAAGTCCGCTGTTTAAGCCTGCCACGTGTACAGGCAAAGGGCTACGCGGGGAAAGTGGCTGTGCATTTTTCTTATCATTATTGCTGTTTTTTTTTTTATCTCTGCGAGCTTTGCGAGTCTACTCCGGGTGTCTTCTTTTTCTTTCTTGTGTGTTGTCGTAGTACAGCTATATCGCTTGTACTGTGAACCTTATTTCAGTTTTCTCTATTTTCCTTACGTGGTTTTCATTTTCTTTTTTCTCGATGCGGAAAGTACGGTTATGTGTAAGTGTGTGTTTGTGTCGATGGACCCGCTGCTGTGTTGTGCCGTTGTCTGCTGGCAACCATGCGTTTCCTCTCTGAGCGAAGGGCAACAATTATGAGGAGAGAGGAAAGCGGAGCGCCAGCAGCGCCGCAGAGCATCCAGCGGAAGCGAGCCATATAGGTGCTATCAACGTGCAGTCCTTATTCGTCACGGCGGTGCCTTCCGGCGAAGGCGTGTAAGCGGCGGTAAAATCAACACACACACACCAGAGAGTGGGTCGTTCTTTTCCTGATGTCCTTTTTTATTTTTTGCTAGCAGATGCGGCGTGGTTCTCCTCACCGAGTTCCTTTCAGCCTTTAAGCTGTTTTTGTTCTTTCCTTTTCATGACTTTCTTTCTTTCAACCCTCCCGTTGATTCTCCTTTTCTCTCTGTAAAAGCAAAAGCTTCCTTGATTCGTTTTCCCTCTCCCTGTGTTCGTGATAAATACTCTTTTTTTTTTCTTGTTATTGTGAGCGCGCACATCAGTAAGGAAAAAAATTGCAAACAAACAAAAAGCTGATATATTAAAAAAAAAAAAAAAGCGAATGTGTGCGTCTCCCTTGTTTCTCTCTGAGTACCTATTATAATTATTTTATTTGTATGTCTCTTTGACGTGTTCCACGCAGCCGCCGTGTTTTCTTTCGTCAAATAAAAGAAAAAAAATAGCTGATGTGTCTTTGTGCTTTGAGGGGATGTCCTTTTATCTCTCGCAGCGAGTACCACTGAGAGAGAGAGCGTGCGTGAGAAAGGGATGGAGGAGAGGAAGAGATGGAAAGTGGAAGTATGCTATCGTCTCTCCGCAACGTACAACCCCTCGCTTCGCTTCCTCCCACAGCCTGTCTTAGTGTGTGTGCGCAAGAGGCCGGTGCGACGCGCTGCATGCGTAATCTCTGCCGCCTTGATGCATGTGAGCAGAAATCACCCTTTTACTGTTAGGAGAAGTGCACTCGGTGTTATTCGTCATCTCCGCGACATCAACTGCAATTTCTCTGTGGAGTGTTGCGCTATTGAAGGTCTGCATCGTGGCTTTTACCATTGTTTTGTTTTCTCTGCCAGCTTTCCACCACTCTTCTTCTGTTTCATGTCCTCTGCTCTTTGGCTCTGTAGGAGGTTTTGTTTTTGTTTTTTCAGTGTTTAGATTTGCCTGTATAGCCTTTCCTTATGTTCACACGTCGACGCACGGTCGCCAGATTTACCGAGCACTGTCACTGCTTCACAGACGACGAAGACACGCCAACTTACTCACCATTCCACTGCGATAACTCTTGCATGCGCACACACAACCACCACCATCACAACATCAACAACAACACGCACAGAGGGGAAAGAATGATCACCTTCCGTATTGTGTTGGTGGTGCTGCTTGCTGCCTTCACAAGCTGCATTGCCTACTCCATCCTTTCTCCTCTTTTCCGCTTGACCACCCTGGACTATTACGGCCGCACGGCCACCACGCACTACTACTACACCCATGTCGACAACGGCGTGCAGCTGCCGCGTGGGATGTGGGCGGGTGGGCGCTTGTCGATGGACGACCTGAAGTGCGAGAGGATGCGATTGTTCTGCGGCTGGTCCTTTCTACTTGTCATTGCGGCTGCCGTGTCTGGTGGCCTCGCCACGGCGTTCGGTGTTACGTGGGTGACGATGGGCAACAGCGCTGCCCTCCACACCGTCTTCGCCGCCCTGACTGCGATTGCTTTTGTGTGCTCGACGGTGGTGCTGGGGCTGATGGCCGCGGCCTACCACCGTGCTCTCTGCTTCTCTGACTCCGAGACGAGCGTATCGCTGTCCGCTGCGGGCTTTGAACGTGCGGAGGGCTTTACGATGCTGGCTGTGGCGATGACCGGCTTTGGCCTTGCCACAATAACTCAGTTTGTGGACTTCTGCTGCAGCTGTCCGACGGCGGAGGAGAGGTGCTCTGTGGCGCAGCCCGACTACGCAATGTCGATGAAGGCGTCGACGGAAGAGGACGACGACGCCGAGGGGCTGATCTGCGTCGCCGTGAAGGATGAGCTGAGCTTCAAGTAACTCCACGTGCGAGGTGAATACTGCCATTTAGATGGAAAAGAGAACACAAAAAAAAATTAGCTAACTCTGACATCCTAAAGCTGCTCCAAAAAAATATGCACTTTTTTTCTTTTTTTCTGTTCCCCTTCGTGCTTCTCCCTCTCATTCTTTTTTTTTTTTGATTATTATTTCGATTGTAGAGTCTGAACAGCGGGACAGGTCGCTCAAAAACAACCGCTTACACTGCGTCCACCGCCGTGACCCTCTCATTCAAATTTTCCATTTTTCCCTTTCTTTTTTCTGACGATCGAAATTTGAATATGACTATTACTTGTTTTATTTAAAGTGCCTTTTTTAAAGTTTGCGTTGTTATTTCCTTCACACGAGTCACTCGACTCAGAAACGGGAAAACAAGAACCACAACAAAAACAACAACAACACACACACACACCAAAAGAATTGTGCTCTTTTTTTTTCTTGTTATTTGTGGCAAACAACGACCACCTCCTCTCTTTCTCGCGTTTTTGTTTTGTTTTATTTTCTCCTTTTCCCTTTCTTTCTCATCTCTTCCACCTCAAGCTGTCAAAGAAAAAGAAAAAAAGCTTCTCGAGAAACTACCTCGATGACGCGTGAGTCGTTAAAAACGATGTCTTTGCTCCTAAATCTTATTGTATATATTTTACAGAATTCTTAATTTTTTTTTTTCCCATATGGATATTTAATTCCTTTTCGCATCTTTATTTTATTATTATTTTTTCCATTGCACCATTGTTGTGCCCGGCATGCAGAGGCGCTGGGAGGAGGAGGATGAATGGAGGGAAATTAATTGACGATTTTCCCTTTTGATAAACAAAAAAAAAAAAAACAACAACATTAGCACATATTTCATTGATTTATAAAACGAATGTGTGCAACTTTCGCACTCTGTGAAGAGAATTCATAATTTTCGTCGCAATTGTTATATTATATTTTTCTATCTCTCTACCTGACTATTTTTTGTTACTTTTTTCCTTTTCTTTCTGTTTCTTACTGGCTTTTTATCCGTCGCGGCTCGCAGTGGTAAACTGGTGTGCGGGGAAGAAAAGAGGACAGATAAAAAAAAATACGTGTAAGAAAGTGTGAGAGGGGCGTGAGTGAGCAGGGCGAGGACTGGCAAAATATGTTCTCATGCCTCACATCTCTCTCTCTCTCTCTCTCATACTTTCCCTGCGTCTTTCATCTTCTTTTCCCCATGCACCGTCTGAGAGTTTTCGTTGGTACTATTCCACCAGTCATCTTTTTTTCCCCCCTGATTTAATTTTGTGTCATCTCTCATAGCTGTTTTTTTTCCCCCGCTTATTTTTTGACTTGTCGTTTTTGGCTGGCACATGGTCTGCGCCATGTGAGTTTGTTGCGCTGCAGAGGCGGGTAAGAGCGAAGCAGGAACAACAACGCAAAATATAGTTAAGGAGCCTCGCAAAGAGTCGGTGGAGCATCTGGTTGCTGGAAGAGGATCCAAATAGGAGTTTAAGGAGGAGGAGAGTCGCAAAGCAGACCGCGCTGGTACGTCGTGACCACCCTGTTCCCCCCACTTGTCATCGTTGTTTGGGCTTTTCTCCGTCTTTCTTCCATATCCCTCTCAAGCGCCATGTTCAGGATAGTAAAGAACACAGCCATGCAGCAAGGCTTTCCTTCGCATTTTGCTAGTGTTTCTCATCCGCTCACCATGTAGAGACTAAAGTACAAACACCTTTTATGTAGCAGTAGAAAGGCACATATTGAATAGTTTGGGTTGGCCTTATGGGCTTCAATTGCTAGCGTGTGGAGCGCTGCAGGCGGAGATGCGTGCAACGGCCAACGTCTTTTTCTCTCTTCTCTTGTCCGCACTTGAACTCGCAACTTCTTGCTTTCTCGCTATCTCTTTTTTTATTAATTATATGTTGTGTGTGGTGATACCGCTGTGTGCGAACGAGCTGAGCTGTACTTCCCAAAGCCTTTTTCAGTGCTACTCCGACTCACGTACGCTACATAAAAAAAAAACGCTTTAGCCACTTTTACTCCCTCCCGCACCCACACACACCACGCACAGCCGTATTGTTCGTGTTGCTCTTTCCCCTCCTTCTCACGCACACATACACACAAGCTCACCAACACAGCTACCCGAACACAATGATCGGCTACCGTATTGTTGTCGTGGTGCTGCTCGCCGCCTTCACCGCCTGCATCACCTGCTCGAGCCTCTTCCCCCTCTTCCGCACCTCCGTCACGAGCTCCAGCGGCACCGTCACGACCATCGCCTACTACTACTGGTACGTGGAGGAATCAAAGCAGTCCGCCAGCAAGATCTGGACAGTGCAGCGCCTTTACACGCGCGACATCGGGTGTAGCAGGATGCTTACCTACTACGTGTGGTCCGCCTCGCTGGCGGTTGCGACGGCCGGTTTCGGTGGCCTCGCGACGCTGCTCGGTGCTGCCTGGGTGTCGGTGGGCTACAGCGTTGGCCTCAGCGTGCTTGTGTTCCTGCTCACGCTGCTGGGCTTCGCCTGCGCCGGCGCTGGGGTTGGCTTGATGGGCTACGCCTACAGCAACGAGTTCTGCGGCTCTTCCCCCTACGCGGCTGCGCGGTCGCCCTACGCCTCCGGCTTCAGCATGGTGGAGGGCTTCATCCTGCTCTGCGTGTCGGTGGGCGGCTTCGCCATTCTGCTGCTGATGCAGGCGATCGGCTTCTGCTGCGGCTGCCAGACCGGCAAGAAGGTGCAGCCGCGTCTGCCGCTGCGTGCGGCGCCGCGCGATGATTCGCACGAGCCCGTGGAGGCGCGTCAGCGTCGTGCGGAGCGGCCTCCGCAGCAGCGGCGGGTGGTGGTGGCCGAGGATGCGGAGCGCGTGCATGGGCAGCAGCGCCACAGCCCCGACAGCACCGAGGCGTACTACCCCTACCCGGCAAAGAACTGAGGTGGCAGCCGCAATTTTTTTTTTCCGGCTCAGCACTAAGGCACAGGCGACTCCTGATGCTTCTCTCCTCTCCTCTCTTCCCTTCCTCTTCTCGTCGGTGCTCAAGAAGGTGGGAAGAACGCGTGCTTCCCAGCCTTGACGCAAATGCATGCCCACCCACACCCGCACTTACACAGACGAACACACTCGCACATCCTCACTGCTCGCTAACTCCTATCTGACAGCGAGGAGAGAGAAGCAAGAGAGAAGGAGAGAAGCATTCACGAGTCCCACTACGTCTCCATGTAAATTACGATCAAGACGATCATAAAACAGTGCATTCACAGCAAACGACTTCCACAACAATAAAGCTGGTCTCTTTCTTCAGCGTTTGCTGCGAACTCGATAAACTTTCGTACTCTCCCCCTCCCCTACTTTTTCGTTCCCCCTCACCCTTCAATTGCTTTTTTTTTCCCCGACTCCCTCTTGATGTCTGGCCTTTTTTTTTTTTTGCTTGTTATGCGTGTGGATGTTCCTCATGTTGCTGCTGGCGCATCATATATCTCTCGACAGCTCCAACTTTTTCTTTTGCTCCTCTTTCCTCTGTGTCTTTGCGCCGCCGAACGACTTCCTTTTTTTTCTTCTCTCTGAGCTTCAGATGGCACTGCTTCTTCTTCATCTCTTCCTCCAAGAAAGAAACAAACTTCGTTAAGCAGCTCCTTGCTTAACTTTTTTTTGCTCGCGGAACGACAACGAGGTAGAATGAAAAACGGCTTTTCTGTGTCGACCTTGACAGCCTCTGTGAGCGATCACAGTCAAGAAAAAAATTCTTCAGCAGGCGCAGACTGCATACTTTCACACTCTTTCCCTTCTTCCTTCGTTGTGTTACGCGTGCGCGTGTGTGTGTGTGAATCAGCAAGTTGGCCTGCCACACTTGTTTTTTTTTCCCTCCTTGCCTTTTCTTTTCCCCCCCCTTTTTCTTCGTCATGTCGGGGTTTGGTTTCTGTTTCGTCGTGCTTCTCTCTTTTCTTTCTCTCTTCGGTGATAGAGTGGAGGCGGTGCGCAGACGAACGAGCTGCAGAGTGCAATGCTGTTCTCCTGACATGTGTACCTTGTGTGTGTGTGTGTGTGTGTGTGTGTGAGTGTGTGGACACTCTCCCGCGCGATTGTGGAGAAGTGGCCACGACACAACACACACATACGCAACACTGGGGGCGAGTTTCATCTGCGCACCGCCGCGCTCAAGCCGAACGTGCGCGGCAGCAGTCTGCCACATCAGCGGCTCATAGAGCGAGCTGGTAAAAAAAGAAAGTGCGCGAAAGCACAATAACACCAACAGCAACAAAAAAAGAGTTTTTTTCTTTGCTTTTCTATCTTTCCTGAGGGTGCAGGTTGCGGTGAACACTGTCAAGCTCCCCTTTTCTTGTTTTCGCTCTCCATGTATGCGTTTTCCATCTTGCTTTACATTTTTTTTTATTGGGTTGTCTCTCTATTTTACCCCCTCTCTTGTGGGTTTATATGACTTATTGTTATTGTTTCGCTGTTCTCCGTGTCTCTCTCTTCCCCAAATCACATTCGTCTGGGATACGGCTGACTAATAAAGAAAAGGAAAAAAACATCTATTTATATGCTGCATCATTCCAATGGCTTTCCTCCGCTTTGCGGAGAGAAAGGAAAGATAAACAAAAAAGAAAAAAAAACTTCGACAACAAAACTACAACAGCAAGTGGTGAGATTCACAGAACCGAGCAGGTGGTACTCAAAGCGGTGAGTAATAGATTTTCTTCATTTGTTAGACGTGGACAGCAATAATGGTGCCGGGAGTGTGTTATATATGTGTGTGTACTGATCTGCGTGTGCTCGAGAAGTTCAACACGTTCCTCCTTTTCCACTCGAGGCCTTCGACAGGATGTGGCTAAACGCTTTACTGATGTGGCATTGGAAGCCATGTGCCCTTTTCTGAGAGTGCGTACGCGTTTTATTTCTTGCGCAGAAATACGTACGTGTCTCACCCGCACCTTCATCTCTTTCACATTCTTTCTCTATCTTTCCTTCTTTCCTTTTTCTTCTTGCGCATCACCGCTGCGGTGAAGTACAACAGCGAAAAAATAACAACAACCAAACAACACCATCAATCAATTTACTAGGCAAAAAACAGCGAAGCGAGGATGATGTGGCTACGCCTGATTCTGGTGGTCGTGGCCGCCCTCTGCACCGCCTGTGCCACCGCATCCATCTACTTCCCCCAGTACCACCGCGCCTTCGGCCCACCAACGCTCAAGACGGAGTACACCGTCTACTACTGGTACGCCGACTCGACTGTGATGATCGGCGGCGAGCCGGTGACGACGCGGCTGTACACCCGCAACGCGAGCAACACGCAGGTGCGGGCGTTGTACCTGTTGGCGTTTGCCCTGGCCGTGGCCGGCGCCGCTCTGGGTGGTGTGACGTCTCTTCTGCTGGCCAGTTGGACCTGTGCGGGCCATCAGTCGTGCCTCGGCAGCGTCTGTGACTTCATGAGCTTCCTTTCCTTCATCTGCTGCGCCGCCGCGATGGCGGTATCAGTGGCACTCTTCTTGACAACGAGCTATGAAATGCTAGAGGGGGACAGCGCGGTGGCGACGCCGTACGCGAAGGAGGGATTCCAGTTAAAGGAGGGGTTTTGTCTGATTGTCGCGGCATCGGGCGGCTTCTTCATCCTTTCGATTGCGACGTGCATTGCCCGGTGCTGCTCGAGGCCGTCGTCGAAGCAGTCGTGAAGGAGACAAGAAGGCATCAGAGGCGCTGTTGTGCTCACAGTCTTCTGTGTGCGGTCATTTAGTGTCGAGTGACTTTCCTTCTGGCATATCTTTTTTTTCGAGAGGTGACGTGGTAGTGATGCACAGATGCGTGCTGACTAATTTGTTTCTTTCTTTATTTTTATGTGTTTTAAAGTTAGTTTTCCTGCTTTACTGCGCTGAGCCTCGCAGAGGTGGCCCACCCTTCTTTTTTCCTTGTTTCCTTACCGTTGTGGACTGTGAATGCGTTGTGTGTGTGTGCGCACGTGTTCGTTTGTGTGCGTGTTTCATCTGCTTGTCCTACCTCCGCACTCCTCTACGGTCTACAAGCGAAGTGCACCGATGCGTGTTTTTTTTTTTTTTGCGACCGTCTCCTTAGTCTTGCGCTCAACTGTGTCCTTAAAGAGAGCAAAAAGGGAAAAAAATAGTTAGCCGTCGCCTCGTGTGTTTGGTCGATGGACCGACGCATCGGGACGGATATAGCGTACTGCATTGCGCAGAAAGAGAGAGGAGAACAGCGCATCGTTGACGTTTTCAGGAGCATACCTAGCTCTGCGCTACGCACTGGTCGTCTCGCTCTTTCACTCTTCTCTGTTACTTTTTTTGTTCGTCGGTATGCCTCCACATCATTGAAAAGGACAAAGGTGGGTCGTTCGTGGGATGAGCCGCGTATTTTCACGTGTCTCTGTGCCCGTTGTGTATGCATGTATCTGTGTGCGTGTGTATTATCCTTAAATATCTCCCCCTCTCTCTCTCTCTCTCTTTGTTTTTCTTTGTCGCCCACCGTCATTGCAGCTCTCTTCTGTTCCATCTCAGCCACCCGCTACTTACGAGGAAAGCCCACAATTGTAGCTTCTCGATCCTTCTTCTCTTCCTTCACTCCTTTCTTAAGAGTTAGAAAATCCGCGAAAATGATGTGCTGCCGCGTCTTTATTCTCATCCTGCTGATGGTGTTCACCGCCGCCGCGACGTGCGCCATCCTCTTTCCCCAGTTCCGCCGCACGACGACGGCGACGGTCGGCTCCACCACGACCGTCACGACGGCCAACATCTTCTTCTGGTACAACGAGTCGAGCTCGGTGGTGAGCGGGACGACCTACATTACCCGCACGTACAGCCGCCAGTCGGACTGCGCGCGACTGAAGACGTACTACCTGGTGCAGTCGGCGCTGTCGGTGGCGGGGGCGGGCCTTGGCGGTCTCGCGTGCCTGTTCACGGCGTGCTGGACCTCTGCCGGCAACCGCCGCTGCCTCGGTGGCCTCGCGACGCTGCTGTGCTTCTTGGCCTTCGCGTGCTGCGGTGTTGCGCTTGCCCTCTCCGCCTACAGCTTCAAGGACTCGTACTGTGGCGGCACGGATACTTTCGAGAGTGCGGGTTTTAAGCTGGTGGAGGGCTTCGGCCTCGTCGCTGCGGCAGCGGGCGGCTTCCTCGTGACCATGCTGATTGAGATGTTTGCGGTGTGCTGCGCGTGCTGCTGCTGATTTTTTTTTGTTTCCTTTCCTTTCCTTTCCTTTCTTTTCTATATTTTTTCTTTTATGTGCACACTGCAGCGAGTTTCTTTTGTGCGGTAAAGAGAGACGGAGAGAGTAGTAGTAGCAAATTAAAAAAAAAAGTTGGTGGAGTGCGGCTTTTCGGGTGTGTGTGGCGCAGCACAGAACGCGGATGTGATAATGCAGTGCACAAGGTGTGAAAAACCACGTGCATGCCACTGCTCCCGTACAGCATCGCTCTTCGTAGAGTCTTTTTTTTTTAATTCTCATTTGCTCTCTCTTTCCTTTCGCGTTGCTGCCGTCGCTGAAGCAGCCGCTCACGCTTAAAGCTTCAGCAATAGCAGCAACGGTGCTCTACTTTTTTTATATATATCTTATTTAGTTTCTGTTTGCTCAACCTCTCATGTCCATAAAAAAAAAAAGAAAATTACGGCGTTGTCCTCTCGCCGCCTGATCGTCTTGTTTTCTTTTACGCTACTGGGTGGAAAGGAGGAAGAAGTGAGAAGGCGCTGCATCCACCTCGACGCTGCGTTCGTTGGTGCATATGTACGTGAGAGACCCGCTCTTTTTTTTTTTCTTTAGATCCTTATCTTTTTGGGTTTTCTTTTCTCTCCCGAAAAATGCGATTCAGATCCCATTTTTCTCTTCATTTTTTTTCTTTTGGCTCTTGATTTTGATTTGCGTGCCTTAAAATCTTTACTCCTCTCCCCTTCGCTGCCATTTTTTTTTCATCCTATTTTGCTCTCTTGTGCGTCAGCGCGATCTCTTTTTTTTTTCTCTTATCTTCTTTCATTCAGAGTCTCCTCTTCGCCGCAAGCGTATGGCCTCTTATCTGAATAAGTCCGTGTGTCTTTGCTTCTTTTCGTTGCTTGTTTTTTCACGTAAGACAGTTTGTGCGTTTGTTGCTGCCTCCCTCTTTCTTGCTCTACATTTTTTTTTCTTGTCTCGTCCGAATGGGACGTTGCAAAGGGGCTTTGAGTGAACCTCAAGGGAGACGAGGCGCCACGGGGCATGCGAGCGCCGAAGTGGGTCTGCCTTCCACATCTCTCGCAAAGAAGGAGTGAAGAAAGCAAAAAAAAAAAAAACAGGTGGAACATAATGCGCACATTTTGCTCGTTTCAGTGAATTTCTCTCCAGCACCACCAGCGAGCCTGTGCTGTTCTCGTTTTTTCTCGAAATTAATTTGGCGGTTTCTTTTTTCTTTCTGTGTACGCTCATTTGCAAAAAAAGCTGGTAGCAGCCATCACCGTGACTCCGCCGTGCAGCCACTGACGTAGGATGCGTCTGTGGAGAAGTGCACATTCGGAGAACGGGACCATGTACAACAGGGAAAGCAGGTGTGGCTGAGATGAAGGCAGCTGACTGTTTGTGCCTCTGTTTTTTGTAAAGCTGGAAAAGAAAAAAGGAAATGAAAGCGTTTCTTTTGTTTGTTTTAGAGCTCGATATTTGCGCGCAAATAGGGCGTGTCGTCGGCAAGCTTCAAGATGAGCGTGTGAAGGGCAGACCGAGGCTTTAAATGCTGTGCGCTACGGCGTGCCCGGTGTCGGCTAGTCCTGTGGTTGTGAAGAGTTGGCCAAATGCTGTTAAGTTTCTTTTTTTTAAAGATCAAAACGCTCATTTCTTTCCAAATGCGCTGCCCGAGGCGGCCTGTATCACCGGTGAGGTGTTCCTCGTGTCCCTCTCTTCTGCCGCGTCTTGGTGCTACGCGACGCACGTAATCTCCTTCGTACGGCTTAAGGAGACCCTTTCTCACGACTATCCAACTTTCTCGCTCTCTCATCCTGTTCATTGAACCGTCGTGCGCCTCCTACATAATCCCCACAACACAGACCTCAAGGCAGCCGCTCCTCCTCAGTCCCACAAGCAACAAAAGCATACACACACAAAAAAAAAAGAAGAAGCCGTAAACGTTTTCCCACGCAAACATGGTCTGGTGCTCGACGCGCGGTGTTATGTTGGCGGTCGTGGCGGCGCTGCTGCTCATCCTCACATGCTTCGCGTTCGCGTCGCACTTTGTGCCCCAATTTGCGTGCCGCTCTGAGAATAGCTCGACCTACGAAACGGAACTGGTGAGCATTAATGAATCTCAATTCCTTTACACGAAGCTATTCTTTTCTCACATGGCCTTCGGCGTCACCTCCGAGGGGTACACGACGGAGACGCGCCTCAGCTACCACTTCCCCCTCCGCGAGTCTGTCATGGACGACTCCCTGCGTGCGCTGCGGTCGATGTGCCGGCTGATGATAGCAGCCAACGTGTTGGCGCTGATGGGCACCATTTGTGGCGGCGTTGCCACTCTTCTCGTCTTCCAGTCCCTCGTGGCGCCGCTGATTGTGGGCCTGGACGTGGCGCGACTGGTGTTGACCGCCTCCGCAGCGGTGTTCTGCCTGATTGCAACGGCGCTGGTGGCGACGTGCAACAGCGACGCAGGATTTAAGTCCGTGCGAGACGCAATGGTGGCATTGGGCTACGGCAAGTGCAAGCTGTACGCCGGCTTTGCCTTCATCTGTGTCGCCTTCGCCGGCTACACGATTGTCTTCGTGCTGGACCTAATTGCCTTTGTATGCCTGCGCCGGTGCTGCCGCTGCACGTGCGACGAGGCCGACTCGCGTGATGCGTGGTCGGGCACGGCAGATAGCGGCCACATGCGTCGGCAGGAATCGAAGTTTTCGTACGGCGGTCCGGGTTTTTAGTGAGACGGAGGCGAGTACAGGCAGCTGCGCTGAGACGGACGAAGAGAGAAAACAACAACAGCAACAACTAATAATGCGTGTCGACGACAACACCTGATTGCTCATATAATAATATATTGTTTTTCTGTTGATCTTTGTAGTTCCGGTTATTTCTTTCTCACTGTGCTTTTTGGATACCTTTCTTCCTTTTTTTTTTTTACTCCTATTAAAGTATGGCAATTACGAGCGGTCAACGTGGTCACGACGCGCTCACTCGTCTCTCTCTCTCTTTTTCCTTTCCCTTATCTTTATTTCCGCCACGGGCACAGCGATTTGTTCACGAGTGCATTCGTCCACACACCCACAAAAACACAGAGTCGAACACCCATCGAAGCATTTTTTTTCTAGAGATGACTCGTCGCCCTTGAAAGCTGCTTTTTGCAAGAAATGCTGAGTCACTGTGCCATGCAAGCGGTGAGCGAAGGTGCACGTCTCGCTTATTTCTTTATTTATGCTTTTTAGTTATCTGCATCTCCGAAGAAAAACAGCAGCTTCTAAAACTCACAGCTGGGTGTGCGAGTGACGTGTCGGGGAACGGTAGTCTCTTGTCAGCTTTGGCATCATTGAGCCAAGACTGTTTTTTTCCTTTTGTTCTGCCGCTATCTTTTCACCCATCACCGCTAAATTGACCTGCTTGTTGAGGCAACTTGTGCTTCTGTGCGTTTGTGTGTGTGTGTGTGTGTGTGTGTAGGTGTGTGTATCAGATATCATGCCGTGTGTCTCTGTTTCTTAATCTTTGCCTCCTCTCTTTCTGACTTGTGCTTCTCTATTTTTTTTTTGCAACCGTCTTTTTTCCTTTTAACCTTTCGTGCTTCGCCTCGAATCATTTTTTTTTGCACTTTGTTTTTTATCTTCATGCTTGCCCTCACGCGCGTGAACCCTATAGAGGCAACAGGAACGCTTTCCGCTCATCATACACAGTGACACACACACAGAAGAAAGAATGGGGTGCCGGCGTGCGGCGCGTGTACATCAGTGTTGGGCGTGTCTGCGAGTGTGCGTGAAAACGTTTTGCGCGTCCGCTTAGCGGGATGACAGCGACTCCTCCAGCGAGGGTAGAGGAAGCTAGTGATGCGTGAAGGAAGACTGGTCATGTCTGCTTTGTTTCATCCCTTCTCCTTCTTGCACTGCCATCCTTGCTGCGTGGTTCTTGCAGCGCACTTTACTTGGCTCACGAGCGCCAACACAACAACGACGCCGCCTCTTTTATTTTTTCTCTGTTTCTGTGCACCTTTAATTTTTGTATTTTCTTGCACTTCAACCCGTCAGCGTTTCTCTTGGCTTGCTAACAAGGTAAGCCTTTCATGAAACCAGACGCAGCGCGGTGTAGCGGACAGGTGCGGCTGCGTCTTTTCCCTTCTGTTTCTTCCCATCCACGTTCATCATCAGTATTGTACAGACCCAGATCCGCCAAAAAAAGAATGAAACTTCGAATTTGGGGCTCTTTTGCTTGCAATACTAATATATAATATGTTATGTCTTGAATTTTTCTTTTCCTTCACCTCCCTGTCCTTTGTTCCCAACCTTGTTTGCAGCGGCACATGTGGCCGACATGAGAAAAAGAAAAAAATAACATTGAGTTGGTCACTCAATAAAATTCAAAGCTTAATAGAAGGAAAAAAAAAAGAGAATACAAGAAAGAAAGAGATGCGGCTATCTCGCCGCAGTACGGTGCTTTCACAGAACGGGTGAAGAAGGGTACCCTAAAAGAAAAATCTTCTCTTTAGAATTCCCAGTGCCATCCTCACCTGTTGAGAGGAAAAAGAGAAGGAGAAAAAGTACAAGAGATTTTCCTTTTTTTTTTCAGCTCACCAGCTGTCGTGTGTGTGGTGATTTAACTCACGCCATCGATTTGGCCATGCACGCCTGATTATTCGTATGCGTATCAGTCTTCTTTCTTTTACGGAGGGCACCTCTGCGTCCTGACTTGTTCTCTACCTTCTCTCCCGCTCCCTTTATCCCCGTCGTGCCCGCTCTTCTCTACGCCTTTGCGTGTGTATGTGTGTGTGCACACCACGAAGCCTCGCTTGCCGCTGCTCAATAATTTTTAAAGTAAAAAAAGAAAGAAAAAGAAAAGTGTACAACGCAGAAAATAAAAAGGACCTGTCACCGCCTTTTCTCTATTTTGCTTCTCACTCCACTACATTCGCCTTCACGTTCCACAAAAAAACAAAACAATACACACACAGAAGCTCACTCACCAGCACGTACTCATCCGAGGCATCCCATTAGCTCCCCTTTTCCCTCCTCTCTTTCACCACTGCGAAAAAATGCTGTGGGTGCGCTACACGGTCTTTGCGTTGCTCGTCGTCTTCGTTGCCCTTTCAATCGCAGCCAATGTCCTCCCTTGTTACCGCTACACGTCATCGACTGCCGGTGGTACGCTCGACCCATCCATGCACCTCTACGTGCACAGCTCCACCTTTTATCTTTGGCATCACGAGGTCCAGTTCGCCGCCACCGCCCCGAATAACGTCGTAGCGCTCCCCGCGCTGGGAGACGACATAAAGCTACCGGGCAAGTCGAAGCTGACGCTGCGTGTGGTGGCGGGTAACATGGTGGACGTGGAGCGCAGCACGTCCGATCAGTTTTCCCACGCTCAGGCGACGTGCCGCGTGATGGGCGGCGAGCTGCAAGGCGCGTCGGCGGTGGCGGTGCTGAGCTCCGCGGTGGGCGGTGTTGCGCTCTTCGTGGTGGCGTGGGGACGCGGTCCCGTCGATCAGTGCTTGGTCCCCGGCTGGGTGGCCTTCGCGCTCACAACGCTCGCCGCTGTGTTGGAGCTTGTTGCGGTGGCGCTCACGGCTCATATGCGGGCCAACGCCGTCTGCTACGGCTACACGCTTTCCAAGGAAGGCTACGGCTTCGGCTCCGGTTTCATTCTTCTCTGCGTGGCGTTCGCCGGCTTCGTCATCACCACGGCTCTGCAGGCGATGTGCCCGATGTGCTGCTGCTGTTGCGGTGACGTTGGTGCACTGGAGGACGAGGAGGAGTACGATTTCGATGCAGGCCGCGGTCGCGACGGGGACGCGGGGCACACGGAGATGCCCTCTATTTCGGCACGCAGCGTAGACGGTGCGAACCCGAGTGGTGCCTTCAGCAGCGGCGTCCGCAAGCGGTAAAAAAACACTGAATGAAGGGAAGATGAGTACGTGTCTGTGTGTGTTTTTGTATGTGTGAGTGCGTGTGCTCACAAGGTGGTTTTTTTTTTTGCGGCGCAGAGGACCAGCTCGCCTCAAAACGAAGCGATGCGTTTGTCTCTCTGTGTGTGTACGTGCAAATGCGGGAAAAAAGAGGAAAACAAAAAGGATGTGAGAAGTGCGTGCTAGTCACAAAAAACACGTTTGTGTGTATGTGTGGGCGTGGGGGACTGCCGACGACTTTCAAAACGAAGGCCAGCTGATGCATCGAACTCCTCCGTCTTTTTTGTTTTTGTTTCTTCTCTCTTTCCTTGTCTTCGATGTACACACAACGCCTCTTGCGTACTGACAATAGCGTTTGTGTGTGTCTGTACCTTCGTTAAGAAGGGAGTGAATGCGGGTTTCAACTGTGGTGTTCGGTCCTGCGAAGCATCCATCGCGTACTACACCTTTTTTTTTTGTAACTTTGTCTCTTCATATTTTACTATTAATACTACGTTCTGCGCGTGCTTATATGTGCAATCGAAACCACGCGTGGCTTCTTGAAAAAAAATTGTTTCACCTCGTATCTTATTATTTGTATAACTGCGTCGTCGACCTTTTTCAGATTATCACATGCGTGCAACTGGGTTAATCTTTTCCTTCCTTATCCCCTTTTGGCGATCTCTGCTAGCTTTTTTTTTTTTGTTTCTGGCCCGACACGATAAGAAAAAAAAAAGCAAAGAAACTGAGCTTCATGTGTCACGCAAGAACTTTTCCCACTCCCTCTTCTGCTTCAGTGGTGATGAAAGTGTTCTGGTGTTGTCGGTTCCATTTTTTTTTTTTCGTGGAAGGTCGGCAGGTGTGGCGTGTTGAATCCTGCAATTCCGCTGCGCTGATCATCTCTTGTTCTTTGGTTTTTTTTTTTGCTTAATCCGCTGGAGAACCGACGCCTTTTTCTTACTTTTTTTCTCCTCAGTCGTTTCTGTTACTGTCTATTTCATTGAGGTATTTTTTTTCATGTTTGCGCATCTGGATGACGTGATAAGTACGCTAATTTTTTTTTTCCAGACATCTTCGCCTCCGTTGTTTTAACTGTTTGCATCTGCTGCTGTAATCAACACGATGGTCGCTTCTCGCTGCTGAGCGACGTTTAGGAGAAACAAAATAGCTGGCAATACAGCTCTGTGTAATTGCGGAGAGACGATGACAACCTTTTTTTTTCTATCTTGCACATCCTTATCTTTCTTTTTTGTTCTTGTTGTGGTTGCTGCGTGGATGGCTGGTTTAGCGGAGATTGTTTCTTTTATTCTTTCATTTTCTTCTCTTTGCAAATTCTTGCTTAGACGCAGCGTGACGTCTCCTGCGACATCACCTACTTCGCCAAGCAACTCCTTCTCTTACTTTCTTCTTTTTCCCTTTCTCCAGTTCATCGTCGTTCTCTCAACCTCACATTTTTTTTTCTCTCTTGCCTTCTCCCTCTCGCTCTAACAATCTCTCTTTTTGTTTTCTAACATACATGTAAACCTATATGTATGCCTATGTACATGAGCTTGATACCTCCAGCCCTTCTTTTTTTTTTTCTATGATTTGTTCTTTAGCCCGCGGTTGGGGTGCTCCTTCCATTCTACCTTTATTATTATTATTATTATTATTCTTTTTGTGTTCCCACATTCTTTTTTTTTCTCTTTGCTGATGCACGCTGCGATGAAGCCTCCCGTGTGGCCAGCTTTCTTTTCAACTTTCTTCTTAACTTTGGTTGACAGGAGAATAGAAAGGTGAAGAACACACGAAAGGCACGCAGAGGGGGCGAGCGAGAGGTCGTACGCGTTAAAGCACACACACACCCACAAGCACACAAAAAAATCGCTGGAGTTTTGATGGAACGAGTGTCATCGACTCAGCCTTTCTAAGAAAAAACAATAACAAAGCTAGCCTGTGTGTGTGCACAGGGGCTTTGAACGCCTGAGAACTCTTGCGAGAACACTACTGTTTCAAAAAAAACCTTTTCTGGATGCTTTACTGTGCTACGCGCACACTTCTGAAGATGCACCGGAAAATGAAAATAATTATGACAGGAGGCAGGCTACCTTGCTCTCTCTCTCTCTTTCTCACAACACGCGTAGCGGGAACCCACGCACGCGCCGAAGCCACCGTGCCGGCTGACGCTTCTCCATCGTTTCTTTTTTTTAAATTTGTCTCTTCTTTCTTTCCGCTTTTGTTATCGTCGGCTACTCAAGAGGAGCGCGTTTTGTGCGTGTGCTATATATTTTAAATCCTCAATCTCATTGAAAATGAGCATCTTCCACAAAAAGACTTTCTGCAACACCATCTTCGCCTATCTGCACTGCACGTCACAGTAAGAAACGGAAGAAGGATTACTCAGTGGCCGTATATGTGTTTGTGTACGTGTGTGTGTGTGCCTCCAAGAGACAATAGGAAGGCGTAGTAAAAGAAAACGGTAAAAGACTGACGCAATACTCGTTTTTTTTTCCGTATTGCCTCTGTGTGATGTGCTGTGTGTGTATTGTTGGTAGTCTCAGGGAGAACAACAAAAAAACAACAACAAAAAATATGCTTGTATTTGCTCCATTTATTCTTGACACTCTGCTGCTCTTCCTCTGTTCCTCCCTGTTTCTCTCGTCGGCTAAGGATATCCTCAAAGGAAAAAGAAAAAAATATTAATCCAAGAAATTACACTGCGCATTCGCGATCGCGATCACCTCACGCTCCATCTGAAGCCGGTTCTTTACTTGAGAGCATCAGCTCCTGTCTTTTCCATTCGATAAAATAAAAGTAAATAGGTTTAGAAAAAAAAAGGAAAGATGATTTTCATGCGCCTCGTTCTCTGTGTCCTCATGGGCCTCTTCACGGCCTGTGGTGTCTGCGCTGCCCTCTTTCCCCTCATGCGGAAGGAGACCACCGACAGCCTCGGCCGCAAGGTGAAGCAGGAGGTCTACTTCTGGTACACAGAGAGCAAGTATTCCGTTGGCACGACGCACTACTACGACCGTGCATACACACGCAACCTCAAGTGTGGCGAGTTTCGTGTCGTCTCGGTCGCTGGCGCAGCTCTCGATGTTGCCGGCTGCGGCCTCGGTGCCATTGTGACGCTGTTGGCCGCCGTCCACGTCTGCGCCAAGGTGAAGTTCCACATTTGCTGTGCGCTCATGGTGCTCTGCTTCGTGACGTTTGCGCTCTTTGTCGCCGCCGTGGCGACGGTGGTGTTCACGTACCGTGCGTCGGGCTGCGTGAACGACGCGGCGGTCAGCATGTCAAGCTACAACGACGCCGGTTATAAACTGGTGGAGGGCTTTATTCTGCTCTGCGTCGGCATGGGCGGCTTCTTCATCACCATTTTCTTGGAGATCTGCAGCTGAGGTGCCGCACCGAACCGCCGAAGAGGGAAGAGAGTGAGACAGCCGTGTGGCGATCCTTCCTCTCGGTATCCCTGCTTTCTTATGAATACTTGCAGTCACCTTCTGCCACGGTCACGACGCATCCTAAAAAAAAAACGGAGGTTTTTTTTTCATTGCTGCCATCAAACTACTTTTCTCTCTTTTATCTTTTCTGGCGCTTGTTGTGGCCCACCCCACACTTTCACACTCTCACCCTTCCGCCATCTCCTTGTCTTTACACAGTGTTTCTTATCTTTGATTTGTATCAGCGAGGAAGAGAGAGAGGCGTGGTGTCCGTGAGTTGAGTGCTTGCGTGTGTGTGTGTGTGTGTGTGTGTGCATGCTCTTGTTTTTTTCTTTTTTTTCTTTACTCCTGTATTTTTTCCGTTGTGTGCCGTTTTCCTTCTCATCTCTCTCACTGCCTTTTCCCTCACATCTTCGAGTGTCTTGCTTATTGTCGAGAGAAGGATGAGAGAGGGGAGAAAGCGCGAAGGAAGGGAGAAATTGTAAATCAGTTTTTCTCTGTTGTTGCTGAGCGATGAACCCCCTTTTTTTTTTCCTAATTCTTATTGGGTTGCTGTGGAATCATTGAATCGTTGAATCGAGTGATCTGCGGCTTCGATATCTGCCACATTTTATTCTTATTATTTTTCCTTTCTATGCTTTTTGTTCTTCTCGCTTCCCAGCGCTTTTGTAGATCAGATTTTCAGTTGACTTTTTTTTTTTTTGGCTGCGTACTTGTTTGCCACGCGCTACACTCTTTTCTTTTATTCCATTCTTCATTCTCTCCTCTTCCTCCACTCGAGTAGTATACTCTCTTTTTCTCACTCTCTTCCCTTCTTCCTTTTTCTTTTTTTTTTTACCCAACACATATTTTGACTGACTCGTAGAGCAAAAAAAAAGGAAGACAGGGTTATCTTTTTTTCTTTGATGAGGCGTCTCCCTCGTGAGCCTTCTGCTCTTTCTCTCTCTCTCTCTCTCTCTTTTTCGCACCGCTGTACTCGCGTGAATGGCGGAGGTGAATGAGGGGATGGCGCGCTTGACAAGGCATACTGTGCATACCTTCTCTCTCTTTCTTTCTCTTTTTTTTTTCTTCCATCTCTCTCCTCACCATGCCTATTCCACTCTTCTTTTTTTTTTTCTCTGTTTATGAGCTACTGGGTGATGGCGACGAATGCGTCCGTCACCACTGCTGTGTTGGGCGTTGCGCTGGCGGAAGGCGTTGCTAATTTCTTTTCCTCTTTTTTTCTTTGGCGGAAGAGCCCGCTGTACAACTTCGATTCTCTTACTGGAGAAAAAAAAAGATATTTGGCGGCAGTGAGAAAAGCTATCTCTTTGACTCCGAGCTGTCGCAAACAGCAGTGAAAGGGGATCTTTTGGGGCCACCATCCGCGCGGTGATGGAGGTGATGCGCGTGGCGCGCTTCTACTCCGCGCTTGAGAATTGCCTGATGCAGTACTCGCGTTTCCCATGTGCTTGGCGACGTTAAGTCAACGTTTGTGCAAGAGAGAAGTAATAATAATAGTTTGCGTTGCGGATGCGGACTGCTACATATTGCCTAAGTGTGTTCTCTCTTTTTCTTTGCGTGTGTCTTCACTTCCCAACTACCATTGCTTTTTTCCACCTCTATCTTTCTGCTATCTTGACATTGCATAACTTTTCACACGCACACACCCACGCACACCGTTTCCGTCCTGCCCTTCCTCTATTTTTCTTTCCCAATGTCACTGCCACAGCAAAAAAGGTCGTATCCGTCACCATGGTCCACTCCTACGGCTACAAGTCTGGCACTCGCCACCTCTTCGCGAAGAAGTTCCGCAAGCACGGTGTGCCGCCGGTGTCGACGATCCTCTCCTCCGTGAAGGTCGGCGACTTCGTTGATGTCGTGGCCGACTCCGCGGTGCGTGAGGGCATGCCGCACAAGTACTACCACGGCCGCACCGGCATCGTCTGGAACGTGACCCCCCGCGGCGTTGGCGTCATCATCAACAAGCCGGTCCGCACCCGCACCCTGCGCAAGCGCATCTGCGTCCGCTTCGAGCACGTCCGCAAGTCGCGCTGCCAGGAGGCCTTCAAGGCGAAGGAGCACCAGTTCCAGGCGCACCTGGCCGCCAAGAAGGCCGGCAAGTCGCTGCCGGCGCTGAAGCAGAGCTCCCGCCGTGGCGGTCTCGTGCGTGTCAAGAACACGGAGGTGCTGGCCCGCCGCGTCGCCGACTACGAGGCGATGCTGCCGTACTAAACTGCCCGTAGGGTGCGCGTGCGTGCCTTAAAGGTGGTACTCGCCTTCTTTCGCTACGCCTTTTTTCTTTATTTTTCTTTCTTCTTTATGTCTCTGTGAGATGTGCGTTCTCTTTTTTTTTTCCTCTCTTCTCGCGTTTACCCGTCTGAAGTCCTGGCAAGGATTGGACGTGGGCCTCGTGAAAGAGGGTGAGAAAGAGAGGCATCGCTCACTTCAGATTTAACAAAAAACAAACACAAATACAAACAAATGCCAGTAGAATGAGTGATGTGCATGCCAGGGCACCACGAAGTGCTCTGCAAAGGAAAAGGGAGAATGACACGAAAAGAAAGGAAAAAGGACTCTTTGAGCTTCGTTGCTTTATACAGAGGCTCCTGCTGGACAGGAGAGCGCGAGGAGAGGACGCTGCGTTGTTGTGAGCACCACTGAAAAAAAAAAGTGTTCACAGAACAGACGCGACTCTCTCTGCTGTCTCTGCCTCCCCTTACCTTCCGTGTGTCGTCCATCTTTGCTTCCCTGCTTACGTGCAGTAAGATGCAACGGTTCTTCGTTCACGCGTTACTGTCATCCCTGGAAAAAAAAGTGAGCGGCCACCAACCACGCACTTGTTCTTGCTGCCGAGCTGACGGTTTTTTTTAAACCCTCGATGTGCCTCACTGCTCACTCTCCCTCTTCATCTCCTCTTGCATCTTTTTTTTTTTTTACCTGCTACAGCGGACACTATAATCTCTGCTGTTACCGCGTTATTCTTTTTTTTTTCCCCTTTGGCTGGTCAGGGCGATAAAGTCTCATTTCTCTCTTTGTCTCTCTCACGCGCGTCCACAGCAGGGAGCTGAAGCGTGCGCGCAGCCTTTTAGCGAGTGTGCGTACTCGTTGATTGCATCAAGCGTGGTTCAATTACCGCAGCCACAGTGAATGCAACACCAAAAAAAAATCTGAATTGAGCGTAAGCAGCTGATACCAAATGTGGCGCCGCACCGTACCGCTTCGCTTACTGCGCACCACCGCAGCCCTCTACACCCCCTTCTCCTCCTCGTCCTCCTCGGGAAAGGCAAGTGGGTCTAAGAGCTCATGGGGGCTCCCACCGAACATTCTCAAGTGGTATCCCCGCCAAGCCGGGGAGTTTCTCGGCAACTGCATGGCCGGCCACAACACCTTTATTCAGGATATCCCAGACCGCTACGACAAGGCGCACGCGCGGCACTTCTCGCTGGTTGAGGCGCTCACCATCACCCCACTCTACACCCTCACGATGGTGCACTACTTCTCACTGTTCTGCCAGTACCCCACCCGCATCGAGGTGCTGAAGCCGATGCTGGAGGAGCTTGGCCAGAAGAGCGACATTCAGTACCGCTGGCTCTGTGTCCTGCAAGACAACAACCCGGTGAACACGATCGCGTGGCGGTGCGGGCTGCTGACGTTGCAGCTGCTGCTCTTCCCTGTGTGGCTGCTGCTCTCTGCCGCTGCCCCGCAGCTCGTTCACGCGACCGTGTCCTACTCGAGCCACATCTTACACACCAAGTATAGCTGCATCACCACGAGTGCGAAAGGTGGGCTGGTGCCGGGCTTCGTGGCAAAGTCCGCGGTGCTCTACGCGGAGAAGGAGACGTTCCATGAGGCGCAGGCGATGGCGCTGCCAACGGACTTCGGTGTGGCCATCATCATGCTCCTCCTCGTCGTCTACCTCACCTCGTAGAAGGGTGGGCCGAGAGGGGATGTATCCCTCTCTTTTTTTTTTTCTGGTATTTATTGCTGACGCGTGTGCTGGTTGCTGGGATGGCGGTGATTTTTTCTGCTCTTATGCAGGATCATCGTGCATTCGTGTGTGTGTATGCGTGTTGTTTTGGATGCAGCAGGTGAATCTGCTGAACGTGCCTCACAATCATAACGGATAAAAAAAAAAAGAAAATAGGGGAAAGAAGAAGAAAAGTTTACCGTTGTTGTGTGGGCACGCTGTGTGCTGCGCTCTCTTTTTTATCTGCCGCGGCTTGAAGAGCTACTTACTGTAGTCGAGACCATTTCTCTGAGAGTTCGTCTTCCACTCATGCTTGTAGTTGCGCTTACTGTATTTGTCTTCGATCATTTGTTAGTGATCAATTTAAGGGAAAAAAGATTAAGAGAGTAGCTTGAGCACTGGGACGGTATTCAAGTGACTTTTCAACATCAAAAAACAGATGAGCTCGATTGAGAGCTAATGAACGCAGCTACTTTTTACATAACTTTCCTTTTTTTTTTAACCTTTATTTCTTGCCTCGTGTCTCCTTTCTACTAGATTCTACGCAAGCTAGCATCGTGCCGCGTCTCAAGCATACGACTTTCACTTTCTTTTCACCTTCACTTATTAAAAAAAAATATTCAGTCTCTGAGTACCTCTCGACTAGTGTGGCAGGCTCCGACAGCAAAGTGTTCCTTTACGCCTTCCGTTGTTCTCTTCTTGCTTGCGCAGTCCCGTTAGGCATCATCTGCACTTCCTCGTTGCGTAGGACGTCAGTCAACAGCGAAAAAAAAATTGAAGAAGAAGAAGCAAGACATCGACACAAGTCATACGAGCCTACTTCTCAAAACGCACATACACCTACACGCACACACACACAAGTTCAATCTCCAAACCGTTGGTACTCCCACCGTTCCTGTAGGATCGAATTTGCCACGGTCTGCCGAGCACTTTCCCCATCACCACGCACGCAAGCAACCTTTTTTCCTCTCTACTACTTCTCCTGGAAAAGGGGAAAAAAGAAAATTTAACTGTCTTGTAGCTGCAAACAAACGGAAAACACATACGTAAAGAAGACGACAACTTAAAAATACTCTTGTGCTTGCATTCCTCTCAACAGTGTCACTTTCACTTATCTTTTTTCCGGGTTTTGTGTTTTTTACTCTTCTCTCTTGCTGTAGGTCATCAAAGAACCCAGTAATAAAAAATTATATTGGAGTCACCACTGCCATTAAAACAGGGCTGTGCGTTTCTCTCACTTTTGTCTCTCTTCCCCTTTTCTGTGTTTCTCACTAGGCACCGCTGCGCTTGATTTTTCTTTTTTTGCACCGTTTCTCAACGTTTTTTTTTTCTATTCCTGCCTCTGATTTTCTTTCCCTTCTTCTCTCTTAAAGCAACCACCGGGCAATTCTATTTTCTAAAGTTGAAAACACAAACAAAAAAAAACGAAAACCTGCGAGAGAAAAAAAAAACAGAAAAAAAAAACATTGCATCTAGCATTTGAACGAAATCACACGCAAAATCAGATAGCTAGGTATTGTTGCGATCTTACTGTCAGATATTGTTTGTTCGACACACGTTTTTTTTTTTTTCAGTCTCCCTCTATTTTTTCCCTTTCATAGCTTTCCTAGTGAAGACGCCTGTCTCTCCTTCTTGCGCCTTTACCGCCGTTACCGCCTTTAATTTTTTTTTTTCTGTTGCACTCACCACGTTGAGCTTTGTGGCTCCGCAACGCACCCCCGCACACACGCTGTTGTTCGCGTCCACACTCAGCAAACGCTGCATCGCTAGCACAGCCCGTCGCGCCTGTCCATCACACCTGCGCTCCTTTCCCCCCTTCTTCTCTTCCCCACCACTGCGTGTTGGCGCGATCGGCGGCTCCGACTGCACGATGAACGTCGGCTTTCTCTTCAGCCTGCCAAGCGGGCTCGCGGAGTACGACGGGGTGAAGAAGCTGCTGGCGGACGCGGCTGCTTTTCTCACGGAGGAGGGCGAGGGCGGTGTCGTCGACGTCCCCTCTCTCTTCTGCGGCTGCGACCCGAAAGGGCAGCCCCTCGGCTCGGGCGGTGGCACGGTGCACCTCCTGCACACGGGCTACGCGGAGGAGCAGCGCCGCACCCCGCCGGAGGAGCGCAAGTCTTTCCTGGAGTGGCTGCGCCTCGGGGACAGCGAGGGCCGTGTGATTGTGCACGCCGGTGGACTCAGCCGCCGTCTGCCCGCCTACGCGACGCTTGGGAAGGCGCTGCTGCCGCTGCCGCCCTGCCGCTGGCACCGCGGGAGTCAGATAACGCGCGCGCTGCTCTCCACGCAGGTGCCGCTGTACCGCGCGCTCATCACGAGTGCCCCGGCGAACCTGCGGACGATGGTGGCGTGCGGTGACATCAGCGTCTTCGCGAAGGGTGCGGTGCCCTCGCTGGCGCAGTTTGCGGACACCGATGTTCTCTGCGTTGGCGTGCGCACCGATGCCCAGCTGCTGCAGAACCACGGCGTCTTCTTCATGTCCCGCCAACGCCCCTTCGACCTGGAGTTCATGCTGCAGAAGCCGTCGCTGTCGGAGGTGCGCCGCCGCGCCACGGAGGGCGACCGCAGCTACCTGCTCGACGTTGGGATCTGGGTGCTGAGCGACCGCGCGGTGGAGGTGCTGACGCGCAAGTGCGTCGGCACGGCGCTCGACGCCGTCGCGGTGGACGGCGACGCGCACGACGGCCACCACCACACGGTGGTGCGCAACCCGTACGACCTCTACTCCGACTTCGGCGCCGCGCTGGGCTTCCACTGCATCCGGCCGGACCCGGAGGTCTCCTCGCTGAAGGCCAGCGTGCTGGAGATCCCAGACGCGGAGTTCCTGCACTACGGCACAAACCGGCAGCTGATCTCGTCGACGCAGACGCTGCAGGCCTGCGAGTCGCCGACGCCGTCGTGGTCGTGGAGCGCGCCGTTCGACGGCATCCTGACCCGCGAGCGCGGCGACGGCGCGGGGAGCCAGGCGGACCTCGCTGCAGAGGCGACGGTCGCGAGCGTGTCGGCCAACACTCTCGCCACGGACCTGGACTTCGCGGCCGGCGACGCGCTGCCGCTGCTGGCGACGCCGTCGTCGCTGATTGTGCACAACGCCGTCGTGCTGGCCCCGCTGGACGGCTCGGCGGCCGCGGCGACGGCCCCGCCCGGCGTGCCGCGCCGCCCCGTGCGGCACTTGTGGGTGGAGAGCAGCTGGGTGGGCCCGCGGTGGACGCTGCGGGACGGCCACATCCTGACGGGCATCCCGTCGAACGACTGGGAGCTGGACCTGCCCACCGACATCTGCATCAGCGTGGTGCCGGTGGTGCGGGGGTCGGTGGCGGGTGCCGATGCGGCGGAGAGGGCGACTCCCTTTGCTGCCCGCCCGTACCACATCGACGACGCCTTCCGCGGTGACGTGCGCAGCGAGGCGACCATCTTTATGGGTGTCTCTCTGCACGACTGGCTCTCGAGCCGCGGGCTGAGCGTGGAGGACCTGTACCCCGCCGGCACAGACAAGGAGGCGCCGCTTGACATCTACGAGGCCGCGCTCTTTCCCGTCTGCGCCACCGCCGACCAGCTGGGCGACTTCCTGTACGTGGCGACGTTGCCGGTGAACGTCGCGCGTGACCCGAGTGCCGTCGATGCCGGCCGCGTGGCTGCTGGTGTGGCCGTGTGGCGCAGCCAGCCCCGCGTGTCCGCGATGGATCTGCTGCGCGTGACGGACGTGTCGGCGATGCTGCGCAACAGCGAGTACTACGAGCGCCGCATGCTGACGCTGACGATGGCGCTCGTCGCGTCGGACCCGAGCGATATGGCGGACAAGTTGGGCTGGTCCCCTGCGTCGACGCCGATGACGAAGGGGAGGACCTCCGCGCTGCCGCGTGGCGGGTCGGTGCTGTCGGCGCCGATGGTGTCGCTGCTGCAGCAGAAGTTTTTCCTGCTCGATCTGGACGGTGTGGCGCGCCGCATGGTGGAGCTGGGCGTCGGGCTGCCGGCGACGAGCGGCCTGACGGACCACGCCGGCACGGCTGCGAATCTTGTGCGTGCGAGCAACGGTGCCGTGGCGGTGCGGGACGGCGCTGGGGAGGGCACCCTGGAGGACGAGGCAGAGGATGCCAGCGGGCCCTTCTCCTGGGCTCACATCTTCGCCAACGACTCGGGCCTCGTCGGCGGTGGCGCCAAGTCACCCGTGTGCTCCGTCTCTCCCCACCTGGTCGCTGCCCACTACCACATGTTTGTGCGCCGCGTGATCGAGCTTCAGCTGGAGGCGCTGCAGCGTGCGACGGCGACGACGGAGGAGGCGGAGAGGACGCAGCGACTGGCGCTGCTGCACGCCGCGTCGGAGGCCGGGGCTAAGGAGCTGATTGAGCGCCACGACACCGCTGCCTTTGCGGAGCTGCGTGCTGCCATCATGGGCTCCTACCCGAACGAGCGCCACTGGCCGCGGCTCGGCGTGCACCTGGATCAGATCATCTGGGGCCGCTCTCCGATCCGTATCGACGTTGCCGGCGCGTGGACCGACACCCCGCCCTACACGCTCCTCAACGGCGGCAGTGTGATCAATGTTGCTGTGGAGCTGAACGGGCAGCCGCCGGTGCAGGTGTACGTGCGTGTGCGCAGCGACGATACCATTGTCGTGCACTCCATCGACTCTGGCACGCGGTCGGTGCTGACGAGCTACGACGACATCCGCACGTACGCCACGATGCAGAACCCGTTCTCCATCCCGAAGGCGGCGCTGGCGCTCTGCGGCTTCTTGCCGGAGTTCTGCACGAACGAGTACGCCTCCTTGCAGGACCAGCTGGCTGCCGACTTCGGCGGTCACGGGCTGGAGATCTCCCTCCTCGTCGCCATCCCCACGGGCTCCGGTCTCGGCACCAGCTCCATCGTGTCGGGCGTCGTGCTGCGCTCCCTCGCGGAGTTTTGCCAGCTGCGCTGGGACGAGCACACGGTGTGCCGCCGCGTCCTGCTGGTGGAGCAGATGCTGACGGCGGGTGGTGGCTGGCAGGACCAGTACGGCGGCCTCTTCGAGGGCTTGAAGCTTGTTCAGTCGATGCCGGGCCTGCCGGCGGTGCCGACGGTGCGGTGGATGCCGGCTGGCATCTTCACCGACCCGCGCTTCGCCTCGTGCCACCTGCTCTACTACACCGGTATCACACGCATGGCGAAGGGCATTCTGGCCGAGATCGTCCGTGACGTCTTCCTGAACAACCGCGCGACGCTGCAGCTGCTGCGTGAGATGGGCGGTCCGCACACGGCGGCCATGTACGACAAGATCACGACGCTCGACTACAAGGGCTACGCGCGTCTCGTTAACCGCACGTGGGAGCAGAAGAAGCGCCTTGACGATGGTGTGAGCAACCCGCAGGTGCAGGCCATCGTTGACGTCGTGGAGCCGCACGTGTGGGGCCTGCTGCTGCCCGGTGCGGGTGGCGGCGGCTACCTTTACATGTGCGCCAAGGACGAGGCCTCCGCGCGGAAGATCCGCCAGCTCCTGACGGAGAACCCGCCGAACCCCTACGCCCGGTTTGTGGATATGACGGTGTCGACGACGGGCATGCAGGTGAGCCGCTCGTAGAGGGAGTGACGGGGGAGCGTTTTCCGGTTTCTTCCCTTTTCTTTTCTTTTCTTCCCCTTTCCATTTTCAGTCAAGGATTTCCTTCCGTCGCTCTCTTCCCTTACTTTTCTCCTTTATCTTTATTGCACTGCGTCTCTTCTTCGTAGTTGCGTCGTTTCCTTTAAGAAAACAAAGGGATTTTCTTTCCCTCTTCGTCTCCCCTCGCACACATCTCCTTCTGTTATTGCTGTTGTTGTTCTTGGTGTGTTCTCTGTAGATGCGTTGACAAGGAAGGCAAACCCCTTCTCCCTCTCTTTCCGCCTTCTCTCTTTTTTTTTTTCTGTTTTCTTCTCCATTGGCGTCGATCTTCACCATCCTTTCACTTTTTTTTTCTATCGCAGCGTCAAACCACTGCCACAAAAAAAACGAAAAACATGTGAGCGCCATTTTTCTTTCAGAACAGCCAGGCAAAAAGACACCCCTCAAAAAAAAAAAAAAAAACAATAAACAGCAAATACATGTGCGGGTTAGCGGCTGTGCTGGTGCTGTTCGTGTCGCTGGTGTAATGTGAACTGTTTCTTCTGTTCTTTCTTTCGCTCAGCGCATCTCTTTAATAATGTCTACTGATGCATCAGTGTCTTTTTCTTCTCCTTCTGTTTTTCTTTTCCAAATACTGGTTTCCCTTTCTGTGTATGGCCTCACTCACAAATCTAAGAATGGAAGTTGTCTCTTGGGATGCAAAAAGCGAAAAACTCCCTTTTTTTTTGCATTTGCTCTTTTAGCAAGAAAGGAGGAGAAGGTGCGTTGTACCACAGTGACAACAACGTCTCATTCTTTATGTTTTTGTTGTTCCTGTGTTGGCCTCTGTGCTCATTACTCGGCCTTTACTTTCCGGACTGTTTAGATTGGGGCGTGCTTTAAACAAGCATGGTTGGCGGCACAGGTGCTTTGCCTGTCTCTCTCTCTCTCTCCTCCTTGTGCAATAGATCTCAATACAAGGAGGAAGGGAGGGATCCAGCACTTGCCACTTCCTGGTCAGCATCTGCTTTCATCTTTCTCTCTCTCTTTTCCTCTCTCTCTTTTTCCCCTTTCAAAGCTTTCCTAGTGTAGACGCCTGTCTCTCCTTCTTGCGCCTTTACCGCCGTTACCGCCGTTACCGCCTTTTTTTTGCTGCACTCACCACGTTGAGCTTTGTGGCTCCGCAACGCACCCCCGCACACACGCTGTTGTTCGCGTCCACACTCAGCAGACGCTGCATCGCTAGCACAGCCCTTCGCGCCTGTCCATCACACCTGCGCTCCTTTCCCCCCTTCTTCTCTTCCCCACCACTGCGTGTTGGCGCGATCGGCGGCTCCGACTGCACGATGAACGTCGGCTTTCTCTTCAGCCTGCCAAGCGGGCTCGCGGAGTACGACGGGGTGAAGAAGCTGCTGGCGGACGCGGCTGCTTTTCTCACGGAGGAGGGCGAGGGCGGTGTCGTCGACGTCCCCTCTCTCTTCTGCGGCTGCGACCCGAAAGGGCAGCCCCTCGGCTCGGGCGGTGGCACGGTGCACCTCCTGCACACGGGCTACGCGGAGGAGCAGCGCCGCACCCCGCCGGAGGAGCGCAAGTCTTTCCTGGAGTGGCTGCGCCTCGGGGACAGCGAGGGCCGTGTGATTGTGCACGCCGGTGGACTCAGCCGCCGTCTGCCCGCCTACGCGACGCTTGGGAAGGCGCTGCTGCCGCTGCCGCCCTGCCGCTGGCACCGCGGGAGTCAGATAACGCGCGCGCTGCTCTCCACGCAGGTGCCGCTGTACCGCGCGCTCATCACGAGTGCCCCGGCGAACCTGCGGACGATGGTGGCGTGCGGTGACATCAGCGTCTTCGCGAAGGGTGCGGTGCCCTCGCTGGCGCAGTTCGCGGACACCGATGTCCTCTGCGTTGGCGTGCGCACCGATGCCCAGCTGCTGCAGAACCACGGCGTCTTCTTCATGTCCCGCCAACGCCCCTTCGACCTGGAGTTCATGCTGCAGAAGCCGTCGCTGTCGGAGGTGCGCCGCCGCGCCACGGAGGGCGACCGCAGCTACCTGCTCGACGTTGGGATCTGGGTGCTGAGCGACCGCGCGGTGGAGGTGCTGACGCGCAAGTGCGTCGGCACGGCGCTCGACGCCGTCGCGGTGGACGGCGACGCGCACGACGGCCACCACCACACGGTGGTGCGCAACCCGTACGACCTCTACTCCGACTTCGGCGCCGCGCTGGGCTTCCACTGCATCCGGCCGGACCCGGAGGTCTCCTCGCTGAAGGCCAGCGTGCTGGAGATCCCAGACGCGGAGTTCCTGCACTACGGCACAAACCGGCAGCTGATCTCGTCGACGCAGACGCTGCAGGCCTGCGAGTCGCCGACGCCGTCGTGGTCGTGGAGCGCGCCGTTCGACGGCATCCTGACCCGCGAGCGCGGCGACGGCGCGGGGAGCCAGGCGGACCTCGCTGCAGAGGCGACGGTCGCGAGCGTGTCGGCCAACACTCTCGCCACGGACCTGGACTTCGCGGCCGGCGACGCGCTGCCGCTGCTGGCGACGCCGTCGTCGCTGATTGTGCACAACGCCGTCGTGCTGGCCCCGCTGGACGGCTCGGCGGCCGCGGCGACGGCCCCGCCCGGCGTGCCGCGCCGCCCCGTGCGGCACTTGTGGGTGGAGAGCAGCTGGGTGGGCCCGCGGTGGACGCTGCGGGACGGCCACATCCTGACGGGCATCCCGTCGAACGACTGGGAGCTGGACCTGCCCACCGACATCTGCATCAGCGTGGTGCCGGTGGTGCGGGGGTCGGTGGCGGGTGCCGATGCGGCGGAGAAGGCGACTCCCTTTGCCGCCCGCCCGTACCACATCGACGACGCCTTCCGCGGTGACGTGCGCAGCGAGGCGACCATCTTTATGGGTGTCTCTCTGCACGACTGGCTCTCGAGCCGCGGGCTGAGCGTGGAGGACCTGTACCCCGCCGGCACAGACAAGGAGGCGCCGCTTGACATCTACGAGGCCGCGCTCTTTCCCGTCTGCGCCACCGCCGACCAGCTGGGCGACTTCCTGTACGTGGCGACGCTGCCGGTGAACGTCGCGCGTGACCCGAGTGCCGTCGATGCCGGCCGCGTGGCTGCTGGTGTGGCCGTGTGGCGCAGCCAGCCCCGCGTGTCCGCGATGGATCTGCTGCGCGTGACGGACGTGTCGGCGATGCTGCGCAACAGCGAGTACTACGAGCGCCGCATGCTGACGCTGACGATGGCGCTCGTCGCGTCGGACCCGAGCGATATGGCGGACAAGTTGGGCTGGTCCCCTGCGTCGACGCCGATGACGAAGGGGAAGACTTCCGCGCTGCCGCGTGGCGGGTCGGTGCTGTCGGCGCCGATGGTGTCGCTGCTGCAGCAGAAGTTCTTCCTGCTCGATCTGGACGGTGTGGCGCGCCGCATGGTGGAGCTGGGCGTCGGGCTGCCGGCGACGAGCGGCCTGACGGACCACGCCGGCGCGGCTGCGAATCTTGTGCGTGCGAGCAACGGTGCCGTGGCGGTGCGGGACGGCGCTGGGGAGGGCACCCTGGAGGACGAGGCAGAGGATGCCAGCGGGCCCTTCTCCTGGGCTCACATCTTCGCCAACGACTCGGGCCTCGTCGGCGGTGGCGCCAAGTCACCCGTGTGCTCCGTCTCTCCCCACCTGGTCGCTGCCCACTACCACATGTTTGTGCGCCGCGTGATCGAGCTTCAGCTGGAGGCGCTGCAGCGTGCGACGGCGACGACGGAGGAGGCGGAGAGGACGCAGCGACTGGCGCTGCTGCACGCCGCGTCGGAGGCCGGGGCCAAGGAGCTGATTGAGCGCCACGACACCGCTGCCTTTGCGGAGCTGCGTGCGGCCATCATGGGCTCCTACCCGAATGAGCGCCACTGGCCGCGGCTCGGCGTGCACCTGGACCAGATCATTTGGGGCCGCTCCCCGATCCGTATCGATCTTGCTGGTGGGTGGACGGATACCCCGCCCTACACGCTCCTCAACGGCGGCAGCGTGATCAATGTCGCTGTGGAGCTGAACGGGCAGCCGCCGGTGCAGGTGTACGTGCGTGTGCGCAGCGACACGTTATTGTTGTGCACTCCATCGACTCTGGCACGCGGTCGGTGCTGACGAGCTACGACGACATCCGCACGTATGCCACGATGCAGAACCCCTTCTCCATCCCGAAGGCGGCGCTGGCGCTCTGCGGCTTCTTGCCGGAGTTCTGCACGAACGAGTACGCCTCCTTGCAGGACCAGCTGGCTGCCGACTTCGGCGGTCACGGGCTGGAGATCTCCCTCCTCGTCGCCATCCCCACCGGCTCCGGTCTCGGCACCAGCTCCATCGTGTCGGGTGTCGTGCTGCGCTCCCTCGCGGAGTTTTGCCAGCTGCGCTGGGACGAGCACACGGTGTGCCGCCGCGTCCTGCTGGTGGAGCAGATGCTGACGGCGGGTGGCGGCTGGCAGGACCAGTACGGCGGCCTCTTCGAGGGCTTGAAGCTTGTTCATTCGATGCCGGGCCTGCCGGCGGTGCCGACGGTGCGGTGGATGCCGGCTGGCATCTTCACCGACCCGCGCTTCGCCTCGTGCCACCTGCTTTACTACACCGGTGCCACACGCATGGCGAAGGGCATTCTGGCCGAGATCGTCCGCGACGTCTTCCTCAACAACCGCGCGACGCTGCAGCTGCTGCGTGAGATGGGCGGTCCGCACACGGCGGCCATGTACGACAAGATCACGACGCTCGACTACAAGGGCTACGCGCGTCTCGTCAACCGCACGTGGGAGCAGAAGAAGCGCCTTGACGATGGTGTGAGCAACCCGCAGGTGCAGGCCATCGTTGACGTCGTGGAGCCGCACGTGTGGGGCCTGCTGCTGCCCGGTGCGGGTGGCGGCGGCTACCTTTACATGTGCGCCAAGGACGAGGCCTCCGCGCGGAAGATCCGCCAGCTCCTGACGGAGAACCCGCCGAACCCCTACGCCCGGTTTGTGGATATGACGGTGTCGACGACGGGCATGCAGGTGAGCCGCTCGTAGAGGGAGTGACGGGAGAGCGTTTTCCGGTTTCTTGCGTGTGTTTCTTCCCTTTTCTTTTCTTCCCCTTTCCATTTTTAGTAGAGAATTTTCTTTCGTCGCTCTCTCCCCTTACTTTCCCTTTTCCAGCCCTCATCCGCCGCGGTGTCTGACCGCTGTCGCGGAGCTGTGCGACTCACCACACACACCCGCTGTTCAGGTGCGTGGTGTACCGCCGCGTAGGGGCTTGCTTCCCTCGTTTACGTCAGCCATAAGCGTACCTCTCTTTTGTGCTCTTTTCTTTTTTTACCTTTCTTGCACTGCGTCTCTTCTTCGTGGTGGCGTCGTCTTCTCTAAGAAAAAAAAAACCAAAGGGGTTTTCTTTCCCTCTTCGTCTCCCCTCGCACACATTTCCTTCTGTTATTGCTATTGTTGTTTTTAGTGTGTTCTCTGTAGATGCGTCGACAAAGAAGGCAAACCCCTTCTCCCTCTCTTTCCGCCTTCTCTCTTTTTTAATTTTTCTTCATCATTGACGTCGATCTTCACCACTTTTTTTAATATTTATATATCGCAGCGTCAAACCACTGCCACAACAAAAACCAAAACATGTGAGCGTCATTTTTCCTTCAGAACAGCCAGGTAAAAAGACACCCCTCAAAAAAAAAAAAATATATAATAAAGTTTATATGTGTTTGTGCGGGTTAGCGGCTGTGCTGGTGCTGTTCGTGTCGCTGGTGTAATGTGAACTGTTTCTTCTGTTCTTTCTTTCGCTCAGCGCATCTCTTTAATAATGTCTACTGATGCTTCAGTGTCTTTTTTTTCTTCTTCAGTTTTTCTTTTCCAAATATTGGTTTCCCTTTCTGTGTATGGCCGCACTCACAAATTCAAGAATAAAAGCTGTCTCTTGGGATGCAAAAAGCGAAAACACCCCTTTTTTCTGCATTTGCTCTTTTAGAAAGCAAGGAGGAGGAGGTGCGTTGTACCACAGTGACAACAACGTCTCATTCTTTATGTTTTTGTTATTCCTGTGTTGGCCTCTGTGCTCATTACTCGGCCTTTACTTTTCGGACTGTTTAGATTGGGGCGTGCTTTAAACACGCATTGTTGGCGGCACAGGTGCCTTGCCTGTCTCTCTCTCTCTCCTCCTTGTGCAATAGATCTCAATACAAGGAGGAAGGGAGGGGTCCAGCACTTGCCACTAACTGGTCAGCACGTGCTCCCATCTTTATCTCTCTCAGTGTCTCACGCACTTCCCACGTCTCTCTACGCACGATACGTTAGCAGAGAAGTTGAACCTACATAAATGCTTATGTGGGAGTTTTTTGAGAGAGAGTGTGTGTTTTTTAACCGTAGAGAGAGAGGGTTGTGTGTGAGAATGAGGGAGAAATGAGAGATGCAGAGCCAGTTGTGCGCATGTGTCTGGGGCGTAGGCGCGAAAGGTTTACTGACGTGGCCCGAGAGGCGACTGCGGGAGTTTCCATGCATCAAAAAAGAAAAAAAAACAAGGGTGTAGTGGAAGATAGACACATGCAAACTTACATGAGGGGTTTTTTTTATCCCTGTGTTGACTGTCATCTGTTTGCCTTTATGGGTGTGTGGGACACCGATGGTGGTGGTTGTGGTGGCTAGACAGGTGCACTACTAAAGCGCAGTTACAACTTTTACAAAAAAATAGCTCCTTCCTCAAAATGGTCTTCCTCCCGCGTACGAGTGTTCTTGAATAAACCCATACTTAGTGCTTTCATGCCGCCTTGTGTACACGGCAGTTGGCAAATGAAGTTTTTTTTTATTTTACTTTTGAAATCCTTTTTTCTCAAATTTATGCTCACTTCTCCCTTTCTCTCCTTTTCTGCCCTCTTTCCCAATCATGGATTCATCGATGTGCATCGGCGAGAAACACAGAGCAGCATACACGCCTACTGCTGAATCTGTTGGTGAGCCTTCCTTCTCCCCACACAAATTATTCTCATCTCTCGCTGCAGGGCACCTTACTAGCAAAGATAACAACAACAACAAAAAAAGAAAAGATAGGAGAGATGCCACCAAAGCAGCAGTCGGCGAAGAAGAAAAAGCCGCAGCGGGTGCGGGTCACGAACAAGGCCCTCGAGTCGCGGCAATTTTCCACCGTCCGGCTGCCCCGCTCCAATGAGGTGCCGGAGCAGAAAGTCGATGTACAAGCGATGTTTAACGAGCTGGGCGAGGCCGCACATAACAGTAACGCAGCAGCAGCGGCGGCGGCGTCACGACGCACAACAGCAGCAGCCGCAACCGCGAACACCGCTGCTGCTGCTGCCCCGTCGTCTTCCGGCTTCGATCCCATTGTGAACGACCCGATGTTTAGCGTCGTTGCGAAGTCTCTGTACTGGCCACCACCGACGCTGGAGGAGCTACACGCTCGCACAGGTCGTGATGTCGGCGACGGCTTCGACAGCTACGACCGACGGCAGGATGACAAAGATGCCCGGAAGGAGCGGGTGAAGGTGGTGAAGGGGGAGGTGAACCACCCGCGTGGCAAGGCCCGGCAGAACACCATCGTGAAGCTGGAAGACTCGAGTGCGAGTGAGGACGAGGAGGCATAGAGAGAGGCGTTGTTGTGCGGGAGGCAGTGGCGGTGTAGCTGCTTAATGGAGTAACTTTAATGGTGGATATCGGACAGTGAGTCCATCCTCCTCTCGAATAAGATCTTTTTTTTTTTTTGTAATCTTCTTCTAAAGGCGCCTGCGTATGCGGATGCAGTGCTGCGGTTGTTAAGATGACGGAAGGATAAAGACGGTGAGAAAAGGGCAAACTCTGCCGCGGAAGCCGGGCTTTAAGCTACTGCATCGGGGCACCACTGTTAGCGGACCACAGGAAAGAAATACGGATTATGCGTTGCTTTTTTCTTTTAAAAAAAAGACAAAGGTGTTTGGCTGATGGGATGCTGTACTGTCCATGAGCGGCCCTGTCGACGCGTAGAGGAGATGCTGCCTCTGCTGCATCTGCTGCTGCTGCTGCTGCTGTTGCTGAAGAGTCTCTTTTTGGTCATGTGGGGTGGCAGCGACACGCAAGCCGCGCGTTTTCTCATTGCCTCCTTGCCGGCAAATCGAAGTTATGTGATATCACTCATCTGTTTTCTTCTTTTCTTCTTTCTCCTCAACCTTCCGCTCAAGCAGTGGAACCGTTCGCACACACGGACGCACAAGCGCGGCAGGCGGTGAGACACGCGGTCGGGCTACATTTTCGTTCACTCACATTCGGGAAGGATACTCGCCGCAACGGTCCACGGCCCGTCGACATGTATCGGCACCTCGCCACGGCTGTTGCCAACCTATCCCGCGCGCTGCAGCACGTCAGCAACGAGCTCCAGCTGCTCGCCAACGAAGCCGGTGAGACGTCCCAGCAGAGCGGCGCCGGCTGCGCGAGCTCAGCCGCAGCACTCACGTCTTCGCCTGCCCACTCACCACCGCCGTGTCGGGCAGAGGTGCAAAAGCTGTGCGAGTGGGTACGTGACGCCGGTCTCACGGCGTGGCTCTCTCCCCTTGCTACCTCCACCGCTGTCGACGCTCATTACTGGCTTTCGTCAACGTGGTGCCCCCCAGCGTCGGAGAGCGCCTTCCACTCCCTCAGCTACGGTGTGGGTGGCGGCTCTGCCTCTGCGGTGCTGAGCGACATGGAGAAGACGCTGACGAACGGTGCGGCACGGAGGCTGGGACTTCCTACCCGCTTCCACTGGCCAGCAGACAAGACAGAGGGAGGTTCCTCGACGCACAGCAGCAGCGGCAGCAACAGGAGGAGTAGCAATGCGGGCACGATGCTGTGGCCGACAGCGATGCGCACCACGTCCGGCAACCTCGCACCGCACGCGCAGACACCCTCGAGTGCCGCAGCAGCTGTAGCGGGTAGTCCTCTTACCTCCCTGCCGCTTGTCGCCACTGCTGGGCAAGTCTTTGCACCTGCGCCGCGTGCCACAGGGGCTACTGCGCCTGGTGTTTGCTCGCCACGGACCGCACCATCCTCATGCGAAGGTGGCGGCATCCTCTATTCCACACGACTAGAGGCGTACCTGACGCTGCTGCTTACTGCCCGCACACAGGCCCTCACGCGCCGCAGCGGTCAGCAGAATATCTACGCTGGACAGGAGGCAGCCGTTCGGCTAGAAGGCAGCCTCGTGCTCTACGCCAGCGACCAAGCCGACGCGTTGCTTCTCCGCGCCGCCCAGCTGCTCGGCATCCGCCACGTGCGGGTGCTGCAGACGGTGGCAGGTGGTCGCACACTGCGCTCTCCATCGCTACCACCATCATCAGCTTTGTCGTCTCAAGCACCGGAGAAGGCTGTGCGCCACCACAACTATGCGGTGGACGTGGCGCGGCTTCAGGCACGTGTAGTAGAGGACGTCGCGGCGGGCCTGTACCCCGTGATGGTGGTGGGCACCTTCGGCTCAGGGCTCAGCGGCGCCGTCGACCCTGTAGCTGCGATGGGTGACCTGTGTAGGAAGCTGGGCGTGTGGTACCACCTCGACGCCAGCCACGGTGGTGCCGCTCTGCTTGCTACGTGTGTTAGTGCTTCGGGCAGTCGCCTGTCCGCGTTCGCAGCGGAGTTTGCGGCAGCGGCGTACACGGCGGACTCCGTGCTCTGCTCTGCCGGCCGCACCGCTCTTCCCTACTCTGTCCTCCCCGATGCCGACTGCGGTGCTGCGGTGCTCTTCGCCGCGCATGTCCGCAAGGTGGCGTGGTCGGTGCAGCAGCTGGGCGAGTCGCGGCAGTCTACCTTCAACCAGTACCTCACACCGCGGGTGGCGGACGGCGAGGTGCTACACCTCAGCCCACCGGCGCACTCGTGTCGCTTCGTTGCCAACCACGCAGCTGCTGCGGTCAGCAGTACAACATCTGCAGGAGTAGAGGGTGCATCGAATGAAAAGCGTTTCTCTTCCCACACTACGACATCTTCGTGTCTTCTCTCGGACGCTGTTACCGTTACTGCGCAGCACGCGTGTGCCGTCGCGCGACATCAACGCTTCACCGCCGCTGTTCTGGAAGCCGTACGCGGTGATGGCCGCTTCGACGCCGCTCTCGACGCCTCTCTCTTCGGCCTTGTGCACCTGCGGTGGCTCACCGCAGCCGACGAGGCCACACAGGAGCTCGCCGTGGAGCTGTCAAGATTAGTGGAGAGAGGAGGGGAGGATGCGTCGGACACTTCGCTTCTCCTTTCCCGTCCTCCTCCACCAGTGAAGGTGCATGTAGGGTTGGTGCAGCTGCAGCGGCGCGTGTGGGTGGTCCTTTCCTTCGGCGAGCTACCACATGCAGTGGACAGTGCGGAAAGTGCGGAAGATGCGCCGTGGAGGGAAGGGGAGGCGTTTGTGCTCGCAGCGCTGGATGCAGCGGCTCGTCGTGTGCTGCTGCCGGGGCATTAAGCACACATCGTTTTTATCCTGTCAATCACACTGCCTGGTTCCTTGGCGTGCCGTAAGAAGAGCGGCGGAGATGAAGAGCGAGTGCGTTGGTGTGCTCGCTTGCAATGCGGTGCGCGGTGGGAGTGCAGGGCCCGCAGCGGTGCTGTGCGTCACGAGCACTACTATTGTTAAATACTCACAAGTGCACTAGCACGCCCGTTTTCACAGTTCTTAAGTTTAAAGGAAAAAAGAATGCAGAAGGTACAGGGAAGGGAAAGGAGGAGCAGCAGAAGCACATGCGGAGCTGTGCTGCAACGGCTGTGCAGCATGGAAGCCACGACGCAAGCTTCTTCGTCTCCCATTTCCGTGGGACTTGACGGAGGCGTGTGAGGAGGAGGAACGTACGGAAGAGACACGTGTGGTTTTTTTTTCCACCGCCTCCTGAAACTCACAACAAAAAGAATGAGCACAATGGAACGTGTGTAAAGGTGCCAAAATGAACTGTGCCGCTTTCTTACCTTTCTCTCTTCGCGCCCCTTTTTTCTCTCTCCTTTTTTTTTCCCTCTGCTGGCTTCCACGCGCCTGCTCTGTCCTGATGGATTTCACAGTGCCAACAACAACAAAAATAGAGAAGAGTTCGAGCAAGAAGGTACGCCTCACACACTGCCGCCTTCTCCTTCTTCACGGAAGGCCGTGGAGAGAGTCACAAATATAAGCGAATAGAAAAAGGGACGCACGCGCACGACAGCGACACGACAGGCTGCACTTCTCATTTGCACTTCTTTTTTTTTTTTCACGCACTCTTCTGCAACACACTGCACACCACAACATTCACACGCATGCGGCCCAGCACGCACCTTTGCTTCCCGCTGGCGGCCGCCGCAGTGGGTCTCACCAGCTCTTCTGCACCCGTCTCCGTTAGGCGCGTGGTTGCTGCCACCGGCGCAGCGACCCCGGCGTGCATCGTGACGAGTCGAAGTCTTTGTTCTGGCGGTGGCGGTGCTGACGGCGCTGGTGTGCTGCGCCGCACCCCGCTGCTACGCTACGTACGTCAAGGCGCACAGGAAATATTGCAGAACCTTGTGAATCGAGTCGATCGCGCTGACGAGATCACTGGGTCGTCGATGCTGGAGCTGAACCTACTCGAGGACCCCTCGGCGGGCTTGGCCTCCGGTCCCGCAGAGGAGCTCACGCCCACGGAGCTGGAGACGCGGGTGCGGGTGTTGGTGTCAAGCTACACGCCCTCTCTTTTTCGCCTCCTCTACACCCCATTCATTGACGTGGTGGGACTGCTGGTGACGGAGGGGCTCGTGCCGGAGGGCAGGGAGGGGGAGCCGACCACCACGGCCACCTCGACGACAGCAGCTGAGGCGGCAGGCACAACGGTTGCATCAGGTGGTGGTGCTGCGTCTTTACCGGAAGGAGCGGTGTCGGTGTCGACGAGTGCACGCCCCGTGCGTCCCGAGGAGGTGATGGGGCGTTGGTTCACGGATGGCGCCGCAACCCTCAAGCACCCGCACGAGACCGCCGAGGCGATGGGCAAGCGACGGTGGACACACCTCTGCCGGGCATTAGAGGCGCACTGGGCAGAGATGGAGAGTGTGATGCCGCTGACACGCGTGGTGCGACAGCACGCACTGCGGGAGGAGCTCTACGTGCCGATGCTGCGGCAGCTGGCCATGGAGTTGGCAGATCCGACAAAGCGAGCGGCAGCGGTGCTGACCCTGCCAGGGCTGATTCTCAGTCTCGCCAACGGGAGAGCACCGCGCTCGCTGGGCTTGCCGGAGAACGACGCGGAGCGCATCCAGCTTGTGTCGGGCCTCTTTCTTGGGGTTGCCCAGGAGGCCGGGGATACGGACCTGGCCTACCTGGCCTTGCAGCTGCTGCGCGCCAACAACATGGCAGTCCCCTTCGCGGCACAGAAGCAGCTGACCAACGTCTTTGCCGCTGCCTCACGGATTAAGAACGACTGGCAGGTGAGGGGGTCGAGCCTGCTGGTGGAGTGCTTCCGGCGCTGGCTGGACTACTTCAAGGAGGTGCAGCAGGATAACTTGAGGGCTCTGAAGGAGCTGGATGCACGAGATGAAGCGGCAGAAACGAGGGAGGAGGAGGCAGCACCCCTTTCGCAGCGTACAGCATCACCGACAGCGCGTCTTTCTTCTCCTCTTACTTCTGCTGCTGCTGGCACTGGTGCGGCGTCGAGCGAGGAGACAGAGCAGTACCGCTACTTCACGAGTCGGCGTCAAGACGACGTGACGCGCATCGCCGCGATCGAGACGAATATCGAGGCAGCGGTGCGGGAGCGGGCGGGTGAGCTGCGGCGTCGGCCCGTGCGCGGTCGTGGCCGTGGTCGTGGCCGTGGTGGCGGCCGGGGGAGAGCGCAGGAAGCCGAGGTCGGCACGGCAGCGCGATCCGCAGCCGCAGCAGCCAAGGCGGAGCGTGTACCAGACAACCTCACCTCCGAGGGAGACGATGTGGAGAAGTCCGTCCACGCGGCAACGAGTGTGCAGTCACTCGCAGCGAAGAAGAAGGCAGCGCGGCGGCGGCGGCGGCGAGGCGGCGCGAAGTCAGCGGCACACCGTGTACCTCATCGATCACCTGGGAAAGATGCTGAGGCAGACGCGGAGACCACGCTGAGCTTTTAAGAAAAGGGCTGCTTTCTCACGCGCTGTTGTCCATCGCCACACACACACACACTGAGACCCGTACTTGGTCATTACTTTCTGTTCACATACACCTTGAGAGAAAAAAAGAAAGAGGAAGAGAAAACACAGCTAAGAAGCAGAATGTACAGCGGGCAATTGGCTGTTCAGCGTGGAGCATCACTACACCCGCGTCACGATGCACAACATTCTTTAAGGCGGCGGATAAGGCAGCGCCATCTTTTGTTGCAACAAATGTTTAAGAAGAGAACAGTTCGGCCGGCTATTCTCTGTGCAGACGGCCGCGAATGATTTGAGGATTGGGCAGCCGCTCGCAGCGGGTCTGCACCTCCCTCATATCTGTGTGTATGCGTGAACGCTTGCTGCGCACCTCACTCTTCCGCTCTGCTATTTACCTCCTTTTTTGTAACCTTTTTTTTTTCATGTTTGGTGCTTTTTCGAAAAATTTTAAACACCTCGTGACTCTGCAGTGCCTCTCCTCCCTTCAATCTTCTCTCTCTTCTCTTTGCCGTGAAGAATTAGAAGCCTCGCGGAGACCAACCGATACAAAAAAGAAAAGAAAAAAGAAGAGGATTCACGTGGCAGTGCCACTACACACTTCAGCGATGGCAGAGAAGAGACGGATGCCGCCGCAGAGCTTCACGCGCTTCATGGTGCGCCGGCTGTGGTGCACCACCCTCTTCTTCGTGGCGCTCCTCATCGCTCTCTTCACCGCCACCTCCGTCTACTACGTGGTGCGCATCAACATGAGCGAGAAGCACCTCAACGCGCAGGCGCAGCAGGCCGGGCAGGCCGCCGACGCAGCAGATGGTGGCGACGCAGGAGGAGCGAACTACCTCCACACCGACGTCCCGATGCCGTACAACGAGGCGGCGGCGGTGCAGCGACGGCAGTTCATGTCCCGCGCCACCCCTGCGGGGCACTCGAAGCTCGAGGAGCGTCTGCGGCGCTCCACTGCACCGCGCTACGAGGACGCCTACAGGCTGCTTGCAGTGGGGGCACCGCTGTCCCGGCAGGCCATGCGCAACCCATTTTTACCGGACTCGATTCCAGTGTGGGAGACGGAGGAGGGTGGGTTGGAAGGAGAGGCCAACGTGAAGACACAAATGCGCGTGCCGACGCGGCAGCGGTATGTGCTGGATGGACTAGAGGCCGGCCGTCAGTACATGCTGCGGTTGAGCTTTCTCGGCTCCCCCAGTGTGGGCTTCGAGATGCTGCTTTATCAAGTTCCGCGGAGCCGCATCGATGCTCTGCGTAGCGGCCACAATGACAATGCACAGCATGGGTGGGCGGCGACGCCGCAGGACACGGAGCTGCGCGTGTTTGCGACGAGCGCGAGCAACGCGCTGGCGTTTGACTACGAGGAGGAGGTGTGGTTAGACAGCGGCGATGATGACGACGTTGGAGACGCAGAAGAGGGGCACGATGGTCCGCGTCACGCGCTGCTTGGCGGGCAGGCGTCGGCCCAACAGCGCTACGTGCCAGTTGTAGAGGTTCGTGCCCGTGCGCTCTCCATCCCAACCGACGCCACACGATTGCCGGTGGTGCGCTTCAACGTGGCGCTGGAGCCGCTGAGCGCGTCGTTCTTGCCGCAGGTGGCGATGCCGCTCATCACGTACACCGCCTGGGTGGTGGTGTTTGTGGGCTACTTAGTGGTGTACACGTTCGTGAGCAGCGGCATCGCCGGCGGGCGGCCCCATGAAGACTAGCGCTGTGTTTTGTACAGCCAGTGGTCAAATTCTTCACGGGGAAAACGATGAAGAGTCGTGCACTTGTTCGGGAGTGTGAATCTTGCTGGTGAGGCGATACGTGTGCTGCTGCAGAGTCGCCCTCTCTCCTCTCTCCCTGAGAGCTGCGCGCCTTCTGCTGTGATTGCGCTAATGTTAGTTTCCTATTATTATTTCTTATGGCTCTTGCTTGCTTTTTCTCTTCTTGCTCTTTCTTTCTCTCATTCCTCTTTTTCTTTTTCTCTTTTATTCTGCGGTGGACGTCAAAGAGCCGCTCGTAAATCTCCGGGTGCCGTCGTGCCGATGCCGGTGTTCGTGGTTTTGTGTTTGTGTGTGTGTATGTGTGCCCCGCAAAGCTCGACGCAAAGATCTTCCAAAAACCCTTGTTTTTCTTCCGTAAATAATGACTTGAACCGCAACGGCAACCCATCGCGGTGGCACAAAGCGGCACTTGGAACAACGTGAACGAACGTCAAAAACAAACAAATAAACAAACGTCGACGCACGTGGGTTGTGCTGAATGCGATAGTTGTCCTGCAGCGCGGAGATGTTTGCCGGCACTCCAAGCACTCAAGTCACAGCACCATGAAGGCTTCTGTTTTTGAGCCCTTTTTTTTCCTGGTTCATTTTCAGTTGACGCCGCTCTTCTGAGTGAAGGAGGGAGCCACTTCTCATTTCCTCTCGCCAGACGATCTGTGCCTTCTTTCGAGCCGTGCTCGGAGCCGCATCACGCGTTTAAGGCGTAAAAGAAAAAAAAAAGGCAGGGGACCCCCACAGCGATGGTAGTGGATATCGTGCAACTCTTTTCTCGCTTTTGCCCCGCTTCTCTACTTCACCACTTTCGTGTCTTCTTCGATACCTACTCCACTTGTCTGAACCCACACGCACAAAAACACAACCAACCACTGCAGTAGGGTTGTATCCCCACCTCGCATAAGCGTCGCCGTGCCCTCGTTGAATTAATTGTTCTAATATTATTTGTGTGTGTGTGTGTGAGTGTGTGTGCTGGCTGTCCGTGCCATTCAATAGTCGCTGCCTTGCTTCTGTGGTGGTGGCGCTGGTGTGTGTATATCTCTCTTAATTTTTTTTTTCCTAATTTGTATTTAGCGCTGTGCTGCAGCTGTGACCGCCACGCATGGGTCTTCTCGGTCTCCGCAAGTTCATCGACTCGAGCGGGTGCACGCGGCTGCTGCCGGTCCCCGTGAGCGACGCCGACGCCGAGGAGGAAGCGCTGCGCCGTCTGCGCGTCGAGGGGTATCACGAAGTGAGAGACGGCAGCGATGCAAATGAGCTTTACTACGAGAGCAGCAGCAGCAGCCCCAACAGCGCACATCCGGAAGCCGCCAATGGAAGCCACCAGCGCAGCCTCACGTCCTCGACGCACGTCCACGGTGCAGCAGCACACGAGGCAGGGAGGAGCGCCACTCCTGTAGCGGACCACGTCTTGGTGGACATGAACTGCATCGTGCACTCCTGCTTCCACCACCAGATCGCAGAGAATAAGGGCAAACGGCAGCTGATTCAGGAGATTCTCGAGCGGCTGCGCGTGCTGCTGACGGAGGTGGTGATCCCTCGTCAGTCGCTCAGTATCTGCTTCGACGGTCCGGCGCCGATTGCCAAGCTGCAGACGCAGCGGCTGCGTCGGCGCAAGGTTTCCCTCCTGGATACCGGCGGTATTCAGCAGCTCAACACACTCTCCATCACGGCGGGCTCCCTCTTCATGATCGAGCTCGAGAACGCGATCGCTGCTCAGTTTAAGCTGAACCACGGCCGCGGCTTTCTCCGGCGTGCCTGTCCAGTTTATCTGTACGGCACCACCGTCATGGGCGAGGGGGAGGCAAAGATCTCTCGCGCGTTGGCCTTCCTCGCCTACGGGCCGCGCACGGAATCTAGCGAGGGCGACAGTGCAGCAGGAGCAGGAGCTGAGGCCGGTGTGGAGGTGTCACGCAACGGTGCCCGCAACGGCCGCCACAGCAGCAGGAGCAGCAACGGTGGAGGGCGGGGCAACGGGTGGCGTGGGCGCGGCGGCAGCAACAGCGGTGATGACCAGCTGAGCATCAGTGGCCGTCGCGGAGACGGTGAGTATGAAGAGACGGAGAAAGAGGAGGAGGAGCACGGCGTAGGAGCTCTTGGGGGCCGCGCTCACCCCGCCTCGCACGTCGCTGCGCAGCGTGCCAAAGCTGCTCACTACAACCCTGATGACACAGTCGTGGTGCTGGGCAACGATATCGATCTCGTCGTCACCTGCCTCGGTGCCACCGCCTACCACAACTTCAGCATCATCAGCCCCTCCTCGCTGCAGCTGATCCGCGTGTCGGACATCCTTTACCGGTGGCTAAAGGCGACCTCCGCGCTGAGTGGCAGCAGCCCCTTTACCCCAGCGCAGCTGCCTTCAATTCGCATCGACTTCATTTACCTGTTTCTCTTGAACGGCGGCGATCACTACATCGGCGCGGGAGAGGTGGCCATGCCGCTCTGGAGTCGGTATCGCAGCGTGCGGGCCGCCTACCCACACAGCAGCCTCGTCTCCCCCACCCTCGACTCGGTCGACGTGGACTTTCTCGCCGATGTGGTGCAGGCCGCCGAGTACACCGGGTCGTCAACCGTGTCGGTGGGCATGAACCTGCTGCAGTCTGCGCTGTGGTCCCTGTACACGGTGGTGACGGGAGTGTGCCCGAATTACAACTACGTACCGCAGCCGGAGGGGCCGCAGCTGTCGCACCTGCGGGCTGCCGCTGCCCACTGCCAGCGCACCCACCGCCCCATCCACCTGCCGCACGTCTCGGCCGCCTCGCGGCCCCTCACCCCGCTCGAGACCTTCGTGGCATTGATGCCCACCGAGGCGGCTCTGCCGAAGAGCGTGGTGGCGGGCCTGCACAGCAAGCCAGCCCACCACGCCATTCTCAAGACGCTGGAGACGAGCAACGACACGGCGATGATCGCACGTGCCGCCCGCGATGCCGTCGCCGTCTCCGAGCCCTTTCTCACAACGAGCGAGCAGTACCTGCGCCACTTCACGTCGCCGGTGCAGCTCAACGTTGTGCCGCCGCGCCGCCGCCTGAGCCGCCACGAGCAGCACCGGATGATGGCCAAGACGGGCCACGTCGTGCAGGAGGATCCCGTGCCGGTGGTGAAGCCGATCGCCATGGCCGAGGATGTTGCCTACCTGAGCGTGCCCTACGCAGCCAACACCCGCTTCCTGAACTTTGCCTGCCCGTTTGAGGAGAAAGCGGCAGACGAGGACGCGGCGGTGGCGGTCGGGGAGCTGCCTGCTGCGGTGACGACGGTGCAGGGGCGGGCCGTGCTGAGCCGTCCCACGATGCACGCCGCTCTCGCAGCAACAGCCGCACCTGCGACGAACACTGCGAGTGCGGCTGCGAGTGCAGTACCGCAGAGCAAGAAGAGGGCACGCAGCAGCAGCGCTCCGGCCGTGGATGGCAAAGACGTCAAGCGTGTCTACCTGTATGAAGAAGAGGCGGCGCAGGAGGCCGCCGCGCGCGATCGCCAGACCGCCGCGACGAAGTTGAAGCGCACGCTGAGCGGAGCCACGCTCGTCAAGCGGCGCAACCAGCACCTCACGAAGGCGCAGGTGCGGCAGATGCGCAGTAAGATGCAGCGCCTGATGGAGGCAGAGGCGGCAGAGCGGAAGGAACAGATGGAGAGGGAGGAGAAGAGGTACGCGGCGGCCACGCACCACGACACGGCGGAGATCGAGGAGGAGGTGCTGCGCTTCTTGGGCGAGGGTGCCACTGCCGAGGACGTCACGAAGGTGATGATGAACCCCTCGAAGCCGAAGCTCACCAAGGCCAAGAAGGCGAAGCTGGCGAAAAAGCAGCGCCTCGCCGAGCTGAAAAAGCGCCGAGAGGAGCTGACGCCCACGGCGGAGGCGAAGTACAAGACGATTGGGCCACGCCCACCAAAGCAGCGCCTCACGAAGCGGCAGAAGGCTGCCCTGGAGCGCGAGGAGCGGGCCAAGGCGAAGCTCGAGAAGAAGGCGCAGCGCCGTGCTCTGCTGAGGGAGCAGAAGAAGGAGGCCGCGGCGGCGGCAGCGGCGGTGAAGGAGAAGAAGGCGCTGAAGAAAGAGGCAAGGAGGGTTCAAGAAGCGGTGGTGCCCACAAAAAAGAAGAAGGCGTCCCGTGGCGCATCGTCAACGCCCGCTTCGTCTCACCACGCCGGCGACGAGGCCCCTGCAAAGAAGAAACCGAAGAAGGAGAGGCGGGAGAAGAGCTGAGCGGTGCCGGCGCTTGTGTTGGAATCGGAACGGCTGTGATGACCCTCGCACTCTCTATCCCCGAGCCAATTTTTTCTTTTGGTCCAGGAGGAATGAGTGGAAAGGGTTCTTCTGCCGTGTGGACGCTTCCGCTTCAGGTGCGTCGTCGCGGTTCACTTGTGTCGTTCACGCAGGGAGAAACAGGCGAGCAGGGATGTGTGTCTACGTGTGTATGTGGCATGCACGCGAGCGATTGAGCTTTTTCTTTTTCCTCGGTCGCCTTAACAAATACATATTTTCTACTATTTTGCGCGTGTTTGGAAGGAGCCGGCAACGGTGTGGCCAGTGCGACAGCCACACGTGTCGACTCTCCGCAACGATTAATTACCACAGAAAGGCGAGGAGGGGGAGGCAGGGTTTAAGGAGGTGAAAAAAAATGAAGAAAAAAGGGGGACGCGTGTCGACGAATTAAAAAAAAAAAATGGAAGGCTGTAGCGGATAGCGAGTGGTGACGAAGCTTTGCAGCGCTCTCTCCATCGACCCCCCTTTTTTTCTTTTTGCTCTCTTCTCGTGGAGAGGCAGTCCGGCTTAACGGGCGATCACCACCTGCGAGTAAACCTAACAACGATGAACAAAAATGAAGCAAACCTGAAAAGAACCAAAAAGTGAGATGCGGAATCGCGCGTGGTGTCATCAGTGCGTGTGTCTCTCAGCAAGATCGCGAGATCTGCTTGCTAAGGCCACTCTCTCCGACAAACTTGTTGCTGCGTCGCTATGGCAACCTGCGGTATACCGGAAGAAAGCTTTTTCCTTCTCTTTTGCCGTGTCGCAGAGCTTGTCTCACGCACATCTCTGCCGCTCCACAAACGCACATAGATGAGGGGTTAAAGTGCTGCTAGCAGAGAGAGATAGACGGAAGAGATGTGCTGCCTGGCACGAAGTTTGAGCTCTATCATTCTTCTGGAGCGAAGCAGGTGCACTACAGTACATGGTGTTACTCCTGCTGATGCAGTTGTTTTTTCCACAAAACTTTTTTAATATAACGCCTTTCTTCTTCTCTCTCTCTTTACACGCGCGTCTCCGTCTAAACTTTTTTCGCGTTCACAAAGTATTGCTGAGCACGTCTCGCAGCCGTGCACTGCTCATCGTTCTTTTCCCTCTCCTTCTCACTATTGGAGGAAGCGGCGTAGGTGGTGATCGTGTGTAACCGGTAGAACGTAGCGCACCTTTTCTTTGTTCGTGCTGGAAAAGAATATTTATTTACGCAGAACAACAAGAAAAAAATCCCGACCTGCACACGCACACACACACGCACGCACGAGCATCCCAAAAGAAGCACCGCACGTGTGAATCTCTTGTAATTCTTTTCTGTACACCTTCCTTACCTCACCTTCTTTGTTTTTCATTAGAAGCGCGTCTTTCTAATTCGGTTTCCTTGAGAGCAGCTCGCGTTTGTTGACGACATCAACCATACCTCTTTTTTTTCTTTTTCTCCCCTTTTATACAAAAAAACAGCGGCCATGTCTGGAGTGCCTACTACTCCCGACGCGGCGGGGTCGCAGCAGAAGACACCTGTGAAGCGCACCGCCACGCGGCTCAAAACAGAGAAGATGGCGCCTGCCGCACGTGCTGCATCCACCGCCACCACCACCACAGCGAGCACAACCACGTTGGTCGCAGCGACGGCACCCGTGCAAGTGATACCAGATGTCGGCCCCACAGAGTCTACCGCCGTCTCCGCCGCGCCGTCACTCAACGCATCCTCCAACGCGTCTCCCACCAAAGCAAAGGCAAAGAAGGTAAAGAAGCCTCGCGCGGCGACGCGGGAGGGCAGTGCAGCGTCGTCTTCTCTCTCGCGCACTGGTGCTGCGCAACGCGCGGCGTCACAGTCTCGTGAACAACCGGCGGAAGAGTCCCGCGAACCACAACCGCAACAACAACAAGAGGAAGAGCCGCATCAACAGCAGGAGCGAAACGAGGAGGTCGCTGAAGCACCACATGTTGAAGCGACAAAGGCTGGCGCAGAGGAGGAGCCGCGCCGCTCGCTGCCTCCTGATGACAGCGACAGCAGCGACGGCCTTGACAGCTCAACGTCCGCGTCCAACGCCTCTGGCGGCAGTCCGCACCGCGGCGCCAGCCTACCAGGATCGGTGCGGCGTGCACCGGAGCTGGTGACGTCTCTCGCAGGCAAGCGGCACGCGAAGGTTGTCATGAACCCCCCGAGCGCCGCCCTTGCAGGTGGTGCAGCCAGCAATGTCTTTGCAAGTCTCGCTGGTGGAGGCGCCGCGGCTGGTGGCGCGAATGGACGCCTGATGTCTGGCCTGCACGGTGCGAGTGGGCGTCGCGGTGGTGGTAGTGCTGGTGCTGCAGCGGGCAACAGTGCTTCTGCTGCTGGGAGCGGTGGTCATCACCACGGTGATAGCACGCTGCGCTACCGCACCGATCTGGACAAGCAGGTGATTCACTTCATGTTCGAGCGTTTTCACCAGGAGCAGATCTGCCCGAGTATGTCGGCCCCTGCGGTAACCAGCAGCAGCGCTGACAACGTTGGCGGCGCTGCTGCTGCTGCTGCCGAGGATGGGAAGTCAGACTCCCCTCCACCTCCGCCGTCTGCAGCAGCAGCAGGCGCTGCCCCCACTCCTGCGTCGCGCGCTCGTCGCACCGCCGTCGAGGAGATCTTCGTTCCTCCGAATGGCGATGGCGAGGACAAGCACATCGGCCTTGGCGACTGGCACTTCTTCTGGATGCACGTCGGCCGCGTGCGACACACCATCTGCTCCAGCGACTTCCGCTGGCAGGACCAGCAAATCATCAACCACTTCCCTGACCACGCCGAGCTGACCCGCAAGGACCTCATGTACAAGAACATCAAGCGCTATCTGCGCGAGAACCAGGCGAACAACTACGCCCGCTTGACGCTGCAGACGGCAACGGATTGGGTCTCTGCGGCCGCCCACGCAGCACCTGCTGGGACAGAGCCGGGGAGGGAAAACGGCAGCATTAGCCCCACCGCCGCAGGGGCTGGCAGCGGACACACTCCCCTCTGCACGACATCCTTCTGCTTTGCGGACAGCGTCCCCATCACGTACAACATCCCCAACGACATGAGCATGTTCAAGGAGGAGTGTCAGAAGCAGCGCGGCACACAGTGGATCGTCAAGCCAACGTCACGCTCGCAGGGCAAGGGCATCTTCATCATCGACGACGTCCGCGCGCTGCAGCGGTGGGTGAAGGAGAAGAAGGACTCGGAGAACATCGCGTCGTTTCTCGCCACGGGGCCGGCGAAGCGCAGCACGTGGGTCGCGCCGTCGGTGCTGCAGCAGCAGCGTGCAGCTCAGCAGAGCCTCGCGGAGGCAGCCGCGGCAGCTGGCAGTGGCACCTCTCCTCCGCCCGGCAGCCCAACCTCACCCACACCGGCAAACAACGGCCCTGTTGCCTCTTTGACGTCGCCCACCCTCCCTAACACCAGCAGTGGTGGCAGTGGTGGTGGGCTTGGCGCGTACATCGTGAGCCGCTACATCTCAAACCCGCTGCTGATCGGCGGAAAGAAGTTCGACCTCCGCCTTTACGTGCTGGTGACTTCCTACAAGCCGCTCGTTGCGTACCTGCACGAGGATGGCTTTGCGCGCTTCTGTGCGACGCGGTACAACGCGGGCAGCCTCGCCCAGGCAGATCTCGGCTCGCACTTAACGAACGTCGCCCTTCAAAAAGGTGATGAGCATTACAACACCTCGCATGGTGGAAAGTGGTCCTTCCAGAACCTCTTCCTCTACGTGCAGGGCCGCTACGGCCCCTACGCCGCGGAGGGCATGATGAAGAACATCCAGTTTCTCGTTTTCCACTCGCTGAAAGCGGTGGAGGCGGTGATGTTCAACGACAAGCACTCCTTCGAGCTCTACGGCTACGACATTCTGATTGATGACAACATTAAGCCACACCTCATCGAGGTCAACGCGTCGCTTTCCATGTCCACCACCACCGTGTCGGACCGCCTGCTGAAGGAACAGGTGCTAACAGATGCCATGAAGATCATCTTCCCTCCTGGCTTTCCGGCGAACAACAAGGCAATGCCGTACTGGGAGTACCGGCAGCGCACCGATCTCACGACGCAGCAGTCCACCGGGTTCAAGCTTCTGCAGTTTTAGTGCGGTGTGTCGGTGTAGGACGATGGGGGAGTGTTGGGGGAGAGAAAGAGGATCGGCTTTAATAACTTTTCTGTCACTTTTTTTTTGTTTTCTGTTTGTTCTGTTGCGCCGTTTCGAGAATACGCACAGGGTGGCTCGTCTTTATAATTTCATTTTATTGTCTTCATGTTGGTCTATCTTGTGGCCCGCAGACTTTCCATTCTTCTGCTCCACCCGCATGCAGTATTGTACTCGCCTCACCTCCATGTGGCGGCGGAGTTGAGATGACTGCGGTGGTGGGAGAGAAGCAGAGTGGAGCGGCATCTTCAAAAAATATAATACTCCAGAGGATAAGAAGTTAAAGCTAAGGGGAAGGCCGACTGAGGACTCAAGGCTGAGGTGCAAGCTGTCAATGCGCTTGCCTCATCAGCGTTGTCGCGTGCCTCAAGTGTGCATTACACCTCAGCTACGGAGTGCACTGCAGTCACTCCGATTTAGCTCTTTTGGGGTATGTCCTTCTTTACTTGCATAAAGAAAATAGTGGAGCGGCAATGAGTTGCAGGCCAAAAAGCGTTCCGTTCGCGTTTTTTTTGTTCCATACTCTCAATACTTCTCTCTCTCTCTTTCTACCTTGTCGTTTCCAAATCATTAACAGTAACACACACACACACAAAAAGAAAAAAAAACTATTTAAGCAGTGGAAGGGACTCTGCATCGCCGAGCACCGCAATTGCTATTCTCATCTCTCGCAATCCTTTGCTTCTCTTCTTGTATCGTGCGCATCTCTCGTTAACGCCTGAGCCCATTTTGCTTTCTTCGCTCTGTTTTTTTTCCTCATTTTTTTTCATTTGCTTTACATCTCTTTGTCCAAAAAACAAATCTGCTGCGAGAGACACGAGAAGAGTTCCGGCCCCGCTTGCTGCCACCACCTCCGTCTTTCTCCATCGGCCATCAAAAAAAAAATCTACAACAACCTGAAAACGAACCTAAGTTAGTAAAAAAAAAAATTGCCTTTTTTTCCCCCTTTTCTTTCTTTTTTATTTATTTACACAGTAGCAGTAGTAGTGGAACTTCACCAGGGCCGGCGGTATTGTCATCGAAGCGGCAGCATTCACCCTTCACACCCACATATTAGCGACAAAAAAAAGTGACTTTTCAACTTCCTCAGTAGATCCTTATTGCCTGACATAGGAAGCACCGAGTAGCTGGCGCCTGAAAGCATCAAAAAAATAAAACGATAGAAGACCCGCTGCAACAATATTTGCAATTGAAAAAAAAGGAAAAGTAGAAGGTGACTAGCTCTGTTACTGCTGTAGTAGCTCGCTTTTTTTTTTTTGCTCTCTCTTTCCAACTTCACTGCTCACAGCATCCACAAAAACCGGAGAAAATAGCCGCCACACACACACTGAAGAGTACTGTGCGTGCTATTACTCACCGAACTGAGCACTTTTTCTTTTTTTCTGACCGACTTCATTTTATCACTAGTTTCAATTTTCTCTTTGTGCCCTTTTTCTCCTTTTTATTTGTATTGCTGGGCGTCGTTGGAGCTTCACCGCTGCGCCGCACCATTTCTAGCCGTCTTTTGTTTTTTCCCTTTCTTCGCCTCTTTCCTCTCATTTTTCTTTTCGATTTAAAAAAAAAGGAAATAGCCAGAGGACACTGTCCTGCTGCTTAGCCCTTTGTAAAGCATCCGCTACCGCCTAAGACACGAAAAACATAAAAAAAAAACGAAAGTAGTTGCTTTTTTTTTATTGTTTGCATTTCGAGACTCACCAACTGCTTTGTGCTGCACAGCTTTTTTTTTCCCTTTATTCACTCTCTGCCCGTTTCAAAGACGCTTCTCAACTTCCCCGAGCTTCTTTTTCACTTTATTCTTGTTGTTTAACTTTTTTTCTTTTGTTTAGAAGGAGGGAACTCGGAGCTACATAGACGAGGACACGCGTAGACGAAGTGCTGTAGAACAACGTCTTTTTTCAAGCTGCCCACACCTCCCATCTTATCTCTTCTTCGACAACGCGGTGCGCGCTTCTTGTGTGTTGTCGCGCACATCAACGCTGACCCTTTTTTTTCTCTCTTCTTTTGTTTACTCTTGTCTCCCTGCGCGTGTTGCCCCACAAGAGGGTGACAGCTCAAAACGTATCGATCTTTCTTCGCATCTCCTCAACACACACTCGATTTTTTGTTCTCTCTTTCTTTTTTTCCCCCACAATACGCCCTTCCACGCGTGCTACGAGTAGAGCCGTGTGTTGTCGACTTTTTCTTTCTTCCTGCTTTACGGCGGTCTTTTTTCGAGCTTTGCACTTACTCCGTTTTTTTTTTTTCTGTGCGCGTGTGTTCACACGCGCTGTCCTGTGGCGTAGTCGTTGCGCTGCTTAAAGATGAGACAAACACCCCTCGCACGCGTAGCAGGGCTGCCGCCTGTCTGCGGCGTATCCAGCGCCATCTTTGGGTCCAGTGCGCGTCTTCACCGCACTCTGACTGCGCCGTGCTTTACGGGCAAACCATTCGGCGTTGCCTCCTGCACCTCTGTTCGCTCTCTCTTCAGCGGCTGGAGGGCCGCTACCGCCGCTCAGCCCGTTGAAGCCGCACCGCACCCGCAGCAAACAACAACGGCGCAGCCACCTCCTCCTTCACTCACTCGACCTTCTGCTGCTGCCAATGCGGAGGTGCTTCGCCTTCGCCAACAGGTGGTGGACCTGAAAGAAGCCCTCGAGGCGAGTCAGGAGACGGTGAAGCAGCTACTCATCCTGACGTCCACCCAGCGCACGCTGCCGTGCAGCGAGGCGGCCCCAGCAGCAGCAGCAGCAGCCGCAGCGGCCAAGAAGACTCGTGGTGCCTGCTACGTCGTGCGCACAAGCGAGGAGCTGGTGGATGCGCTGCGAGGCCGTGGCAGCGAACATGCCTCGCGCACCATCCTGCTCGATGGAAAGGTATTCTTCCTCGGTGTGTATGGGAGGGTGGAGGTGGATCAGGCGCGCGTCTCCATCGTGGGCAACAACGCGACGATTATCGGGCACCTCTCTGTGCGGGGCCGTGGTGCGGTGCTGGCGGCCTCCGACGTCTTCTTCCTCTGCCCCTACGACCTCGAGCTGCGGCAGGGCGGAGGCGGAGCAACGAAGCTCACCACCAACCCTACCGGGAAAAAACCGAAGGAGAACGTGGCGCACCTTAACCCGGTAATCGGCGCCACCGCCGGCGCTGGCGTGCACCTCGATCGCTGCGTCCTCAGCAACGGCCGCGATGGTGTGTACCTTGGCATGGGTAGCCACTGCACGCTGCGCCACGTCCGCATCGTCAACTGCATCCGCGGCTTGTACGAGGGTGTTGGCTGCCGCACCTCGATGGTGGACACGTGCGCCTTTCAGGCGAATCGCTACGACATGGTGTTGCTCGGGCCCGGTGGGTCGGAGAGGGCAAACCGCCTCTTCAAGCAGGCATCAGCCGCGTCGACTCCTGTGTCGAACGCAGCGGCCTTCACTGCATCCTTCTCCCCTGAAGCCTCCGCAGCGGACGTGCTGGGCCCTGGGCTGGCCACTGCAGGGGACGTGGCTCTCCAGCAGAACAAGGCACAGGTTGTTCTGCAGCACAGCCCCATCACAGACATCTATGAAGACTGCTGGGCGGACGGGCATCGGGTGGAGCTGACGGGGGCGGACGCCACTGCCGGGCTCAGCGACCCTCTCTTCTAACGCGAGAAACGCAAAAAAAAAAGTAAAGGAAAGAGGGAAGGCGTTGCTGCTGCTGTATCGCTTTTTTTTTCTTGGTGTGTGTGGCTCCGTTGTTATTGAACTGCTTGCACCGTATGTGTGTAGTAGTCCTCCAATGTTTGTGTGTATACGTGCGTGTGTCTGTCTTATGAAAAAAAAAAAGGTAGTTTAAGAGCTGTGCAGAGAAGTGAAAACGGAGGTGACGAGGCGAGCGCTTTTGTTTCTAGTCAGCCGTGTGAGAAGCCCAATTTGGTGGGAGGCAACACACCAACACGAGAAAAAATAAATCTTCATATGTGTGCGGTCATGTGAATTCCGCGAGAAAGAGAGAGAGAGCAGTCAGTTGTCATCCTTCACAGATTCTTTTAATTCACTCTTAATACCTGCCTCCTCCTCATTCTCTCTTGACGCACTATATGTATTAGGTGAAGCGGCAAAGACGTACACTGACGTTGTGCGCCGTTCAGCCAGCAATAACCTCTTTGTTTTTCTTCGTCAGTATGGCCGACACACAGGTGGAGGCCTGTGGGTCTGCGGCCCAGCAGCCGCATCAGCAGGAGCAACACCAGGAGCACGCACCGACCGGTTGTGCCAAGCGGTGCCGCAGCGGCGCCACCTCGGAGCTCTCCTCCACCCCTTTCCGAATGGTGGAGAAGAAGTACAAGCTGTACGAGTTGTCCCGCCGCGAGGCACGACGGCAACCGGCCTTACCCGATACGGACATGACGGACGTGGTGCGGCTCGATGACCTCGCGTTGAATACAGAGGCAAACCGCAGCATGATTCATCGCGTGGTGATCCCGGCGCCTGGCAGCGCCGTCGCCTGCGATGATGCCCACGCCGAGGACACCGCAGCAGGTGGCGGTAGCGGTGGTGCTGCCTCGCCAGCGACTCGCAGTGATGTGGTGTGCTACACCTTTGCTGGTGTGCCCGGCCTTCTTCTCTTTCCTGGTGTGCTCAGCGAGGCCGAGCAGCAGCGGTGGTGTCGGGCGTCGATCCTCGAGTTCGGCGACTCCTCCGTACACCCGAACATACTGAGCACCCACGCCAAGACACCCCACGCGACGACGTGCTACCAACCACCGATGCGGTGGGCAACGCTGGGCTACAGCTACGAGTGGACGAACAAGGTCTACCATCGGGACCGCTTCTCCCCCTTTCCGCCTGCGCTGCGGCAGCGCATGTGTGACTTGGTCTCCCTCGTCGCACAGGTCCGGCAAGATGGCTTCTGCTGCGCCTACCCTGACGTCTACGAGCCACAGACCGCCATCGTGAACTACTACCCTGTGGGAAGTATGATGATGTGCCACCAGGACGTCAGCGAGGAGACGCTGGAGCAGCCCTTAATGAGTGCTTCGCTGGGCTGCTCTGCCGTCTTCCTGATGGGGACACAGTCGCGTGAGGATGCACCGCACGCCTTTCTACTACGCAGCGGGGATGTCGCGGCCTTCACGGGGCCGTCGCGCACCGCGTTCCACTCCACCCCGCGCATCCTTGATGACTGTCCCGCGTACTTGACGCTGCCGGATGAGGACATCACGGCGGCGGAGCAGCAGCGGTACCTGCAGCACGCCTATCACGCCCACGCCGCAGCCGACGGCAGCCTGGTGCCGGTGATGAAAGGCACGATGACAGAGACAGAGAGAGAGCGCTACTGGCGACTGTGCATGCGGCACATGCGGGTGAACATCAATGCACGACAGGTGTACCACGAGCGCTGCCCTGCCGTCTTTGCGGAGGGAGAAAAAGTGGAGAAGGGGAAGGCGGGAGAGGAATAGTGCACATGGGTGGGAATGATTTGCTGCTGCGAGTTTTAGCTGTGCGTCTGCACGTGCGCAGTTGCACGGACGTCTTCTTGTTTTCGCGCCAGTGAGTGCGAGACACGATACACCTCAAAAAAAAAAGAAGAAGTGCAACACTTAACTTAAAATGATAATGAAAAGGTGCAGCCAAGACTTCTGTAAAAAAAAAAAACACAGGAAACCATCGCTTTTTTCTTCACGGAAGATGCGCTTTTCTTCAAGATTCCACGCCTTCGTGCACTTGTGTATTGAAAACGAGGAGAAGCTGTGAAGCTTCGATCGTGCGTGGCCTTCGCGTGCCGCACCTCGCCCGCACTCTTTTTGGTAATTCACCGCACGTCTCCTTTTTTTGACCTCCTCGCTTCCTCGACTTCAACGCACACAAACACACACATTCACCTCGCAGCGAGCAGCCTTGGCTCTCCACACACCATTTATCTTCGTTCTTTATTTTTATATTTTTCTTTCCCAATCTTTCACGTCATTGCGGGTGTGCGCGCGTTGCCGCAGCACTCCCTTCTTCCTCAACTTCTCCTCCTTGCTTTAAGGACCGTGTGTATTTGGGTGTGTGCAGTCGTTACGCATCCTTTTCACACACTTGTTCAAGCAAACAACATTGGCCTGAGTGGCCTCTTCTCATACCTTTCACTCCACTGTCCGCTATTACCAATCCCACGCACCACCAAGAGCAGCCATGTTCCTCGAGATCTTTGTTGACCCGATGGTGCTCTTCTGCGTGTCGTGCATCGCCACTCCTCTCGTCATCGCACGCGACAGCCTCACGCAGGAGGTGGTCATCGACTACTTCACCGAGCCCAGCATGGCCGCCTCCCTCATCGCTATCCCGCTAGCGTGGGTTATCGGTCGCGTGTGGCGCTCCCGCGTGCACCATTCCCTGACGCAGCGCAAGTTGTATCAGGAGGAGCACAAGCACTCTCTGGAGCCCTACGAGCGGGTGAACTACGATGCAATGATGGCGCCCCTCACCTACGGCGAGCGCACCCGGGCCCGGTGGTACCTGCTGAACGGCATCATCATCCACATGCTGATGGACGGCTGCGTAGGTGTCTTCAAAACAAATACGCTCTTCGCGCAGAACTACGCGAAGCTTGACCGCCGCTACGCTGACCCGCTCGGTTCATTCAACGGCTCTGCCGTGCACGTTGTGTCGCTCATGGAGCTCCTCGTGAAGGGACCGCTCTGCGTGGTGCTCTACTGGGCCTTTCAGGTGCGCCACCCCATGCGCGATGCCCTGGAGTTCTTCACCTGCCTGACGCAGGCCTACGGCACAATAGTATATCTCGGCCAGGAGGCGATCAGTGGCGCGCCGAACCTCGACGTGGACTACCGTCTCACCTTCTCTCCCCACTTCTTATTCTACTTCTGGTTCGCGATCATCTTTGGCTGTGTGTTGTATCTCATCGTCCCCGCCGTCCTCGGCTACCGCAGCTATGTCCGTCTGTGCCGCCAGTCGACCTTCTATCTGCGTCACCACTACAGCGGGGTGGACAGGCACGGCAGGCGCAGCCACGTGACACCGCACTGAGCAAAGAGGTGTTTTGTGCGTGCGTCTCTCTCTCTCTCTTTCTTCCGCTGTGTGTGTGTTGTATGTGAAGGGGAGTACGGCATGCACCGTCAGCGAGTGCGCACGGATTTTTTCTTGTGTTTCTCACTATTTCTCTTGATGGTCTGACGCGTTTCGGGTGGGAGAGAGTTGCTCGACTGCGGCGCGGCACGACGTCCGCCACGTTATCGCATCTGTCCTCCTTCGCCCTGCCGCCGGGGCTGTCTGTGTGGGTGGCACACGCATAAAGGACAAAAAAAAAGCAAAGCCAATGCTTCATACATATAATTGTATAGAAATAAGAAAACGCTCGAATCTGTATTCTGCGGTACAGCTTTCAAGTAGATTTTCTTTTCTCTTTGGTTGTTTTCTTCGACCTTCATCTCCCATCACCTTCGAAGGCGAAGTTGCACATAGCAGCGCATCTCTTTTCCTCTGTAGGCGGTCATCGGCGACTGACGAGAAAGTTATGCGCGGCATTGTTGGCAGCGACTTCTTTGTTTCTCTCTTACTTCTACCCCTCTTTTCACACTTCTTCGCCATCACCACTTCGCCTGCAACTTCCCTCCGCTACTACTGCTGCATCGCGAAGGACAGAAATTAAGCACCTTGTCGAGGCACGGACGCCGGCCGAACAGCAGGGGGCGAACTGCTGCCCCTCGCCTCGCCCTCTGAAACTTCTTACCCTCCTTTATTTTGTGTAGGTCTGCTTCGCATGCGACCGACGCTGCGGTGTGCTGCTGTGGTGGCGGCGAATACTTCGCGGGTGCCCAACGCCTTGGCCAAGTCTGTTTCCGATGCTGTCGCCTTCGTGCCCGCCCACCTGGTGGAAGGAACGCGGATGGAGGACGCCGCACTCATCTCCCCGGGCTCGGAGCTGAAAGGCTGCGGCACGGAGTGCATGTCGCTCTTCTCCCACACGCCACACGAAATTTTTGAAGGTTACAGTCGCCAGGCGTGGATCGACACACGGCGCCAGTTCTGCCACCTGTGTCAGGAGCCGGTCAGCTGCAGCCCTGGCACGCACTGTGGCGATCGCGACCACACGAATCTTCACTTCTTTCTCCTCCTCTACGCGGCCTACCCGCGCCGCGACTTTCTGGCGGAGGCGGTGGCGGCGGGCACGGCGGGGCAGCGGGCGGCGAAGCAGCAAGCAATGCGCATGCGCGACGCGTCGCCCTCTCTCTCCGCGCCGTCGCACGGCAGCCCAGGACGTGGTCAGGGGAGTCTCGAGCAGGCACTACAGGCGTTAGAGCAGGACGCGTATTTGGAGAGAAGAGGTGAGGCGGGCGATCATATTGCAGCATCCCGCTCAAACAGGAAACGTCAGAAGCCGCTGTGGGTGTCAGAGAAGGTGCTCGCAGGCATTCAGGACGTCAGCCCCGCTCTGCACCGCTTCGCCACCGACCACCGCACCACCGACCAGCTGCACACCGTCGACGACGCACATCGCCGCTCCGAGCTGGAGGCGCTGCTCTTCTACCTCACCCACTCGCCCCACCAGGCGCTGCCCCACGCGCTTCAAGGTACCTCCAACTCCGGCTTTTGGGTTAGCGGGGAGCGGATGTGGAAGTCGACCATCACCGGACTCATCTCACAGATTTACCCACCGCTGTCGGCTGGGATGATGACCAACTTCACCCAGAAGTGCTGGGGCCGCTCAAATGAAGAACGCCTTTACGACGCCCTCCGCCTGGCACGGATCAAGTCCTACTACGGCTGGGGGCCGTACGCGGGCAAGGAGCGGAAATCCTTCTTTATGCGGCAGATCATCTACGAGCTCCTGCTGGCGGAGGTGCGGCCGGGTTTGTCGGAGACGGGGAAGCTGCTAGCGGCCGAGGCGGTGCGTCGTCTTGCCTTTGAGCTCATCTTTCTGCAGTCGATGGACTACATGCACCGCATTCAGCACGTCTACAAGCTGCTGGGAAACCCGTCCTTTGCGGAGCTGCGGGCACTGAGGTTGCTTTAATTGCGCGGTGTCGGTACCAGCGTTACTCTGTGTGTGTGCGTGCGCGCGTGTTTGGCGGTGAAAAAGCTTCGTGAAACACGTGTCGTTGCCAAGGAATTTTGGCGTTTCCGCACCGCTCTCGTTCCCCTTTCCCCATTCACCGTTGCGAGCATGGCGTCGTGGTGGGTGAGGTGCTAAGGCTCCTGCACCTTTATCGACTTGCAGCCGCAAAAGCAAGGCACGAGAAAAAAAACGTCGAGGAGCGCGCCGCTGTGCAGTTAGAGGGACACAGAGCCTTCAATGAAGGTAGTTTTAATTCCGGCGTGTCACGTGACCGCTAAAAAAAGAAAAAAAGAGAAATTGGCAGCAGCGGTCAACAGGGAGAATGAGTTCCGTTACTTTTTTTTTGCGTTCTCGTGGCCTTTTTCAGAGCGCACCGCGGAGGATTTACCAGCAGGCAATCTCACCGTGCTGATAAAGCGATCTGCATGTAAAGAGCAACGTGTTAGAAGAGCGCCGCTTCTTGTTCTCCTTTTTTCGTAGGGAAAAAAAAAAGCAATACATGTATCTCAAAGGCGTGTTGACGGCTGAAAATGAAAAACAATGGCATTCCTAACTTTCTTCACCTTTCCGCCTTGTCCTCTCCCACTTCTTGTTTCATACCCCTCTCCACCATTCGAATTGCTCGTGTCCATAAATTTCTCTTTCCCTTCTTTCCCACCGCTGGCAAGTGTCCGCCGAAGCTCACACAAGAGTCCCAACTTGGTGATTGTCTCTTTCCGGTTTGCTTGTGCTGTTTGTTGTGTTGTTCTGTTTTACCCTTCATCATTTTTTTCTCCCTCTCATTATCATTTTTCTTTCCCCGAACCACGCAGCTGCTCGACGGGTTACTGCTGTGCTCCTTTCGCCATCCACTGCGTTGCTTTTCCCTCTCTCTCTCTCTATCCCCGTGTGGTGGATGAGAGGCTTGTTGAGAAGTGCACCATCTCCTCCTCCTCCTTCTCCGCTCGAAAGTCCGTCAACGTGATTGCAGGCGTGTTTTTATTGTTATTCTGTTTTAGGTGTGCGTGTGTAAGTTGTTTGTGTGAGTTTTCACCCCAGCACACATTTCTTCGTGCCTCCCCCCCTTCCTCTCCTCATTTTTCCTTTTCCCGCTCGCCCATTCACACTGCACGTCCGAAGACAAATTCACACAGAGTACACTCCCTCACATCACATACAGACACACGCACACAGGTGCACGCACTCCTAATAATCCTCTCGCTCTTCGCGTGTGGACGTGGGGGCAGCGAGAAGCACTTCTCTTCTTGGGTTGAGTTATTGTTGCGGCAGGGGTGCGCGGCTCTCTGCGTGTCTTCATCGTAAAAAGGGCAGGGAAAGAAAGAAAGAAATAAAGGCTTTCGCAGATTTTCGGCTGAGAGAGGCGTAGACTTTGGGTGCAGACGCCGCTGCGACGTGCAGGTCTGTGCGAGAACGAGGAGAGTAGAAGCGCGCCTGATTCTCGCTGCGCGACTTCTGTTCACCACTGCACGTGAACGTCTTTTGTTTTTGTTGCTTTTCTGTTTTTTCTGTTTTCTACACCCTTTTAGAGCTCTCTTCCACTTTTACATTGGTGCGTGTGAAGGGAGCGGCACCGTCAGAGAAAAAAAAGATTGGGACGTATTTCTACTTCGTTGTTGTTTGCACCGCTTGCAGTGAAGGAGGAAGGCGTGGAAGCACTGCAGCTCCCCTCCTGAACACGTTCTCCTCGTCAATCCAACACCAAAACACAAACAAGACCCAATCACCTAAACAGGCCCACTTTTACACCGGCCCCCAAGCTCTTTACCCGTCGAGAGAGGCGGTAGAAACCCATGTACATTCTGGAAGTGAACCACGGCGGGGGAGAAATTCACCGCCACTTTCTCCTACCCGGGCAGACGTACACGCTGGGCCGCAAGGAATGCCGCATTCTTCTCCCCGCCGCCGAGCCCTCCATCTCGCGTCACCACGCCACCATCGTCGTCGCACCGATGCCCCGCTACAGCGTACTCGACCCGTCCGCCCAGCTAGAGGTGCGCATCGAAGACGTGTCGAAGCACGGCACCTTCGTCGATCGTGAGCGGGTCGGCAAAGACAACACGCGCTTCCTGTACCCGGAGGACCGCATCCGCCTCGGCCTGCGCGTGACGGCGCGGATTATTCCGATGGTGCTGATCCTTGGCATCTCGCCCGACCTCACCGATAAGAGTCTCGATGCCGTGCTAGACTCCGCCGTGCACATGGGTGCGCTGGTCGTCGAGGACGCGATTCCGCCGCCACTGCAGTACTACGAGCGCCACACGAACTGCGTGGGGTTTCTGTACATCGCCGAGGAGGCCTTCGCGATGGAGGAGACGATGATGCAGGCGCTCGGCTACGGCTACACCCTCGTCACTCCCGACTACGTCATGCGGCTGGTGCGGAGTCTGGAGGAGAAAGACACGCTCATGCCAAGCGAGTTCCCGGCGCCGTCCTCGCCGTCGCCGGCGTCGATGGGGCTGCGCGCCGTCCACTACCGCCGCCCCGCGCAGACCTTCTTCTCCGTCACCGAGTTCCTCTCCGCCGGTAAGCCCATCGTGGCGAACGTCTTCCACGACTACACCTTTCTGATCGTCGATGATGTGATTCGCGAGAGCTACGCGGCGGTGGTGGCCATGTTTGGAGGTGTTGTGGAGGTGCTGTCGGTGGAAGCGGTGGCGCCGTGGTGTGACCGCGCACCCCGCACCGGAAACTGCCCGCTCACGACCGTCGCGCTCGTCGCGGAGGACGACTTTCGGCTGATCTCGGAGGCCGTAATGGAGCGTGGCGGCGGCCGCGGTTCCTTCGCGACGGAACACACCCGGCCCACCATCGCCTCCTACCTGGCGCTGTACAAGTGCGGGGTTTGCCTCATTCCCGAGGAAAACGTCCATCTTTCGCTCTACCGCAACGATGGAAAGGAGCTGAACATCAAGTCGAACGCGTGCTACCTGCAGCGAACGAGCGAGGATGTGCTGGCCGACGGCACGCCGACGACAACCCCCGTTGCCGCCGAGCCCGACACCGCAGCAGCAGCCGCAGCAGCACAACCGTCGCCGCAGCGCGAGCCGTCGTCACCACCGCGCAAGGAGAACAGCACACCACGCACTGTCGAGCCGGTCATCAAATCCCCGCCAGCTCCGCCGGCCATCACGCACGCCCCTCCCGTCAACGCACGGCGCTCGCGTGAGCCGTCCTACCTCTCCGCTCTCTCCTCGTCGCCGCGGGGGGAGAGTGCAGACCGCAACGCGTCGACGGCCACCGCCTCGCCCGCCAACCCGCCGGTGATCGCGAAGAGCAGCTCACCGCGTGCGAGCAGCCCGCCACGCACCGCAGCAGCAGCAGCAGCAGTTGCCGCACAAGCGCACAGCAGCGGAAGCGCAACGCCGTCGTGTGCGACATCCACGTCCGTCTCCGCCACCACCGCGTCCGCTGCTCCTGCTCCCGCGACCGCCGCCGCCGCCGATGCAGCAGCAGCGTGCCATGGCGCACCACCGACGCTCGACGCAGACAAGCTGGGCTCGCACACAATAGCGCCGTCGTACGCGAACGCGGCACGCAGCAACAGCAGCTCCACAGCGCCTCCCGACGGCACCTCCGCCATTACATCAACGACGGCGACGCCTACGGCGGTGGTGAAGCCAACGGCCAGCGCAACAGGTGAGGGAAAGACGACGGAGCCGGCAAACACGACCAGCGCTACCGCTGCTGCGCCGGCTGCCTCCGCGTCTACGCCCCTCACCGACGAGTACGCCTCCGCCCCGCGTGAATCCCCCGAGACGAGTGTCTCTGTCGGTCGCTGCCGTATTGTTGGCCGTCGCGCCTCGCACCCCTTCAGCCTCGGCCTGCGGGCACGCCAGAGCGACACGAACCACAGCGACGACGACGACGGCGACGCGCAGGAGAACGGCAGCCCGGTGAACGGCAGCGCCCGTCGCGCTTCTATCACCACCGAGGCAACGAGCGAGGAGGTCGACGAGGGGGCAGCAGCAGCAGCTGCTGCTACTGCATCAACGCAGAGCCGCCGCCCCACGAGCTCCTCCGTCACGCGCCGCTCCAGCGTGAGTGGCCGCCGCGCCAGCGTCGGTGCGCAGCCCTCTCCCGTTATCCTCCCCCTGAAGAGCGAGGAGGTGGTGCGGCCGCGATCACGGGCGGCGTCGGGGTCGCAGCAGACGGCCTACGCAGCCGCCGTTGCCGCCCTCGGCCGCCGCTCGGGTGGTGCGCACTCCGAAGAGCGTCCGCCTCTTGCCCCTCCTGAGGACGGGCAGCACCTCGTCACGATGGAGGAGGCGCAGCGCCGTAGCAGTGGATCGATGGAGCACGGGGGCAGCCAGGGCATGCCGCCACTGCCGCCGCCTTCGCCGTCAACCACAACTGCGCCGCAGCTGCACCGCACACAGGCGAAGCCGAACAGCGTGTCGGCATCGTCAGCAGAGACGGCGGCAGCAACCGCGGCATCCACTGCCAGCAACAGCAGCACGCCAGCCTCCTCTGCCACCACAGCAGCTACGGCTACTATTTCTGCTGCTGCTGCTGCGCCGGCACCGGAGAAGGTGCTAAGTGCCGGTCCCTCTTCCCACGCAGCTGCCAACGCGCACGCCTCGGTGCGGCGTGGCGAGCAGCGCCTGGCGAGTGCCTCCGTACCCACACCCCGCCGCAGTCTCGTCCGCGTAAACCCTGTTCTCGCCGCCATCCAGCACGAGCGGTCGGCATCACCGCAACACCAGCAGTCAACGCACACAAAGCTGAAGCGCTTCACGACACCGGAGCGCGACGTCGTCGTACACGGCGCCACGCAGGTCGGGAAGTCACCACCACGTCAGCGCGTGGAGGCGGTGCGCATCAACGCATCGGAGCGGCGCGCCTCTGCCTCACGTGACCCGGAGGCCTCTCTTCCCCGCCACGCAGACGCCGAGGACGACGCACCAGCGGGCAGCATGGGCAACCGCCGCAGTGTCTTGCGACGCGAGTCGGTGAGTGCGGTGAATAGACCCCCGCCACTCAGCGGTGGCCCGATTACGCGACGCGCTTCCTCCTCCTTCCACCGCTCCGACAGCGCGCAGCTGCGGGACATGGCGACGCCGCACCGCCTCACGACGTCGCGCATTTCCAGCAGCGTACCGCGGACGCGCCGCTCCAAGGCCTACGGCAGCGTGCAGCGGCAGCGCTCTCCGGAGCCGAGCACCGAGGAGACAAGCGGTGTCTTCATGGACAGCGAGGCAGCTGGCTCGGGCGTGCTGGCGCATCCCGGCCCGCTGGCGCAGCGCGCAAGTATTCGCCGTCGCCGCAGCAGCCCTACCCAGCCGGCGAGCGGCAGCAGCACCAGCGCCGCAGCGAACACCCGCGCCGTCGGTGGTGGTGGTGGTGGTGCTCCTGCTGGCTTAGCGGCCGCGGTGCCGGGGCAGATTCCCGGCCTCAGGGGCAGCAGTGCGGCGCCGGTGTTGGGTGGGACGAGCAACGCCACGGCGGAGACGTACTTCCGCATTAACGACGAGCTCAACACGCATTGCCAGAAGTTCATGAAGGAGTTCATTGACGACTTCATGTCCGACACGGAGCGGGTGACGCGGTCGGTGGTGCGGCAGACCTACATGGATGCCCCCAGCAAGGAGACACTGGAGGCCGGCGTAGAGCGCATTTTGGAGTTCCTGCAGTACGTGAACAGCACCGAGCCGGATATCCCGAGCATGTACAGCACCAGCAGCACCCGTGCCGCCTGCCACCAAGTACGCCAGAAATCGCAGTACGCGCTGAGCAAGATAAAAGCGTGCTACAAGACAGTGAACTGCAAGGTGCCGTCGTCGCTGACGCGTGCGCGGGCTGCGCTGAGTACGCGTAACGTCTCGCCGACGCAGCGCCGGCTGGCCTCTGTGGCTGGAGTGAACGAGAGCAGCAGCGCTGCCGCACGTCGCCAGAGCACTTTCTAGGTAATAGTGAGCGGCAACTTCGCTGACTAGGTGCCCTTATTTGTTGTGGAGCTGTGTGTGCCGTTTTTTTTTTCCTTCTCGCAGCTGCACCGCCGCATGGGTGAGGTGTGTCATTCGGGAGAAACTCCCGTTTGGCACGAGAGGAACGACTTTTTTTTTTCTAGCTTTCATACTTGACATCCCGCTCTCTCTCTTTACACTTGTTGTTTGCCGACTTTGGAGCGCCTGTGGTGTGCAAAGAAAACGAGTTAAGCTCGTTGTGTCTGGAGTGTGCACGTGTATGTGTGTGGTGAGTGCTTTACGCCGGTCTGCTCGCTGCGCTCTGCGCGCCAGTCTATAGTTCTCTTTCCTCCATCTTTTTCCTACTTTGGGCGATGCCGTCTGCAAACTCCTCCATTGAATTGTTCTTTTTCTTTCTTTCTTCCATTGCACCTGTCACATACTTGTTTTCTTTTTTGTTGTTGTTGTTGTCCTTGGTGAGGTTCTCTTTCTCTTTCTGCCACTCTATGCAGGTGAGGACGTATGTGTGTGTGTGTGTGTGTGTGTGGGCAGTTGCTGTGGTGTCTCATGTTGAGTTGCGTGTCGGACTGTGTTTTTAGAGCCGAAACTCCACACAAAAAAACTCCGCACAAGGTCGCAGGGAAGTCAGAAGGGACGCGGCCAAAACACCAAAATGCACCGAGTTGAAGAGGGAGGGAGAGTGAACGGGTGTGCGGTGGCCTTGTGCGTGCGAGTTTGCTGTCCATGTCCCCCTCCTTTTTAATTTCTTTTTTTTCTTCTGTGTCAACTTTCGTAGGAGTAGAGTTGAGGAGGTTTCGTCGCCGGCTGAATGTCTGTTTTGCATTAATTTTATTATTGTCACCTTTTTGAAGTTACCTTGTCTACACTGGCGTCTCTCTGTGCGCGCCTCTTCGTCGCGCCACTCTCCCTCTCCCTCTCTCTTTTTTCTTCAGTCTTCTTCTCCTCGCTATAGTTGAATTTGTCGTTTAGATTGACGTACAGTGATTTCCCTTTTTTTTTTATTATTTTACACTCGAAGGCGTTTTGGCCTCTTTCACCTCATTGTTTTTACCTCCCACTCTTCGCAGCGTCGGCCTTGGGCACTGTGACCGCACGTGCACTCGCTCTCGCTACCCTCTATCGCCTCTCTCTATCTCTTTATGCTCTTTTTTGAGTGTTTTTTTTGTTTGTTTGCATCACCACCTCTTCTGCTCGCTGCGATTACGATGACACTTTTTTCTCAATTTTTTTTTTCACCATTTTCTTTTCCCTGCGCTCTTGTTTTTGTTTTTCTTCTCGCTTCGATTGTCGGTCCTGCGGAGTTGTTTAGAGTTCAGCATGTCATCATGTCTGTTAAGTCGGTGCGTGGTTGCGTCGCACTGTGTTTGCGTGTTCACAAAGGTGGCCTCAAATTGACATTTTCCATTTTCCTCTTATTATCTGCCTAATTTTATTTTCCTCAGTTCTACGTCTCTTTATTGTTTTTTTTTTTGACTTTCTTGCATTTTGTTGTTGGCTTTGATGCCGCACGTTGCGTACGTCGTGGTTCACGAATACCCCCTTTTTCGAAGTCGTTTCAAGAATACTACGGAGTTCAAGCACGGAGTAGAGGGCATACATGCAGAGGCAGCAGCAAAGAAGACAACAACAACAACAGCAGCAAAAAGAAGAAAACAAGATCTCCTCTCAGTCTTGATGCTTCGTGCGGTAGGGTTTGGATGGGCCCGCCTCTTTTTGATGCAGTTCTGCACACCCGCTGGAAGCAGACATGCCACCTAAAAAGGTGATTCGCTCTCAAGAGACGAGTCAACATGGCATGGAGTGCTGCGCGCTTTCTGCCGGATGATGCAAAGCTTCTCAAGAAAACAAGGCGAAACAGCAACAACAACAACAACAACACAGCCACGTTTTTTTTCTGTTCGTGAATGGAGATGATAATTGCTTATCGTGCGCTGCAACGTCACCATGGCGGGCAGAGTAGATTAGCAATTTGGCGACGCCTCTCTCTCTGTCACTCAGCACTCCACCTCACACTTCATCTCTCTTCTTCTCTCTTTGCACTTCTCATTACTACCAGACTGGAAACGTCAACGCTCAGCGATGTCTCTTCAACCCTCACCAGCTGCGCAGTCGGCGCCGACGAGTTACCGCGCGAAGGTCACCTCCACTGTTGAGCTTGCCGTGCTGTTGTATCAACCCCTTCCCGCCTCCGGCACGCTGCTGCGTGTGCTGCGGGGCAGTCTGTACCACAAGCGTGGCGTGCGGAGCGTGGCGGACGTGGTGGCTGTGCCGGTGCTCTCATCAACCGGGGAGGAGGAGAGCGCAGAGCCTCTCGCGGCGAGCGCATCCCCGCCGGCCTCTGTGCGTGTAGAATTTCGTGTCCCGGCTGCAGGAGAGGACGCAGGCGCCGCCGCCGCAGCACAGACGGGAGAGCTGCAGTGCATGGCGGGCCCCTGCAAGACGTGCTTCTTGGACCCCGCGGTGCTCGCACCAACCGACCTCACGCTACCGTCTCCCGTGGCGAGTAACTGCACGAACACTTTCGTCCTCGGTGCCAGTGTGGACACAGCGACGGTGACGCAGCAGTTGCAGTCCGCCGTGGCGGCCCAGCAGCTGTCCTCTCGGGCAGCAGAGCTCCTTCATCGTCTCCATGCCGAACTCTGCGGTGCGGCGTCGACCACTTCTGGTGCTGGTGCGCCTGCTGGTGGAATCAAGGGATCATCCAAGAAGGCAGCGTCCTATTCTGGCCCAGTGCAGGTCTGTTTCAGCACCCAGCGGGTGGAGCTGTGCTTCAAGAACTACACGATGCCGGAGTTGCTGGCGATGGTGCTGCCGGTGCAGGAGGACGCTGCCGTGGTGGCGCTGAGTGGCTTTGAGCAGATTGGCCACATCGCACACGTGAACCTCTCCGCCGCCAACGTGCCCTACGGCGGAGTGATTGGCCAAGTCATTTTGGATTGCAACGAGACCGTCGACGTGGTGATCAACAAGGTGGAGTCCATCTCGAGCGTCTTCCGCGAGTTCAAGATGGACATCATTGCGGAGCGTCCTGGAGCCTTTAGCGAGAGTGGGGAGCGTACACGCGATGGCACCTGTGTGACGCCGGCGCTGACGAATGCGGAGAAGGCGTTACTGGCTGAGGCTGCGTGTGCGTCGTCTCCGCAGGAGGTGCGGCTCAACCGCATGCTGACGGCGACGGTACGCCAACACGGCTGCAACTTTCGCGTCCCCTACAACCGCGTCTACTGGAACTCGCGCCTCAGCTTTGAGCACACACGGCTGGTCGAGTCGATGCGCCGCGGCGACCACCTCTTTGATGTGATGGCCGGCGTTGGCCCGTTCGCCGTGCCAGCCGCGCAGAACGGCGTAGAGGTGTGGGCCAACGACCTGAACCCCGCCGCCGCGCAGTACATGTCGGTGAACGCGGAGCTGAACCGCGTGCCACCGACGGCGATGCGCGTCTACAACATGGACGGACGCGCCTTCTTGAACACCGTGCTGTATGACAGCGTCATGGGGATCGGCGTGGCGCCGAAGGCTGGAAAGGGTGGCCGTCGGCACGTCACAATGAACCTGCCGGCCATTGCCGTGGAGTTCTTGAACGTTTTCCAGCCGCTGCGCGCTGACGGTGCTGCGGTGCGGGACGACGCTGGTGAGGTGGTGAACACGCGATGGAACACGTTACCCGCAGACGTGGACCACAGCAGTGTGGACAAGAGTGTAGTGTTCCACGTGTACTGCTTCTCTGCGGCGGCAGATTTACTGGCCGATGCCGTGGCGCAGTGTGAGAAGCATCTCGGGTATGCGCTGCCGTCTGAGAACGTGGAGGAGGTACTGATGGTGCGTGACGTCGCGCCGACGAAGAGGATGATCTGCGTGAGCTTCACCCTGCCAGCGGCTTTCTGGGCCCATTTGTTAGCCAGTGGAAGTGGGGAGTGTGAGCCGGATGCGAAGAGAACAAAGCCAGAAAGCGTTGCATGATGCGGGTGCGGTACAAGGCGGCTGCATGTGTGTATGTGCGTGTATGTGTATGTGTGGGTGGCAAAGTGGTTGGCATCAATGGCGCCGCTGGTGAGGGTCTCGCCAGCCTCGGTTTTTTTTTTTTTTTCTCTAAGGTACTCGACTGGTACAGTTTAAAAGGCCGCGCCGGGCTTCGATTAATTGCACAAGGCAGTGCATGTGAGAAAGCGGAAGCGAACTACCTCGAGGTGACTAGCCCCTTAAAGATCGTTTGTTCAAATACGGGTAAAACGCGCGGCGTCACCGTTTGAAAAAAGCTGTCGATGCAGTGCTCTCTAATTAAAATAAAAAGCACGAAGTGTACATGTAGTGAGAGGGAGCACTCGTCCCTTCATACATTCAACTGGAGGTTTCGGGCCTTTGTGTGTGATGTGGCGACGTCGGCAGGAACTGTCGGCATCTGCCGCACTCCGCAAGTAGAGTCTGCACAACCCGCCATGTTCTTTTTTTTTCACCATACTTAATTCTCCACTCTCTTCGTCTTTTTTTTTTCTCTCTCTTTTTCACCTGGCCAGAACACGTTTGTAGGAGACGCAGCGGTGATTTTTGAGGGACAGCAGGGTCAACAGCAGCTGCTGCGTCGAATTTTGACTAACCGCCGCCGCACTCCACTTCTCCCCGCTCTTAAACACCTTGAGAGTAAAGCAACAACAAAGAAACCGGGTGCATCGCGTCTATTGGCTCTCTCCGCTTGTCGACGTTCTGTTCTACTTACTTGTGTACTCCATTCTTTACTACTTTTCATTTATTTATTTTAGTTCCCTTTCCGTTTAAGCTCAACTAGACTGGGGAGTCACGCGTACTTTTTTTTTTCTCATATTCTTCTTTCTTTTCCTCGTCGAGCGACGACGTGCAGTAAGTGGGGCTTCTTTTTTTCTTTAAAACAACGCAGACACGCGCTCACCCAACGCGAAAACGCTTCGCACAGCGCACTGCGTACGAGCTCACGCCAAAGCGGTCGACCCACACTCACCACTCACACCCAGACACGCGTGCGCTCCTCGCAACGTTTGACTAGAGAGACAACAAATTCGCGCTTGTGCGGCGGAGTAGAAAACAAGCCAAACAAACAAGAACGGTGAGAGAGCTGCCGCGGAGCTAGCAGTCGACGACGAAGGCGTGCAACACACCCACTCGTGTCTTTCTCCCTTTCGCCGCCTCTCGTCTTCCCTTCCAGAGATATCGTAGACTTTAGGAAGACTCGTTACGAGATAGAGAGAGTGTGTGAGAGTGTGAATAATAATACAAAAGAAAAAGAAAAGCAGCGAACGAATTGGCTGAAAACAGTCACAAATAAAATAATCTGGAGAGAGCCGTCTGCTTTTCTGTTTCGCGAATGGCAACGTCGTCGTCGACGCAGCCGCTGCGCTACGGCTGTTTGATCAACCTCTACAAGCAGTCTCTCGATGGCTACGTGGTGGCCACCTCTTCCGCTGAGGCACCGGTCGGCCTGCAGTGCGACTCTACCGAGAGTCCTCTGCGCTACGAGCAGACGGCCTTTCTTCTGCAGCATGGTGATCCCGTGGAGGCCAGTGTGGGCCGTCGCGCTGGCGGTGACGTCGTGAAGTACGGCCACACAATTCGTCTTTTACACTATGCCCATCAGCAGCCTCTCAGCTACCACACCGAGCGCCACGCAGCTGGCATGAAGGGCAACCTGCGCGTGCTGCTCGAGAAGCGCGGCCGCAACGCGCTGAAGGTGGAGCGGTGGCGCATCATGCCGCGTTACCGGCTGCGTGTCGAGGGAGAACCTGTAGTGGATGGGGACCCGGTGGTGCTGCAGGCTGCAGATGGGGAGCGGTATTTAAACGTGGCACCGGACGTCGACGACGAGGCTGCGGACAACTGCTTTCTAGAGGTGAGTGTGGGCGAGGACCTGCAGGGCTTCTTGATGTGTCTGTACGACGGCGACACGTCTCCGCAGACGACGGCGCCGCCGCTGCGCTGCGGTGACTGCGTGACGCTGCTCCACACCGAGGAGCACAAGTACATTCTCGCCGACCCTGCCAAGAAGGTGTGTGTGTTGCGCACGCCGGACTCGCACCTTCCAGAGGAAGACGAGGCAGGCGCCACGGAGGCTGGGGCGAACAACGAGCAAGCCGTCGCGTGGTACGCTGCCTCGAAGGAGGAGGTGAGCTACCTCTCCCTCTTCGTGATTGAAGGCGCCGACGCACGCAAGGGCGGGGCACTGCGTACGCGTGGCATGCGCGACTTCTACCGGCTGAAGTCTCTCTCCTCCGGTCTCTACCTGCAGTGTGGGGAGGTGCCGGCTGTCCTTCCTGGTGCCTCCGCCGACACCGGCGCTGCTGGCTCGAATTTCCCTTCGTCCCCCACTCTTGCTGCCGCGCTCGGCGGCGGCGGGGCGGCGTCAGCAGCAGCGGGCGAGCTCATCGACTTCGCGAGCCCGTCTCCGATTAACGGCTCAGCCGCACCAGGCGAGGAGGTCGGGAGCCCGATTCGCCTGCTCGGTGCCCGCGGCACGACCAGCAGCAGTGCTGGTGGCGGCGGCAGTGCAGTGGGCCGGCCCGTGCGGCAGACGGCCTACACCATGTCCCTCACCGCCAACGCCAAGGCGCCCGGCACGCTCTTCCAGCTCCACAGCGCCTCGTCCACCGCGGATGAGTTCTTGGCGAATGGCGGGCGGGTCTTCCTGAGCTGCGTGAACAGCAAGAATCGCAAGGTGTGGGTGGTGGCCGGTGGCCCCGCGATGGGAGACGGCGAGGCGGCATCGGACGCGGAGATGACGATTGCGTCCTTGGCCCACCGCGCCAAGACGTACGGCAGCGTGATGCTGCTCGGGAAGGGACTGAAGTCGATGCGAGATGGCATGGAGGTGCGGCGGCTGCAGCCAAAGGCGCTGGAGGAGCTCTATATGATCCGCGGCCTCCTGCCCCCTCTCCAGCGCTACGTGAAGGAGATGGCAAGGGGCATCGGCAACCCCTTTCAGGTGCGGCAGGCGCGAGAAAACGTGCGGCAGCTGCAGCAGCTGTGCCACCGCGCGGCTGACCCTGATGCCGAGGACGGCTCAGAGGAGCTCATGAACGCCCGCAACGCCGGCGGTGGCGTGCTGAACCCCGAGTGGCAGAGCAAGGTGTTCCAGCAGGGTGTTGGCGAGCTCGCGCTGCTCGTGGTGAAGGCCACCTTCGAGTGCCCGTACGTGCAGCCAGAGAAGCTCTCCTCTCTTGATATGGTCTACCCGCACATCGCGCGTCCACTGCAAGGAAAGAATGCAGAGGACGATAGCGGCACCGCAGGGGGACTCGTCACCACAACTGGAAATGTTCTGCCGTCCAACGCGCCGCAGTCCTCGCGGCCGCCGGCGCTGCCGACCACGGCAGTCACCCTCGGCGGCAAGGCCGGCAGCTCTGCCTTCGTGCCGATGCGCTACAGCGAGCTTGGCGACCTCGTCGACACGTGCTTCCAGCTCGTGCGACTCCTGCTGTACAACCGCCCCCGCTACGCCGAGGCGCTGCAGGGCTACGCCGACTTTGTGATGGAGTGCACGCGGCACGTCCCATCGGCGCTCAGGTGTGTGGCTGCCTTCTACAAGGACAACCCCTTCTTCGTGGAGCTGCCGATGGCGCGTCACCGCATCGACTTCTTTCTGGAAATGCTGGCAAAGCGCGGCCGCGATCCCGACGTGGTGCACGTTCTGCAACTCTTTGCCTGCTGTGGCGGGGAGGGGATGGTGGAGGCGCAGAAGGTCATCTTGAACTTCTTTGCAAAGAAGCGCGACGTGGCGAAGCGGTTGCTCTGCCCAGTGCGCCGCATGCCGGTGGCGCAGGACGTGCGTGACACGTTGCTCGCGCAGCTCTCTGACAGCTTCCCGCAGGCGGCGGAGCGGCTCGAGTCGGCTGCGCTCGTGGGCAGCGGCGGCGAGGTGGCCGGTGACGACGAGCCCACAGGCGGCGTCGGCATTGGCAAGCTGCGTCTCGGCAACCCGCTGCGCATCATGAAGCTGCAGGGCAAACCGAAGTCGAGCCCGACGACGGCAACAACAACAGCCGCCGCCGCCACGTCGCCCGCCTCTTCTCCCCATGCTGTTGAGTCGCCGCTTCGCCTCGGGAAGGAGTTGGTGATGGTGGGGATTCCCAACTCCTTTTTTGCGGAGCCGGACAGCGGCGACTCGCTCTCCATCGCCACATCTGCCCAGTTTCGCGCCAAGAACAACAAGCTGGGCGAGCTGCTGCAGCGCGCCGCGGATGCAGAAGACTTGTCGGCGCTCACCTTCTTCCCGCTGGAGGGTCTATCCGTTGTCATGGAGGACTGGCCAGAAATCAAGGACCTTCTCGTGCCCTACCTGGTGGCGCAAATACGACTGCTGGCGGCGCTGGCCTTCGGCAAGGGCAAGACGACAAGCAAGCCCTTCATCTTCGAGTGGGTGCCGCGGCTGGTGCTCATTGAGACGCTGAAGAGTGAGGCTTTGCCACGGCCGCTGCACGCCGCGCTGCTGGAGCTCTTCGCGAATGTGATGATGGACGTCGACGGCGCGCACAACATCCGCGAGCAGATCCAGAACATCCGCTGTGTTGTCTCGCAGAAGAGCAACGCCGACACGCTGCCGGCTGCTGCGTCGGCAGCCTTCCGCATGACCATGCGCACCGTGCCAGAGGAACTCGTGACGGCGAAGAGGCTTGTCGTGCGCTACATGCGCCGCACGCTGATCAGCGGCGATGAGAACGTGGTGGACGAGTACTTGTCGGTGCTGAACCTGACCGATGCGCTCGTCAACGTTGGCGCCTTCGCGTTGGACGAGTACGAGCTCTTGATGCGGCTCATGGTGCAGTGTGTGGATCCCACCTGCGATGACCAGCGCACCTACCTTGAGGTGCAATCCGTCTACGACTGCAAGGCGCGTGCGCTGCGGCTGATGAATACGCTGACGGATGTGCTGCTCGTGCGGGAGGCGCTTAACCTCGTGGACTGCTTCCGCTTGTCGAAGAAGCCGCCGACGTATAGTCAAATCACCGCGCTGAACATCGCAGCGTCGTCGAGGGCGTCGGCGGGGGAGAAGGGGGAGGCGGCGGTGATGGGCCGCGAGGCAAAAGAAGAGGAGGGAGACGAGGAAAACGATCGGGGGACGGCGGTTGGGGCCATCGCGGGCCTGCTGCGGGACGGCAGCGCCATCTTTGCAACCCCGGACAACCGCGGAGTCGAGGAGCGCAAGCCACGGGCTGACCTGGTACCAGTGGCTGAGATGTTCCGTGCGCTGCTGGACTTGGCGAACCGCAGCCGCAGCTCGATGATCCAGCGCCAGGTTATCTGTTTGTTTTTCCGCGTGACGAACTTTCTCGAGGAGCTGCACGCAACGGCGCTGCGGGTGCAGCTGCTGACCTCGGAAGAAAGCATCGGCTTTTACGCGGACATCAACCGCACGTCCGTCGCGCTCGACGAGCTCGCCAAGAAATCCTTCAAGCGGTCGAACACGGTGGTGCTGGCAAACAGCGCTCTCGATGCGCTCGATGGCTTCCTCTCCAAAACCAAGTACGGCGCGGTGGCGGAGAAGCTGTCGATGATGCGCCACCTGGGCGTGCCGCAGCAGCTAATCCGGATGCTGACGCGGCTGACGGTGCCGCTGCGGGAGGCGAGCCGGCAGCTCGCCTTCAAGGCTGTAACGCTGCTGCAGACGATGGCGCAGAACGCGCGGGTGCGCGACGAGCTCCGCGACGCGGTGGTGGAGGCGTCGCCGCTTGTGTACCTCAACACGAACTACATCTCGCTGCTGCGCACTCTTTTTGTGTCGGAAGACGACGACCGAGCGCAGATGTCGGCGGCGCTCTTGTCTGAGGTGGTGAAGTGCCTCTACGCGCAGCACTCCACCGCCACCGCCATCGACTTCCTCTGCGACTGGCTGACGGCGCGGGGCACGTCGGGCCACGTGACGGCGCACCGCCAGCAGCAGACGTGGCGGGCGATCGTGTCGGACCAGCAGGCGGAGCGGCGCATCCAGCTGCGGCACAGCTGGTGCAGCGACCAGGGCCGTGAGCTGCGGGAGCGCTTTCTCACCTCAGACGACTGTTACGCGCTGACGGGCCGCGTCGCAACGCACCTGGAGCTGTGCCGCCTGCTCTTCCTCGTGGCAAACAGGAACGAGTTTGTGAAGCCGGAGGAGATACGGCAGGAGGTGTTTGGCCAGAACAGTCTCGACGCGGTGCTGCAGGTGACGGTGGACCCGATGCTGCCGCTGTACTTCCGCAGCCCCTACGTGCTGCTGCTGCAGGCGCTGGTGCTGGACGACACCCTGGCCGTGCCCTCTCTCTTTGCCCATCGCGACTTCTCCGACTTCCTCCGCCTCTGCATGATGGATGCCGTGCGCTACCTGCAGCTGCTCGGTGGCTCGTCTGTTTTCCCGGAGATCGACGAGGAGCTCGAGCGCCGCGAGGACGCCGTACTGCGCTGCCCCCCGAAGAACGAGACGGAGGAGGAGGTGGACGCGACGCGCTTCGGCCGCGGCACCTACGAGGACTTCTTCTTCGGCCCACTGTGCTCGTGCGTGCAGCGTGTGTGTGCGCGCTACCGCAGCGGCATCTCGCAGCTCTCCAACCGTGTCCGCACGCAGCTCGGCGTGGTGATCAACGACGTGATTGACGCGATGTGCGACGTGATGCAGCACGTCTTGGAGCCGCCAACACTCGAGGCGGTGGTGCAGACAACGGCAGCAGCCGGGCCTCCGTCTGGGCCGCCAACGGCGCGTCCCGCCTCTGCGCGCGCCGGCGGCAGCGTCTCGACGGCTCCCTTCCCCGAGGCGCACTGGACCCAGCAGCAGTGTGCGGCGCTGCGTAACTGTCTGCGGGTCGCGAAGGACAACGGCTTCAACGGCACGGCGCGTTGGCGTGGCGAGCTGTTTGTGAAGATCTGCTCGCAGCTGGAGGCGTACATGGAGACGACCGCGAACACGTGGACACCGCTCTCTGCTCCCGCAGACGCAAAGGCGCTGGCACCCGTGGTGGATGGTGCGGTGCTCAACATGCGCAGCGAGGAGTTGGACGTTGAGCGGGAGCAGGACGGTGCACACGTGCTGACGAACAAGTGGACGACCTACCTCACCGACTGCTTGACGGGCGACCCCCGCAGAGCCGAGGAGAACTGCCTGACGTCCGCTGCTGGCATCCTTCTCCGCTCCGGCGCACGCGGCACCGTCTTCACGCGGATGCTCTTCACCGTGATGCCGTCGCTGCAGCGCACCTATCTGGTCAGCATTCTCACTCTCGTACGCCAGCTCGTGGTGCTCATGCCGGGCAATGTCTGCGACGACAGCGCGCTACTGCCCTTGCAGCTCATGGACGCCGATGTGCCCTACATCACCATCACGACTCCCATCCCCGCACGGCAGTCCTTCCTGGCACGGTGGTCGGGTGACAAGTCGCTCGAGGTGCCGCTGCCGCTGCTGGCGGTTGTCGGCGAGTTTGTCGGCTACGGCCGTCAAGACGTGCAGCGGGCGGCGCTGCTGGCCGGCTGTACGCTGCTCACCAAGGGCCACCGCGGCATGCAGGAGTGCTACTACCACTACTGCCGCCGCACCGCCAACGAGCAGCTCTTCTTTATCCTGCGCAACCACCTGATTGAGTTCAAAGATGAGCTGCGCACGTACTATCACGCCTTAGCCAACGGCAGCACCCCAGCGGAGGCGGGGCACTACCTGACGCAGATGTCCAACTGCCGGCTGGAGCTGAAGCTGCTGCAGCTGCTCTGTGCGGGTCAGTACGGTCCGCTGCAGACGTATCTGGTGGCGCAGCCCGATAACAACATCTCGGTGAATGTGGTCGAGGCGCTCGTCGATCTGCTCTCGATGGCGCCACGAACAGCCAACGAGGTGACGTCCGACTTCATGCTGCAGCTCCTCTCCACGATTGCCGAGGCGCTGCAGGGGCCCTGTTTGGTGAACCAGGACACCTTCGTCGCGTACAACGCCGCCGACTATTTGACGCTGCTGCTGTCCGAGTACGACCCCTTCAGCAACCCTGATGCCGTCTTCTCCAGCGTGGAGACGGTGATGCGCAGGGTGCCCTGGCATGAGATGCGGTTTGGCCCGAAGCACCGGAAGCTGAGCGAGGCGGCCGAGCTGGAGGAGACGCGGCGCCACTGCCGCAACCGCCTGCAGACGATGGCCCTGTCTACGCTGTTGGCACTTATTGAAGGCCGCGACGACTCTGCCTTCGCCTCGAAGCTCATTTCCACCGTCGACCTCTCCGTGCTGGGGCGGTCGATGGATCGAAGCGCCGCCGCCTACGAGGCCCGCCACGGCCCGATCGTCCGCAGTCAGGGCCGCGGGCTGCTGCGCGGCGACTTTGCCGGCTGCCGTGCGGTGCTGGCGCGGTACATGCGCGACTACATCCACACCGACTACCCCACCGGGCGGGAGGAGCTGCAGGACGAGCTGGCACTCGCCGTGAGCATCTATACCTTCTTTCGCGCCTGCCACGACATGCACACCCTCGCCGTCACGCGGTCGCGGCGCACCGGTGCAGGGGCGAAGAGCGCGAGCGGCGCCACACGCGAGATTGACGACTTTGTGGATAAGAAGGGGCAGAGCATCCGCCAGGTGCTGCGCAAGACCCGGACGTACCGGCAGGTGGCGACAAAGTTGGCGAAGATCGAGGTGGTGCGAGACGGCCGGCTCGAGCGGGTCTACTTCCGGGTGCTGAGCACCGCGCTGGACAACCTGCTCCGCTACCGCAAGCAGCGCCTGATCGCCACGGCAGTGCGCACGAGCGACAACGAGCGCATCCAGTACTTCTTCAACAAAGGGTCTGAGGTGATTGTTGAGGTGGCGTGGTACGCCCGGCTGCGGCGCTTCTTTCTCATCTACATGCTCAACTTCTTCAGCAACGAGATCAACGCTGTGGGGCTGTGCATCGTGCTGGCGATCAACCTCGTCATGATCATCGGCATCCGCGCACCCACCTCTCCCTACGTGGACGGCACGAGCGACGGCATTAACCGTGCCCTGCGCGGCCTGGCCATTGCGAACATCAGCGTGCAGGGCGTGCTGCTCATCCAGGCGTTCTTTGGCCCAGCGATGGTGAGCTACAAAATTGGCTGGCAGTCGTGGAAGTCCGCCAAGGCGAGCAGCCTCACGAAGCATGCGGACAACGACATCGCTGTCGATCGTGGCGAGGTGTTGCAGCGCGGGGAGCAGACAATGCACCCGGCGTGGTACGAGTACGTCGCCTACAGCCTCTTCTACATCTTTTCCGACAGTCTCTTCCTTCCACAGGCCTTTTTCTTCTTCGTGAGCATCATGGGCTTCGTGCAGCACCGTATCTGGCTGGCCCTGCAGCTCATGCAGATCTCGCTGAGCATGCCGGTGTTGGCGAACCTCTTCACCGCGCTGCTGCACAACTCTGCGTCGCTGGTGCTGACGCTGGCGCTGCTGCTGATCTTCGTGCTCTTCTTCGCCAACATCTCATTTTACAAGTTCTCCGACCTCTTTAGCCCGCTCAGCACCCGCAACAACGGCTTCAACTGCTACACGCTGTCGCAGTGCTGGCTGGTGCACGTCGACACGCTGCGCAGCAGCGGTGGTATTGGCGACGTGATGGACTGGCCGATTTACTACTCCAGTGACGGCTTCGGCTACTGGACCGAGTTCTTCCGCATGTGCTACTACGTGATTGTGAACCTGATCGGCCTGAACCTCTTCCTGGGTGTCATCATTGACAGTCTCGCGCAGTACCGCCTGGAGCAGCAGTTTGTGAAGACGGACCAGGAGAAGAAGTGCTTCATCTGTGGCATTGAGCGCAACGTCTTCGATGTCGTGCAGCCCGGCGCCTACGACGTCCACATCAACGAGGAGCACAACATGTGGCAGTACCTGTTCTTCCTCCACTACCTGTCGGAGAAGGAGCCGGAGTCCTACACCGGGCAGGAGACGTACGTGCATCAGCAAATTCTCTTCCGCGACGTGACCTTCTACCCAATTGGCAAGTCGCTCGTCTTGGGGGCGATGGAGGGCGGCGACAAGGCGTCGAGCGGCGTGGATGCCAGCAGCAGTGGGGGTGTTGGCAGCGGAGGTGGTGGCGGTGGTGGTGGGAGTGGGAGTGCGGGCGGCGGTGTGCAGAATAGCGGCGACGACGGCGCTGGTCTGGCAGAGGTGACGGCGCAGGCCGTGGCGAAGCTGGTGGAGGCGTCGCTGAAGGCCAACCTCGACCCCCTGCGGCGCAAGCTGGAGGAGACGGCGGACAGCGTGCATGAGGTGAAGGAGAAGCTGATCCCGCTGGACGGCAGTCTGAACGACACGCTGGGCTCACTGCACGTCGGGGACTTGGGGGACACGGTGCATCCTGGTCCGCCGCAGCCAGCGTCTACGCAGGGTGGCCGTCAGTAGCCTGTCCGCTTTCTCTTAATACCGTCCACGTGCTGTAGTGAGTGCGCTTGTACGGCGTCTCACTGTAAAGCACATGGAGTTTTTCTTCTTGTCTCTGCAGCTCATTCGTGTGGTGTGGCAATTCGTGCACTGTTCTTCTTTTTTTTTTCTATTCATTTCCTCACTTTTTATTGTTGTTTGGTGCAAACGCCGCTCTTCCTCTGTCTGCTGCTGCGTGTCTGCCTGCCGCAGTTGCGGAGGGTGCTGTGCAGTGTGCCTGTAGAGTCCCTTCAATCCTTTTTTCCTTTTAAAAAAAGTTGTGTTCTCCTTTATCTTTCTGTCACACACAGAAGAACTTTTTTGATCTTTTTTATTTTTACTTCTTTCTACCTTGACATATTTAGGTTTTATATGGACTGCGGTGTCACTGTGGTAGAGCCTCGTGCTTTTGGTGCCGATGGGAACGCGTTGTCGATTGCCCATCGACCCGTTCACCGCTCGACAATAAAGAAAGAAAAGGAAAAGAAAAATTGTATTAATAATAAGATCGTTTGTTTCTGCGTGTGGTTCACGACAGGCGATCGCTGCGGATGCGAAGGCGGTGAAAGGGTCGAAGATGCACTCAGCGGTCCACTCCACCGTGCAATAATCATCACGCAGTGTGTCAGTATGTCTTGTGCGTAGGCGCCGCTGCTGTTGATACGTGTGGCATGAGGGGTACAGAGACGAGCACATCGGCTCACCGCTACCACTTCTCTTCAACTTCCGTGTGCATACTCTCTCTCTCTCTCTCTCTCTTACGCACAAACCCACACACGTAAATCCAGCAGCGTGGGAGAAACACCAACAGCGACAAAAAAGCAGCTCCGCAGTCGCAAGAGCGACAACAGGACTTCAATTGAAAAGTTCCATTGCTTTCCCCTCACTCCATTGTTCACTGTTATCACAATGATCAAGCTCTCCGCCCTCGAGCGCATCCACGTGTGCGAGGAGGACCCCACCGAGAAGTTTGAGATCATCGAGAGCGTCGGCGTTGGCAACTTCGGCGTTGTGCTGAAGGCGCGTGATCGAGTGACGGAGGACGTTGTCGCGATCAAGCAGGTCCCGCTAGGTGACACGGACAAGGAGGAGCTCGACAGTCTTATTCGCGAGGTGGAGATCTTGCAGATGTGCGACCACCCGAATGTGGTGCGCTTTTTCGGCACGTACCAGTCCCTCGGCGTGCTGTGGATCGTCATGGAGTACTGCGAGGGCGGCTCGGTCGACAACGTGTACGACCTGCTGCGCCGTCCCCTGTCCGAGCCACTGATTGCCTACGTCTGCCGTGAGACACTGCTGGGCCTGCGCTACCTGCACGAGCACTTGATCATCCACCGTGACGTGAAGGGCAGCAACATCCTCCTCACCAGGGATGGACAGGTGAAGCTGGCGGATTTCGGTGTGAGCGCGGCGCTCATGCACACGCTATCTCGCCGCAACACGTTCATCGGCACAGCGTTGTGGATGGCACCAGAGGTGATTGTGGAGAAGGAGTACGACTACCGCGCAGACATTTGGTCGCTGGGCATCACCGCCATTGAGCTGGCGGAGGGGCAGCCGCCGCACTTCGGGATGCACATGGCGCGTGCCATCTTCGCGATTCCGCACAGCGATGCACCGACCCTGCACGTGAAGGAGCGGTGGTCGCCGCAGATGAACCTGTTCATTCGCCGTCTCCTGATCAAGGAGAAGGAGGCGCGGCCCTCAGCGGCAACGGTGCTGATGGACCCTTTTCTCCACCCCAAGTCTATCGCCTCGCGGGAGGACATGGCTGCGGTGGTGGAGCAGCTGCTGACGAAGCGCAAATCGATGGACGAGGCGGAGGGCAGCACCGACCCCTCAACGCTCACGATCGTCACGCGAAGCTCCTCCGCTGCGGGGGAGGAGGACGACGGGGGCGAGGAGGTGCCGGCGATGCCGGTTGAGGAGGGCGGAAGCACGTGGATGGACGATCACGGCACGGCGCCGCCCTCGGGTGCCTCCCCCGCTACCCGGCGATCTGCGGCTGCGGCTGCTGCTGCGGCTGCTGCTGCTGCGGGTGGCGGTGCGCAGCTTGGTGGTCTTCTTGTGCTGCTGCCGCTCTTGCATTTGGAGGATCTCTCTTTTGATGCGTTGTGCGGGGGCGGCCGCACGCTGCTGAATGGAGGGCTGGCCGCCGCTGCTGCTGCTACTGCCGGCAGTGGTGGTGGTGGTGGTAATAATGGTGGTACGACAGCCGGCTTAGGTGGTGGCAACTCAGCTGCTGCCCCGGCAACCACTGCCGCACCGAACAGTGGTGCAAGCCCTGCTGCCTTTAGCACAGAGGCTGGCATTGCGGAGAGCATCTCCAAGTACCACCACCACGCCACGGCTATTCCAACGGTGCCTGCCAACCCAGCATTCTCTCCTACCCCCGCTGCGCCGACGCCGCATCATCAAGTAAAAGCGGCTGCCGTTGCCGCGCTGGGCGACCCCATGACCGAGACGGTGCACCTGCTGGGCCACGGTTTGGACGTCGCGCCATCCCAGTGCGTGCCTGCCTTCGAAACGACGGCGATGCACACGGTGCGGGACGCCTACCTGCACAGCTATCATCTTCCCTACACGCGTGCTGTGACGGAGCAGGAAGCGAAGCGGATTCACCACATGAAGTTCATCTATGGCACGGTGCTGAGGAACGTGTACGCGACGACGGCGGAGAGTCAGCGGAACGTAGAGTGAAGGCAGCGGAATTGATTTTTTGCCCGTCGTGCATTGCGTGTCGTTTTTTCTTTTGTTGTTCTGTATTGCTTTTCCATCTGACCGCGCTGTGCGCAGCTGCGGTGTATCGGCCCTGCTTCGAGGTAGACGCACCAATAGTCGTAAGCAAGCATCTCGTGACTGTTGTCTTTTTTGCAACCGAAGTTTTAACCCTGTGTGGAGCTCATCGAGCAAATAGGGCTTGATAAATAATAACAATAACGCCTTCTTTACTCAGTGCTTGTCGTCATTTTTTCGTCGTATTCGCGATTGACACTGAAGAGTTGTCCAGCCATCACCTTATCAAATAGGCTCTCTCATGGTCGCACACCACTTCTCCTTCTCTCTGCTCTGCATCGATCTCTCTCGCTCTCAGCAACTTCACACACGCCTGCGCTGCGGTATTAAATACACTTACTATTCCAAGACTGCACTCCCATGACAGACGCAGCAGCCGCAAATGGAGGCGTCAACAACGCCACCGCCGAGGCCCCGCCATCGCCCACCGCCTCCTCCTCCGGTGCAGCGCAGTCTATTGAAGAGATGGACAGTGCGATGATGCGGACGGAGCTGCACCGGCTCGACGACGAGAAGAGGCGCCTCGAGCAGGCACTGACCGACGCCCTTCATTATCTCTCCACCACACCGGTTGGCTTGTATGGCCGCCTTGTCGATGACGAGGGCTTCCCGCGCTCCGACTGCGACCTCTACGCCGTCCGCACCGCCCGCAACACGGCGGACTGCTCCCGCAACGATCTCCGCGACGTGCAGGAGCGCATGTACGCCCTCCTCAACGCGTTGCACGACAGCACCAAGGCAGAGGCGGAGCTTCAGATGGTGCAGGACGCCGGGGCACGTCGGCAGCGACAGGCCGCAGTGGAAAAGCGGGCACGGCGCTTGGCGGAGGTGCAGCGCGTAGGGAAACTGAAGCCGTGCTTGGTGGTGGCGGCGGTGCAGGCCGGCAGCCCAGCAGCAGAGGCCGGGCTCGGGCCTGGCATGCGCATTCTCCAGTACGGTGCCGTCACTCATGTCGAACTAGCAGCAGAGGGGCTGCAGGCTCTGGCGAAGGAAACGTCATCGCACGAGGGCGAGCCCATAACGATGTGGGTGACGAAGCCGGGCGATGCCGCGGACGATGACCCGGTGGATTTAGTGCTGGTGCCGCAGCGGTGGAGTGGGCAGGGGCTGCTGGGATGTGCGCTGGACCTGATTGATGACAGTGCGTGAGGGAGGAAGGCCTTTGTTATTGGGCCTGTCCTCCTTTCACTCTTTCCAGTTTCGGAGACTGTTATTCTGCACCTCGAGGTGATTCCATGCGGTTGTGTGTGTTTGTGTGTATGTGTATGTGTTGTGCTTGACGGAGAGGCTGGTGAAGCACTCTTATTACTGCGAACGGCAGAGAACAACAATAACAACGAAGTAAAACCCAGTGTTGTGTTGCGACTTGGAGTGGGCGGAAACGATAGTTGCTTTCTCAATTCCGCTTCCGCATGCTCGGCTACAAGGGCATACACAGGATAGAAGTAGCCTCTCTTTCAGTGAAGAAGCGAATAGGAATAAAAAATAACGATTATATCCGCTGCAGGTGCAACAAAAAAGTCATTCTTACTATTCGTATTTTCTGTTTTTCGGAACACTTTATTCCTTCTCGTTCTTCTCGTCCCTTTTCTCTCTTTGCCAAAGCGAATGAACCTGATACACCTTGTCAAAGCCAATTAAAGAAACAGAAAAAACCTTTAAGATTATATAGGTCCCCTCTTTCCAGCTTTGCCGAATGCTGCTGCGGTCGCTGCGCTGCTCGGCGGCGTCGCGGCCCCGCCACACGTGGATGGCGCTGATGGTAGATGAGTGCGGCGCGATGGCACCCACCGCGATCACTGCCTTCGTCGAGAGCGGCTTCCCACCACACACTGGCACAGGAGCGGCGCCAACCGACGCGGCACCGTCTTCGTCAACGCAGTCGTCTTCACCACCACCTGGTCGCGCACCAGAGGAGCGTGCACACGCGTGGGTGGCGGTGGCGCGTCTGCTGTGCGAGGGCGGCGACTGGGCACGCGCTGCTGCGGTGGTGGAGGGGCTGCCGTCAATGCTGCAGCAGCAGGCACGCTTCAAAGCGGTGCGAGACGACTGGCCGCTGCCGACAGCGGTGGTGAGTGCGTGGCGCACCGGCAAGAAGCACGCCACTGCGGCACCAATTGAACAAAAGCGTTCCCCTGTCCCACTATCCTCTGTACCCCCGCCTGCTACACCGCAGGCTCAACCCACAGCAGCCGCAACGGTAGCGGACTCACCCACCAGCGTCGATGCAGCTCCGCCGACGCGGCAAGAGCGCTACGAGCTCCACTCCACCGCGAAGCTGCTGCAGATCGCGTACAGCCTGCGCCGGGCGCCGCCTCCGTCATCGCCCTCCACGACACCTTCCCTCACAGCGGCGACGGCAGCAGCGACGCGGTCGTTGCAGCGCACCCAGTCAGGCGTCATCCGCGAACTTCGTCGTCGCGGTGCTGTGGGCGAGGCACTGCAGTGCATCGTCAACTGGCAGCGCCGCCAGCTGCTGCGTCCCGACGCGGACGTGTTGCAAGAAGGCGGGGACGCGGTGGAGGTGGCTGCACACTTGTTCGATGGTGCGGGTGCGACCAAAATGATCCTCTTCCCCGGAGCCGCACACACAACACTCGCCGGAGGGGCTGCTGGTGGTGGTGCTGCAGGGAGCAGTGGTGCCTTTGTGGCGAGCGGCGACGGAGGAGGAGAGCCGGCGAGGTACGCGCCGGTGCAGCTGGCGCACATCACCGCTGCGGTGAACACGCATCCGACGCTCGTGGCGCGTTGCCTGCGCGACCGCGTCGTGGCGGAGCGCTTTTTGCGTTACGCCGGCGAGGCTGCAGTGGCCGACGTCGTTGCGCTCCTGCTCCAAGCTATTGCTCTTGCCCCGAAAGAGGGCAAGCAGCAGTCGCATGCGGCTTCTGTGCCGGCATCTTCCCGCACCGCAACTCCTGCAGTTGCTGGCATTGCTGCAGATGCGGAGACGTGCTGGCGTGCCTTGGCGGCGGTGCTGCCGTTACTGCATCCCTACTGGCGTGTCCGGAACAAGACGGAGAAGGAGCGGCTAGTGCGAGCGCTTGCCGGGGCTCTTGATGCAACACGGAAAGCGGTTGTGTTGTCTGCAGTGGGAGGAGAGGAGAGAGGTGCGGCAGCAGCAGCAGCACGTCCTTCCCGCATGACGATGTCGCCTCCTTCTCCTGCGTCTTCTCTTCCCCTGCCGCCGCCACACAGGTCGAGTGTTCTCTCAGAGCGGTGCAGCCGCGCCATCAAGTCCGCCGTCGAGTCCGTCTGCTCGCCGCTGCTGCACCACGAGCCACAAGTGCGCTTTATTCGCCTGGGCCTCTTCGGGCACCTCGCTGAGGCGCTGACGGCGCTGCACATCGGCGTTCCCAACGCTCTACTGCAGTGCCTCTTTCTCTGCCTCGCCGACCCCGCTGCTGCTGCTGTTGCAGCTCCGCAGACAAGCGTAGGGGGAAACGTCAGTGCCTTCCTGTCTGCCTCCCCGTCACAGCGGTGGCTACCGGCCCTCGCCTTACTTCGCGACGCACACACCCGTCGAGACTGCCGCGTCACTGCCGCCCACGAACGCGCACTGCTCGGTGGCATGCAAAGCGTCTCCATCACCAAGACGTGGAAAAGCGCACTGCGCGTCGTGCAGGAGTGTGAGACTGCTTTTGGTGTTAAGCCCGACGCCCGCACGCTGCCGACGCTGTTACTGAATCTCAAGCAGCAGTCGTGGCAGGACGCTTTCCGCGTGCTGCGGTACGTGCCCGGTGGGGAGCCGAGTGCCGCGTCGCCGCAGCTGCTACGCGACCTGCAGCTTGTGGCGCTGAAACACGCCTCATGGGAGTTGCCGCTGCAGCTGATGACGTCGCTGCAGGAGCGTGGTGCGGACGGCTTCATGAACTACCTCTACTGCCTCTGCGCCGCTGGCCGTGGGGGACAGGCCGACGCAGCCTTCGCGTACTTTTCCTCGCTGCACCGCGGTCGTGGACGTCACACGGCGTGGCAGGATGTCTCTCCGTATAATGAGTTGACAGTGGCGGTGGCTGCGGTGGCGATGCTCGATGGCGGCTACTACGACGCACTGCACGCCTTTGCGCAGCGTGTGGTCGCGATGACGAAGGCCGCACCGAGTGAGTCTTCGAGGTGTGCGTCAACCAAGGAGTCCACGCCGCCATTGACGCGTGATGGGTGGCTCATGGCACACGCGGCTGACATGGCCGCACTCCTGTTCAGTAGTGGCAAGGCAGCAGAACTCACCGCTCTCTTCAACGCACTCCCTGCCGACGCACTGCCTCCCACGCTTCACAGACTTATCGCTCTCTCCCTTCTCCTCGGCATGGACCACCTGCACGCACCGATTCGGCTTGTCTTTGACGTGCTCGGGCACAGCTCGTTCGAAGAGGCGGCGGCGTCGCGAGAGGCGCACCGCGGCTTTTTGGACTCCGTCGCCGCCTTGCAGGTGTCGGAGGGCACCTACGAGACGCGTCAGCGCAGCACGGTGGAGCACCGGCGGCCCCTCTTCGTTCCCCCAACGCATCAGCAGAAGCAGCGCCGGCTGGTGGCGTCGCAGCTCGGTGCCTTTGTGAAGACGCAGGAGGCGGTGTTGCCGGCTGAGGTGGTGCGGGTGGTCGCGGGGACAATGGTGAGCGAGGGCGTGGGGGCTGAGTACATGGCGGCGGCACTGCTGTGACGCGCGCATGAAACGTGCACTGCGATGGGACTGCCACGTCGGTCCATCACAGCGGAGAAGGAGAATGAAAACAGTGGGCGTCTTTTACAGCAGCCGGTACGTTTTTTCCCCGCTGTTTCCTCTTTTTTTTTTGTTTTTTTGCTGCCCACTCATGTGAGCTGCGACGCCTTTTATGTTCCCTCTGTTCTCTTCTGCTCCTTCTCGAGCTTTCACACATCCATAAGCTGCGTACTTTAAGAAGAGCCTGCACCCGCTGCAACGAATGCATACATATGTAAAAGAATGGCTCTGGTCGCAACGTGGAGGCGCGTAGAGAGAGACAAGTACTTTATGTAGGGCTTCGCTCCTTTTTCCGTCGATGTGTCAAAGGTGGGGCCACCAGTTGCCGTAACCACGACCACAAGCCGCTTAAAAAAAAAGTACTAATGGAAAGTGCTTTTTTTAAGCGAGGGTGGGTTCTTGTTGTCCTCCCGTGTCCACTACATCTCTCACACATCCTCCTCTCCACCGTATTTCTCTTGTTCACCGCTTGTAGGTTGGTGTTTGATGACTCTCACCGTGTCGCTCAACACGTGAATCCTGTCTAGTTTGATATTTCGAACTTTTTGTTTTCCCTCTTTACCGCCGTTGCGCGACTTCTGCTCGTACGCCACCCGGCTGGGACTCACCCACGTCACCACAGTGCAGGTGACCTTTTCGCTTATCTTTTCCTTTTTCCTTTTCGGCTCTCCACGCCTTTGTCTTCACCCATACCCTTTTATTTTTTTCACTTGTATTGTGTCTTTAATTGCTGAACACTGCTCTTGCTGCGGTATTCGCCTACTTTTACATCTTTTTAAAGCTGTTTCGCAGAGGAGTCGCAAAGCCCGCCTGACGCAGTCGCTCGAAAGAAGAAAAAAAAAACAATCAAAACACAACTTGAAGTGCAACGCGCAGGCTACGCAGACACACCGACGCACACACACACTCATACATACAAACTCATACACTTCCGAGTGCAATCATGAAGAAGCGAGAGCGTAAGCAGTCGACTGTCGGCCGTCTTCTCGGCGCGGCGAATGTCTCTGACCTGCCCGCCATCATCAAGCTCGTGATGAAGAACAAAATTGACATCAAGAACCCCGACGCCCAGGGCCGCACTGCGCTGCACCACGCCTGCCTGAACAACAATCGCATGCTCACCTCGTACCTTCTCTCTCGCAACGACATCGACGTCGATTTGAAGGACAAGGAGGGACACACGGCGCTGGAGCTGGTGCCGGAGGAGGCGCGTGCAGAAATGCGGCTTCTCTTCTCAAAGAAGGCGGCCAGTCGCCAAACCCGCGAGCATCAGTCGGAGCTGAAAGGCATGGAGGCAAACGAGGAGATGCTGGCAGAGGACCTGCGCGAGTCCGACCAGGTCAGCCCCGCCACGATGCGCAAGATTCTTCTTAGTCTCATTTTCCCTTTGCTGGTGCTGATTTTCTACAACGGCTTCATCTTCGCTGTGCAGTTCATCGCCGTCACCATCTCCTTCTACTACGTTGCGGTGGCGTACTTCGTGTCGGAGGTGGCGATTCGCCCTCCCTGGTATCACCACCACCCCGGCGCGAGCAAGCTCACGATGGTGAACTGCCCGGACTACTGGCAGGGCTGGATCTATGACCCGAAGACGGACTTCGGCTTGGACTACGAAGACGTCTCCTTCGGCTCCACGGACGGCTACACACTGCGCGGGTGGTACGTGCCGCCGCCGCAGCGCGAGACCCCGCGCGAGATGGGCATCGTCTTCGTCCACGGTGGCGGCCGCGACCGCCGCACCTGGGAGCGTCACCTGCCCTTCATCCACGCCGCCGGCTACGGCTGCCTGATGTTCGATTTCCGCGAGGCGGGGCTGAGCAGCGGGAAGATGCGCGGCTTCACCTTTGGCATGAAGGAGCGCTTCGACGTGGTGGCTGCCTGCGACTTTATGCAGTCCACCTACGGGTATAAGCGTATCTGCGCGATGGGCACGAGCGTCGGCGGCGCTTCGGTGATCATGGCGGCTGCGATCGACAAGCACATCGATGTCGTGGTGGCGGAGAACGCGATCACGACGAGCGCGACGCTGCTGGACCAGCAGATCGTGATGGTGCTGGGTGGGTACTTTGCGCAGAAGGCCTACAGCAAGTTTCTCTTTAAGCTCTTTCGTCGCTGCGCCACCTTCTGGCTCAACTGGCGCATCGGCAACAAGCCGTCGAAGCACTGTCAGGCCCTGCACTGCATCTCGAAGGTGTCGCCGCGGCCCATTCTGTTGATGCACGGCACCAGCGACACGATCGTCCCCATTAAGCACTCGGAGATTTTGTTCGAGACGGCGCAGGAGCCGAAGGAGTTCTACATCAGCGAAGGCGCCTTCCACTGCGGCCTCTACAACACCCATCCAGAAGAGTACGAGGCGACGGTGCTGAACTTTCTGGAGAAGTACGGCACTGCGGCCCCACCAAAGGAGAAAGAGGACGAAGAGGTAAGGGAGGAGGGGAGACGGCAGCCGAAGGTAAAGCCAGCGGAGGCTGCGGCGAAGGAGGCCGCCGCCGTCGAGGACCCTGGCACGAAGAAGAAGCAGTGATGGTAGCGGTTGCTGCTCGCAGCAGTGGCAGATGCAGTGTTTGGGCTGCCTCTCTGCACATCCACCCACACCCACACAATCACGCAGGCACACAATCACGCACACGGCCACGTTGTCACCACCGCGCAGATTAAAATGGTAGATATTCTCCTGTCGGCGACGCTGCTCTCCTATTAATTACCATATTGGGTGCTGAACGTGTGTCTATTAAACGTGGGTTCAATAATATTTTTTCCTCCTTTTGTTACCGTCTCCATAGTTGCTGCTTGTCTGTCGTCAGAGCAGAAGAGAAGTAAAGGGGGAAATAATAAACATTAGTGCGAGGCGGTGAAGTGGGGCATTTTTTGACGCGGCTCTGCCCCTCTCCATGACGGCCGGCACCCAGAACCTTGTACATAGCTGCTGCTGCCGCTCGAAAAACACATTCGGTGAAGTAAACATTATTAAGAAAAAATGTGTTTCTCGAACCAAACACAATTCGTCTGTGGATGAGTGTTTTTGTCCTTTTTTTTTCATCTCTTCTTCACTATCTTTACGCTGATAGTCCGAGTGCGCTCTGCACCATCTTTCAGGTGCCTTGTACTGGGTGTCCCTTACCGAAAGAGAACAGCACAGAGAAAAAGAACACAAACCTCGACTTCTTTCCATCTTCTCTTGAAGCTAGAAAAGGCGTTCTCCGTGCACGAATGCACTGCTTCGTCGAGACGATCACCGACACGGAAGAGAGAAGAAAAGGAAAAGTAAGAGCTGTCGTTGACACCGCCAGTGCTCTCTCCTATGAACCCGAAGCTTGCTGCTGGGTTTCATTCGGCGATGACTTGATAATGATGGTAATGCATTGCCCCACGTGGCATCTGCGTGGGTCAGAGAACTCGGTTCCCTTTAATTTTCACCCTACTCTTCCCTGTGCATCTTCTTCTTTACCGCTGAAATAAACAGCAAAAAAAAGTACATTTTCGGAGTGAACGGTTGACTACTCGCGTTGTTTTACACCTGTAAAATAAGGGAAAAAGAAAAAGAAAAACTAAGAGCACTTTGCAGTGATCTTTGCTGTTGTATTGGTGACTCTTTCATCTTTTCACCCCTCCTTTCCTTCACACGTGGTGCGTGTTCTTTTCCTTGCTTTGGCCTCTTTTTCTCTCTCGAAAGAAACAAAGAAGAAGTCTATCACGCTGTTCAAGTGCCGACTACACAAGCAGACTTGACAGCACAAACGGTGAACGCATTGCTCGTCCTTATCATTTATTTAATTTCAGCTTCCAATCTTCTTTTTGCATGTGTGCGTGTGCGTAAGTTTGTGTTTGTGTGTGTCGCAGTGTCTGATATTTGAAAGCGCCGATCGTCGCCTTTTCATTACCTACTTTACTATAACCTCTCGTGCCACTGTTGCGCCTTCTCTTTTTCTCTTTTTCTTGACATTTTCATTTTTTTTTTCTGTGTTGCTACCTGCACCTCCCTCCTTCGATCTCTTCGCTCCAGTTGTGCTTTTGACGTGCTTTTGTGTGCGTTGTCGACCACCCTTATCCCCTTTTCCGCTCACTCTCCGTATCGTCTTCTTGCTTTTTCTCCTCCTTTTCTCTCCCTCCGCTCTCTGTGCACTTCTTTCTTTATTTTTCCCTTTTCTCTTTTCTTTTACTTCTCTCGTCGTCATTATGGACATCAACGGCACGATTGTCGACTGTAAGCGCAACGGCACCGACGAGGTCATCTTCCGCTTCCTCATTCTCGATGCCCCCAGCCCGAGCAGCCTCCCGACCTACGTGAAGCTGCTTCAGAAGCACAGCGTACACCACCTCGTGCGTGCCTGCGGTCCCACCTACAATGCGGAGCTGGTGGAGAAGAACGGCATCCAGGTGCATGGCTGGACCTTCGACGACGGGGCTCCGCCGACGCAGGCGGTGATGGACAGCTGGCTCGATTTGCTCGCGAAGGAGGTCGGCAAGACGCCACCGGAGACGATCGCCGTGCACTGCGTTGCCGGCCTCGGCCGTGCGCCGATTCTCGTAGCGTTGGCGCTCGTAGAGTTCGGCAACATCGCACCGCTCGATGCCGTCGGCTACGTGCGCGAGCGCCGTAAGGGGGCGATCAACCAGGTGCAGCTAAACTGGCTGATGCGCTACAAGCCACGTAATCACCAGTCGAGTGATCGTTCGCTCGTCTGCTCCAACTGCGCCGTGATGTGAAGGAATGATGATGGCGTGAGGTGTGGGTGCGGCTGCTGTTGTGGTGTTCGTTGTAGTCAATGAGGGCTACGGCGAGCTGAGGAGCGCGCGAGAGAAGAGAGTGATGTCGGCACGGCGCAGCCTTTGGCGTTGCAGGGTGGGAAAGGAATGAAATCGAAAAAAAAAAACCTTTTGCATCACTTTCTTCGTCAGCCATCCTTCACTTCGTGGTGGTCGTGGCTTTTTCCCCCTTTTTTTTCTCTCACCGGTTGCCAACTTGAAGCTTGCAACGGATGCGACTGTGCGTAAAAAAATGTTTTTTCTTCTCTCTGTATATTCGCGTAAGTGTGTGTAGGTTTAGCGTGAAGTTGGTGGTACATCTCTTTCTTGCTTCTGTGGGCTCCACTCTTTGCTCGTGTGTTCCAAAATCTTCCTCGTCTTGCTCCCACGACAGCTCCATCAGTAGTGGCTCTCTTGACCAAAAAAAAAATGAGAAGAAGAGAGAGAAAATGAGAGAGAAAAGACATAACACGAGCCGCAATGCATCAACGTGATTCACGCTCCAACGTTAGCAGGCGACCTCTGTCATGAATTCGATCTCGCTGCGGGTGTATCACGTGTGAGTAGGCTTTGATGCTCTGAGGTGCGTGCGCCTCTCCGCAGTGCGTCACGTGTGCTCTGCAACTTCTTCTCGCTGGGCGGGATGGCGCTGTCAAGTGAACATCTAAGGTTCTATTTTTTCTTGCATAAAAACGTGCGTCACATCAGCCACGGTGCCCTGCGTGAACTCAACGCAGAGAAAACCTTTTTAGCGTTTTTTTGAATTCCGGTGCTCTCATATATGCGACGCAAATTATGGATATGAGAAATTATTTACTCTGTTCATCTGTGCTTCAACTCTTCTTGCTCAAACACCGTCTATTTTTGTGCCTCGATCTGCTCTGATCTGCTCTGCTCCGTTCTCTTCTGTGCTTGACGCCTTTTCCGTTTTAAAGAGAGAGGTGCAGCAGGAAGTCACCAACTTCCGCCAGTTACATAAGGGTTCCAGCAGCACTTGCCTACTCTCCCTCCCTTTTTTTTTGGCCCCACGACACATCCACTGTCACTTAGTCTTCTACGCACCCCACTGCGTTTGGCATTCGCCATGTCCTCCGACAGCGACAACGAGAGCGACGCCGTGGCTCGTCAGCTGCACGACGCCGTGGACTGGGGACGTGTGAATCGCAAGCTGGCCAACCTGCCTACCCTGGAGAAGCTGCTCCGCGAGAAAGACCCCAACGCCTACACCGAGGAGGAGGTAACGGCCGCCTCTCGCTTCGTGCAGGACATGATCGCGATGGACTTGCAATCGGACGGTGACGTGGAGCGGGCACAGCGGCGGCTGCAGAAGACGCACCGCCGTGTCTTCAAGAAGTCGCTGCTGCTGGCCGGCTACAAGCATTTGATTTACACGGCAGCCGCCCAAGCACCAGAGATGGAGGACACACCTGTTGACGCTGTTAGCGTCGGCCCATCCCCGCTTACAGACATGGAAGATGTGGTTCAGACAACGGGGCGTAGCGCCTCCTCTGGTAGAGTTGGCTCGTCTACTGGACTGAAAGCGTTGGTCTGCCCGGTGCTGGAGCGCTACCTGGTGTCCAAGGCACCCCGCAGCCAGTCGGGTGTTTTGGTCGTCACCGTCTTCACCTCTCCCTACCCCGATGGGCAGCGCTTCAGCTGCCAGTGGAACTGCTACTACTGCCCCAACGAGCCGGGCCAGCCACGCAGCTACCTGCTGAACGAGCCCGGTGTGCGCCGCGCCAACCGCAACGACTTCGACCCGTGCCGCCAGTTCGAGTGCCGCGTGCAGTCCCTCGCCGCGATTGGGCACCCAGCCGATAAGGTGGAGCTGCTGGTGCTCGGCGGTACCTGGGAGAGCTACCCGCTGCCCTACCGCGAGCGCTTCATCCGCGATCTCTTCTACGCCGCGAACGTGTTCTTCGACCCGCAAACGGCGCCACGCCGGCCCCCGCTTGATCTGCTGCAGGAGCAGCTGCTGAATGAGTCGGCGCGGTGCAAGATCATCGGCGTGACGCTCGAAACGCGTCCCGACACGATCAACCCGGCGATGCTGATTGAGCTGCGACGTTTTGGTTGCACGCGGGTGCAGCTTGGTGTGCAGCACACTGACGACGCGGTGCTGACGCTGGTCAACCGCCAGTCCACGCGCGAGGACGCCGCGAATGCCATCAAGCTCTTGAAGGACAGCTGCTTCAAGGTGGATATTCATCTGATGCCCGACCTGCCCGGTGCGAGCCCAGCCATTGACAAGGCCATGTTCGATGATGTGCTGTCCTCCCCATACCTGCAAGCGGACCAGTGGAAGATTTACCCCTGCCAGACCACGCCCTTCTCCGTCATTGAGGAGTGGTTCAAGGAGGGGAAGTACCGGCCATACGGGCTCGAGAACCTCATCGACGTTCTTCTCTACGCCAAGGCGCGAGTACATCCGTGGGTGCGCATCAACCGCGTCATCCGCGACATCCCCGTGGACTACGTGCTGGCCGGCATCGAGGTGGCGAACCTCCGCCAGCTGCTCGCGGTGAAGCTGAAGGCGCGCGGCGAGCGCTGCCGCTGCATCCGCTGTCGTGAGGTGAAGGGCGATCGCAGAGTCGCGGAGAAGCTGCGCTCGGCGGTGCTGCAGGAGCGCCACTACGAAGCCAGTGAGGGCACAGAGATCTTTCTTTCCGTGGAGACGCCGGACGAGGAGGCCACCATCTTTGGCTTCCTGCGGCTGCGCCTGCACATCCGCAACTGGGACACACCGTTTACGGAGCTGACGACGTGTGCGCTGATTCGCGAGCTGCACGTCTATGGGCACCTGCTGCCGGCCTCCGTGGGGGAGAGCGGGGCGGGCGGCAAAGGCGGCAGCGGTGCTGCTGAGGCGGCTCCTGCGGCGCAGCACACCGGTATCGGCCGCCGTCTGCTCGAGCGCGCTGAAGCTATCGCGGTGGCGGCTGGGTACACTCGTATTGCCGTGATAAGCGGGGTGGGCGTGCGTGGGTATTACCGCCGCCACGGCTACCGTCTCGTGGCGGCCCACAAGGGTGGCTTTCTGATCAAGACAATAGGCGAGGGGGCGGAGACGCCTTCTGTTGGTGTGGCTGCAGCACCATCCTCCGTGGCAGAGCCAACCTTTTCGCTGGAGAGGGACGAGGAGCTCATCAGCCGACTGGCAGCGCGACGAGGAGCAGCAGCGGCAGAGGATGCCGCACCAACCGGTACTGCTGGCACAGGTGCGGCGCTGCGCACGCGTGCGTGGGACCTCTTCGATGACGTGCGACGACGTGCGGCGGCGGCGTGGTGGACGCTGCGAAAGCGCAGTCGTGAGGAGGAGCAGACGAGCGAGTCAGCTGAGGAGGCGTAGCGCAGGCGACAGAAGGGGAGGACCCACGTGAAAAGAAGAGAGCAAGAGGCTTTTTTTTTCTCATGACTCGCACGATGATGTGAGCCGCCCTCTAACGCCTGTGCGGTTCACTTAATACTTACTCGGTGTCTTTACCATTGTCCATTTCCGCCATTTATGCCGTGGAGAGGACTTAAACGCTTCTGGAGGTGTCGCAGCTGCTCGCGTTTTTTTAAAATGCCAGTATAAACACGGCATTGCAACGACCTACTTAAGGTGATCTGTGTTAACTAGTTTTTATCTCTCGAGTAAGTTTGATACGTCCACGCGTGCGTATTTGTGTGTGTGTGTGTGTGACCTTCCAACACACCATGATCCCCAATAAAAGCAAGGGCTATTAGAAAAGCGGGCCTTCATAAATTTTCATCAAGTCGCACTTGGCAGTGAACGATGATCTGTCTTATTCTCTGCCGCTTTTTAACATTAAACTTGCATTGCTTCCCGTGTTTGTACAGTATCGTACCCGATCAAGGAGCACTGATGGGAACAAGCGGCTTCTCTATTATCTGCGGTGCATCTCTTTTGAAATTGCAACCAACCCACTGCGCCTTGTCATGACGTTGCCATTAACATTCTTCTACTTCTCTTCCCGCCTTCCTCGTTACTTTCCCTCTTCTGTATCTTTTGCCGCTTTCCTTTCCCCACCACTGCATCACCAAAACCGCGTTCTCTTCTCGTCTCTCTCTTGCGTGACGCTGCTGCATACAGAAATTAGCTCACACCTTTCGTCGTCATACTTTCCCCGTTTTTATTTTTGTTTAAATTAAGCAGCAGAAGAAGTAAGAAAAACAGAATAAAAAAAAAACTAGTTAGCAAAAAAGCTGATATGTAGACCAGTTACGAGTGCCTCCACATAGCGCCATCGTTAACTTCTCTGCTTATTACCTTCCTTCTCGTTCTCCTTCCTCTTTATTGTGTTTTTTTTTCTCTGCGCCATTTCTGCCTTTTGCCTTGCTTGCGCTGACGTCCACGTTTTTGTCTTTTCTGTTCTCTCGCATCGTTTGAAGGGTTGAGTCTCGTTGACACTCTCTGCCTCTGCCTTTGCCCTCTCTTGCACCGTGTTTTTCTCATCACCCCCATTTTCTTTCTCGCGCACTCTCGACACTCCTCGAAGAACGTCGGCACGCCCGTCCTGCCCGCCCTTTTTCTTTATTTTATTTTTCACAACAGTCTTGTCATAGCACGGCGACGCCTCCTTCTCTGCGTTGTACCCAATTTATTAAATTTTCGCACCTCCCTCTCACACATTTCAGAGAGAGAGAGAAGCACTGTGCCAAGTCTGTCAACTGACTGCACCCCCTCCCCACTCTATTTTTTAACAGCACAAAGACTCGCGTTGAACGCGTCTCCGCACTTTACCAATGGAGGTAAACAGCACGCTGATCGACTGCTGCGACCCGAAGGAGCACAACAAGGTGCTTTTCCACTTTCTCATTCTTGATGCACCGTCGCCCAGCAACCTGCCAACGTACATTAAGGAGCTGCAGCGGCGCGGCGTGCGCCATCTCGTTCGTGTCTGCGGCCCGACGTACGACGCCACCCTTGTGCAGAGCAACGGCATCGAGGTGCACAGCTGGCCCTTCGACGACGGTGCACCGCCGACGCGTGCCGTGATCGACAGCTGGCTGAAGCTGCTGGACCAGGAGCTGGCGCGCATGCAGCAGGACCCGGCAGTGGCAGCACCGACGATCGGTGTGCACTGCGTGGCGGGTCTGGGCCGTGCGCCGATTCTCGTGGCGCTGGCACTCGTGGAGTACGGGCAGGTGCCGCCGCTCGACGCCATCACTCTGATCCGCGAGAAGCGCAAGGGGGCGATCAACCAGATGCAGATGCACTGGCTCGCCAAGTATAAGCGCCGTAATCAGGGTGGTGGTGAGTGTTCTGTGATGTAGGGCACGTGTAGGTCTCTGTGCGGGCGAACCGCACGGAGAGCGAGAGGTGGGAAGCAGGGCGTAGTGCAGAGCGAGGAAAGAAAAAATAATAACAAAACCAACGCACAGACACACGAGGACGACAAGACGTGTCTCGCTCGTTGGACGTACAGGCGAGAGATGTTGCGTCGATTCCATGTTGTCCGCCAATTATACCTCAAAGACTTTTCTGTATTTGACCTCCTCCTTCACCTTTTTTTTTTCTCGTTTTAAGTTTTTTCTTCTAATTTTGTTTTCTTTCTCGTGTGAACGCTGTTGCTGATGTCTGCGGCTGCTGTAGTCTTCACAAGGGTAGATCATGGCCCAGACGCATCCCTCATCCCTTTTCCTGTGGATACCGTTGTCTGGGCGTACTCGGAAAGACCGGCGTGCCGTCTCGCTTTAACACAAGAAGATAAGTAAGTGACGGAAGAAGCTTTTTTTTTTTTCTGTTCTTAGCCCCATTTAACCTCCTCCTTCTCTTTTTTTTTTCTTTGGCTGTACTCTATTTGTGCGTGTGTCCGAACGTGTGTGCAGATTATGGTGGTTGAGTCCTGCAGCTTGTCGCGGTGCGGGTTGGAAGGGCGATCGACTGACGCGGCAAGTGCGTGTGTGTGTGCACCACGGCGAGGAGGAGGAGGCAGAGCGAAGCAGTACCGATGCAAAAAAAAAAACTCGACTCAACACGATCATGCGAGTAGTTAGGAAGCGGAGGAAAAAGTTGAGGAGAGCGGAGGCGGGGGACGTCACCGCGTCGTGTGTGTGTGTGTGTGTGTTAGTGTGTATGTGGCTTTTTCCCTAGCCGTTCGCGGCAGACGAAATCGCCGGGAAGCGCAATGAAAACAATGGATATGGAGAGCAGAAATGGATGCTTGCACGACAGCAGCAGGATGTGGTAGTGAACGGTATGTGTTGTGTGTGTGTGTGTGTGTGTGTGTGTGTGTGGAAGAGCGTACCGTTGTGTCTCCGTCTTTGTTGTGTGCTCTCTGCTTCAAGAGACTTCGGTGTGGAAATTGACAATGGTGGGTGGTCTCTCTCTCCTGAGATGAACTTTTCTCCCCCTTTCTCCCCCTCTTACAACTTGCACTCTCTTCTATCAGCGACCCTTTTTTTTTTTGCTCTCGGCGACAACACAGAGGAGAGCACGACTGCTCTGTCTCACGTCTTCTTTCATATCCCCACCCTTTGCGTTACAATTACCACGTGTAGCTGAGAGCGGAGCAATGGAGCAGGCGCCGCTGTTGGAGGTGGTGCACCGTCTCCCCCACAAGGTACTGCTGCGGTACGACGCGAAGGCTCACGCCGAGAAGGTGAAGCGACAGCCGCAGCTCTACGCCACGAGTTCCACCGAGGATTGCGAGACGGTGTCCAGTGACCCGCGCGTGCCGGCATACACCGATTTGCTGGACTTCATCACCGGAGCACAGCAAGAATGCTACGCTCTCTTTGGCGAGGATGAAGGGCGTTGGTCGGTCGACGACGCACCCGCAACGAGCAGCGGCGGTGGTGCTGTGGACGGTCCTGCCACATCGACTCGCGGCAGCAGCCTTCGCGTGAACTCGAACGAGTGGAGCGAGGACGACGCCGTCGCGGCCGATAGCGCGGCGGCGGGTCGCAAGCGAAAGCGCAACCCCGCGTGATAAGACGGGCATTTTTCTTTTTTTTACTCGTTGTCGCTGTTACAGTGCTGGGGAGGGAAGCTGTGCTGGTTGAGACGGAGGGTGTTGGAGCACTCACTGCTGAGTGGATATTCCTGGTACCACACGAACAAAGGCTTTTGTATGAGCGGAAAAAAAATAAATAAAACAACAACAACAAAAAAGAAACGTTGTATGTGAGATGTGGCTGCATGTAGGGATACCGCATGTAAACATTTGCTGCAGCGTTTTTTAATTTCATGGGCGGCACAGCACGACGAACATGGACCTGCCTTGATATTTTTTTTCCCGTGCTCGTAATCTTAATAAATGTGTGCGTTGTCCGTGGCTCCGCTAAAGCTCTCTTTGCCACGCGACCTGTTGCTTCAACTTCTTCTCTCGCTTCTATGCCTCTTTGACTCTCCCTCTCTCTCTACCTGCGTGCGCATCGCCTCCCACTTTTTTTTTGATCATCCTCTCCGTCCGACATCCCAATCTCTTCACCGACACACAACTGCACGGCGGCCCTTCAACCAATTCTGAACGTAACAGAGTCAACAAAGTACGGAAAGCCTGAGAGCTTCCACCACATCGCTCCTCGACCTAACGCGCGCCAGCAAAAGCTAAAAAAAAATTGACAAAAGCGACGGCACTGACTTGGGAGAGTAACACGCGCCATACGTAACACAGAATTAGGTCGCTTACGGGGCACGTCTATGCCGCACTCACGTCGGCCCCTCCCCGCGCGTCTCCACCTCTTGCCTCTCCACCTTTTCCGCTAAAAAAAAAGAAGAAAATTATACATAAAGCTAGTGTACTTATTTCTTATAACACTCTGGCACATCGTTTGTGTGTGTGTGTGTGCTGCCATTTCGTAAGGTGCAAGAACCTCGGCGACGTTTTAGTCAGCTAAAGACGCAGAGATAAGAAGTTCTCCTGTTTTCTACTTTTTTTTACTCCGTGTCGGTGTTGCCGACTCCTTTTTTTTTTTTTCAGTTTGCGAGGACCATTTTGGTTCAGCAAGCGAATTTGACGGAGTTTCTTTTGTCGACAACGACTGCGCTTAACTCGTAAGCTGGTTATATAAGATATAATTAAAAGAAGAGAAAGTCTAACAAAAAAAAAAACAGTGTGGATAGGGAGAACAAAATAAAGCACAGTGGTTTCTCTCGCCTAGAGTCTGTGTGAGTTGTGCTGCATCGCACCCGCTTCTGGTTTTGCCGTTTCGGTATCGCCGCAAGCGAACACTCCCTTTTTTGTTCGCTTTGTTTTTGCTCTTTTTATTCTTGCTTTGCATTCCAGCCTTAGCCTGCGTCTGTGCTAGGCAGCTGTTGCAGCACCTTATCCGTTTATAATTTATCCTTCTTTACTCTGTCGTGCCGGTGGCGCGTCTACCTGCTTCTGCGCAAAAGAAAAAAAAATCTGCAAATAGGCACGGACTGTTTTTTTCTCTCCTGTACGCGTCAGGTCCGTAGTCCAGCGCAATGGTAGACGTCCTCACGCACCTCACAGCCGGTACAATTGCCGGGATGACCGGCGTGCTCGTCGACTACCCCTTAGACACCATGAAGACGCGCATGCAGGTGCGCTGCTCGGCCTCGCGCGGCTCCTACGTGCAGTGCGCCACCCACCTCTATCAGCAGGGTGGGGTGCCGGCCTTCTACCGCGGCCTGAGTGTGCCCTGCGCGGCACAGGGGGCAGAGGCGGCCATCATCTTCTCCGTCTACAACACCGCGCTGCACTACTTCAAGGCAAAGGAGACGGCGACTGCGGCACCGCCGTCCACCATTTGGAACTCCTCATGTTACTGGAAGGCGTCTGCGTGTGCCGGCCTCGCCGTCTCGCTCGTCTTGACTCCAGTCGAGCTGCTGAAGTGCAACATGCAGGTGGAGAGCGGCCGCCCACACTGGCAGCGGCGGCACACGTCGGTGCGCAGTCTCGCCGCAGAGCTCTACGCCAAAGACGGCGTCTGCAGCATGTACCGCGGCATGACGGGCACGATGACGCGTGCCGTGCTCGGCAACCTCGCCTACTTCCTCTCCTACGAGCAGTGCAAGCAGTGGCTTACGTGTGCACCATCCTCTGCTGCCGCAGCTGCAGACGTGGCAGACAGCCGGCCCGCGCCGGTGCCGGCGTGGCGCTCGATGCTCGCGGGGGGCATCAGCGGCTGCCTCTACTGGTCGATCGCGTACCCAGCCGACGTGATCAAGACGAAGATGCAGGTGTGCCCGGTGGCAGGCGCGGCGGGCTTCACGGCTACCTTCGGCCGCTGCTACCGCAACGGGGGGACCCGGGCGCTCTATCGGGGCTGGGGCGTCACGGCTGTGCGTGCCTTCTTGTCCAGCGCGGTTGTGTTCACGACGTATGAGCGCTGCTTCCAAGCCATGCAGGACTTGGGGGAGGTGCACATCTCTGTTGGCAGAGAACCCATCGTTGACTGCTGAGCTGTACAAGGGGAAGCAATCAATTACGTCCATACGCTCTTTAACAAAAAAAAAAAGAAAGCGAATAATAGAAAGTGTTCACGCACGCGCAATCGTTACGCTATACACACGCACAAACAGTCGTACCGCGCATTGCGGCTTTTTTGTCCCCCTGTTTGTGTGCCGCGTGCCCTAAATTGGTTTCTCTCTCTCTTTCTCTCTTGACGATTCTCTGATTTTACTCCTGAATGCGTCTTTTGTTGTGCTTCATTTTACTCGCTTTTCTTCTATCAATCAGTGAACTCTTATTTTTTTTTCTTTCTTCTGTGTCTGTTTTTTTTTTTTCCATTTTCTGTTGTTGCGGTGGAGCTGTGCAGCTGGCCATTGTCAATGGCGTTTACCACAAGAGAAGGTAAAGCGCAGAATTCTACGGGGAAACGAAGAGTGCGACGGCGATTCGACCACTTGTCATTCGAGCAACTCTTCTCTATGATGGCCGTAGCCGTCCGCACCGCTTCTTTGATGCCTCAAACTCTTTTTTTTTTTGGTGTCGTTTTCTCGTTTGTCACAGGTGCCTGTGCGTCGTGGTGCGCCTAGGGAGCTGCATGTGAGATGGATCTGAGTGCTGGGCCGTTCATGAGCTTTCAAAGACTTTAGGAGAGAAGGCGGAGCGTTCCCGTACTGCTCAATAGAGGCCCCATACGAAGGAGGCGCATGTTGTCTACTCCAACATAAAAAAAAGAAGGAGCAACGACACATAAAGAGAGGATGTGCGCTCCGGGCAAGATGACGTTGTTCCCCTTGCAGCGTTGCGCGTGGGGAGCCGGCGTGCGTCACACGCCTTCTTCAACGACACGTGTTTTGTTTTTTTCTTCTTCTTTCTTTGTCTGTTTTATTTTTCTCTTCTGCTTTTTTCCCTCCAGATGCGGAGTGTTAGTGTGATGTATCGACAGATGCGCGTTATCCGGCTGCGCTGCACAATGCCCCTGCTGCTCATCGGGTCGACGAAGGGAAGCTGTTGAGGAAGTCAGGGGACTGTCCGCGCCGCAGAGCAGGTCCGGAGAAGCCCGCTGTTCTCGGTGCTTTTGAGAGGTGGAAGGCCTCGCTATGCTTCAGACAACGGAGAAAAAAGAAATAGAAATAAAGTTGAAGATGACAGGTAAGGTAGCTAAAGAAGAGAAGTTTTGAAGGATGGTGAAGGAGGTAGCAACCTTCCCACCGCGCAACTCAATTCCGTTAAAAAAACCACTGATGATACTGCATTGTGTTGCCAGTTGCAGGACGCAAAAAAAAAAATAACTGTTGTGCCAAGCTTTTTTTGTTCCCTATTACCTCGCACATCCTCTGCTTGATGAGTCAATCTTCACTCTTTACTCCACTTGTTTATTCTGCCTTCTCTCGAACTGTTGTGCACGCAGGGGTGGACGAGCAGTGCGGTAGACACCGCCACCTATTCTAGTTCTGTCTCTCCTCCACACACAAATAGAGCGCACCTCCCTCTTCACCCACTTCCCCGCCCTGCAGGAATTGGCTTTCCCTGAGCTGCTGCTGCTACAGCTGCCACGTAGAGTAGACGGAGCTGAAGGTAAGGAGTTGAAGGGCGTTTCTCCTTCTCCTTCTCCTCCGTATGTGTTCATGAGTCTTGTAAACGACTTCGCTGCTGGCTCGGTGAGTGGGGTGGCGGGCATGTTAATCGAGTACCCCTTCGACACGGTGAAGGTGTTGCTGCAGACGTACGGCGGCACAACTTATAGCGGGTATGCGGACTGCATCGCCAAAGTCTTCCGGCAAGACGGAGTTGCGGGTTTTTACCGCGGCGTCACTGCACGTCTCATCGCCTCGGGCTTCGAGCACGCCTGCGTCTTCGTGTCGTACCGCTGGACGCTGCGTGCGATCGGCGCCGGAGAGCGACCCACCATTACTCAAATCTGCCTCGGCGGCTGCGGCGCTGGCGTTGCCTCGATGCTCTCCTTGACGCCCTTCGAACTCGTGAAGTGCAAGATGCAGGCAGACAACGACAAGGGCCAGCGTTGCTACCGCAGCTCCCTCGACTGCGCGCAAAAGATTGTACGCGCTCACGGCTTCCGCGGGCTGTACAAGGGCGGTGTCGCCACGCTGTTCAGAGAGGTGCCTGGGACGGCTGCGTGGTGCGGCACCTACGACACGCTCAAGGGCTGGATGACGCCTGCTGGTGCCTCGACAGAGAGCTTAACAGTGTGGCAGCGCATGTTTGCCGGCGGGTGCAGCGGGGTGGCTTTCTGGACGGTCTTTTACCCCTCCGATGTTGTCAAGACGCGCATTCAGGTGGACCCTGCCTACGGTTCCTTGAGCATGTGGAGGGCGATGGCGAAGCTGTACCGGGAGGGCGGGCTGCCGGTGCTCTACCGAGGCTGGACCCTGACGGCGGCCCGCTCTTTCCCGTCCAACGCAGTAATCTTCGCCGTCTTTGATGGCTGCACGCGACTGCTGAATAGCGGCAGTGCTGGTGAGGGTGGTGTTGCGGGAAAGGAGTAGGGTCTTCGGGGAACCTCCCGTGCTTCTCAGCGCTGTGTCCTTCACGCACACCTCTGCTCGGTGGCGCGGGCGCGCGTGCAGTCTTCTGTTCACACATACACACCTAAATTGTATATGGAGAGAGGTAGAGAGAAGCTCTTAAAAAAAAAAGGCAGAACTTACTCTGCTGAAGACTTGTAGAGTCGCTCTATGAATTGTGCTCTTCTGGCAGCACGGTTTCAGCACTTGATGCTGCCCGTCTGATGCCACTGGACTGTGATGTGAGCTCAACAAAACCGCCTGCACTTTCTCTTCTCTCTCTCTCTCTCTCTCTCTCTCTCTCTCTCGCGCACACACGCACACCTACATCAGAATTGTTCCTTCTTCGCCATCTTCTTTCCCATGCGCCGGTCACAGGCTGACGAGTCGCGGCGGCGGCAGGCGGCAGCGGAGCGGCGCTTCCGCGGTCACCGCATCCGCGGCGGCCTCGACGAGCTTGGCGATCTTGACGCGCCGCAGGAGCAGAAGCAGCGCATCGAAGCATCACCAGTAGCCGCAGAGGCCCCACCACTGACTAAAAGCAATACTGCTGCTGTCAAGGTGGAGTCGCCTTTGTTGAGCAGCAGCGGTGCCGTCTCCGCGACCGTCTTCGGCCCCGACTGGGCAGAGTGGGTCGAAGTGAAGCGTGTCCTCTTCGACACAACCGCCACGGTGGTCGAGAAGCGTGCGGCCCTCGCAACGGTGTCTGTGTGGCGCCTGCGGGCTCGCAAGGAGCGCCAGCTGCCGCCCTACGTGGAGGCCACCGAGGTGCTGGTGGACGCGATGCTGCAGGACGAAGCGGATGCGCTGGCGGACGGACCACAGCGCATGTGCTACGGCGCGGCTCTCTCGCGCGTGGTGCACATCATGACGGGCTCCTTCGCAAGCGGCAGCGCCGACACCTATCGGAAGCGCGCACACGAGATCGGCTTCCCCGAGGAGGCGGTGGAGGCGCGGCAGCGCGTGGCGCACGGGCAGCTGCCCCTCACGTCCGAGCTGCGGTGGGTGTGTGGGCTGACGCTGCAGTACCTCTTCGCGGAGTACTGGCTGGAGCAGGAGCGGCAGCTGTACCTGATGGAGAAGGTGGATAAGGCAGCAGTGGTGCGGCATCGCGGAGATGTGCCTGCGGCTGCGGCGGCCGTGGCGCAGAATGAGAAGCAGCGGAAGCCGTTCTCAAAGGCGAAACGGAATGCGAGCGCAGCAAGAGCAGCAGCAGCAGCAGCAGCGCCTGCCTCTGCTCCGGCTCCGCCCACTGTGTCGATGGACGATATGAAGGCACTACTCGCTGACCTCGAGGACGAGGATGCGGAGGAGGCGCAGAGTGCGTCACCAGAGAAGAGCGCTGTGGTGAGCGCAACAGCTGCGGGTGTGTCCGTGCCGACTGTAGCCGAGAATAAGGGGGAAATGGCACAGAAGCACACGTGTGGTGGCTGGCACATCTCGTAGAGCTAGTGTGTGATGTGATGTGATGTGGTGTGTTTGTGTTTATGTGTGTGTTCATGTGTCTGTGCGTGTGCGTGTGTTTCGATTGAGTAACCTTTCCACATAACTTAACGAGGTGGAGAAACGCATCAAAATATAAGAAAACATCTTGTTTCTCTTGGCGTCAAAGAGAGAGCAGAGGTGCAGCGTTGATGGGAATAGCCTATGTCTGACCAACTCCCCGAGAAGTGCGCACGTGGTTTAAAATTGGAGGCTGACCTCACGTAAAGCAAGAAAAGAAATAAAAGAACATTCAAAAGCCTCACTAAACTCAACAAACATCCGATTTTGCATGCACAACGGTTCAACGTCTTGTCGCACCAATTCTCCCCTCCTCCATCCCATGGCTCTTCAGCAGCTTGTTATTATTATTTGCAGAGTACAGTCGTGTGCACGTTACAGCTTTGCTTCACTCCCACCTCCTCTTTAGCGCGTATCATGTCCAACCACCAGAATTACAGCGCCTCTCCCCAAGGCTCCTCTCCTCCCTCCTCTTCTTACGCCCCCGGTGAGCCGCGCAGGGGAGGGGAGGGACGCGGGGGCGGGGCAACACAGCGCTACGGCGACAGCGCACGCAACACACGTGGCGGCGGTGCTTTTGCCGGCGCGTCGGAGCGCCGACCGCCGTACTCGACACGCGGTGGTGGCGGCCCTGCGCTCTCCGAGGACGCCAACCGCACCAAACTCGCCTCGTACGTCACGCCGCACGACGCCGTGCAGGACCAGCCGGCGCAGCACGGCGCCACCATCGTCCGCTCCGGCAGCGCCGCCACCGAGGGCGGGAGTATCCTGTTCTTCAGCAGCGTGCAAAAGAAAGGTGGCGCCTTCACGGCGTCGGAGCGGGAGACGTACGCGCAGCTGCGCCAGAGCCGCGCCATTCCCACGTCAAGCCGCAGCGTACGCGGTGGCGGCAGCGTCGTTGGCAGCGGCATTCAAACACGCAACGTGGGGCGTCAGTTTGACGAGCTGGAGAAGACGCGCGAGGCGCAGGCGCTGTCGGCCGTGAGGAGCGCCGTGGTGGCGACGAAGCGATCGCGTTTCGCCCTCGACAGCGACGGCGACGAAAGCGACTCGGAGGACACGGAGAAGAGTTATGCGTCTGGTGAGGAGACGAGAGAGGCGCGGCGTCCGCGAGGCGAGGCGGTGGCGGATGCGAGCTCCTCTGACTCGGATGACGCGTAGGGACACACACAATTTCCACCCGTCTGTCGGATAGCGGGTGCACGTCCACCTTGCATACCAGCATTTAGAGTGCACAACAAAGGAAAAGAGCCGTCGAAAGTAATATAAATATTTATTCTAAGTCAACAAGGAAGATGAAGGAGCGTCAAACGCTGTTTCTCTGCTTCAACTGCAAGCCAGCAGAGACGCGGCAGGCATTCCACCAGAGCAAAGCAATCAGGACGTGCACCTACTGCATGGATGCTCTTCTCGGTGAGTGTGTTTCCCGTTGAACTTCTTACCACTTCACGCTCTACCTTTCCCATTTTTTCTTCTCTTGCTTTCTCCGCACCAACATCAACAACGAACTAAAAAATAATAATACAACTTCAACAGCTGTAAGAGCACCTAATACTGCAGTGGTTGCCTTGCACTCCTCCCTCTCCTTCTCTACGCTGCGTTTGTTGCTGGTGCTGCAGGCCAGCCACTTCACGTCCAATATCTAGTCGTGTTTCTTTTCCTTTTTCTTTTTGTGTGCGTGTACCACTTCATTGGAAGGTTGAGTGTGCGACTATCTTCCAGAACACGCTGCCACATAAGCTCTATCCAGACTCCGCTCAGGTGTCTCTTCCACTCGCTCTCATAGCAATTTTTCTTTTCTAAATATTACTTCCGCGCACCACTGACTACGTTGCTCTTTTCATTTTGCTTGTCGTACTTCTTGGCGGTCGCACACACGCACACAAGCACACACGCAGGTGCCTTCTCTTCTCAGTCGACAACACGGCTGCCCAGAGTGTGTGTTCTGCTTGGCGACTCTTGTACATGCATAGAGCGCAGTTATACACCAAACCCGTCGCCCTTCTATAAGTTTTGCTTTTCTTCGTATATTTCGTTGTTATTTTTCGTCTCCTTTTTTCTATTTTTTTGCTTTACTTTCTTTCTAAACGGCGCGTGCGGCACAACACTCCCTGTATTCTCTTTCTTTTGTGTACGTGCAAATTGTCGCAAACGTGCCCCAATTTTTTTTTCTGCTTTTATTAGATACGTTTTTTTTTTCTGTTTCGCACTGCGTCTTTTGTTGTTTGTAAAGAGCGGAAAAATAGGGAACGGGGAACGACTCTGCTGGCGTGCAGCTCTCCAGCTCGGTTTTTGTTACTGCCTGATTCTCGCGATTGGCTCACGTTGTGTGCGCTCTCTCTTCGCTTTAATTCCTGCACTCTTCCCTCCTCGTGCGCGTGTTTTTTTCTTCTTAGTTTGTTGCACTGGCGCGCTGTTGTGTTTTTTTTCCTTTTTCTTCCCCTTGTGATTTCTTGTTGTCCCTCAGTGAAGGTGAGTGGCAGCGACATCTGCCCTCCCTCCTTCTTAGTCTTTTTTAAAATTCTTGTGTACCAGTTGTCACGAGGTGATCATCTGCGGCGATGGCGAAGGAAAGCTCAACGGCGGAGTTCGACACGAGTCTCTTCCTCCAATTTCTCTTCTCCGTCATCTTTTTGTTTGTCTGCTGCTTCACGTTGATGCTGTATGTGGACAAGGCGCTGGCCCTTGTTGTTGCTGTCTTTCTTCGCTTTTTAATTCTGCCGCGTAACGTCCGCGTAGGGCTGGCCGGCCTGCACTTCGCACCCCTGCAGGGTCGCGTGCTCTTCCGCGGCTTCACCTTTCAATCGGAGAACCTCTCGCTGCATATCGTCGATGGCTACATCACGTTCGCCTTCTGGGGCTTTTGGTTTAAAAATCCCCGCTGGAGCCGTGTCCATGAATACATGGTCTGCGACACACTCGTCGGCACCCGCTGCCGCGTACGGCGGAATCTCGCATTTGTCAAAGGCACCGTCGTCGCCGTCGACGTGGAGAAGCGCCGCGTATCGGTGCAGTTAGACGAGCAGAGCACCAACAGCAGCGGAGAGGACGACGACGCGAATGAAGGTGGCACCGGCACAGACTCGCACCCCGAGGTGTCCCCGATGTTCAACCACTCTGCCGAGGCACACGGCTCCGCGGCACGCTCTGCAGACAACGGCGCCGGCGACACCCCCACCGGCCGCGAATCAACGCCGATACATCAAATGTCGCAGTCGCAGCGCCGCACCACGCTGAAGGAGTTCACGACACCCGTCGCTGTGTCAAACGCGGCGGCAGCGGGGCACGCGAAGGGGCATGGCGCCAACCCGCACGTCCGCTCCGAGGGGCTCGGGGATGAGGTGGTGAAGGCGGTGGACGCGAACGACGTCTACGTGCGCAGTCGTGCCGGACTCTTGCAGATCCACCTGAATGGTCTGCGCCTGTGCATTTACAACGCTACTGGGAAGTACATGGATCTGGCCAAGGCGGCAGCGGCGCAGTCGGCCAACTCCACCTCCAACTACGCGGCCAACTCTCAGCGCGACACGGCCGGCAACACCAGCAGCGGCAACGACTCAGCACGGCGGGAGCGGCGCGGCTTCTCGGCGGTGGAGAAGAAGGCGCCGCAGCCGGCCGAGACGTCGGGAGACTTCGGCGACAAATTCGAAAACGCGAAGGAGAGCGTGAAGCGGGCTGTGGTGCAGTGGGTGCGAAAAGCCGCGAACAACTCGCAGAGTTGGGATGAGAAGGACCTGGATGCGCAGGGGATGTCGGAGCCGCAGGTGGCTGCCGAGGTGCGAGCGGCCCGCAAGCTGCAGGAGCACAACATTCTCAGCACGTCGTTCGCCCAGAAGTTCTTTAATTTTATCGGCTGCGTGGAGCTGGAGGTGTGCTCGGCGCACGTGGACCTTGGCGCGGTGGCAGGGACGCACCCCTACTTCCTGCACCTGACCTTCCAGCAGGGCGAGGGCCGTGTGTTCTTGACGAAGGACGGCTGTCCCGCGCTCGACCTTTACAGGTTCGTGACCGAGCTGACGCTGCGCGAGGTGGACATCCGCATGGCGCAGATGGACAGCAAGCTAAGCAAGACACAGGTGATGCGCAACGCGACACTGTACGAGCGCGCGCGGCTTCTCTTTTCTGGTGTGGCGGAGTCGTACGAGCACCTGCCCTTCGAGTCCACCTCGTCCTCCGATTTGATCAGCCAGTACGGCGTTGTGATGGACGGCAAGGACAAAGGCACGGTGCACCTTGTCTGCTACAAGGACACTGCCAACGTGTACGCTGGGGAGGCGATACGACGCGGTGCGCTGCCCACAACCGGGGTGGAGGTGCTGATCGACACGCCGGTGATCCGCTACGGCCCGTGGCTGGAGTACTGCCGCACGCAGCTCTGGCAGTACTTCCTTCCCCCGAACTATCTACCTCTGCAGGAGCTGCAGTTCGATGTGGGCCAGCCGCGGCCCAACGCCGGCTTCGAGATGCTCGTGCTCTTCCTACGCGACACAACGGTGCAAATTCCCTTCAAGCGGCGCAGCATCGTGCCCTCGCCGCCGTTCGGCATCAAAGACTCGAAGCGCAAAGGTACAATGGTGGCGACCATCGGCGCCGGAGCGCAGTACATCCAGCCCGCCTTCTTTCTCCTGCCCAAGGAGGAGAAGCAAGTTTTCCAGGGTCTCTTCATCGCCAAGGACGTGACGGTGTGGGCCAACTGTGTGCTGGACAGGGAAACCATTCTGTGCCACGCCGACTCGGTGCAGTTTTTCTTCGACCGCCAAGACGACCGGCTCTGGAACGGGCGGAAGCTCTTCAACATCCTGACGAAGCTGTCCGGCGTGGAGCTGTACTGGTATATGCTGTACGTGGACTACTTCTTGGACCTGCTAAACGACTGGCAGTTTGCCGCGAGCATGTACCACGACGCGCCGCTGACGACGGAGCTCTTCAACACGCTAAACCGGTCGGTGCGCGACTTTATTCCAAATGTGAAGCGTTTCGAAATCTTCATTGAGGCGATGGCCTCCGTCTACCTGAACGTCAACACGCACAACGTCGTGTACGCAGAGGACCCAAACGACCTCGCGCACAACATCATGGCGATCCTTAAGGTGCAGTCGGGCCGCTTCAGCATGGTGCTGCCGAGTGACCAGTACCAGCTAAGCTACGAGAACGAGGTGACGCGGCCGATGGAGGCGACCGCGAAGGAGATTAAGGCCTACATCAGCCTGCCAGCGAGCCACCCCCTCTTCGATCAGGTCAGCGCCGAAATTCCGTGGGCCTACTCCGAGTCCTTCAAGATGAACGGCATGTTTGTGTCGCAGGTGCCGAACCAGTCTATTCCTCTCTCGCGCGACAACATGGACACGACGTCGGGGCGAACAAAGCTGCACAACTTCTTCACCCTCGACCTCGAGTTCACGAACCTGCGCGGCACGCTGATGGGCACCCACATCAAGGCACTCATCCAAGCGTTCCAGAACATCTTCCTCGACAACACGTTTACCATCGCCCCGGACGAGCTTTTCTGGCTGCTCGCCAAGCTGCAGTCGCACGCCACAGCAGGCAAGAACAAGCGGAAGGAGTTCAAGCAGTTTCTCGAGCAGAGCCAACCGGCTGGCAACGATATGGAGATCTGCTGCACGGTGCGGCTCGTTGACGTGAGCGCCACCGCCGCGGCTGGGCAGGCGCCTGGAGCGCCTCAAGTGAATCTCTCTACCGGTCTGCTCACCTTCACCTACGTGAAGCAGTTCGCCGTCACCGACACGGGCATCACGCTGTCACCCATCACGATGCGCTTCCCGGACGGCCGCGGCAATTTCTCGCGCAACGCGGAGTCGAACATCGTCGTCGGCGCGATCACGGTGGCCCTGGCGAAGCACTTTGGCCGAATGCCGCTGAAGCCGAAGGTGCACGAGGCGATGGAGGTGCTCGTCGCCGGAGCCTCGGTTGAGGTGTCAACAGAGCAGCTCGTGACGCTCGTGGAGGTGGCGCAGGCGGTGGCGCGCCACATCGCTGCGGAGGACCTCATGATGGAGGCGGAGGTCGCCGAGGCCCTCTCGGCGGCGGAACTGCTGGCCGAGAAGGTGGTGCGGGCCGGCCCGCTGCGCAACACCACCGACGCACCCCGCAGCAGTACGCGCCGGCGCCGCGCTGGCCGCCTCGGTGCCGTGCAGCTGAACACCGCTGCCGTGCCGGGCGGCTCTGCCGTGCTCAACGGCTCCTTCTACAACCCGAACGGCGACGAGGTCGAGATGGAGGAGACGGACGGCGAAGGCTCGTCGCACGAGGCGGTGGAGGTGCAGGAGTGGCGGTCGGCCCGCCGCGCCGCTGCGGCGCCGCAGGGGTACCAGTTCCCGGCCGACGCAGAAGGGGAGGAGGAGGAGGTGCGTGTACCGGTACAGTCGCAGGAGCCGGTGGAGGACGGCCGTCACAACGGTGGCGACGTGCCTATTCTGCACTCGTATGAGGTGGACGACACGCACTCTGCCTCTGGTGTGGGGAGGATTCTGCACGGTCGCAAGCGGCGCCGCCTCTTCTTTGCCGAATCGCCGGCGTCCAGCGCACAGACGTCAGACCGTGAGCGGGGCGTGGCGCGGCGGCACACGTTTGCCTCTACGGTGCCCTACGACGTCGCTCTCGGATTCGCCAACTTCATGGAGGAGTGCAATAAGGCGGACGACAACTCGAAGGACTACGGCCTCTTCTTTCTTGTGGTGAACGTGGGCAGTGTGCGGGGCGTTGTCCGCATCGGCGACGACGGCTACGCGGCTCTGGAGCTGCCGGTGGGGCTGACGATGGCGCAGTCCACCGTGAACGACGGCAACTCGAACAAGCGGTTAAGTGCCGCCGCGAAGGATGTCGGAGTGCAGTTGATGCTGCACCGCTCCAGTGACGTCGCGTTGGGGTACCTGCCGTCCTTGAAGGACGACACGTCGCTGGGCAACTATCTGGAGGTGCTCTCGCTGCACACCTCGCTCTGTCTGCGGCAGTACGTCGCCTACCCATTCGACAACAGCCTCGAGAACCACCGCGCCAAGCAGAAGCAGTTTGTCGAGGACAACGATTACGAGCGACTCATTGCCTTCCCGTTTGACAATGCCGCCACGCACTGCCCCCCTCCAATGCAGCATGGATCGTCTCCCACGGCAGCAGCAGCGGCGACGGCGGCGGCATCGCCGATCGGCAAGACGCAAAGCGCAGCCGCGGCCACCGCAGAACCGGCAACCTTACCCCGGCCCACCCCGCCGAGTCCCGTCACCGCCACCGTCGGCAGCGCAGCGCTGAGCGGGGCGTTGCCAGCCGCCGCGCCATTCCCTGCTGCGCCGCGTGACGTGTCGAACTCCCCGCCTGGCGGCTCTCTTGGCTCGATGCCGCCGCTGCCGCCAACAGCGCGGTCGTGGCAGCCCGCCGTGTTGCCGCTCTCCGCCCCTGACACCTTCCTCACCCCAGCCGACGGCGATGCCGCGGGGGCTGACGCGGCGCCTGCTGCTGCTGCTGTCTCGGTTGGCTCCCGCCCCGTCGCCGGCGGCATCTCAGCGGCGTCGTCGGACTCCGCCAACACGATGGCGCACAACCGCAACGGCAACAGAGAGGGGAGGTCAGACGAGGACGACGAGCACAGCACGCTGCAGGATTACCGCAATCTCTCTGACACGATGTTCCCAACGGACAAGCAGCAGCTGGAGACGAGCAACCGCTTCGAGACGTGCGTCAGCCTGTCTTCGTCCGGCTCCGGATCCGGCTCTTCTCCGAACAGCACGGACGACTTCTTCCAGGACTCGACGTCGGGCAGCTCTTCGCGGCGCTTTATTGAGAACAAAGCCTTCGCGGCCGACCGCCGCTCCAGCAGCGGCAGCAGCCGCGAGGCGACACCGCCGCCGCCGCGCAGCGGGAAGTCTCCGCGGCCCGCCAGCCCGCTTGGTCGACGCGCGCGCGGCCGCGGCGGACGTGCTGGCGCCGGCAGGGGTGCCGCGCAGGCGAAGGCCCCCGCCACACCAACGTCCGTCCCCCCGCATCTGTTCTACCGCACCTTCGACAAGGCGGAGAGCGACGACAACGGTATTTGCGCGATGGACTACTGGCCGCCGCAGCGTCCCAGCGGTCCGCAGAGGGTACGCGATCGGACCGGCTTTCACGCCCAGCTTCCAATCGTGGGCTTCTACTTGAACACGGAGCGCCAGACGCGAGCGCCGCGCTTTCTATCCCACCTCAAGCGTGAAGCCTTGCAGCGGGAGGAGGACTTGTTCGCCTGGGCCCGCTGCGTCGTCGACAACCGCGAGCGCTCAAAGCACAACTCCACGTCTCGCCACCTTCACCTTGCCTTGCTGGACCCCCTGACGCTTCTCGTCACACCCGAGGCCGCCGTCCTCGCCGCCACCGCCGCGCAGCTCTTCCTGCGGGTGCATGTGTCGCTGCGCGGGCACCACTCGGAGCTGCAGCGGGCGCCGTCAACGTCCATCAACGTCGGCACCGCCTCCTCCCCTCGTGCCCCGCAGCGGCTGCTGCGGTCGCACGCCAAGAAGAGCAAGGCCCGCACGCAGCAGAAGCGGTGGCTCTGGGAGGACAACATCATGAGCGTCTCGGTGCCGACGGTGGAGGTGAAGCTGCTGACGCGGCTGGCGGTGCCGGTGGAGAATTTGCCTGACCCCCACCAGCCCACCGACGGCGTCTACACAACCTCCGTCGTGGTGCGCAACCTGCGCTTCATAATGGCGCAGAACCGGCCACCGAGTGGCGAGGAGGTCGGCGACGCTTCGCAAAAAGTGTGCGCCTCGCTGAAACTCGACACCCTCGCGGTGGTGACGCAGATCGAGTGGGAGCCGATGCGGCGCGAAGGAAACGTCAAGGTGAAGGTGCCTTCTGTCTGGTACGACACGGAGCGAGCAACGATGGCGGTGATGTTCTTGACGCAGGTGGCAGGGAAAGGGAAGCGCGATCTCTGGCGCGGCACCGATGGTGCGGCGTGCAACATCGCCATGAGTCAACTCGCGGTGCACGTGACGCGCGACTTCGCCGACTACGTGCATCAGCTTTTGCACCTCGCGAAGGTGGTGTACGGCGACGTGCAGAAGCGGCTGCAGGCGGCGAGCCAGCAGAGCCTCTCACACTCTTCCATGCTCTACAGTGAGAGCTCACCGCTTCCGCCTGGCTATGGCGGCTCGCCACGCAGCGCAGACTGGAGCACGGGTGGTGGTGGCGCCGGCGCTGCCCGGCCGGCAGAGGCGTCGCGAACGCACAAGGGCAGCACTATCCAGGGCAAAGGCTTGTTGGAGGCAGTGCACGTGACGCTCATCGACACGGAGCGCGTCGGCCAGCGCATTGTTGTGCGGGAAGGCGAGGTGAGTCGGCTGGAGATGCAGAAGCCTTTCTGCAACTTTGTGCTCGTCACGCCGAGTCTGTCGCGCGATCGACAGGTGCACATTCAGGGCGTCGGTGAGATCGATCTGGTGAAGGTGCACGTGCTGCCGTCGGTGCTGCACATCCTGCACCCCGGCACCCCCAAGAAGGCGGCGGGGGTTGGCTTGGCCACCGTCGCGTCGCCGAACACCGCCACGCCGTCCACGAAGGTGCTCCCGATCAACGTGCCGACCTTCTTGAACTCGCCAGCGACGGTGACGGTGGTGGACGGCACGTCTGCCTTCAGCCAAGGGTCGAACGACGACAGCGGTGCGGCGGGCCGGTCGCACCCCGACAACTACCGCCCGCTGCTTTTCATCTACGACGGCACCTTCACAGTCCACGAGCTGGACCTCAGCGCGAAGCACTCCGACACCAATTACATTCGCCTCATCGGCAAGGACTTGACGGGCTGCGCGGAGTCGCGGATGGAGTCGGTGGCGTCGCGCGAGTGCGTGCAAACAGAAGCGCTGACGGAGGCCATCTCGGAGGGGTTGAAGGCGCGCCTGCGGTACAAGGCGAACCGGGCCCGAGAGCGGGCGAAGCGCAGTCGCTATCCCGCCCCTCCCGAGTCCACCGAGCAGCTCCACCTCCACTCAACCGCATCGTTCTTCGCGCACCAGGTGCAGGTGCACTACGTGGCGGAGTGCATGATGGAGCCCATCGTGCACGAGGTCGGTGTCCGCAACAAGGGAGCCGCTGCGTCGCCGACAGCACCTGCAGCAAGCCAGAGCATCCAGAGCAACAAGATCCTCAGCGCCGACATCACGAGCATCACCCTTGTCGCGCAGTTCACATCGCAGTACAACGTGCGTGGTGACCAGACAAACCTGCACATGATCGTGCGCAACGTCGTCGTGGACTCGCCGTTCTGCCTGCGCGCGGCAGAGATGCTCCACCCGCAGGTGCACGCCCTCGTCAGTGCGTGGCGTGACGCCGTGAAGGCGGTCACCAAGTCCATGCGACGCGGCAGCGGCGGCCTCAGCAACAACAAGTCCGCCATCACCTCCGTCAGCCGTCGCAGCTTCTCCTTCGCGGACAAGGACAGGAGGAGGGCACCGCGCAGTAGTGCCGTGGCGCTGCAGGTGCAGGCGACGTCGATCACCGGCTACGTGGGTCTGCCGCAGGGTATCGTGCAGAAGTTCTTGCTGCCGCAGATTTCGTGCTTCACCAAGTCGTCCTCTGGAGGGCGGGTGGACTTAAAGCTGCACCTTCACCCGTTTACCATCACTGCGCACAATGCGCCTCAGGAGAACTATCAGGTTGTGCTGCCGCATGTCTACGTCCTTTACGGCCACGACAACATTAAAATGCTGTGCAGCGTGACGATGGGTACGGTGGCGATCACCATCACCCCTCTCTTCATCAACCACACTCTCCTGACCTACGAGAAGATTACGAACGATTTACTGGTGGTGGTCGCGTCGCCGGCGACGGCGGAGGACGGGGCAGGCTCGCCGGTGTCACCGCAGCCTACTGGTGGTGGTCACGACAGCGATGCCCCGCTGCGCCGCGAGACGTCGAGCCGCTACGCCAGCAGCAACGGCACGGCGCACGACGAGGTCAGCCAGGACACGCACACCGGTGCGGCATCGGCGCGTGGGGGCCCGCGTGCCACGCGAGGCAAGGACGCGGGTGGCTTCAGGGCACAAACCGGTGCTCAAGGCAACACCCCCACTAACAACGCTGCCAGTGCACGATCCCCCACACGCGAGGGCCGCGGCAGCTCGGAGGAGCGGTTGGGCGACCACCGGGAGGGCATGCTGCCCCCTGCAACCCCCCGCCGCCGTCGCCAAAGCTTCCTCTTTCTTTTGCAGGGCGTGCGGCTTTCTTACCTCACCTCCATGACGACGTTACGCTTCACGATGCGCAACCTCAACGCCACCGCCGACACCACCGAGGGCGACAGCCGCCACACGCTGCGGTGGGTGGTGCACGTGACGGACGCCCAAGCCGCTCTCGTGGACCGCGACGACCACGACCAGATGATCGCCACCTACCGGAATCTCACCGGGGCACAACGCACCAGCACGGCGACGGCGGCCGATCTCGCGCAGGTGGAGCACGCCGTGTTCGGCAGCGGGCGTAGCAGCGAGTCGGCGTCCGTGATGAAGGCAGTGCACCCGCTCGGTGGCTTTCTCTGGGGCTCCGTCGGCCTCTCTCTCACGCTGTCGAGTGGAAAGGTGGACGAGAACCGCTTCATCGACGCGCTGCAAGAGTCGACGTCGTTCAGCAACTACAGCGAGGAGCTGCAGAAGGCACTCATTGAGTCCTTCACCAACTCCACTTCCAAGTGGGAGCTCTACGTGTACGAGCCCCTTGTCATTCTGCGCGTCGGCCTTGACTCGCTCATCAAGCAGTGCGTCCGGGAAACAGAGGAGGACATCCGCGAAATGAAGCGCCTGAGCCACGAGGACACGATCACCGCCACCCTGCAGCTGCACCGCTACAAGCGCTTCCAACGTTTCCAGATGGAGAAGAAGCGCATCGACGGGCTGCTGCGGCGCGCGCAGAAGGAGCGGCAGCGACAGCTGCGCACCATGACGGAGCGTGTCGTGCACGACGTCCGCCAGCGCCGCGGTGGCGTGTACGTCGAAGGCTCTGAGCACGGCGACGGCGTGCTGGACTTCTTCAGCACGGTGAAGTCGCACAAGGTGACGGCGACGGTGACAAACGTGATGGTGGTGGTCCCTTTCGGCGACGCGCCGTACCGCCGCATCCTCGAGGAGCTGCCGGACACGTTCTCCTGCGGCAAGACAGACCGCCACATCCATTCCGCCTCCTGCCTCAACCGCCGGCAGTTCATTCCGTCCTACGCGCTGAAGGCGAAGATGAACACCGTCTCGTTTATCTGTAACGTGGAGGTGGTGAAGCGGCTTGTGCCGATCCTCGTCGCAGACCCCCGCGCGAACCGCGACCTCACCGACTCCGTCTACGCGACGGGCGGCTCCGCGAACCAGGGCTACAGCACCACCGTCCTCTTCCATGGTCGACTGCTGGCGCTGGACAGCCACGTCTTCTTCACGGACGGGTCGCTGCTGAAGGGGGAGACGACGCTGTGCGACGTGCTGCGCAACACCTGCATCCTTGGTGGCCAGGGCCTGCTGACGAGCTACGCATCCGACGAGCACGAGCGGTCGCTGAACAGCTTCGCCATCACGTCGATTGAAGCCCCGCTGCGTATCGAGCGGCGGGCCAACGCGATGACGGTCGGCGTCGTCGTGGACGTTTCGGAGCCGAAGGGCCGCATCTCGTCGCTCTTCATGGGCATTCTGCGGGAGCTGTCGCTGGAGCAGCCCTCAACGAAGCTGGAGGCGCACGTGCGGTCCAGCCGGCGGCGCCGAGCAGGCCAAAGTGGCTCAGCATCAGCAGCACGGCCACGCTCACCCGCCGGCGGCAGTGCGGGCCGCGTCCTGTACAGCGAGGAGGTGCAGCCTGCTGTGCGAAAGGAGACGATCTCGCTGCATCTCGACATCACGGGGCGGCTCGAGGCCAGTGAGCTCGCAGTCTACTGCTACTCCAACCCGGAGCGCTTCAGCACTACGCCGACGGCCGCCGTGAGTGGTGGTGGCGGTGGCGGTGGCGGTGGTCCGCTCGGCAACGGCAGTGGCGCGTCCCCCGCTGGTGGCGTGGGCGGAGGGGCGGGCAGACGGGCCGGCTTCGGGGCGGACGCTGGCGGGGGGCTGCGTGGCACGAAGCTGTCATCGGCGCGACGCCGCGTCGGCTTCGAGACGGCGACGTCGCCCACGCGGCACAGTCGGTGGCGGGTGGCGAAGGAGGCGCCGCCGGAGCCCACGCAGCCCGGGCTCGCCGTCGACACGCGTGACCGCTACTTGATCATGTCCATCCCCCTCCCCGGTGTGACGGTGCGCGCCGATGTTCACCGCGGCCGGCGTGAAGGTGCTGACGATATCGCGGTTGTACGGGCGGAGCTGCGGGCCGGCACGGTGGAGCTGAGCCCCTACATCACCGCCCTCGCGCAGGAGGTGGAGATGTGCACGACTCTCTACCACCAGCACCGCCTCGAGCACAGCAAGAAGATCTTCAGCTTTGTGCAAGAGATGGAGGCGGAGGTGCCGCAGCTGGGGGTGCCGCTGCACTGCGCGCTCGTTGAGGTGCTGCTGCCGATGCCACGTGCCTACGCGACGGTGCTGGCCAAGGAGGAGATGAACTCGGTGGTGCGGCTGCGGCGGTCGGCTTCGCGGGGACGCCCGCTGGCCGAAAGCACCCACCTGGCGGAGAGCGACGACAGTGCCTGTGAGGTGCCGGTGCAGATCAAGCGGCGCGCACGCGGGCTGACAGCGGTGCATCTCACCATTAGCGACTTCCGACTCACCTTCACTACAGAGCCGGCGGCCTCGACGCAGTTCACCGTCTACCTCGACAGCGGCGGCACCATCGACTTCATCTTCAAACACTTCGTGCGCAGCGACGTCGTCAAACCCTTCGTCAACAAGTTCCCCGATATCTCGCTCGTTGTCACGCTGCGCCGGCTGCGGGCGGAGTGCCAGACGAAGCTGGAGGTGAAGTCGCTGGAGATGTTCTTGCCGGAGGCGGAGATTACGGTGAGCCGACGCAGCGGCCACATCGGGCTCGTCGACAGCATCGCCGTCTACCTCCCCTTTAACGTGGAGGGCACCGAGCCGAACCTGACGCTGCGGCTGCAGCACATCTCACAGCTCTTCCTCGTGATTGACATGTGGTCCTTCACCACGTCGGAGACGCTGCGGTCTATCAAGCACCTCTTTGCGCGTGGCGCAGCTGGCGATGACATCGCACGCAGAATGGTGAAGACGCAGCTGGGCAAGCAGGTGGCCAAGGGCAACCACGCACTCCGTGAGCAACAGACCGAGGCAGTGGACCGCCGCACCATCGTCTTCGTCGGCCTCTCCCACGCGTTGTGCTTCTGCGACATCGGCGCCGGCAGCGCGCACAACTTCACGATTGGCGAGGCCTACATCGCAGCCGAGTCGACGGCGCGTGCGAGCGGGTGCTCGGTGGACCTGCTGATGGGCCGCGTGATGAACACGTCGATCCGCTCCGAGGGTGTGTTGTCGGGCGGCATGATCATCGGGGACGTCTGCGCCAAGGGCTTCGTAATCCAGAACGCCGAGGACGCCGAGGTGTTTGAGCGGACGCCGGAGCAGCGCACCTTCCGCGAGGCGCTGCTCGTGCGGCAGGTCCACGTCAACTTCAAGGAGCGTCAGCTGAAGGACGTCTTTGAGTGCAGAGTGGGCGACTTCCGCGGCAGCTCCATGGACGGCATCGGCGAGGAGGACTACACGACAACCGACCTCGACGTCTCGCTGCACCGCGGCACGCTGGGCGTCACGCCGAGCACCGTCCCCGCTGTCCTGAGCTTCGTGCGCAACATCAGCTCCATCGTCGCCGAGCAGCGCCGCATCTCCGCCGTGAAGCTGCGCGAGAAAACGCTGTACCTCCAGCCCTCAGACAACGTCTTCGCGCCGATGCCGTCGCTGGTGGTCGAGCCGCAGTTCTCTGCCGGTGCCGCCAAGCCGCGCTTGGAGCGGCCTTCGTGGGCGGACCCCGAGAGCAGCAGCCGCCGCGACAGCGCGTCTGACGGCAGCCAGAGCAGCACCGCCACGCAAGCGGCGCGCGGCTGCATTCGCTACTTCGGCAACCGCCTGCTGCGCGTGCCGTGCGGGCAGCTGCGCATCGGCGTGGACGACACGACGGTGCTGCTCGGTGCTGTGTCCTCTGGGGAGGCAACGGCTGGCTGTGTCGTGGTGAGCTTCGCGAAGGGCCGCCTGTCCTTCGCGGAGTGCCCGTGTGACGACTACGAGGCGGCAAAGAAGGTGCTGGTGATCGAGACGCACAACGTGGAGCTCTTCCGCCCTGGCACGCCGCGGGTGGTGGTGATGGGCTTTCAAGGCGTCAACCACTTCGAGTTTTACACCCGGCAGGTGCTGGGCAGCCCCGAGGTCGGCTTCACGCTGACGCTGCGGCAGACAAACCCCTGGACCGGCAACCCGCGCTTCCGCGACTTCGAGGAGATGATCCACCTCATCAAGTCCTTCACAGACAAGAAGAACGCCGACGTGATTAAGCAGTTCGGCCGCGTAGAGCAGACGACCATTTTCGAGATGGACATGGCAAGCGCTGCCTTGCGGCGGGACTCCGGGCTTTTGGGCATGGGCGGCGGTGTTGCGGAGTCGGACAGTGCCACGAGCCGCCGCGGCTCCACCGCAGCCACGCCAGCGACGGAGGACATCACGGCGGTGGTCGAGACCGACGAGCGGAAGCTGAAGGCGCTGCGCAGCTCGAAGTTTTCTCCGCAGCTGCGCTTCGGCGGTGACGTCTCGGTCAACACGGAGGTCATCCTGAACTGGCTCGGCGTGACGGAGAAGATGCTGCCGCATGTCGTGCACATGGCCCTCTGCGATAAGCTGGAGAACTTGCTGAACTCTCTCGCCATGCTGGCCAGCGAGCGGGTGCGGCGACGCAGGCCGAAAGAGGTGACGACAACGAACCTTCCGTCCCTGCCAGCGCCAAAGCCGGCTGACGCGCGACGGTTGGACTACCAGTAGTGGTGGTGGTGTCGTGTGGTATAAAGTGCGAGAAAGACGGATTTTTGTTGCGCCTCTCAAAAAAAATAAAAAAAAAACTGTTTTAGGGTGTACGTCGTGTCACACCCACACACACGCACAACTACTGGTCTTCGTTTTGAGATGTGGCAGGGCATGCTGTGACCTTTTTTTTTGTTGTTGCTGATGTACATTCTGTTTACTTTCTGTTACGTCTTCTCTCACTGCTTTTGTTAAAGATCGTACTAGACCCTTGACGACCCAAACATAAAATAACTGGTACAAGCATTAGCAGGGCTCATGATGCCGCCTCGCCACATGCCTTTCCCCTTTCCCTCTTCCGCAGCGATGCGGTGTGTCGGCAGAGGAGCGATTAAATTAAAGCGGTGGGAGAGAAGGGAACCGAAGTTGTTGGAGTCGGCGTGCCCCCTCTCTCTTTCTCTCTCTCTCGGCGACTCCGTCACCGGCGGCGAAAAGCCGCGCTGCGCTTGCTGGTATCTCACCCTGCGCAGCACGTATATCTGTATTTTTTTTCCTTTTACTGCTCAAGCTCTGCAGCTCGCACGTTGCCGCCTATGCGTCATGCTCCATCTCCCCACATTCCCGCACCTTTTCTTCCTCCTTCCCGTTCCACACACACACACACACACATCAACACACGCGTCGCATTCTCTTTCAAGCCTTGTACGTAGAGTAGCAGAGGGACGATGCTCCGCTGGTCTCGTCTGCTGGCTGGTCGGCCTCCGCCGGTTGTGGGGCACGTCAAGAAGGCGCGCTTCGCTGGCGTCGACGACAACCCTTCCATCACCTCTAAGCCGTGGGACACGACAGAGCCGCTGATGGCCGACTACGGCTGGGAGCGCGGCAAGCTGCCTAAATTTCGTGCCCGTAGCCCCTACCACCGCCAGCAAATCGCACGGCGCATGGTGACGGAGATGATTCGGAAGGACTACGTCATTGTCGGTGGCGCGCGTGCGCCGGCGCTGCGCATTTTAGCAGATCACGTCGTGGAGCTCTCGAAGGCTGGCGACACGGAGTCGCGCCAGCAGCTGGCCTACTTTCTGCAAGACCCGCTGATGGTGGATAAGGCCTTTGACGAGTACCCCCGCCGCTTTCGTGATATGAACGCGAAGTACGCCATGATGACGCGTCTCAAGGGGCGGCGGCGTGCCGACAACGTGGCGATGTACTTCGTGGAGTTTAAGAACCGCGACATGAGTGACAACCACAAGGGCGAGGACTACTCAACAGGGCCGGAGCGCTTCTTTTTGCCGCCGCGGATTGTGGAGACGGAGAAGGGTATCCAGCGTCCGCCGCACATGCAGATGGCCTTTGATCGGTGGGCCAGCAAGTTCAAGACGGAAGAGTTCCACCACTGGTGGCGGCTGCGGCACGCGAAGCTGCGTTACTGGGGCGTGCGCAACGTGCCGCACCCGAGTGATGTCGACCCGCTCTGGACAGAGAAGGAGGAGGAGGAGTGGCACAATGAGATGCTGGCCAACACGGGCGACTTTGAAGATTTCGACCTCGATGACGAGTCCTTCGAAGCCGCGGGAGAAGGCGGCCAAGGCAGCCCCGCTGGCGGTGGGGAAGGCCCGACACCGCAGAAGAAGTTTTAGGGCGGTTGACAGCCCACCTCCTCTCTTTGAATTGCCTGTGTCCCCCTCTCTCTCCCCATCTCTCTCTTTCACATCACTTGCTTTTTTTTTTTTCCTCGTCGTTGTATGTCGTCGCTGTTCTCCTCGCGTTGCGGCTGGCTGGGTGCCTGACTTCACGGCGCAGTGGGCAATCATCAGCCGTGTGCGTGGTTGGTGTGGGTGGTGTGGCGTGTGTGTGTGTTGCGTCGTTGTTGTTGCGGCTCGCGCGTGCAGGCTTTGTTGGCGCAGCGTCTTCTCCGAGCCCCGCACCGTTGGCTCCACCGGGAAAAGTGGGGCTACTTTTGGGGCTGCTGCGGTCGGACGAGGCCGGGGGGAGACGTGCGGTTGCGCACCAATCGTGTGAAAGGCATCACAAACAACTTGCTAAAAAAAAAAAATAATTAAAAGGACTTAATGCAGCGAGGTGCACGACGGGTGAGCGAAAAAGAGCGCTTCAGCTCTTCGCTTTTCAAAAATGCATCCGCAGAGGAGAGTGGAGAACCTTCGTTGTGTTTGGGGCGGTGGTGCGGAAAAAAAAAAATGACTTTCACGAACGCCTTCCCTTTTGTCCGATAAACTTTACTGGGCAGAATTCTTTTGCTTTATTCGCAGCACGCGAGGATGCAGTGTCGCGCACCGCTACTTGAAGGAACGCGCCTGCATCGCTCTTCGAACTACGAGCACTAGATTTGCTGCTCTTTCTCTTACTGCTGTTCGCAACGCAGTCTTTTTTGCTCTGCTGTGTTAGTGTTAATGGCGTGTGACCATATCAGCAAAGCACGTGTTGAAGTGAGGGCCATCGTCGTCTTATCCCACCACGCATTCCCCTCTCTCTCTCTCTCTTTCTCTAATTTTCTCTCTTTCGCTTCCCCCGAGTGCGGTGCAGAGCGTGTGCGTAATCTTTTTATTTAATCGTTGGCACCTCAAATACTTTGCCTCCCCGCCTCGCCCCCCCATCATGCCCATCAAGAAGAAGGAGGAGGTGTGTGGCAAGCCGAACCAGTACAACCTGCAGACCCTCGAGTACGACTGGAAGGAGTTGCCGGACTCCCACATCCAGGTGCCACAGCAGCAGCCGCGCATCCGCAACTACTCGGTGGCAGCGGCACCGCCCAGCAACGCACGAGGGGCAGCGAGGGGCGGACAGCGGCTGAACCCCATCACCCATCAGCCTCTTCCTTCAGCGGAGCTGGCAGCGCCGACGGCGGCGGTCGTCCCCTCCTACACCCCGCTCCCCTCTCCGTCTAAGCCGCGGCAGGAGGAAGCGCGCTACGAGGCGAACCGTCGCGACAACGTGGCGGACTTGTTCGCAGCCACCCCGCCGGCGTCCCCCGCCTACGCCGCGCCTGCGGCTCCCTCCTCCCTCCAACCCGCGCCGGCGCCGCGGAGCCCCTACGCGCTGGCTGGACGCGCAGCAGACGTCTCCCCCGGTCGCGCACCGCCTGCTCTCCATCTACCGGCAGGCTACAACGATGGGTACAACGAAGCTGCCCCGTTTATGCGGCAGGAGGGGCCGGCGGTGATACCGTGGTCGCACGATGACATTCGCCGTGCTGTCACCTCCAACGCCCTCGAGGCGCAGCGCTCCTACCTGCGGTGATGAGTGCGATTAATTGTTTTTTTTTTTCTGTGTGTGTGTGCCACGTCTTTTGTATTATTAGTGTGTGGCTCCGTGATGCTGATTCTGCTGTCTAAGTTATTCTTCAGAAAAAGTCGCTCCGAATGCGGCTCTTGTTAACAAGAAAATAGTCTGTACTAGAAAGCTGTGTACCCAATGGCGGTTCTTCTCATTGCCTCTGTCGAACATTTACTGTTTGCGCTTCTATCTAATCGACTGACTCGTGACGGAAATTTTGTTGGGATGTGCATCTGGTGCCCGTTAACTCCCTCTGCCTTCTTCTTTCCCTCTCTCTTTTCTACTTTTTCCTCCACCACCCTGTTACTCTCTGTCTCTCTCTCTCACGCGTGCCACACACACCTTTTTCCAGTCTCACCGCGTCTTCAGGCAACACTTCGCGCCTCTCCCCGCTCCTTTCCTTCCCTCTCTTTTTTCTTTGTGTATTTCACACACACTCTCTCTTTCACACCGCCACAGGCCCCTCCTCTGCGAAGATGCCGAAGAATATGGGTAAGGGTGGTAAGTCCTTCAGGGCTGGTAGGCTGAAGGGCAACATGCAGAACCAGAAGCGCGACATCACCTACGCCAACCCCGACGAGGGCGAGGAGTACGCGCAGGTGAAGAAGGCCCTCGGCAACCTGCGCCTCGAGCTGCAGCTGGCTGGTGGCTCCACCGTGATTGGCGCTATCCGCGGCGCGATGGCCCGCAAGGTGTGGATCGGCCAGGGTGACGTAGTGCTCGTGGCGAAGCGTGACTTTAATGAGAACGACGTCGTGGATGTGATTCATCGCTACACCCCGGTTGAGGTGCGCTCGCTCGTGAAGGAGAACGCGATTCCGCGTGACTTCCGCTCCGCCGAGGAGCGCGAGAACAACGGCAACAGCGACTACATCTTCGTGAACGCTGAGGACGACGTCAACGATGAAGAAGACGATGAGCAGAACGCGATCGATCGCAACGAGGTCGTCATGGACGATCCTCTGGCCGGCCTCGACGACTTGTAAGCTGCGGCTGCCTCAGCGTGGTGTGAGTGCTTTTGTTGAGACGCTTGTCGCTGGGTTGATCGTGATTCCCCACCTTTGGTTACTTGTTTTTTTTTTTTTTCGAACTCACTGCCTTTGCCGATCTCACGGAACATCTCGACTTTGGCACACCCACGTCCTGTTCGTGGTTGGTGTTGTGGTGCAGGAAGAAGGGAGTGAAGGCGAGGGCCGTGGACAGGACTGAAATGGCGTGTGTGTGCTCTTCACCTTCTGCCCAACACGGACGGACCCTTAGGCTGGTTGAAGACGGGAGGAGAGCCCTTCTCAACCTTTGCGACTTCATCTTCCACAGATTTTTTGTCTCTTCTAATGTAGAGCTTTGATTTCTGAGGGCCCGCCTTGGTGCGCGCGCATTTTTTGTTTGTTTTCGCGTCTACGTTGTGGACTGGCCAGTACTCAACGCTGCCCGTTTTCTCTTCGTTTTTTTCTTTTCCCGATGTTTGTTGTCGCAGCGCTTTTCATATTGTTTTTTTTGTTTTGCTTCTTAAAGCGAAGTTTGCTCGCTGCCTGTGGCGTTTTTTCGCTCTCTCTTTCGCCGGTTTCTAATTTGTGGTGGATATGTAAGGTGCGGTGTGGGAGAAAATGGTTTCTCGCTGTTCTTTGGTGATAACTAAGTGCGCATTGGGTTTACCTAAAAGACACAATAAATAGAAGAAGAGGGAAAACGATTCACTCAAAACGGGTGGATTGTGCGGCTAAAAAAGGGAAAGGCAGTCTGTACTCTCACCCTTAGCAGCACAAGCATCCAGGAGGGCTGTCACTCCTAACTGACTTTAGCCGACGCTGCACGTGGCGGTGCGTGGCTTTTCATCATTTTCAACCGCGACTGTGCTCAGGGCAGCGAAAGCCTCGTACGGATGCGCTTCCGACGTTGCGACGATCTCGCCTTTAAACAGAGAAAGTGATTCAAGTTGCCGTTGCAGGTGCTTGTGCCGGACGTGGCTGCACCACACACTTTTTGCTCCTCCTACCGGAAGAGGGCCGGGTGTTGCACATCATTTTTTTTTTAAGACCTGGCGGAGGGCGGCGCTGTACAGTTTGTGATGTGTGCGCGCCATATCCATCACTCAACCTCCCACCACTATCCCCGTTCTGTTATTTCTGCTCTGGCGCATTTGCATGCGTTCCTCAGCGTTCCTTCGCTGCTCTCTCAGACTCTACAACTTTCCTCATTTTCCAGAAGCGGCGCTGCATTAACAAAAGTGCTTTAAAGCCGTCACAAACACATTTCATTATTTTCCTTTTTTTTTTTTTACTCCGCCAACCGTGCACACGATGAAGGCGCTGACGTCCTCCACGACGCACACGCGACACGTCACGATCGCAGCGCTGGTGGTGCTCACCGGCTTCCTTCTGCTCAACACGACGCTGCCCACCGCAGCACCATCCGGCCGCTCTCTCACAGATCGCATAAGAGCAATACTTCCCCTCTCAACTACTGCCGCTTCCACGTGGAACTCGGCGCCCGTGTACGACGACATCGACACGCCTCTCTGCAGCATCGAGCGCATCGCGTACGACGAGCTGACGCCCGAAGCCTTCTTTCGCTTCTACGAGGAGCGCCGACCTGTCATCCTGCACTACCGCGTCGACACCGCAACACCGCGGAACTTTCGCTTCCAGCAGGCGGTACAAAAGCACCGGCTGCTGGTGGCACACGGTGGCAGCGAGATCACTCTCTCCACCGGCAACCGCAACTCCTACGCGAAGCGCAACACCACGCTGGCGGACTACATCGCGCACTACGTTCACCCCCAGCAGGAGGAGGTGTCGGGCAACGCTTCGTGGTACCACTTTGGCGACCCGCACCACCGCCATTGGCGAGAGGTGAACAGCCTTTACGAGCTGCCCAGCAAGTTCATGCACGCTCACCAGGACCCCGCGCTGAGCTTTGGCTTTGCCGGCAGCGGCACCGGCGTGCCTTTCCACACCCACGGCGCCGTCTTCGCGGAGACTGTGCACGGGCGCAAGCGGTGGTGGCTCAGCCCGCCTGCCCTGGAGCCACGCTACGACCCCGATGCGAACACCTTGAAGTGGCTGCGGCGGGTGTGGCCAACGTACTCGGCTGCCGAGGCGGCTGCGATGCAGGAGTGCGTGTGCGGGCGAGGCGATGTGATTTACATCCCGTCGCACTGGCACCATGCGACGCTGAACATTGGGGAGACGGTCTTCATGTCAGTGTTTCTGTGAGCGTAGCGTGTCTCGTTGTGGTGTGTGTGTGTGTGTGTGTGTGTCTATGTTTGTGGAGGAGGAGACTACGTTACGCATCGGCCTTTAGTACAATGACAGAGAAGATACAAAAAAGTGAAGCCTCGTGTTCCATAGGCAGCGGCACTTGCTGCACGCGTTAAGCTATCGTGAAAAAAAAAAGAATTCCAACCTTCAAGAGACTTTCGTTTCTTCTGCTTTTTTTTATTTTCGGGGCACGACAAAAGAGGCATCGTTCTCTGTCGCGCGGTTTTTGTCCTCGTTCTCAGCTGCTCCCCTCTCCACTTTTTCCGCTCTTCCCCATCATTCACACAACGCCGCCTACGTGCGAGGAACAGAAATTGTAGCGTTGGAGTCCCACAACAAGTAAGTGCGGCCGACTTGTATTTTTCGCTAGACGCACCTGCTCACCGTAAAGAGCGGCGAAACGCTTTTCTGGATGTACGAAATGCCGGCAACCGTGCCGGTCACTCCCCGCGGTGGCGCCGTCTCGTCCTCGCCGCGTGCACCGTCGGCTGGCGACCGCACAAGGGAGCGCCTGTACTCCTACGCTCACGTGCGACGAGTAGAGCAGCTCTACCGTCGCGAGGCCGACGCCGCAGCTGACGCCGCTCCTCTCTTTCACCCCCGCATCAGCGACGTGGCGCGCAGCTCCAACGTACACCGGCGACCTCTCTACGCGCCACCTCGTGCCGCACCACCTCCTTCAGCAGATACCGATGAACGTCTTTCTTCACCAGTCGCGGGTAAGGCCGCACAGCTCACAGAAGCGCAACTGCGCTCGTTTCTCGCTCGCACCGCGGCGTACGAACAGCGCCGCGACGCACGTCTGCAGGCGACGAAGCTGCAGATGGCTGAGGAGGCGCTGCGGGCGTGCACGTTTCGGCCCACTCTGTCTGCGCCACCACCCGTGCGTTCTGCAGAGGTGGGAGAGTCTGTGGTGCCGGCAGAGCGGCAGTGTTGGGCGGACTTGACGGCATTCAACGAGGCGATGGAAGCTGTACGAGAGGAACTGGCGGCCGTGGTGGCGCGGTGCGGCCGCTGAAGGGGAGGAAGCGCTGTCAGTGGGTGATGCAGGTTTGTCGCGAGTGCGTTTTCCTTCTTGTTGTTGTTGTTGTTGTTGTTGTGCTTTGTGCATGCATGTATTTGTGTCTCCGGTTGCGCACTGTTTTTCTGGAGCCTCTGCTTTCTTCTTCCATGCGGCGTTATGAACTTCGATAGACATCGTAGCTGCGCGCAAAGCACACCAAACTTCTATGCACTTCAATAGTGGGAGGAACGCGGTGCGTTGTGCCTGTGCTTCGCACGACTCGACACTGTGTGATATTTCCCGGCATGTTGTCTTTGCGGAAAGACCACCCTCACACCTGCAATGGCAGAGGCCTACTGTGTGAGTGTGCGGTACGTGCCTCACCAAGGTTTTCCTCTGCCCTACTCACTGTATGACTCTCCACCCGCTTCTCTCCCCTTTCCTTGTCGTTCTCCTTCCCCTGCGTGTTGCCCTTACGCACCCTGCACTGCAGCTTGCACACTTGTCTCTTGCAGCGCACGCATGCTGAAAGCACCGCGTCGTGCTCGCATTGCGGCGGCGGCGACGGCGTCTTCTCTCTTTGTCGCCCGCCGCCACATCCACCGCCACCACAGCCCAGATCGCAACTACTCGCAGCAGATTCAAGACCGGCAGAATACATTTCAGTGGTCCAGCCGACACGTCTTCCGCCCCCACCAGCACTTTAGCTACGACCCCTCCAGCTGGAGCCGCAAACTCGAGGAAAAGGTGAAGCAGCAGCTGAAGCTGTCTCTCGTAGAGCGGGTGCGGCTGGCTGCCGAGCACGAGGCGGAGCGCACCGCCAACAAGGCAGCTATTCAGCACGCACCCGCCGGTGCTTTGCAGTCGTCACCGAGCACGGCAGTGCCTGATTCAGGCGAGGAGGACCTTCCTTCCTACTTCTTCTCTGCGGACGACGTCAGCCTCCCCCCTGCACGCGGCGCACCCTCGGAGGACATCGGTGCGCCGGTGAATGCGTGGGATGAGGTGCCGTTGCAGGAGTTGATCGAAGAGGTGCAGCGCCTGCAGCACCTCCTTCACCGCCGTCGCTACGCCGGCAACGCCTCGCTGGCCCGCCGTCGCCACCAAACCGAAGAGTTCCGCACCGTGCTGTGCCACCTGCTCGATCGGCTCAGCGAGGCGGTGCTGGGCACGAGCGTCACTGTGGATGCCTGCGCCTATGGGTGGTTCGCGTTGCTGCAGAGCGTCGAGCCGTTGGCTGAAGCACTTGCCGCTCGCATGGCAGAAAACGTGGGCCACGAAGCAGCGCCACAGGCGGCAGTGCACAACATCTTTGCTGCCCTCCACGCTGGTCTGCTGCTGCCGATGGAGACAGGCGGCGTCGCACACACCGCCGCTGCCGCCGGCTCTCTCTCGCTGGAGGCGCTCATTGAAGTCTTCAGCATCGCCACGTGCCCCTTCGTGCGCAACTGCACCGAAGTGTTTTCTAAAGTGGCGCTGTCTCCCGCTGCGGTGGCTGACTACGCGAACTGGGTTGGCGCCGCTGCACAGGAGCGCGCACGAGACGAGGCCGGCGAGGCCGGCGAGGGCGGCGGTGCGCTGCGGGAGTGGGTTGACCCGCAGCACCTCCAAGCGTGGGCCGTCGCGACGCGCCTGCTTCACCGTCGCAGTGGCGACAGTACTTCTCCTGCAGCTGCTGCTACGGTGGCGCACCTGCTGCCGCCGCTCATCCTGCACGTCGGACACGCCGCGCTGTACGTGACGCGGACGCTTGAGAACGTCACCGGCGCGACGCTGCGCGGGCGGGTGCGGGAGAGCCTGCAGCGAGGTCTAAAGGAGAAGAACGCAACAGCAGAAGACGAGAGAGAAGGCGAGGATGGCGTGCTGTCGCCAAAGGCTGTCGTGCTCGACGTGACCGCCTCTCCCCGCGGCGTGCAGGTCGCACCGACTGCGTGTGACGATGTCTGTGGTGTATTGAGCGCCGCCACGGCGGTGTTGCTTGTGGCGGCTCAGACAAACAGCCAGCGAGAAGGTGCTGAGGAGGCACGCGTGCTGCGCCTGGTGACGACGTGCCTGCGGATGATGGCGCACGCACCCAACTACGACGTGGAGGGCACTGCGGTGGTGCCGTGGGCGTGTGCGCTGCTGCAGACTGGCGTTCTCCTTCCCCTGCCTGCACGCATTGGCCAGCGGGACGGCCGCCGAATGCCGGAGGGCACAGAGGACGGCGTGCGGCTCTCCCTCCGCCTCGTGCTGCTGCTCTCTCGGCTTTCCTTCACAGATGTGGTCGAGCGTGCGTCGCTCGGGCGTTTGGTGCTGCTGCTGACGCAGTGGCCGGAGCCCGAAGGCTGTACGGCGACGGAGCGGGCGGAGTGGCGGCGGCTGCGCGGCGTCGTGATGCGGCACGTGCTGGAGCGTGTCTCGTGTGAGGACTTGGCAGAGGCCGCGGCGGGGTTGGAGGGGGCGCCGTCGTGGGTCGAGGCGATTGCGTTGGGGGAGTACGATGGCGCGGTGCCCACGCAGCTGTGGCGTGCGGCTTGCGAGCACTGGCTGCCGACTGTGCCCGTTTCTCACACCCCTCTCTGCACGCCGTCCATCGCCGAGGCGCTGCTGCTGCTCTGCGAGCGTCTCCGTGTCCGCGACGAGGCCGGGCGGTCGGTTGGCAGTACAAATCTTCGTAGCCTGCAGACAGCAGGGCTTGTGGCGCGGTGCGTTGCCGTCATGCGCGGCGAGCCTCAGCTGGCGGAGGCATTGCTGCGATCAGCCGATGCGTGGGAGGCGGCCGGCGAAGGCCTTTCAGAGCCCCTGCAGGGCTTGTTGGTTGCCATGCAGGCTGTGGTGCGTCGCGAGTGTGCGCAGACCAAGGTGATGAATTTCTGACGCGTTGACAGCCATCTCTTTTTTTTTTTTGTCGCTGTTGTTGGTGGTTGGGCACTGGCAGCTGAAGCCACGTGACGGCGGCAACACCGGCGCACTTACAGAGACTAAAGCCTAATTACTAAAAAAAAAAAAATACCGATCCGCTTTATCAGTCCATGAAAAAAAAAAGGAAGCCGTTTCTCAGCTTCTTTCCTGTTATTGTTTTTTCCCAAACTGATGTGTGACAACTGTGTCATTGCTGAGTGAGCTGGCTCTTCTTGCAGATGACACCGCTAACGTTGCTGTCTTCGGTTCGCATCGCTTGCCGCCACCAGAGCAAAATAATGGCACAGTGTGTTTATGCGTGCTTTTATGTCGTTGTTCCGTAACGCTGCCAGCCTTCAGCGCTCTCCTTCTCTCTTTCCCCCGTTTGCTGCTTTTTTTTTTTAAATGCCCTCAAGCAAATCGCAGTTTCTCTCCACACGTCAGAGTTTGCAGTTCGTCGTTATTGCCTTCAGTGCATCTCGTCTTCTCCTACCTCAACCCTGCGCCGACAGCAGAACACACGCACACACCGAACACCAAATCATCGCTACGGGTGCCCTTCGCGTTCAAGACGGAAGAAAACTGCCAGTAAAATTAGCTCAAATTATTTACTCGTCTGCTGCGCTTGCTCGAGATTGCCTTCTGTCGCAACTCGCTGCGCAAGAGAGGGCTATCGGGAGCTTAGCGGAGAAGCAGACTTCAAAACCATTTTCACCCCACAAAAACAACAACAACCAAAAAACAAAACAGGCGAATTTATTTCTTTCCCATCATAACCTTTTTTTTCTTTTTTTTTTATTCCCCGACACATTAAAGCTCAAAGCACTCGACGCGTTGTTCTCCATATTATCCGACATCCTCTCTCCTTTTTTTCTTCATTCTTGTTGCCAAATCAAGTCGTGCGCTCTTCTTTTTCTTTCTTTCTTCTACTATTTTGAAAACGAATCGCTTACCTTTTCTCTCTCTCTCTCTACTCATCTGCGCGCCAACTCTCCATCTCGCTGAGGCTGCACGCGCCGTACAGCCCAAAACACACAAACATTTTTTATCTGTCTTCTTTATTTTCAGCCGCTTTTGAGCACTTCTTTCGCTTTTTTGTGGGTCGACTACGGGTTTTTTATTTTTTGTACCTCGCTGCCCATCACTGTGTCGACGTTTCACCAACGATCAAAACAGCAAAAACAGAGGCTTTTTCTGTCGAGGTGCCGAGACGCCTTCGGCGCACGCAGCGCACCCACTGCCCAAGCCCGCCCTGCAGCAACCATGCCGGCTGAGGTGGTGCTGATGATGGATTTGGCGGGCGTCATCACGACGTCCCCATTTCCGGCCGCCCGCCGCCTGTGCGAGACGATGATGCGGTGCGTCTTTGAGCGTGCCGGCGCGCACATCATTGTGGAGCGCAAAGATGAGCGCTCGGTCCCTTTCCTTGCCAAGAAGTACAGCAACTTCTTCTTTACCGTGATGGACTTTACGGAGCGGACGCGCGGGCTGAAGGGTGCCTTTGAGCGGCTGGAGCTGGGCGAGATCAACCGCCTGGAGTTCATCGCCGCCTTCACGGCTGAGGCGAACTTCATGCTGCTGGCGCTGTCGAAGCACAACAGGGAGGAGCTGGACGAGCTCAACATCGCTTTCCCCCAGCGTGTCGAGGCACTGAAGAAGCGCTTCCCGCTGCTACGCGATCCCGTCGTGCAGCTGCACATCAAGGAGCTGCTGGACGTGGAGGCGTTCCTGTGCACCATGGAGAAGGTCTCGCCACGCAAGAACGTGCTGAACCTGCTGCACTACCTGCGAGCAAAGAGCCAGCAGGAGATCCGCCTCTTCGCGATGGGCAACACGTGGGAGTTCGAGGGGCAGTACCGCCGCATGGTGAAGGCCATGACGTACTCGGTGGCCGACTCCGTCAGCTCCGCCTTTCCTGTGGCCTGCCCGGTGGAGTACGGAAAGGACTCCGGTGCCTACCAGAACAGCTTCCAGGTCACCGGTCTCTTCGACGGCTACGTGCAGAGCTACACGCTCCATAAGCGCAAGCCCTACCCGGACATCTTCATGCAGGCGCTGGAGGAGGTGCGGGTGGGCCGCACGCCGACTGGTGAGGCGCTGCGCTACGACATCCGGCCCAACATCTTCTACTTTGACGACGTGGAGGCGCACTGCAAGGTGGCGCGGCAGCTGCCCGGCGCTCCCTTCACCGAAGTCTTCCTTGTCGAGAACGGCGCCTACGACGTCTACAAGGACATCGTGACGGCGCTGAAGGTTGTGGCGGGAAAGGACCCCTTCTGGGCGGAGGTCGTGGCGGGCGTGGAGAAGGACATCGGCCCGCTCTTCCACCCGCCGGCTGACGCGAAGGGGAAGCCCATCTCGTGGGTCACGGAGGAGCTGAACAACGGCAACAACAACCTGCTCTTCCTGCCGCCCCCACCCAACGACCTCTGCACCCCGGTCCAGACGTTGGAGAACGAGCGCTACCGCATGGACGAGGAGGACCAGGAGCGCATTCTCTTCTACTGCGCGCAGCACCTCCCTCACCTCTTCCCCCTTGCCATTCCCGCACAGGCGGGACCGGGCATGAAGCTGCGCACTCAGCCGGGCTTCGCCACCTCCGCCGGGCCTATCACCTTCGAGTACGTCGAGGGCAGCCGCTTCTTCGAGTCCTACAGGATCACCCTCCGCACCGGCAGCTACACGCTCCGCATCCAGCCCCGAGGCCCATCGCCCTACCTCTCCGCCGACATCCGCCGCGAATACGAGATTATGGCCCACCTGCACGAGACGGCGCCGGAGCTGCACGTCCCGGCACCGCTGCTGTACTGCGACTCCTACGCCGTGTGCGGCCGCCGCTTCTTCCTGCGCCGCTACCGCGACGGCGAGAACATTCGCGCCATCGCGCAGCTCATCCAGCCCCGCATCCGCCGCCCCTACTCGCAGCGCCGCGTGATGGTGATCAACGTCGAGCTCAAGCCAAAGCAGTTCTACAAGCAGGCGATTGTGGCTCTCTCGATTCTGCACAACTCGTCTCTGCCGCCCTTCATGAAGCAGGCAGAGGAGGGGCTGCGGCGCAGTCAGAGGCGCGTACACCCGCTGCTTCGCACCATCCAGGAGAGCATCGAGATGTACAACTTGTCGCTCACCAAGAGCGGCACCCCGGGCCGCTTCGGCGTGCAGCTGCGTTCACAGGCCATCGAGGAGCTGTCGCGTGCGCTGCGGCTGTGCTTCGACGAGACGCATCTGGCGCAGACGACGGTGCCGATGCCCGACCGCCTCGTCGTGTTGCACGGCAGCTTCGACCTCTCCTCCGTTGTCTTCACGCACCGCTCGCTCGAGGGACGGGCCAAGTACCCGCCGCAGCTGATCGGCATGGTGCAGTTCAGGTTCACGCGCCTCGGCGACCCCCTCCTTGACGTGGCGACGGCCGCTCTCTTCAACTTCGTCTCGCAGCCGGACGGCGTATACGGCGCACCGCGTGACATTCAGATGCTCTTCCCCACCGCCAGCGACGTGCTGGAGATGTACTGCACCACGCGTGGCTACATGCTGCACCTCGACCGCCGCCACCGCGACGACATCTTCAAGGTCTACTTGGCCAGTTTGTGCCTGCAGCGGGCGGCAATCTTGATGACGGACCTGGTGACGACGAGCCTCCCGGTGGATGGCAACCGCGGTGTGCAGTCGCGCAGCATCGCCCAGGCGGACCAGATGGCGCAGCGTGGGCTGGAGATTCTGCACAGCCGCAACTCCTCCAAGTTGTAGTTCGCCGTTTTATTTTTTGCTTCTTATGTCGTAAATTATTGAGAAGGAGATGTGCGTGCGTTTGGGGTGAAAGGGGGAAAGGCAAAGGCCTTTGCGTTTCATTTGCTCTCTTCGCAACTTTTGGTTTTCTTTTTGTTTGGTGCAGAGCAGTGTTTTTTTTTTTTTAGGGAAAGGAAGAGCACGGCAGCGCTGCGCAAGATCTCCCTCTGATCACACGTGAAGTCGAACACGTGCGCAGATCTGAATGCTTTTCTTCGTACGACGCACGACACGTTTCTCCCTGCATGTAAGCGAAAATGTGGTGCCGCAGCCGCCGTTTCATGTTGCACACCATGTACGGCATCATCGCGTCTTTTTTTTTTTCTTCAGTTGGGTCAGACGTGGGGGCTGTTATGTGTTTTTATTGTTTTCTTTTTTTATTTTAGGGGCATATTTCTTTGTCTTGTATTTTACCGTAGGAGGCACTGTCTTTTTTTTTTTTTGACTCGTGCTCTTGTTCGTTAAGCGTTTCGTCTGCGCACCTCATGAACTCTTCTTTCTCTTCTGTAGCGGCACTGTGGCACATCTAAATGAGCAACTGCGTTTGTGTGTGAGTGTGTGTGTGTGCGGCACACTCGTGAAGAAGCGTTGTAGTACTGGCATCACCGCTGGCTTGTGGTGAAGTCAAGCCGGCGACAGATGCTTCCCTAGAAAAACAAAAAAAAAAAAACAAAATCAACAACAACAAAAAACGCGCAGCTGCGAAGGTGTCTATGTGTACTTTTCATTAATGGCCGCTATCTCAATGACGGAGCTTTCGCTCTCACACATACACGTACTGCGACTGCTGTTTTGTCCCCATTTTCTCCCTTGCTTTCTCTCTTTTTCTCACCTGTTTCATTCTTTGTCATAAACTCTCTAACGCTGCAGTGCACCCACGCACGCTCGCGGACGTAACAACACTCAGCCGCCCCGCCCACTCCCGTCACCTCTGCACGCTGGTCCTCTCTGCGTGATAAAGTGTGGTTTCTGCCTCCCACACACACACACACGCACACGATTGCCATCGCCTTCACCTGTAATATTTTTTAGTTTTCTCGCCTACTCGCAGGGGAAGGGTGTTGCAAGGGTTTTTTTTTTGCCTCCTGTTCATCGCATCCGTATGTGAAAGTGCCTATTTAAAAATCTTTTGGATTCGTAGAAGTTCTGCTCTCTCCCTCTCGCTCTCTTTCTTTTGATTCTTTCACACAGCCGCTCCGTTGCATTTTTGTTCTCTCACTGTGCCGCAGGAGAGGGCTCACGTCGGGCAATTCTAAAACTCTCTCACTCTATTGATTGACATCGCGTAAAGTAGCAGTCGGCCCCCACTGTGCTCCGTCTTCTCCGATGGCGTCTCCGTCCGCCGATGCGACCGGCACCGACTTTCTTGGCAACAAGCTGCCCGCCGACTTCGCTGACGTCGCCGTGGCGTCGAAGCGCACCGGTTTGGGATATCTGCAATACAGCAATGGCGTTATCTACCAAGGCGAGTGGCTGAACGGCGAGCGTCACGGCCTTGGCGTCTGCTTCTACCCCTCTGGCAACATCTTTGTCGGTCAGTTCCGCTCGGGCTTGATGGAGGGCAACGGGACGATGTTCTTTGCCACCGGAGAGTGCTTCAGCGGTGAATTTCGCCATTCCACAATCTACAAAGGTGTTTACAGCAGCCGCGGCCACGAGATCAGCGGCGTCTGGCAGGACGGCAACCGCATCAGCGAGGCACCGGCCAAATCTCCCGAGGTGCTGCAGCGAGCCCGGGCCGCCCTCTTCTCGATTATTGTGGAGCAGGTGAACGACTATCTCTGGGGGGCTGCCAACGAGCCCACGCAGCTCTCCTTCCCGTCGCGGCCGGTGGAGAGTGCGCTGCTGCGGCCTCCGCTGGACATCACCGCGACAGCGGACGAGACGAGCCGCACCGTCAACATGCACAACGCCAGGGATGGCAGCCCAACACTGCGGTCGCACCACGTCACCACCGCGCCGGGCTTCGACGACGGCAACCGCAGCTTCGCCAGCCTCCGCTACCGGGCCCCTTCCTCCCTGGGCGACGGCGAGAGCAAGGAGGGCGTGCGCGGCGCGGAGCTGCAGTACGGGTCGCCCGACACCATCTTCGTCTGCGCGGCCCCGGCGCCGTGCGAGTACCTTGCTCTCTGGCGCTTCGCCGGCCGCCTCTTCGTCTTTCTTTTTCCCTTTCTCTCGCTGCCGTGGGTCCCTTTCGCACCGCTTCGCATCACCGCCCTGCAGGAGGAGCGCGAGTTTGTCGTCAGCGGCGCCGCGCTGCGCAACACCTTCGATGCACCAACCTTCTCGCTCTGCGTGGTCGCCGTTGCGATGCTGTGCCACATCGCCGCCATTGTCATTGTGGCCTGCCGTGTCTCGTTGGGCAGTGTACAAGACGGACACCTCACGCTGCCGGAGATGGTGCTTCCAGCGGTGCTGTGGCTCGCTGTGGGGCTGGTCGGCGCCTTCTACTACGGCTTCATTCGCGTGCCGCACGGACTGGAGCGCATCGACCGACGACTCACACCGAAGCTCTCCGCCTTCGCCGCCAGCTTGGTCGATGCGAAGGCGAGTGTGTGTATTTACACGTACGACGAGGACGGCAAAGGTAAGGTGATGAATCAGCACTACAAGTACCGCTGGCTGCTCTTCGCCATCCTCTTCGGCGCCATGATCAGCCTCTCCGCCCCAGCCACCCGCGGCGGCTACGGGCACAACATGTTCGGCGAGAATGGCTTCCAGAAGGCGGCTACACTGCTTGCTTTCTTTTCCACCTTCTTTTTTGCCGCGACGCTCAGCTACTACGTGCTGAAGATCTGCGACATGCAACGTGAGGTGCGGGCGAAGCTGCACGTCCTGACGAACCTTGCCTTTCTAGAGCGGCGCTGCATCATGAACCCCAGCAAGCACGCACACACGGCCTTCGACATGGACGAGCTCTTCGACACGAAGAGCCTCTTCACCGGCTTTCCGGGGTGGTACTGCCTGCGCTCCCTCATCCTCTACACCTCCGTCTGCGCCAACCACGTCGCGCGGCGCAGTGCGATGGGAGTGTTTTGGTTCGCGCTGAGCTGCGCCTACGTCGTGGGACTCTCCGACACCTTCTACATGCTGGCTAGCGGCTACAACCACAACGGCCACTACTACTCGACAGGGCACTCGTACGCCTTCTTCGCCTTTGTCTTCTGGGGCCCGCTGCTCGCGCGATACATGTACATCTGCGCCTCCACCCGCAGCGAGATGGACCGCCAACTCTACATCATGGACATCGCAGGGCTGTACCAGCGCGTGAAGATGAACGACGCGGAGGCCAGCGACATCATCCAGCAGTGCCGCCGCGTGTCGTCGGCCAACGACGCGGCACCGGAACTCTTTGCCGGGCCGCACCACGTGCTTGTTGGCATCGTCACCGTGGTTTTGTGGATCGCCGCCACCGCCGCCATTGCCTATCAGCTCGCCATCGCCATCTATTACTAGTCGTGCTGCGAAGCCCGTAGGAGGGTTTATGCGGTGGCGGGAAGCTTTTTTGGCGGGCAGCAGAGATGTGCGGCAGAGGAACACTGGTGGAGGGGAGACAGCGAGAAGCGCATCGATGCTGCCTTTGCCTCCGCACAGGCACGACCCGCAACTCTCGACGAACGCACGGTTTTTTCCTTTTCCTTGGTTCTCTCATAGTGGCGCTGCTACTACACGCCTGGGACGGACGGGTATGCTGGCTGCCAACTTCTCAATGAGTTTAGTGTGGTGGTTCATTGCCGCGTTGCTCTTCCTGTCTTGTCTACCGTGTGTGCGTGTGTATGTCTGTGGTGACCGTACACGCTGCGAGTCCGCTGCTGTACCGGACTTCAGGACCCACATTACAAAAAAAAAATAATAATAATAAAGAAGAAAGACGCAGAGGACGCGGGCGGGCCTCCATTAACGTCTTTCAGCTCCCCGCACAGAGGGGAAAGATGAAATGCTATGCACTTTTTTGAGCAGTGTGGCCGGCGTCTTGAGAACACTGGAGGAACGGAGTTGCAAGAGGGAGGGGCCGGCTAAAGCGCTGCTCCGCTAGACGCTGCTGCAAGGGACGCTCTACCAATACGGACATGTGCGACGGTGCATTGTGTACCGGCACTGCTTGCTGTATCGCCAAAACTCAGGCTCTATGTGTGCCATTTTTTTCTATTTTCTCCGTACCCTCTTCTTCCTTTTCCTCTACCACCGACACCCCCCGAAAGGGCAAAGAGACAATCTGCTTTAGACACGTACCTGCCCTTTCTCTCTCCTCCACGCAGCACCGCTGATGACACCGCTGGCTTGTAGCCTCGCTGGGCAGTTCTTCGCGGCCGAGCACCAAGTCCTCCTCCGCGTCGTCGCACACGCGCGGCAGTGGCAGGGCCACGTCTGGGTACCTGAGAGGGTGGCACAGCTTCTTCGTCTCCCTCTGCGTCCCGCCACCACCGGACCGCTGACCTTGACAGCTGCCAACGGAGAGAGCCGCGTATACCACTCTGATCAGTTCGCAATGCCGCTGCCGGCGCTGCAGGAGGCGTGGCGCACCCACGCAGCGGGCAGCACAAAACGTGTGGAGGAGCTGGCTGAGTTGCTGCTCCCCCTCAGCACGAATGGGGAACGCTTCGACGCCGATACAGAGGCGCGGATGCTTCAGTGCAGCCGCGCTGAGAAGGTCGGCGGCACCGCTACCCGCTCGCCGTACTGGGCTACGGTGGCAGAGGCTTTTTTCATTTACGGCACCGTCTTTGACGAGAGCTACATAGCTAACCCTGCCAATGCAGTGTACAGCTGGGGCGTCTGTTGTTGCCAACCCGTTGCCTTGTATAACGTCTGCGGGACGGTGAACCCCGCCTGCTTCACGGCAGCGACGTGCCGCCGCTACGACCCGGTGAACTTCGAGGGGAAACTGTACAAGCCCTGCGTTGCAGTAGCCATGAAGGCTTTTGCCATTCGCCACGGCTGCCTGCATGAGCGCCAATGGATCACGACGCGTCGTGCAAACCGTCTCGGCTTCAGCGTTTCCAAGTCCATTGTCCCGGTATCCTTCTTTGTGACGGAGCCGGTGGAGCTCGTGAATGTGGCGGTGATGCGGCGGTCATTGATGATACGCGGTCGCGTTGTCGGCGCTCTTTCCCCCGCCGTGGACACCGAGAGAAGCGAGAAGGCGCTGGAGAGTGAGCTTCTTGTGTCCTCAACCAGCGCTGTAAAGGCTGGGGAACGTGAAGGTGCGGCAGCGGCAAAGCCCTGATGCGGAAGAGAAGCGCCAATTCTTTTGTAATTTCTTTAGAGCCCCACCATTCTGCTACATTTTAACCTGCTCGTATTATTATTCGGAAAAGCGTTCTTCTCTCAGAGTACCATCAAGAAGAACACAGAAAAAAAAAAAGAGGAGAGGATGTGTTGCCGACTTCGCGGCTTCCCAGAGAACGAACAAATGAGAGAACGGGTGGCATAGGAAAACAAAAAAGGCTGGCTTTATTGCTTTTGGCGCGGACGCGACGATTAGGTGTGGAGAAGCGGCTTTGCCATTTTCCGCGCTCAAAGTTTTTTTTGTTTTAATTAGGGTTGTCGATAAGCGGAGTGTCATTCCACATGTGGGGAGTGTGCCGTTGCTAATACCTTAAAGGTGTTGAGCACTTCATCTACAGCTTGACTGCTTCGTTTCTGCTCTTTTTTTCTCTCTCTTCTCTTTTATTTTTTTCTTGACACGTTCTGCGCAAGCCGACGTACCGGCCATCCGCGACGTAGTCGTAAATTACGACACAAAGACCATAGAAGGCGTTACCCACACAGCTCTCGTAGCTGCACGTTAAGGCGGGCAATTCAGGAAAAAAAATTAAGAAGCAGTCTTCTGCGATGCTCCGCGTCACAAGAAGAAGTGCAGCCGCGACACTGGCAGCGGCGGACATCTTTGCACTCAACCAGCGAGGTCGCTTCACCTCCTACACGCAGTATGCCGACGACGCGGCGCTTCAGCGTTCTTTTCGATGTGCACCGCCTTCGGTGCGACTGGCTTATGAGGAGCGCGCCGCTGCCATCCAAGAGGAGGCAGACCGTGTCCGCGCTGCTGAGAACAGTGTGTTGCCCTCTCTTGAAGGCGGAGGTGGGGACGGGCATGGTTTATCTCGTTGACGGCGCTTGAGAGCCTGTGCATGCTGCTGACGCGTAGGACTGGCATATTTTTTTTTGAAATGCTTCTCTCTGCTGCCGCGATTGTGGCTGGCCCGCAAGGTGTATCTATCTCTTCCAGCACTTTTTTTGTGGCAAAATGAACATGCAAGAGAAACAACATACTGTTCAAGCCTTCACTCGGGCCCACCGCTGCCTCTCGCTTCATCTCCGTCCTCTTCAAGATGGCTTGCGTGACGCGATGAGGAAAAAGAGGCGTCTTCACCAGAACTGCCCTCTGTCTCCTGGGTGCGACGGGTCGATGGAAAGTAAAGTGCAGCTTTTAAAAGGCGTTTACGTTTCTCCTCCTTTGTGCTCTTCCTGCCCATTCAACTCTCCTCTTCCGCTTGCGACCACGTACCTCTTTTTTTATTATTTTTCATCTGACACGGTTGTTTACACATCAAAACACGAACATCTTTTTTTTTTCTCCCCTCCCTCCCACAATTCCGTGGCGATCCACAAACTGGAGACAGGAAATTATTCTTTTTTTTCAGCCACAGCACATTCCAGCACATCCGCACCAAAACGGTTGCTCAAACGAGACCTACGCACCAGAGCAAGAATGGGCAAGGGTCGTGATAAGCGCAAGAAGAACGAGGACCCGGCCAAGGCCGCGAAGCGCGCGGCTCGGCAGGCGCAGAAGCTGCACAAGAGCGTCAAGAAAGAGGGCGAGGGCGAAGCACAGCCGGAGGGCTTCAACAACGAGGAGGCCATCGAGGTCACCCTGAAGCGCATCCAGAAGACCGAGGGCAGGGTCAAGACGGTGGAGGAGGTGCAGAATGTCAGCCCCCCAACTCCACGTGTGAACGTCGTCTTCTTGGCCCACCCGGAGCGCGACAATGAAATGCTCCTCTTTGGCGGCGAGTTCTGGAACGGCGAGGCGACGGAGGCGTACAACGACACCTACTTCTTCAACGCGCGGAAGAATTCGTGGGCGAAGCTCTCCTCCGCTGTCAACCCCGCCCCCCGCAGCAGCAGTCAAGGCGTCGTCTACAAGCACTACGTTGTCCTTTTCGGTGGCGAGTTCGTGTCGCAATCGCAGTCGCAGTACCTGCACTTTAAGGACGTCTGGCGCTTCGACACGCGCAGCAGCGAGTGGGAGGAGCTGAAGTCGCTGAAGGGCGGCCCGTCGTCGCGCAGCGGGCACCGCATGGCCCTGTGGAAGCGCAACGCGGTGATGTTCGGCGGCTTCTACGACAACGCGCAGGAGTGTCGCTACTTCGATGACTTGTGGATTCTCTCACAGCTCGACGGGGCGGGGCGGTGGTCACAGGTGAAGACGGCGGCTGCGTCGGAGGTGCCGCACGCCCGCAGCGGCCACAGCATCGGCATCTACCAGGACGACCTCTTTGTGTACGGCGGCTACTCGACGCAGAAGTTCAACCGCTTCAAGAAGTCGGAGGCCACCGTGCACCACGACTTGTGGATGATTCGCCTTCCCCAGCAGACGGAGCAGCCGGTGGAGGGTACGGGGGTGCAGCTGCCCATGTGGACGAAGATCCGCCTGGGTGGTGTGCCGCCCCCCATCCGCTCGGGTGTGTCCGCCGCCTTCAAGGACAGGCGGCTCTACCTCTTCGGCGGTGTGGTCGACATCGAGTCGCCGGGAGGGAAGATGGTGTCGACCTTCAACAACGACCTCTTTGTCTTCCACATGGACACGAAGCGCTTCTATCCGGTCGTGCTGCGCCGCGTGACGAAGAGGGCGGCGGCGGCCGGCAAGAAGGAGCACCTCGACGACTTGGCGGCGCAGCTGAGTGCGCTGGACCTGCGCCGCAGCGACAGCGACGAGAGCGAGACGTCCTCCTCCGATGACGACGGCGACGTGGCCGATACGACGACGCAGACCGCGAGCCAGCAGATGAAGGAGAGCTACGAGACGAACCGCCACGGGCAAATCCTGCCGCACCGCCGCATGGACTCCGCGCTTGCGGTGCTCGGCAACACGCTCTACGTCTACGGCGGCCAGTTTGAGAGCAGCAAGAAGGAGATCACCATGTCCGACGTCTTCGCGCTCAACTTGAACAAGCTCGACACCTACCAGACGCTCCTCTCACAAGATCTGTCGGCTGCCGTGTGGCTCGGCAAGGAGTCGGAGAGCAACCCCAACTCGTGGGAGAGCGGCAGCACCGTTGTCAGCGCCGCCTTCGACATCGACTACGACCTCGACGAGGAGGACGAGGAGGCGGAGGAGGGCGGCGTTGACTTTGGCCGCATGCCGAAGCAAGCCTTGCCCGACTCCGAGGACGACGGCGACGAGGCACCAGAGGCCATCCCCGCCGAGCTCGCGATGGAGGTGACGCCTGGCGCTGCGGAGGTGAGTGAGGCGATCGACGGCGTGACGCGCAGCCGCGGCAAGAAGGGGCTGAAGGTGCACAAGGAGCAGCTCCTGGCGCAGCTCGGCGCCTCTGCTGCCGTGCCGACGCCGGAGCACGACGAGACCTTTGCCGACTTCTTTGCCCGCACGACGCCTTTCTGGATGTCGACGGCGCGGGAGTCGGTGGAGGGAAAGAGCACTGACCGCCGCCTCAAGCGCGAGGCGAACAACTTCGCGAAGCACCGTTTTGTGGAGGCGAGGGAGCTGTTGGAGCAGCTGCGCCTCGTTGAGGAGCGGGAGAAGGAGGAAGCGAAGTTTTTCCGTGAGCGGCGCCTACAGAAGGAGAAGGAGTGGGAGGAGTACGAGGCGCAGCAGCAGCGGGAGGCGAACGAGGAGGAGGAGGAGAAAGCCGAGGAGGCTGAGGGGGCACACAAGGAGAGCGCGGGCGAGCAATGATGGTCTTGCTGACATGCCTTGGTCTCGAGCTGTGTGTCTCTCGCACCGTCTTCCAGTGACACCGTACCACGCACTGCGCGCTACGTCTGCTTTAAGGTTGGCGTCCCTTCTCTCACCATAATTATCTTCGTTACCGTTAATATCTAACTCACGTGCTTTCCTTGTTTTTTTTTTTTCCTCCTCTGCGCATCGTGCGGGCCACTGCGAAGGATAATTGTGCGTTCGCCTTCTCTTATTTTCTTGTCTCCTCTTCAAACGGAAGACACACACACACATACACTTAAGACGAGAGGTGCGCGTGTCTGCATGGCGCACGCGGCTGTAGCGTCAACCAGCCGCGTTGAGGTGGGGCGAGTGGCTGCCTCTCAATGTGGGGTTGGAGCCGTCTTTCTTCATCTTCACCTGCACTGTGCGAGGTGCGACTGTTCTTCATCATTCCGCTGTCGTGGCGCTTGCAAGAAGCGCCGTGTCATTTCCTGTGGCGTGTTGAGTGCGGTGCACCACTCCCACTCTCTTTGTTTTTTTCCGCCTTCCATCTCCTCCCACACACACACATCTATCTTCTCCTTGCCTTTCTTTTCTTAGCAGTGCAAAGAAACAAGCAAAAAAATCTTGCTGAGCCCACACGCGGCAGCAGAAGTAGCGGTGCGGTTTTTGCGCCGGCGACCGTCACCGCGCGCGTTATTATTTCTATTTGGATGAGAGAGTGCAGCGCACCCTGCACCGCTGCAGCTGCCTTCGTGTGCAATGCCGGCGTCGCCGCCCACATCTTCTTTGGCGCAGCTTTTGTGTCAGAACGACCACATCCGCGACGCCATCGCCCACCGTCTGCGTCGCGTCGACGAGGAGCTTAGTTGGCTCGATGCCCTTCGCGACTCTCTCTCTGCACCGTCACCGGCGCTACACGGGAAGCCAACGCAGCGCACCGTGCGCCTCCCCTCTGCAGCTGTGGAGAAGAACCGCAAGCGCAGTCGCGACGAGGACGGCGCTGTCCTTTTTCTGACGGTCTCCTCTGCGCCACTCCGCAGCGCTGACCGCTCCCCATCGGAGCCCTTCGAGTACGCCGGGTTGTACGCGGCCTTCCCCAACGCGATTGCCCAGTCCGCCGCGGTGCAGCTCAGCGAGGACGCAAGAACGACGCAGCAGCTCCTCGCCCTCTTCCCTCGCCAGCCGGCAACGGGGGTGCGCAAGACGGTGCGACTCTCTGCCGCTGCTGCGTCGCGCATTGCGCGGCGCATGCGCGAAGTGGGCTTGGCGGAGGGAGCGGAGTACCGGCTGGGCAAGGGCACGCAGGGCTCCCCGAATTTGCGCGTCAAAACAGGCCTCGACGTGCGCGATCTCCAGCGCCTGCAGTCTGGTGCGATGTCCGCCGACGCGGTGGAGACGCTGCGCACGAGCCTCTTCAGTGACCTCGGCGCCTTCCAATCTTGCCTGCACGCCGCACTCGCCGAGTGCGCCGTTGCCCAGTCTGCAACGCGTACCGAACGGCGGCGGGCAGTGCAACTACTCGGCACGACGAGTCTTTTTATGAGCGCGGCTGAAGCGGTTGGAGAAACTTTTGCCCAGTGCTGCCGGTGCCGGGATAGAGACGTGATGGAGAGCACGTTGGTGCAGTGGGCGGGCACTCTTCTCTGCGCCTCCCCACAACGCCTCCGCTTCCCGCCATCACCGCAGTTGCAGCTATACATTGGCCTCTGCAACACACTGCTGGAGAGTCTTGCCACACACACGGTGAGCCGGCGGGGGTATCTGCGGTACGTGCTGGCGGCTTGCTGCGCCGGTGCACCGCCTAGCGTTGCGGCGGCACCGCAGCCGCCGCGCGAGAGTGCGACGAGGCCGCTGGAGAGCCGCTCGCCATCACTGGAGAGGGAGGAGGAGCCTGCCGCCGATGCCGAGGCGTCCTCCACGAAAAAGAAGAGGAGGCGAAGTTTGATTCATTACTCTTCTGAGTAGTGCTGCGCACCCACTCCCTCCTTGAGGCGTGTAGTGTACGTCGTTTCGCGTTTTTTTTTTTCCATCGCTCAGCAATACATGTGTCGGACAGTGAATGGGGAGAGGTAAAAAAAAAAAATATGTCACTGCTGTGCGAACTTGATCACCGTATTGTCTTCGTTTCTCTTGTGTTTCAGAATCACTACAGTTGCACAGCAGCGTTGTGTGTCTCGTTGAGTTTCACGGACTGCGCATATTGCTGGATGTGAACTTATTTCTTCACCGATGCAGAAAGGCAGCATCTCCGGCCATGCGTCATCTTGCCATCTCAGCTCCTCTCAGTTCCGTTCTCTCTCTTGCTTTTTGTTTCTTGATCCCACCTCAACAGTCGGACGTGCGTAAGAAGAAAAAAAAAAAGAATCTCCTTGGTGAGTGCAGGAGAGCAAGTAGGTGGGGCATATTGTTTTTCTGTGTTCGTCGACGGCCTCCATCTCCTGCCGTGACACTGCTGTTCGACTAATCCAATCAAAAGATAATTCTGTGTTAGTGTGCGAGTGGAATAATAAGAGCTGGACCCGCTGTGTAGCTCACGCGGTCCCCACACCCATTCTGAGCCCTTCCCATGAGCTCGTCGGCGCCAGTGCCGCTGGTGCGGTGCATCTTTCGTGCTGTCACTGCTGACGGCTACAGGGACATCGTGGACAAGCCGCCTGGTGACTTCTCCCTTCAGGCGGAGGTGGCGCGACACCACATATCCCTCACCCTGCACGATGTGCTGCCCGCTACGGCTTCCTATCCCCCGTTGCAGGTCGTTGACCTCATTCCGGCCACCACGTGCGCTCTCAATGCAGAAGACACGGTGACCATGGTCGTGCTCCCACCGCTGCCGGCTTCTGCGTGTGACGACGACATAACTGAGAACGCGCGGCACGACGTGCAGAGGAGCGCACTAGCGCTGACTGTGCAGCTCAACGCGAGTCTTCGCGGCTCCACTGCGATCGCTACGCAAAATGTGCTCGACGCGCTCCTCATCACGGACGACTGCGTCGTGAAGGTTTGCGGCGTTTCACACGACTGCGTTTTTGTGGTGGAGAAAATCCGCGAGGCACCGCGTGACGCAGTGCAGCTGACGCTGGAGGTCGGGCCTGAGCTCTTCCGCAATCTCCGTGCCGCGTTCCTCTCTTCCACCGCGCAGGCGATGACGTGCGCGGATGGGAGTGACTTCGCCAACACGGTGCTGCGGCTCCCGCTGGACGCCATCGCGCCGCTGGAGGACGACGACGGCGAGCTGCTGCTGCGCGCTGCTGCCGTGGCGCGACATCCCCTCAAAAAGGTCGTGCTCTGCCCCGCCGTGGAGGACGCGGCGCTGACGGCTCTCTACGGGCTCTACTACCCCGACCTTTGTGCGTTCTTCGGCGCTGCCTCTGCCGCGGCGTGGGAGGGGCAGCTGATGAGCGCCGGCGACGTGCTTCTGTTAGAGGCGACGGCGCTCGACAGCGTTGCGCACCGCCTGGAGGGCGTCGACGTGCTGGAGGGTGTGGCGCGTGTGTTGTCGCACAAGGTGCGCAGCTGGCGGGGGTCGTGGGTGGATGAGGTGGGTGGCAGCCCGCACTTGCTGGCGCTGCGCGTGGTGCGGGTGGAGGGGGCGAGTGGCCCGGTGGACTTCGGCGTCTTTCACACCGCGGCGGGCTCTGGTGACGGTGCCGAAGTCGTCTTGGTGCATCAGCGCAACTACCGCGGCCGCGACGCGACGCCGGTGTGGCCGCCATCAGTCGCCGACGCTCTCGATGGAGTGGGGGCTTTTCGAGGTGTGCGCGACGCCCTCCGCAGCGCCATCGCCCCCGCGGTGGAGGGGCGGCTGCACACGTTTGTGGTGCACGGCGTAAAGGAGAACCTGGCACGCGAGTTTGTGGACTGCGCCGTGCGCCTTTGCGGGCTGCCCTCTGTGCTGGTTGCCGCAGACGGCGTTGACGAGGCGGAGCTCGAGGCGGTGCTCAGGACGTTTCTAACGCAGCGCTGCGGTGGGGCGACGGTGCTGGTGGTGCACAACGCACACACGATTGCCACCGCCCGCCCCCACCTCCTCTCCCTCTTGGATGATGAGACGGCCGGCGGCGACGGCGCTGTTGGGACGCGTGTTGTTGTACTGCTTTGCGAGGCGATGGAGGCCGTGCCGCCGATGATCGCTGCGCGGGCGACAAACGCGGAAGGCGTTCTCGAATGCGGCAACCCGTCCGAGGAGGATCGCGCGGCTTTTGCCGGACCGGTGCTGATGTGGAGCTGCGAGCGGCACAAGGTGCACCCGAGCGTGCTGCTGACGGCCAAGACCTTTGCGGGGTGGGCCGTGGGGCTGACCTACGCCGACATCTTTGCGCTGATGGAGGAGTGTGTGCGGGCTGCCGCAGCGGCGGTGCCGACAGCAGCGGGGAATGCGCGGCCGGTGGTGAGCGACGTGTCGTGTGAGCCGGTGGTGCAGAGCTACCTAAAAGCGCACGGCTACAACATGGTGTCGACCAAGCTGCAGCCGGTGCGGTGGAGTGACGTGGGTGGACTGGAGGAGGCGAAGCGAGAGCTGCGCGAGACGATCCAGCTCCCCATCCTGCACCCCGAGCTCTTCGAGAACGGCATGAAGAAGCGCACCGGTGTCCTCTTTTACGGCCCGCCCGGCTGCGGGAAGACGCTGCTGGCCAAGGCAGTGGCGACGGAAATGAACATGAACTTCATGTCGGTCAAGGGCCCCGAGCTGATCAACCAGTACGTCGGCGAGAGTGAGCGCAACATCCGCCTACTCTTCCAGCGGGCACGCGACAACTCGCCCTGCATCATCTTTTTTGACGAGCTCGATGCCCTGGCGCCGGCTAGAGGGGCGAAGGGCGACGCCGGTGGCGTGATGGACCGCATCGTCTCGCAGCTGCTCGTAGAGGTGGACGGCGTGGGGCAGACGCGCTCCGACGGCACGGCGAGCGGTGACGTGTTTATTATTGGAGCCACGAACCGGCCCGACCTGCTCGACGCCGCGCTGCTGCGTCCCGGCCGCTTCGACCGCCTCTGCTACCTCGGCATTCCGTCCACGCGGGCCGAGCAGGTCTTTGCGCTGCGTGCCCTCACCCGGAAGTTCGACATGGCCGCTGATGTGAGCCTCGAGGCGGTGCTCGAGCCGCTCGACTTCGTGTACACCGGCGCCGACTTCTTCGCGCTCAGCTCCGACGCGATGATGTTCGCCGTCGAGGACGCGCTGGCGTCGGTGCACGTCGACTTGTCTCCGTCCGCGCTCGAGGGTGCTGCTGCAGCGGCTGCCGCTCCGTCCGCAGCAGAGGACGCGGAGGCGTCGAAGCCGATTAAGGTGTGCATGGAGCACTTCCTCCGTGCCCGCGCACAGCTGAAGCCCTCCGTCACGAAGGCCGATCTGCACAAATACGAGGCACTGAAGCAAAAGTTTAACAAGTAGAGTGGATGGCGCGCTGTTGTGGGTGCTTCGCCGTGCGTGCTTGAGTCTGCGAAAGAATTGAAGTACCGATTGTTTGGTGCGCTTCGGCTCAGGGTGGTGGGCTTCCTCTCTTTTCGCTCGTTTTCCTCGTGTCCTTAACGTCGTCCGCGTCGCAGTTGAACCCCACGTCTCTCTCTCTCTTACTTTTTGTGCGTGCGGCACGACCAGGGAAGACGGGCCACTTGACGATGCTGCAAGTATTTGCGAAGAACACCATTTCCAGTGATGCATGAAACCTGGGGGCTGTGACACGAATCCTTCCACTGCGCTGCTGCGTGCGTTATGTGTCGCTGCGAATCTCCCAGGAAAAGCTGAGGCGCTGGCGAGCAGTAGCCGACAAAAGAAAAGAGGTGAACCGTTTCTCCTTGGCGTGCTGCTGTTGCCCCTAATTTGCGTCTGGGAGTCCAACTCTCCTTCCTCCTTGTCCGCTTCCGTTCCGTTGGGGAATCGGGTTTTTTTTTTTTTTGAAGCCTTAATGAGACACCGCCTTTCACATCTCTCGCTCAATTCTTCTTTCTCGTCTTTTTTTTTTTTCACTTCTGTCCACCAACCGCTCACGGGCAATACGGTCTTTTCTTCTGTATTTTTCTATTTGGCGCTCGTGAAAAAATCATTTTTAGAAAGCTGCGTGTCCGCGCAACACGCCACCCCACTGACCCCTTCTTTTCTTGATCTCAATAGCCATGTCGATCAGCGCGCTGTCGGCGAAGCGTGTGCGGCGTACGTGGGAGCCGGAGGAGAAGGCGTGGCACGACGACGCCCTGGAGCTGCCGTGGGAGGAGGTGCAGCCGCCCCTCCACAAGGCCTCCATCTTTGCCCTCAAGAACGTCTTCTTCTTTTCGCACGCCACGCCGGTGCAGGCGCTGACACTGCGGCACCTCGCCGAGAACGGCGCGAGTGCTGTGGTGGAGGCCCCGACGGGTAGCGGCAAGACGCTTGCCTTTCTCCTCCCTCTCATGGAGCGCTGCGTTCGCGGCTGCGAGGCGTACGTGGCGGCGCACCAGCGGCCCCCGCTGTCGCGCGACATTCTTGGCGTAATCTTCTCCCCGTCTCGCACGCTAGCGGAGCAGACCTTCGTGGTGGGCCGCAACCTCGCCGCCCGCTATCCCTTCCACATCCAATTCGTGCTCTGCGACGGCGTTGTGCAGAAGCCCGCGGCGGTGCTGCAGCATCTTCAGAAGGGTGCGCGTGGAGCCGGCACGATCCTCGTGACGACACCGAAAGACTTCGAGGAACTTCTGCCACTCATGGAGGCGGCGCAAAACGGTGCGGGCGGCGCACTCAGCGAGGAGCGGGCAGCACTGCTGGCTGAGCAAGACGAGGCGACACGGCAGCGCTTCCTCGAGCGCCAGCTGCGCCGACGTGCTGCGGATAGCGGTGCTGCAGCTGCGCAGGGCGATGTGGTGCGCTTCCACTCTACCCCGTCGAGCCGATTCTTTGTCGTGATGGACGAGGCGGACCTTCTCTACAACTCGCCGGAGATGCGGCAGACGGTGGTGGGCTTCGTGGAGGCCTACCGCCACGCCGAGGCAGAGAAGAAGAAGAAGGCGGGGAAAGGGAGGAAGGTGCAGGCGGCCGCACAAGAGAGCGTTGTGGGCGAGGAAAGAGAAAAGAGAGGCGGTCTGCACATGGACTTTGCCTTTGTCGGCGCGACGGTGGCGACGTCCTCGCTGCTGAGGGAGTACGCCAAGAAGATCTGCGCAGTGTGCCACTCCACGCTGCACACCCTCGCCCTGCGCTCGAACGACGACTTCATCTCGCAGCTCAACAACCGCTACGTCGTGTGCGACGCCTCGAGTTTTTTGCCCTTTTTGGTACAGCTGATGAACCTGCACGCCTCGAAAAAACACTTTGTCTTCTTCAACAACTTCCGTGTGCTTCTCTTCGTGCAGCGCCTTTTCGCTCTGCTGACGGAGGGGAAACGCCCCCTTCTCTACATCCCCAAGGTCTTTGTGATGTACGAGGGCATGACGGAGGCCACCCGCATCGACCAGTACAACAGGTTTCTCACCCACGTCAGCCGCAGTGACGCGGCACGCAAGCCAAAGAAGGCGCTCTCCGAGGCAGAAAAGACAAACCAGATCTTCAGTGGCGGCTGGAAGCGCGACAGTACGGTAAACTTGGGCACTGGCGCCATTCTACTCTGCACCGATATCGCCGCTTTTGGGCTCGACGTGCGAGACGTGGACTACGTCTACCACTTCGAGCCGCCAGCCACCGTGCAGTCGTACATCCACCGCGTTGGCCGTGTGGGACGCATGGGCATGAAGGGCAGCAGCATCCTTCTTCTCCCGTGCAGTGCCGAGACGGACGCGATGCAGACCTCGCGGGAGCGCAAGACCGGCAGTACGCGCTACAACACGGTGACGAACACGAAGAACCCAACAAGCGAGCTGCAGGCGCCGCGGGTGACGGCGGCTTCGCTGCCGGAGGAGAGGCGGTCCTACCTAAAGGAGCTGAGCGAGCACAGCACACTGGAGGAGTACAACATCCCTCCTTTCGCACCCATCACCTCCACCCTGCGCAACATGATCACGCAGGACGAGAAGACGCTGAAGGCGGCGCAGCGGGCCGCTATTGCGATGTGCGAGCCGCCCAAAGACGGAGCCGAGCCGTCGTGGTTCACACCGAAGCTGGCGATGCGTGCGCTGCTTCTCGATTAGGTCTTGTTCGACTAAGTAATGGTGCTTAGATTTTTTTTTAAGAGGTGTTGCTGATACAGACTGAGGCGGCGTCCGCGCGATCGCTCCCCCGGCACTAACGACGCGTGTTAAATGGACAGTGGATATGGTGTGTGTTAAGATCGAGTAATGCAGCTGATGCAAGCGGCAACCACTAATTGCTTATACTCCCCTAACTCTGTGCTTTGCGGTGCTCGACGCTCTTTGCGCAAGCCTTCCGTCAAGAGGGTGAGAGCGTTGGGGAGAGATGAAAACACAGGATGCCCTTCTCTACACAATCGCGCCTTCCTTTCTCCTACACAGCACCGAAGCTGGGGGCCACACAAGCGACTCTTGTGGTGCTCTAATAAACCGCCAGCGTATCGTGCTGCGGTGCTGAGGAAAACCGCCTTCTTGCTGGTTGCGAGGAATCGCCAGAGAGACAGACACAGTTGCCTTTATTTTATTCCTCTCCTTCCACTCCGTGTGTCTTCTCCTTTTGTGTTTCTCTCCGCTGCGTTGTGTTGCCTTCTCGGCTTGTCAGCCGGCGCCGTTGTCGCGCCATCCACACTCACGCTCACGCTCACACACACACACACACACACACACAAAATGATCAGCTACAACAACATCATTGAGAAGGGGGAGCCGAAGAACAAGGAGATCATTGACCACGCCCTTGACGGCATGACGGCAGTGCCGCAGCCAACGCTGGTGCCGATGGGGGACGGCTCGACGGACTGCATCGTCCTCGAGAACGTCCTCACCGACGAGGAGTGCGACCTGCTCGTGCAGGCCTGCGAGAAGGTGGGCTACTCCTTCTGGCACCAGACGGACCACAGCGAGGCCGACGGCGAGGCGAAGTGCGACGACGCATCGAAGGCGGTGCGGGTTGTGGACACAATCGAGGCCAATTTTCCCCACCTCTCCGCGAAGCTGTACGAGCGCATCTCGCGCGTCGTCAACCTGGACCCCAAGTCGTTCACCACCGACATGCCAAACGCCGACGAGCTGTATGAGCGCGACATCGAAGGCACGTGGGTGCCTCACGCGCTGTCTGAAAATCTTCTCTTCGGCCGCTACCACCCCGGTGGCCACTTCATGCCCCACGTCGACGGCTCCACAATTGTTGACCTCAACACGCGCTCCTTCTACACACTGCTCATCTACTTGAACGACGTCCCGCAGGGCGGCGAGACCTTCGTCTTCTCGGGCGAGCAGTGCAAGGTGATGTACCTCGACGAGCATGACCGCAAGTACCGCGGCAGCGCGGACAGACGAGTAGGCGCGGTGCACCCACGCAAAGGCTCCGCCGCCTTCTTTTACTACAGCCTACTGCACGAAGGCGCACCGGTGCGGGAGGGGCAGAAGTACATCTGCCGCGCCGACCTGTTGTACCGCCGCACGCCTGCCATCTTCACGTCCGAGGCGGACACGAAGGCCTTCAACCTCTACCAGGACGCGCGGCTGGCGGAGAGCAGCGGGGATGCACAGCGCGCCTGTGAGCTCTTTCAGCGCGTGGGCAAGCTGTCGAAGGGTGTTGCGGCCATCTACCAAATCGATTAAAGCGCGGGATCCCTAACTCGCCATTTTTTTTCCTTTGTCATCCGTTGAGCCTCATGACAGACGCTGGCTTTTTAATTGCCCGTGCGCGCGTACTCGAATGGGTGCGTCTGCATCCCTTGGCTCCCCCTCGTTGGTCACCGACTCGCTAGAGTCGTCCTCATCAATTTGAAAAAAAGCAACACAGGTCCCGCTGCTTGCAGTGGATGTGTGAGAGAATTAGCGCCGTGACTCACGAGCAGCGTCGAATTTTTTTCGTTGCTCATCATCTTATTGTGGCTTCCATAGCTCGTTGCACCGCACCCGCTGCGCTGCACGTCACACCCGCTGGCCCACTCCTTCTCTCTGCTGCTTACTTCCTCATTCTATTTCTTTTTTTTTTACATTACAATGCACAGGTGCTTGTTTTTGTCTGTGTATACAATTTTGCCGCTGCGCAGTCGCGGTGCTTCACACTTATCTGTTTGCTGCGGCGGCCTCGATGCAGCACCAGGAGGACTACGCCAGCGATGCCTCGAAGGAGGAGCAGTACTTCGAGGGCTACGCTGACCTGAGCGTGCACAAGGTGATGCTGACGGACCGCCCGCGCATGGACTTCTACCGTGCAGCGGTGCGGGAGACCGGCGTTGTTGCGGGGAAGGTGGTGGTGGACGTCGGTTCTGGCAGCGGCATCCTCTCCTGCTGGGCAGCGCAGGCGGGGGCTGCCCACGTCTTGTCCGTCGAGGCCTCCTCCATGGCTCCCTTGCAGCGGGCAGTCATCGACGACAACGGCCTCCATGATAAAGTCACGGTGATCGAGTCGACAGTGGAGGCGCTTGTTGCGATGGGCGTTGATGCCTTCCTCGCCGCCTACCCGCTTGTCCGCGGCGCCGGTGGCGTTGGTGTTGTGGTGTCGGAGTGGATGGGCTTCTATCTTTTTCACGAGTGCATGTTGCCATCGGTGCTGCGCGCCCGCGACTTTTTTCTGCAGGTGAATGCGGCACTGCAGGCGGACGTTGCGCTGCAAATGGTCCCCTCGCACGGGCGGCTGCTGGCGGCCCCTATCAGCGTGGCCCCGTACTACGAGGCGTCCTTTGCGGCCCTCTGGCGCAGCGTGGACGGCGTTCGGCTCGAGACGCTGGGGCGGCTGGAGTTCGAGGAGCACCTGGAAGCTGCCTCCCCTCTTGTGGAGGTCCTTCCCCCGACCTGCCTTCTTCATGAAGGAGAGGTGTTCTGGGAGGGCGACTTCATCTCCCTCGCCATTGACGCCCTGCAGCAGATCAAGGCGGCACGCAGCTTTTGCTTTGGCACATCCGCCTGCGCCACGCGGCGGCTGAAGGAGGCGGGCCGTCTCGTGGTGGACGGCTTCAGCGTTTGGTTTGACGTGTCCTTTAGGTCGGCGGTTCTGAACACGGCGCTCACCTCTCCTCCCACACACTGGAAGCAGACGACAGTGCTGCTGCCCCGCGAGGTGAGGGAGGAGGAGGTGGTCGCCTTCGAGGACACCGATGGAGCAGAGCTGGAGCTGACCCTCTGCCTCACCGCGCAGGACCTCGCACAGCGCTACTACAAGATCGAGTTCGAGCTCAACTAAACACCCATCACAACGGCTTTTCTAAAAAAATAATAAAAAGAACGTGATCGAAAAAAAAAATATTCGAGGCAGACTGCAACGCGCCACCGTAACGTAGGTCGCCTGCGTTGTCTTTCTTTCTCCTTTACACATCAACAAGGCTGCGTACTGAAAAAGGCCCTCGCAAGGCGCGGCGTCTCTCATCGCTTCTGTTTCTAGAGAGACAGAAGATATATCAGCGTTTGTTGCGCTTCCGCTCTCTCTCTCCTTGACCCCCTCGTCATCTCTTCCTTCTTCTTTTTTTTTTGTCGCGCGCCTTCTCTTTGGTGGTGTAGCACAACACGCGTCCTGCCGTGCAAACTGGAACGACGCCTATCCCCCATCGCTCACCTCTGCCTGTCGTGCTCGACACGTTTAACGACAGCAGCAACCAACCACAACATTTACACAAGAGTGCGCTGCTCTTCTCTGTGTTACGCCACCATGTCTACCGGGAGTCTCTCCGAGGGAACGGTGCAGTACTTCAACGCCAAGAACATCCAGTTCATTCTGGACGAGGCGCTGCACAACCTCGTGCAGGCGATGCCGGACGACCCGCTCGAGTTTCTCGAGAAGGCGCTGCGCACGCCGACGCCCCTCCGAATCATCCTCGTTGGCCCCCCGGGCAGCGGCAAGTCGACACTGGCTGCACAGCTGGCGGAGCGCTTCGGCGTGGTGCACATCGAAGCCTCGCCTAACGCCTCGAGCGACGACTTCACCGCTGCTGCCGATGTCATTCCCCGGGTGACGGCAGTGCACGAGAGCGGGCAGGGGTGGGTGCTGGACGGCTTTCCTGAGACCCGCGCCGACACGATCCAGCTGCAGCGCTGCGGGGTGTCGCCGCAAAAAGTCTTTGAGCTGCAGGCGCCTCTGGACGTCACGATGGCGCGCATCAAGAGCCTTGCTGCCGGTGGCACGCCGGTGAGCGAGGACGCCGTCTTGCGCCGCTATCGCTACTATGACATGCGAAGGTCAGAGGTAGCTGCGGCGTACCGCTCCTCCTACGTGCAGCTCTCCGCCAGCGGCCCGGCAGCGGAGTTGAGTGAGCAGGTCACGCGGGAGATCGAGGCTCTGCACCTCTCATAAAGCACCACGCAGCGGTCCTGTGTATTTTTCGTCTGGCTGTGAATTTGTTTTGACATCCTTCTCCGCCGCGGTGGGGGCTAATATGCATGTACATAAAGTTGCCTCGCTCTTCTCGCAGGCACCTGCCCACTGAACTCTTCGCATTCTCGTCGATAGGGAGGAGAGAAAAAAAAAAAAACAGAAGAAGAAGAAGAGCAGTTTTCGCCGCACCCACATGAGGCTGTGGAGCATGTAGCGAAGGGACGTCTCTGTCGCTCAAACGCACGCATCCACTTTGTTGAGTGGATGTGCTTGCGAATCACCCGATGCTCAGAACACGTACAGCACGCATCGCGACGACGTGGCTTGCTGCCTTTTGTGAAGCGGAAGAGCGTCGTCTGAAGGCATCGATGCGCTTGCCGCTTTGCAGTCTCTCCGACTCGGCGTCCTCCTCAATGACGCAGACGTCGCAGCCAAATCCGTACTTCTTTTTTTTTTTCCGCCGCGCTTCTCTTCTCTTCTTCTCCGCCTCTTCGCCTACGCTTTTTCCTTTTATTTTTCTCAACCACACACACGGCATGGCCGCACAACGCTTCACCGCGGAGAAGTGTTAAAGAGTTGCCTTACGGCGGGTTGCGATGTTCTCGGCGTCACGGGTGTCCCTGCGACACAGGCTGTTTCAGCCGGTGCGGCAGAGCGTGCCGTTTCACTTCAGCCCCGTGCAGTCCATCTTCCCCCTCATCTACGAAAACAACCTCCTCGCAAAGCCGCGCAATGATTGGAGGGATTACCAAGGCCGCAAGGAGTTCGACCAGGACCACCCGCTGCCCGTTGTCGGCACGCGGCTGAATGAGCGCACCACCACGCACAAGTGGTCTCACTGGGACCAGTACCTCAACCCGCAGGTGACACAGAGCTGGATGGACCTCACCCCCTCGCCCGAGTACGTCGGCCCACGCAGCGGGCACAACGTGATCCGTATGGGGTGGATGAAGATCGGTGGTAGCTGGAAGTACTCTCGCAGCTACAACGATGCCCGCCGCGGCTTCGCCAAGGGCCAGTGGCAGGAGCGCAAGATGACGCCGCGCTTCATGCTGGCGCCGCGGGTGTCGGCGGGTGGCCCGCGCAATCGCTACGAGGGAAAGGCCACCTTTTCCCGTCTCCCGTTGTCGAAGGTGCTGTGGGCCATCGACAGCGGCCGGCTCAACCCAAACGAGACAATCACGCTGTACCACCTCCGCGCCGCCAAGGTGATCGCCGACCGCGAGATTCTGTGGCCGGGGATGGTGCTGCTGGCCGGCAACGTGGAGCGGGTGCCCTACCCCATCCACATTGAGCTCCAGAACGCATCAGCCAAGACCATCCAGCTCATCGAGGAGGCGGGCGGCACTTTCACAAACGTGTACATGTCGCACGAGGGTCTCTACCAGGAGCTGCACCCCGAAGAATTTCCAACCTTCATGGAGCAGGAGCTGCCGGAGCGCAAGGGTCTCGAGAGCTTCGCCACGAACCCACGCAAGCGCGGCTGGCTGGCGCAGTGGTACGAGGACGAGAGCAAGTATGCCCACCCAGAGGCGGGACGCCGCCACGCCCACTACGTCCGTCCCCCCACCGACCGCGATTTCCCCGCCACCATCGAGGAGTACGAGCTGGCAAAGCACCACCAGAAGTGGCACCTCAACCAGCCAGGCAGTGCGACGGTGCTCCCCTGGCACTCCCTCAACACGGCCGACATGGCGCGCCGCTCGACGGGTCGGCTGTAGGCGGGGAAGCACTGCTTCGCTGTGCGTTTGGCTTTGCTGCGAAGCAGAAGACGCTCGCCTCCCAACTGTTGCCCCTCTCGCACGTTGCTGAGGTGCTTTCAGCTTCCACTGCGCAAAAAGAGAAGCGCTTGGTGCGGTGCTCGCAATGGAGCGCATCGTGTTTTTGTTTTGTTTATCTTGTTGTTTCTGGGCGGTGGCGATGTTGACTGGCGTGTATCCACACAAAAAAAAAGTAATTCTAATGCTATCTAGTAAAAAGTACGTTGAAGGCAGATCAAGTGCACAAGACGCAAGCTGGGGGTACCCTTAGCGGTGCTCCTCCGTGTGTTCTGCAGGCCGTGACGCGCTCTCGGGCAGGTCACGTGGAGGGAGGGCGACAATTATGAGAGGAAGAACAAAAAGCTCTTTGAGCTTTCTGCCACCTTGCCGCCTCACGTGTTCTTTTTCCAGTCTCACCTTTGCTTTTCGTCCCCTCCTCTCTTCTTTTTTATTCCGGTCAACACCACCGAAGGCCACATCATGGCAACACGTGTCGAGCTGCGCAAGGTGCGTGTCGCGGGAGAGAACCCTGCTCCGTTCGACGAGCCGGTCCGCTTGCACATCGTTTTGGAAATCTTCGAGAAGGTGCCGCAAAACGCGATCGACGTGTCCTTCACGTGGTCGCCTGTGTGGGACTTTCCCGTTGACCAGGAGCTCGATGAGATGGAGGTGGGTCCCTTCGCAGCTCTTGGCAAGCACGAGTTTGTCATCGAGTCTGACCCGCCGGACGTGACGCAGATTCCCGACCCGACGGGCCCGACTGCGTTGATTGTCTCCCTCAAGTACAAAGAAGAGGAGTTCCTGCACATTGGCTACAACGTCACCGTCACGTGTCAAGGAGAGATGCCAGACGTGTTCTCCTCCACGGAACAGCTGACACGTGAGCTTGGCAAGTGCTACCCCAAGGTCCGCGAAATCCACTGGGATGCCGAGCTACCACCGGCGCAGGTGCCACCGGGCGAGGACGCGGAGAAATTTGACAGCGATAGCGGGTCCCAGGAGTCCGACGAGACGGACGAGGCGCCGGAGAAGCGCGCAAGGCAGGAGGTGTAGGTGAGCGGGTGCAGCACGTACGTGAAGTTGTAAAAGGCAGCCTGCTGAGGTAGAATGTTGTCTTTTGCGGTTCTGCCAGGAAAAAAATAGTTGACGTCCTTACATTGCTTGAGCGTACGACGATTGCTGAAGCTGCAAATTGGACCACTTAGCGCTGCAATACACCTTAATGTTCCACAAAATGCGCTAAAGTCGACTTTCCAATGAAAGGGCATTGGTAAATGTTTTGCTATTTGAAGAAGTGCGGTGTTGTGTGCCGCTCTCTCTGCACTTCAAACTCACTTTTGCCGTCTCATGACTTTGTTTCGCTGCGCAGCGCTACCTTCTTAAAATCCTCGACGCTCTTCCTCCTCCCCCTTCACCCTTCTCATTCATCACATCAACGAGTATTTAATAACCACGATGCAAAATAATGAAAAATATCGGACCTGATACACACGCACAGATACACAGCAAAAGCTACCACCACAAGCTGCGCTCAAAAATCCCTTCATACGTTTCTTTTTCTCAACTCTGATCATTTTTTTTTTTCAAATTATTGATACCCATTTTTCTTTTCCACATATATCGCACATTACAGCTGCCGCCCATTCGGCTCAGCTTTAAGCAGACAAAAAACATTTTCATTTTTTTTCCTCAAAGCAGGATTTTCATTTTTCTTCGCCCGGCCAAAAGAAGAGTTGACACACCGCAAAAAAGTGTACCCCGCGGTGTCGTCCCTCATTCTTTTACCATTTCAACCTTCTCACCTGCATTAACGTTTTCTGTTTTTGTTGTCAACATCTGCGTTACCCAGGAACCTCCGCATCACTTTGTCGTTGTTGTCTTCAAGGGGCGCTCAGTGGAAAAGAACAAACTTAGCCAACATCAAGGCACTGAGGGCAAGCCAAATAAAAAAAATTAAAGTGGTTTAGGAGTGCCTTTTTTAAAGTTCATCTTACAGCGACTTGCCTACCATTTCTTCAATTCAAACTATCTTTCCTTTCTGTTATATCTCTCATTGCGACTGTACTCTAAAATAAAAGCTCGTGTGCAGATCGTATCTTCTTTATCTTTGCCAAGACACCGCTTTGTTTTTTTTTCTTTTTTCAGCGCGGTGTGGCAAGCGCAACTGCGCAGATAAAGGAACTCGCGCACGGGTAACTCCACTTTCTTTTCTTACTGTATACGCCATTTTACTTTGGTAGTTGTTTACTTGCTTTCTTCTCTACTTGTCGTTCATTCACGCACCACTAAATTTTGTTTGTCTAAAAAAAGATGGCAGCCGTTCCTGATCGCGGGGCCGCATGGTCTTCAGCTGACGATGACAACCTTGGCGCGGCGAGCGAAACGTTTTCCTTTCAGACGCAAAACGCGTCCACTCTCAAAGCGGCGTTGGGGGCTGCTAAGCAAACACCAACCACCACAAACGCGGCCCCAGCAGCTCCTCTTTACGCAATAGCGGCTGCCCGAGACGCTCCACCCGCTGCCGAGAAGGGACGTCCCGCAGCACAGGCAGAAGCGGCAGCGGCGGCTCAACAGGCGACAGTGCCACCCAATGACTCGACCAGCGCTTTTCAACAAGCGACAGAGGTTGCCAGGGAGGCGGCAAAAGTTGCCCAAGAGGCTATCGGAGCTGCCCAGCAGGTAACGACTGCTCTCCAAGAGGCAACAGCCGCCGCTCAACAGGCGGCGGAAGCTGTCAAAGAGGCGACAGCAGCTCTCTTCCAAGCGACGAATGCTTTTCGAGCTGCGACAACTGCCAAAGATGCAACAGACGCTTTACTTAAAGCGTGGATGCTTTCGCGCAGCATCAGTGCCACCCGCTGCTGAGGAGGTGCCGCCACCGACAGCAGCATCAGTGCCACCCGCTGCTGAGGAGGTGCCGCCACCGACAGCCAGCCAGCAGCAGCAGTGCCACCCGCTGCTGAGGAAGTGCCGCCACCGCCAGCAGCATCAGTGCCACCCGCTGCTCAGGAGGTACCGCCACTAGCGATTTCTTATAAAGAGTGGAAGCGTTCATTTCGAGACTTTATGGATAGAGGAGTGCCTAAGTTAGCAATGAACGTTTCTAGTGCTGAAAGCTTTGTTAACCGTTTGCAAAGCGGGGTTAGTCGACACTACAGGCTGCAAAAGCCAAGCGCTCAGGTTTTAGGAGACGCGTTCGAAGTGTGGATTGCAGAGTACTTCCGCTGTGTCTGCACGCTGATGGATGGCAGAAGTCCAACTGACATCTGGAGTTGGATGCAGACGAGAATTCCTTCTTTTGCTGAGCTTCCAAAAAGCGCCACGGTGCGCACTGTCACGGTGCACCATGCTGACAGCTGGATTGCTTTCAGAAAGGGAAACTATTCTTCTGGTGGTTCTTCGTATATGCCGGACGGTGGACAACGGGAGGTCGCTAAAATTGCGCTTTGCGCCGGGCTGGGAACGGCTGGTGACTACTCTCCCAGTGTCCACATCATTGTGAACGGCGCAAAGGCACCGTTTGCTGATGTGCTGGTGTACTTCTCGCCACAATTCTCGAGCAGCACCGATGGACATCTGTGGCTCGTGCAGTCGAAGCTGTACAAAAAAGCAGTGAGTCAGACAGAGATTAACGCTGAATTTCATAAAATGGGTTGGAGTTCAGGCTTTCGTGAAAAAACCCTTGCTCTGAATGAGGCAGAACAGAGGCGCAATTCAGCAGCGCACGAGCACAGTGTTGCAACGGCGCAGAAGCGTGTAACAGCTGCTGCGGAGCTTAAGGAAGCAGAACGGCTCCTTGAAGTCGCAGAAACAGAGCTCCGCACGGCAAAAGAGGCGCATGGGAGAAAGTATCCGGGCTGGAAGACACTCGAGTATTTAAAAGAACGCTGGCAGGTTGCTGAGGACAAGGTTCGTTGGGTTCTTCTGGACGCGAGAAATGGAGACCAGGAGCTACAGTTGCGAGAATCGCGAGACGCGACGCGCCGCTTCGATACCTTCACCGTGATCCAAGGCGCTGGCAAAGATCCGCTAAATCTGAATGACAACTACCTCTACCCGCTGCCCTTTTTCGACTCTATCGTGGAGGGCGGGCTGCGAGAATGGACGGAGGACGCTTAAAGGGATAGACTTTACAGTCGAGTACTCTGCTGGAGTTCAACAAAGAAAGTGGCTCCTCTTTAATAGTCTTCGTTTTCCCACTCTCTGCTTTCAGGAAGCTGAAAACATTCACCCAGAATCTCTTCAGGATCTGTCTGGTTATAGAGAGCGGTTTTACGATGCCTAACAGCAACAGGGCGGTTTTATTTCTTTTCGTGCTCTCTTCGTCCCATCTCGTTTGCAGCCATTGTTGCATCTGTTTCCGGTACAACTCAGATATATATATATTTGTTTTTGCTTCTTCTGCGCGGAGGCGTGTTTGCCGCAAAGACAAACCAGTTGACGCTGCGTCCTCTCGAGGCATGTTCACTTCAACACAAAATTTTTTTTTTTGGAAGAACAAAAAGGGCGAAGTATCTCACCACACACGTTGTGCGTAACTTTGCCACACTTTGCCACCAATGCAATTTCCCTGCACCATACATAGAGCGGCGGAAAAACAATAAAACAAATACGCGAAAAAAGCTTCTGCTCCTTTTAAGGTGCGTGCGTTCCACAACGGACGGTGCTTAACCAACGACACTTCACAGGAACATGCTGTGACATTCTTTTTTATGCTGCTCTCATGCACAGACACTGAATCGCCATCAAATTCCCTCTCCTTTGCATTCTTTTTTTATTTATTTAACAAACAAAACTTGTCTCCGCCAAAACAGCAACACGGACTCCTTCATAATGGGAAGACAAGTTGCTGATGTAGTGCGCTGAAGTACTATATTAATTGCTCTCACATTCACAGTAGGAGAGCAGCGCAACGGGCACAGGCGGTACCACAGAGACGACAGTACATCGTGCTTTAGTCTCTAACCATCTTTCCCTGTTTGTTTTCGGGTTCGTGTCATGCTGCTACGCCAGAAGAATGGCTTCGCGGCTTGCTGCTGTGGCTGCGCCACGTTCTCGTGTCTCTTTGCTTTCACTGTCACGAAGCCGTGCGGTCTACCTATACTTCTACAAAACGTCCTTTATTTATTTATTTCGGAAGTGGAGAAGCGACGCACCGCAGCCCCGATAAGCGTCGCAGTACCATCACAAAAAAGGTTTCTTTAAAGAGTGCCGACGCCGCCGGGTGCGCGAAAAACAATTCGGGCACGCTCGTCGTGCGGACGCGCGGTGTCGCCATGCGGAGCCGGGACGTGCCACGGTCGCAATTGAAATATCTCAGCCATCCGCCGCTCGCCTTCGGTAAAGCACAGCCGCATGCACGTCATCGCGTCCAACGCAAAAAGCGTCAGCGTGACGACGTACGACGGCAGGCCGAGACAGCGTGTATGAGAGGCGAGGATGGCCAACTCTCCTGCGCAGCCGTCTTCCGTGAAAGCAGTGCGCTTCGTTGTCACAGAAATCGCCTTGCGCGAAAAAGCCACTGCCTGCGCCTCCTCCCGCGTCATCGGCGCCGTTGATTTTTTTTTTCTCCTTCTCCATCGTGGAAAGCACTTGGGTAGAAAAGTTGGATCGCGCAGGTGCGTGTAGAGAGCGTCCTTCTCGGAGGTCAGAGTGTGCGCCACAGTACAGCGGATGGTGTGGAGGAATCGCTGGTTGCTCAAAAGCGGCATCATCAACGCGTGCTTTGAGAACCGCCCGTCGAAGTGAAGCATAATATGCTTCAAGACTTTTCCGGACGGAAGGCACCTCGGCGGGAAACACCCGATGAGAAATAAGTGCTGAAACGCCGCCGTCAAGACAACGTTGCTCTGCGTAAATATGTGCAGCGGTGTCTCCTCTTGTTTTGCACTTCCGTGCATTTAGTCCAAGCGCAAATGATCGCTCCTCACGTTCTTTTATTTTTGTTGCAAAGAAAAGGAAACACTTAATGTCAATATTTTGTCTAAAGAGACGTTTCTTTGTATGGTGAGGCTTTGCTGCTATCATAATGCCCCGACGACGTTTTTTGTTTACGAGCGGCTGCTGCTGCTCACTGCACGGAAAAAGCACAGACGAATCTTAACGGACGTTTGCCGCTAGTGAGGAGCAGCAGATGCGCTTTACTCCAGTGGGAGAACTGCGCATTGTCTAAGTTAGACATCAGTAGGTGCTAAACGTCTGCGTTTTCTTTTTCTGTGCATCTTAACTCTTCCTCCTCTTTCCTCTTAATAAAACATGCGTGTCGTCTTGCGTGTGTTCAGTGCAGCTTCCCGGCAGCAAGACATCCGCCTCCACAGCACGCAACCCACGCCGACACAGCGAAGCTTTCCTGCTCACCTTTTTTCTCTGTGCGCGACTCACTTCTCGGCTTTCTCATTCGCGACTACCGCGGAAACAAAAAAAGGAACAGCAACAGGAATCGCTTCTTTGCCTCTTCGCTTCACACACGCCCACGATGGAGTCCAGCCCTACGCGCAGCATCGCCTGCGATTACGCCGCGCGCGTGGTCGATCTGTGCCTCTCCCTCGAGTAAGTTCCCGTGGCTGGCGACCTCCGCCCTGCCATCTCTCTCGCCTACCAGCGGACAGGCTGGCTCAGGTGATGAGCTTCGTGCCGCAGGATTCCCTGCAGCACACCCGCGACATGCTCGCTGCTGTGAGCCCACAGCTGCGCCTCGACACGGAGGCGCTGGTAGGCTCGCACGGCTACGGCTTCCGCGGCGGTGTGGCGGCGGCTCCGGACTCTCGTCTGGAGTACGAGCTGCCGGAGTTCTCCGAGTAGCCGCCCCACACGTCGCTGTTGTTGTCGTTGTGGTGGGCACGGCGGTGCGGGCTGCCTTGGTCGTTGTCCGTCGACAACACCAACGTCGCCGTGCTCGGCCTGCTCTCCTCCACCGAGATACTTCGTGTGGCGACGCTCTGCGTTGAGGTGGACCCGTCAGCGTGGTGCGTCGGGCGCCGCAGCACCGTCCTCGGAAGGCTTCTTGCGTTTGTCAACGTGAGAAGACTGATCTTGAGGTGTACGGCGGCGCCCGACGACCGTCGCTCTGCGTCGGCGGTGCGTACTGCCTCGAGAGCAGCTGCGGGATGAGGGTGGAGGAGGTGGATCTTGCGGGCTTCACCGAGTTCCACGACCTCTCCGCGTTTGTCGGTTGGCAGTTTCTTTGATGCGTGCGTGGGAGGGAGTGCGGGTTGGAATCTGTGGCGGGTCTGGAAGCCGCTCCGTCGCTTAGAGAGCTTCACCTCTCTGCTCTGCCCAGATTGCGGCGTCTCTCCGAGATTGGAGGAGCGCCGCATCTGGCGGTGTTGGCCGCGGAGGATTGTGGGTTGGAGGAACTGGACGGCCCCAGCCGCTGCTTACCTCTGGTGGAAGTTGACGCTCCAAGAAATCGAGACTCGACGAGCTTTTTTAGGTCTGCGGGAACCTTCGCATCTTTCCTCGCTGAGTTGAGCGATGTGGAGAACTCCCAGGCACCCGCAAAGCTGGTTAGGCCTCGGTTTCTCGGCGTCTTTGGCTTCTGTCGGCGATGGGCGGTTGACTGAATTGTCTGCTCCCTCACTTAGGTGTCTTTCTTTCTCTGGCGTTGACGGCCGACATGGCGCTTCGGAGAGGCAGAGAAAACCTGCAGCTGCGTGACGCAGTGAGGCATGGAGTTCCGGGGAGGCGAAAGTGCTCGTAGACTGTCTGGTGACGGCTGACCGCGCAAACCACCACGTATTCTGTGGCGGCCGGACTGCCTTCCAACGCAAGATAGGTCGCCGAGATTTGAGACCCATTTGAGAAGCACCTCCTCTGCTTTCTCTTCCGGCCGCCGCACGGAAGGCCCGATGCATCGAAGACGTGGAGTGTCGAACGCCAAGGGCTGTCACACGCATCCGGTGAAGCCTTGTTGCGTAGATAAGCGCGAGAGATCTACACTCGGGGATTCCGTGTCAGCCGTTGTGCGATCAAAAGCGACGCCCCAAGCATCTCGCTGAGGCCCGACTTTCTCGTGGAGTCTGCCATCGCGGTTCTCTCTGAAAAGTGGAGGAGGCCCAGTGCAGTGCTGTCCACGCTGTCGACGCACAGCAGCACTTGCAGCTCGTGTCGCCGTGCCCGCCACACTGGCGTCTTCTGTGGCGAGAGTGTGGCGGTGTGTTCAGTGACTCCGGCGCATTGAACTGCAGACCAGTGCCTGGTGCCACGGCCCAGTCCAACGGCTGGCGAGTGAGACTGGACAGCGCTCATGTCATCGGTCGATGGGACGGGCATGAGGGAACGGTGGCACTACGCCGTGTGTGTGGTGTAGTCTCGCGCTATGCAAGCGGTGGTGACGAACTCCATTGCGTGCGTGTATCCGGTGCGAAGAGAAGAGGCCGGGATGCGGTAGTCTCTTTCGGCGCTGTGTGCCCGCGGATGGGAGACGGGCAAGATGCACAAAGAGAGGCATTTAGTGGCTCCCTGAGAAAGCTGGTGTTTTGAATCGCGGAGCTTGATGTCTTGCTGCCGGGGAGCTGCACTGACCACGCGCACAAGATAAAGTGAGGCGTTCTCCCGGAGAGAATACGCGGAGAAAACAAGAAACACAGATATGGAGGAAGGCAGCTCTCGCCGCTTTGCCAACCACGTCGCCATGAGAGAGGGAGTGGCTGGTGAGTGCATTGGTACATTTCGTGCTGCGTGCTGCGGTCTCTTGTCTGGTGTGGCGACCATCCTGCCGCAAAACTTGAAAAACTGAGAGCTTTTCTTCACTTTTCACTAGTGCTTTTTTTTTTTTTTTGAGATCTGGCACATCCTCGAAACTTGCCGCTACTTTTCTTCTGCCGCCGATCCTTTAGTTCCTTGACCTTCGTTTTTTGGCAATATGTGAGCAGCGTATGCGACACACTGCAACTCCCGATCTTCTGTGTGCTTTTTTCTACATTACAAGGATCCGTGTGACGACGTGCTCGCCTTAAGTTGATTCTACTTCAGCGCGGCTCTCTGTTTTTTCTTTCTTCTTTCTTCCTCTGCAACGGTTTCGCTTTCTGCCGTGTCTTCTCCCTTCACAAGCCGTGCGCTGTTGCGTGATGTGGTGTTCTCCTCTACTGAACTTAATTCTTCCCGCTGACAATTTGATGTGCTCCTATCTCCGCGCACGTTCGATACAATTATTAGAGTCAACAAATGAAGCAAAGAGAAAAAACAAACGGTGGGTTCTCAGTGCATCTGAGGCACGTGCCCCACGCATCAACCTTGCACCTGCGTCTCTTTTTTTTTTTTGCCGCCTTTTCCGCGGTGTCCTGCTGTCCTTTCGCCTCCCTATTCTTTCACTGAAAAGCCTCGCTTCACGCTGCCGCACCTCCTCTGTCCCCCACTTTCTCATTTCTGCTTTTGTGTAAAAATAAACACTTTCACTGTTAATTGTAACGCTGGTCTATCTTTGTCAGAGCATTTTACACCTGATTCAGCCCGCTAAAAGCAAACGACGCTTAAGATGCACTTGGAGAACCACATTGCCGACTACCAGAGGGCCCTTGTGGAAAATGACGAGGGCTTCATTCGTAATGCCCTGCTGCGACTCCAGTACAGTCCTCTGGTGCAAATTATATCTTTTTTGAAAGGCGACGTCCTTGCGCGAGAGCTGCACACACTCCGTGCCGTCAGTCCGCAGATGCGGCTAGACGCAGAGACGCTGGCGTGGACACCCAGACACGAAGAGGAGTGTGTAGCGGCTGCAGTGTGGTTCGAGGAGCTGCACTTCCGTCTCCGGGCAACGGCAGAGGCACCACAGTCGCAGCGTCTTGCGCACTCGGTTTGGTGGACTGGTGCGTGTCGCCTGCCTGTGAAGGCCACCGTCAACAACGCACGCAGCGATGTTCTAACGCTTTTCTCTAACGGTCCCAAGGACCAAGTCGAGGTGTTGGAGGTTCAGCTGACTTCTTTACCAACTTGCATGAAAAGCAAGGCAGCGACGTGCGACGGACAGTGTAAGAGCATTCTCTGCAACTTGTCTGCGTTCTCGAATTTAAAAAAGCTGTCCATTCAGTATGGAGAGGCCCTTAATGATGAGAAGGCTGCGGCGTATGCATCGAAGGTGCTGCGCAGTGTTGCTCAGTTGCCGATTTCTGAGTTGGAGCTGAGCGACGTGACGCAGCTGGGGAACTTCGCTGCGCTGTCGGGTGCGCCACACCTGCAGTCACTTGCAGCGAAGTCATGCGGGATAAAGTCATTGTCTGAGTTGTTGAGCTGTCCGTGCCTTTCCAAGCTTGACATAAAGTACAACCCGCTGGTGGAAAGTCTGTCTGTTCTCGCTGGTCTGCCGACTTTGAAAAGTCTATGCGCACAAGGCTGCAACGTGGAGAACCTCGAGGAACTCGGTAGATGTCCGCGGTTGATTGATCTCGACGTTTCCTGCAACGAGCGGCTTACAAGCACGAACGGCCTTGCTGGAGCAGCGCGGCTTAAGAAACTCAACATCAACTGCTGTGAGGCGCTGAGCAGTCTTGAGGGCCTCAGTACCTGCCCTCTGCTGGAGGACTTGGATGTGCAGTTCGACATGGCACTCGAGAGCTTTGAGGGCCTTGCTGGTGCCCCGTCTCTTCGCTACATCAACGCCAACGGATGCGCGCTGAGAAACGTGGATGGCCTCAGCAGTTGCCCGCAGCTCACCACCATCGATGTGTCTGAGAACGGCAGCTTGGACGATCTCAGCGGGCTGGCCGGTGCGCCGTCGCTGCGGCTTATTAATGCGACCGACTCCGGGCTGCAGCGCGTGACGGGCCTAGGGCGGTGTCCAGCGCTTGAGGAGATTCTCCTCAACGCGTGTGAGGTTCTTGAGGACATCAGCGGTCTTGCTGGCGCACCGAGTCTCGTAAAGGTTTCTGCAATGAACTGCCAGATTTTTAACGTTAGCGGCCTCGGCAGCTGTCCGCGACTTGCTGAACTCAATCTAGCAAATAGTAATCCCTTGGTGGACATCCGTGACCTCGCCAGGTGTCCCAGCTTGCGGGTTTTGGAGGTGTACGGAACAGGGGTGACGAACACAGACTTTCTCAGTCCTTCTGTGGAGGTTCGACTGTGATGCACTTCTCCACGCAGTTTGTGGATTTTGTTGCGTGCGTCTTTTGCCTTTAAGCAACTTGGTCGCTTATTGTCTTTTTTAGAAGAGAAGCGTTATAGTGCCATGCAGAATTTTCCGTGAAGCGGCAGCAGCTTCAACTGCTGGAGGGACTGTCGGTATTCTGCTTGCTATCTTTCTCGCACTCTTTACAACCTTCTCTGCAGCTCAGGTGCGCATTTGTCCTCTGCTGTTCTTTCTCGTCTTTTTCTTTTCTTGTCTTTTTTTTCCTGGCAAGCAACACAACAAAAGAGCCGGCGATTCTTTGCCTCTTTTCTCCAATCCTTTATCTCTCGTTGCTGGTGTCCCGCTGGCCAGATGTGTTTTCGACTCTGAACGTGTTCGCGAGGATCCTTATGCGAGCACCATGGAGCCGTCCTTCTCTTTTTTCTTCTGTTTGCGTATCTTTTACCCTTATTTTGTCTTCTAGTATGCTTCTTTTTTGCACACGCAGCATCTGCACATTTCTCCTGGCTGACAGGTTCACATGCATCTTGCAGTTGACCAGAAGAGCAGATGCTGTACCTTTTTTTCTTCAACTTTAGTTTTGTTTTGCGCCGTCTTCCGTTAGTCACTCCCCCATTCGAAGCCGCGGTACGATGCACGTGTGTGGTTGCTACGCACACCAACACTGCTCCTCTTCCACAAGTCGTAGACGGGGAAGAAAAGAGGGGAAAGTGTCGTGCTCGACTAAATAGCGGCTTAACAGTTGCGGCGATAGGTGCATAATTGATGGATTGTTTTCTTCTTCCTTGTACCGCAGCGGTGTCAAGAGCAGTACCAAGGCTCGTGCGCCACTCCATTTCTCGTGCTTGCCATCGTTACCTCTCCGTCGGCCTTCTACAATGCTGCACGCCAGCGAGGCTGCGTATGAGGCGCTCAGCAGTCGCCTGCCTCGGCCGGCAACCTGTGACAGCGAATGAACAGCAACGCGAAAAAGTTGTGGCGCAGATCGCGGCGGTGAGTTTGTGTTCGTTGGTTGGCCACAAGCGCCGCTGCTTTTGCTTCTGCTTTACTTTACTGCAGTGGCGCAGCAAACGAGGAGCAGTGAAGGCGAAAGGCAGGCAACAGCCTCTCATTTTCTTTTCTTCCTTTAAAGGCGTTCTGCTGTCCCTCTATGTGAGCTGAGGTGCGCGGCATCGTCTTCAGGTCTGTTGTTTCACCAACGTGCCCCATCTCCTACGTTTAAACCACAAACAGTACTTCATTTTCAAAACGAACAAGGACCACATTGCCGTCAACGCTGAGAAACAAAACAGATAGCTTTTTTTTTATTCGAGGATAAAATCTCTTTTTCCTCGCGGCAAACACCTTAATCAGCGGTGAGTGGCGTCAATTTTTTCTTTGTTTTTTGTTGTGATGCTTTTAAAGTTTGTGATGGTCAAAGGATCATCTTCGCTTTTCATCGCAACTCTGTTACGCAGAAAACATACCACGAGGATGCACTTCACCAAGATCGCCTTTTTGCTTCCTTCTCTGTCTTCGCCTCGTCTCGCAAGCAGAATCACCACGTCGCCTCTTTCTAGTGCACGCATTTTGAGGCGTTTTTTTTCCAAATCAAACGGTGAGTTCGATACTTGATCTTGTTTTCCGCTTAGTGTTTCTCGGTAAGCTCGTGCGGTCCTCATCACGCACGCCTTCAGATACAGCACAATGACAAAGTAGTCTTTCCCCTTGAGGGATGATAGTACACGAGGTGCAGCGAAGCAGAGAGATCATTGGTGTGACAGGAAAGAGGCTCTTTGCTGACAGTCACTCATCGCTCACTAGAGGCACAGCAGTGGAAGTAGCAGCAACGACCCAGCGATGCGTCGAGTGGAGTAGTAGAGCTTCTTTACCTCTTCAGCTCCTACTGCTCAACAAGCAGCGGAATCCAAAGCGAGGGAGCGGCTGACAGCTGTGCCTCCAGAGGGACGGCAGCAGTGCGTTTTTTCGGTAGGCGCTGTGTGCTCCTTCTGTTGCGCAAGAGCATCGTAAACGCAAGACGTGTGCTGTCTTCTTCTCCATTACACTCTTTTCTTCATTCCATTCTCTCTCTCTCTTTCTGGACGCGGTGTATCTTGCTGTGTGGTTAGTGCGGCTTCTCAACACGCTGACCTGCACTCCCGTGCTCTCCGTTTCTCGTCGACGTAGCCGACAACAACTTCTTTCTCCCCACTTCACCCTTGACACTCCTGCTGTCATCACGCACACCTGTAAGAGAGGGCGAAGCACTCCATAACCCTCAACTCCGTACGCAGCTCACATACCTGCAATGGATTCTGCCGGCAGGGTGCGGACGGCGTCGAACTACGCCGCACACGTGGCGGATCTCCAACTCTCCCTGTCGGAGACACCAGCTTCTGACGCCGACGCTGATCCTGCCCTCTGCGACCTACCGGCGGACGGGTAAGCGACCATCATGAACTACATGCCTTGTGCGTCTCTCCAGCGCAACGTTCACACAATCGCCGCTGTGAGTCCGCAAGCCCGTCGTTACACGGAGGCGCAAACGCAGTGTAAGGAAAACCTTGCAAGGCGGCGGGACGACGGTCGCAGACATAAGAAACCCGGTTTACGCAATTTCAGAAGTAGCGACGCTGATGGCGTACGAGAGGCCGACATGGTGGACGGAGCGGTGCGGCCCGCCTCTGACGGTGGAGATTGACAATGACCACAGAGAGGTGCTGCGTGTCTTCACGAGCGCTGCGAGGAGTCGCGTTGTGAAGTTGTCCATCCGCGTAGATGCTGGCACGGTGTGTTTGAGCATCAGCCCTGTTCCATGCGAAGGAAGTTGCGGAGCGGTGCGGGTTGGCCTTGAGGATGAACATGAGGAGGCTGGCTGTGCAGGGGCTAATATATGACGGTATTGGTCGCGCAGCAAATACAGTGGGTGAAGCCCTTCGCGCGGCGGCAGGGAATGAGATCGAAGAGGTGTCACTTGCGGACGTTGCGCACCTCAGCGGCTTGTCTTCCCTTGCCGGGCACCAGCAACTCCGTACTGTGCGTGTTCATCACTGCGATCTGCTGAGCGTTGGCAACCTGCGAGAGCATCCGTGGATTACGGTCCTGGAAGTGTTGAAGAGGACGAATGTGAGAGGTCTCGAGGCCTTCGCAGGATCACCGAATTTACAGAAGCTGACCGCCAAGGGCACGAGATTGACGGACTTGAATGGTTGCAGCAGCTGCCCGTTCCTTGAAGAAGTGTGCTTTTCAGGCAATCGTTGTCTGACCAGCCTTTCCGGTCTGCGAGGGTTGCCGTGCCTCCCGCTCCTTGAGACGAGCAAGTGTGACTTGTGCCATCCCAGCGGCTCGGCGGAGTGTCCTTCACTCGAGTGTGTGATTGTGCGTAGCAACCGCTGCCTGGAAAGCCTTGGTGATTAGGCCGGCGCGCGATCTCTCGAAGCTTTGGATGTGGTAGATTGTCATGTGTACGGCCTCGACGCGCTGCGCCACTGCCTCAAACTGCGCGACGTCTCTGTGATCCTGCGTCATGACTTTCAGAGGCACGTCCGTCCTCAGCGTGGCAGAGTTCGACATAACGGGACAACAATCGAGTGCGCAAACTCACACCCGTGACCATTCCGCCTGCCTTCTTCAGTCTTTTTCAGGAGCTTCCGCATGAGCTGTGCAGCAACGCCGCCGCGTACGACGAGGGAATCGAACGCAGTATCCGCGGCGCCGTCGGTCGCGACCAGGACGTCCTCGTAGCCGTGAAGACGGCTGCGAAGGCTGACCGGCTGATGTAGAAGGTGAACGCGCTTTTTGCGCGAAGCCCCGCCACGGCTGTCGGCCGGCGTGCGCCACGTGTTCTTCATGACCTTTCTCGGCGGCCGCTGCTTCGATGTGACGCCGCATGACAAGCAGCCAAACGGCATTCACGTGGTGCTGTGCTGCGCTCAACACGAGCGGGCGACTCACCCGGTTCTCCGCCGCGCTGCCCGCCAGTACCACCTCGGTAGCGGTCAGATTGTCCGCCTGCTCGACGCTCAGGCCGCCACTGCAGCAATCTTCACAGCAGATCTCATGACGCGCGAGGACTCTTTCAGGCACCAGAATAAGGCTGTGGAGACGGAGAGGCATCGTCTGCAGGTGCTGATCACAAGCGACATCCCTCAAGCGCTGCTGCGTCATCAGGAGCTTCAGACCGCGATGCAGGACTGCGTGCGCCAACTGCGGGCAACAAGAAAGGACTCTACTTGTATGCAAGCTTTGTGGTGCCGCTCTGCTTCGCGACGTGGCTGTCGACGAAGAGGGACGCAATCACTCAGGAGGGAGAGAATGCGGCGTGCCGTGCCCAGTTGGTGGCAGACCTGCAACGAGACGTCACTGGCCGCTTCCTCAACGCCGCGATCGACGATGTGGCGGCACTCGTGCGTCTCCTGTGCAAAACGGATGAGCGCGTGGTGGTGGCCACTGCACTGCGAGGCACCCAGCTGGACCTCTCGTGGTGCGCGCCGAGAGTGTACGAGCTCTTTGCCGGATGCCGCAACGGTGTTTGCCCGTACTCGATTCCAGAGCTCATCCACGCACTGGAGGCCGCCTCGCGCGGCAACATCGACGACGTCCGAGCGCACGTGCTGGCCTTCAACGACGGCCTTAGCCGGTGGATTGCTGCACAGGAGCGGCTTGCGGACGACTTGAACACCGCGAGGCCGGCGACGGTGGCGATGCGGAGCCTGGTGACAATTTGTCAAGCGTGCACGCCGCCACGGCCTTCCTCAGAGCACTGCAGGGTCACTATCTACGGCTTGTTGGCTCGAACGGTGTCTTGCTTCCCTCTGTTTGTTTAAAGGGATAACAATCTCAGCTTTTGGAGACACCATGGCGATGCTGGAGGCACTTATGCGGCACTGCTTTGTGAAGGATTCGCCGCGTACAGTGGAGAACTCGCAGTGGGCGGCAAAGCACGAGGCGGTTCAGCAGGTGGTGCCTCAGCTAAACAGCAAGCCGTGTGCTGCACCGCCGAGAAGCTCGCTCGACTTTCTGCAAATGTGTGTCTGAGGAACGGGGTTGCCGTGGATGGTTTGGACGCTGTGTTTGTTGGCGCCGCTCCTCTGCGCTGTTGTCTTTGAAGGTAGCCGACGCGATGTTCCACGAGCACTTGTAGACGTACGCGGAGAAGTTGGAGAAGGACGACATTTCGCGCGTGGGAATGGCGGTGTTGGCTGTGGTTGGCTGTCTTGGGGTTGTGCGCGGCTGTTTGGTTGTGTGGTTGTGGCTGTGGCTGTGGTTGTGCTAAAATGTTGGTTGCCAGCCGGGTTGAGCCGGTGCTAGGCGTGGTCTTCAACTGGGATTAAGGGGATGGTGCTGGGTTTTGGGCTTAGGATTAGGGTTAGGGTTTCGTTTCCGAGGCCGGCGGCCGAGGACATCGAGTGGCACTTTTCTGTTTTACGTTTGTGGGATCTATGGGCTTGCTGCGGTGCAAGGGCGTGGCGTGGCGGAAGCCGCGGTGACAATGATAGATGAACCAAGGCCAATGTGTGCACTGGGTGTACCCATCTGCAACATCCGCTGCGCTGCGTGCGCGCCGCGTGTGCTGACATGGCTGTCTGTGCTTCGTGCTGTCATCACTCTCTTTCTCTCGCTTGTGTTTCTCCTTTCTCTTTTTCTTCCTCCCCTCAACAATGGGATGCGTATATCTTGTGTAGTGGCTGCTTTCGGTCTCCGCGTGTCCTCTTGCCTGCGTAACGCCAGCAGCGAGGCACAAAAGCGATACGTAGAATTTGAGATCTGCAGCTAGCTTGTTTTTGAGTCAGCAGCTGAGCTCATTTTGTGTTTTGTTTTTTCCTCACGGAGCATCTGCCATGCCAGGGTTTGCCGAGGTCGAGCCTTCTCCTGCGGGGTCGAAGAGGGTGGCAACCGTTCCTGCGGCGCCGGTGGGCCCCGAGGTGTTGCGCTACCAGCGCGTGAGGGCGGTGCTGGAGAAGCACCACGCTGATGGCGTGATCAGCACAGAGAAGCTCAACGAGCACCTCCAAAAAGCCCTGGGGAGGATAGTGGAGGGAGTGTCTTCCGAGTCCCTCGCGGCAGCCAAAGAAAAGGAGGACGTCGGGGTTGCGCAGTTCTTCCGCCAGCAACGGGGAGAAGAACTGGAGCCCTGGAGGAGGCGGCGCTGCTGGGCCCAGAGGCACATCTCCAGCATCCTTCCCGGTGGCGACGATGCCACGAAGACGCTGCAGGCGAGGCACAGGCAGCTTTTCTCGGAGGCAGAGGCCGATTTCTTTTCACTCACGGAAGTGTTCCTCGCGGGGCACGCTTTGTTCACGGAGGACGTGGCGCGCGAGCACGCCATCATGGTGGGCATCCTCCAAAACATGAACGAGGTCGACCGGCTGCCACTCCACAACTGGCTCAATTCCGAAGATATGGAGCCGATGGAGCGGGAGCGGTATGGCCCCGCCATTGATGAGCTGGCGGTGCCGTTGTTCCCGGTATGGAATCATCCGAGCGGGGAGCGCCTCCAGGCGCTCAATAGGAAAATCCTCAGCGAAGCGATGAAGAGGCGCATGGCCGCAGGACACGTGAGCGGCGGCCGTCCCCCAGCTTGTGGTGCTGGCGAGTCCCTCTTCCGGAAGAACCGGACGCGCTCTTTGGAGGAGGCTACCAGGCCCCGGTGTACGACAGCGAAGGCAAGCAGGTCGCAGCGGTTGATCTGAGCGACCTGGAGGCATTCCTGGGTGACCTGTCGCGGCGGGTCGACGAGCTGCGGCAGGAGGAGCACGCGGTGGGCTCTGCTGTCATTGGTGAGCTGCGCACGGGCCTCAAACAAGCACGCGGAAACCATGGCGGCCTGCGCAACCAGAAGGCCGACCTGCAGCGGCTCTACCAGAGCATCAACCGCTACATGCCGAGGAGCGGAAGCTGGCAGCCGCGTGGAAACTACCGTGGTGGCGGTGAAGGCGGTAGTGACAGCGGTCAGGTGTGTTTGGCGGCGGTGAGGCTGTGCCAGAAAACCGATGCCCCGCGGAGCCGGAACCGTCGCGGTGAGGGCGGGTTCCGTTGGTGTGGCAGCACGTGCCGCGGGGAGCGACGTCCCGAGCGCCTTCCGCAAGGAGGTGTGTGGGGCGGTGATTTCCGCGAGGGCAAGACGTCCAACGTCGAGCTCGACGCCGTGTACCAGCGGTACCTGCCGGAGTCCGCGATCGTTCCGTCGGACACGATGGTGCGCCTGAACGGCCAGCGTGTCGGGACGCTAATTGAGATGGTGCGCCGTCAATGCGCAGTGTTTTTTCCGATCTTCATGATGAGGCATTGGATTGCCGGCGTGCTGACGCAGCAGGGGAGAGGGCACGTCGTGCTGACGACGTACGACTCCGCACCGTCCCCTGTTGTGGAGGAGCAGCTGTGCTCCGTGTTTTGTTCTGTGTGGCCGGGGCTTCGCCTTGCAAAGGGCGTGTGTGCCTGCGCCAGGGGTGGAACAGCAATGACTGTGGCATCTTCATGACCGCCGTGTTCTCTGGCCACCACCTCAAGCTGCGAGCGGTGATGCGCCGCGACCTCCCGGCACGCCTGCGCCGCCTCCTTGCAGCGAAGCGCCAGTGCCCACCACCGAAGGAGTACTTTCTGGAGAAGATCCGCAAGGTGCTGGTGAATCACCCTGCATCGCTCAAGGACTTCTTCTACGAGGGGATCCTAAGGCAGTCGTGGCGGAAAGACGGTGCAGCGGTGCGCGGCGGAGCCGGCCAGAAGGGGAAGGACGCGGGTAAGGGCGGCCGTGGTGCCGGAAAGCGCGACGACGACGCCAAGCGCGAGCGCAAGGCTACAGCCCAGCGAAGTAAGCGGAACGAGGCTGCGGCAGCAAAGCGCAAGGCTGCAAAGGTGACGGCGGCTGCGGCCAAGAAAGACGCCCCGAAGCCGCCGACGCAGCGGCGCAGGCCCATGACCCCACCAACCCACCGCTCCAGCAGCGCAACCGCGGCCGCAAGGCGGAACAGCAAAATGACGACGAAGATGCGGCGGAAGTGACAATGGCCGAGAAGTGGGCGGCGTCGCGTGCGACTGAAAATAGCGCGACCGCAGCACCAGCCTCTGCACAGGCAACCGCTCCCACAACGACGACAGCTCCACGGTGGAGCGCGACAGTGGCCACCAGCACGCGCACATCACGGCGCGGCAATGCGGAGGCGCTCGGGCGACCGGTTGCGGGGTGGGCAAAGCAGACACTCGCAGAGGCACGGCGACACATGCGCGCCGTGTGTACGTTTCTGTGGTGGACCACCTATGTGCGGCGACGGCGCTGGCTACGTGCGGCGACGGCGTGTCGCGGGGCCTGAGCGAGGTGGCGGTTGACATGCAGCGTGTGCGCCACGAGCTGCCGGAGCTGCAGCCGTACAGCGTGCAGGAGAGATGCTTCGTCTGCTGGAGAAGCGCGTGCACGTGGTGAACGACGTCCCTCCCACTGACGAGGAGACGCTGGCGGACGTGGCGGGTGTGCGGCGACTTGTTTTCCGCGCCGAGGACGGCACGGAGACGGCTACGCTCGACCCGTTTATAGACGAGTACTACCTTGTTCGCGGCCCGCTGCTGGAGCGGCTGCCGGAGAGAGTGGGTGAATATGTGTTTATGCTCGGTGCCTGCCTGCGGGAGGCGCCGGAGAAAATGGACGGCGTGCGCTTCCTAGCTACTACGCGCGCTGACGCGTGTGGCTGCGGAGGCCGCTGTGGGCGTGTACCTGCCGGCTGCGATGACGCACTACTCCGCGTCCAAGCCGCAACGCGTGTCGCGCAACGTGACCCGGTACGTGCCGCTGTCGCACAGTCAGCAGCAGCCTGCACCTGGGCACGATGACAACGAGGAACAGGCCAGTGCGCCGCTGCGGCGGCGAGACCGTCTCCCCGATGACGACGCCGACTTCGCCGTGGGCGACGGCGACACCACCGCCGCGGTCGTGGACGCGGAGGACGCTGTCGGCGACGTGCCGGGGAACCGGCGTGGCGACGGCTACGCAGACATGGACGCGCACGTCTCCGAGGAGGCAACGCGCGCGCTGGCGGACATCCGCGCGCTGCCTTTAAACGTCCAGGACAGGCCTCTGACGGGTATCTGGGAGAAGGCCAAGGTCTGCCCGCGAAACTGGTTCCTCTTCGCCAGCAAGCCGCCACACATCCCACAGCCTGCGTAGAACTGCGTGCGGCCGGACACACCCGCTCGCACCACCTGTGCTGGCTGACGCGCATCAAGTGCATGCCGACGGCGAGCCTGCAGATGAGCCTTCCGGTGGCGTGCATCGACCTGATCCTGTCGACGACGCGCGCGCGGCGGTGGAAGTGGGCGACGACGGCCAAGGCGTTTGCTGGGGTGGCGGGGGCTCTGCGCGACCTGCCGCCGTACTCGACGCAGCGGTGCGGCATCCGACTGCAGGACGACCCGGAGTGGCGCAGCGCGTTTGCGACGGTGCAGCGCTACATGAAGGAGTCGGTGCCGGACGCACCGCCTTTTGTGACGCTGGCGCGCAGGTGCGGGCGGTGCTGGCTACCCTGCGGTGTGCGCACCCGCGCGCGGCGCTTTTCCTGGCGATGATAATGTGGGGCTTCGCGGCGCGCGCGGGCGACATTGCGACGCTGCGGTGCAAGGGCGTGACGGTCTTCCAAGATACGGGGCCGCCGCCGCTGTCCGAGCAGCGCAACGTGGGCACGGCGTCGGTGCTGCTGCTGGCGGATGGCACGGCAGACACGGTGCGTGTGTGTCGCTGACGGTGCGTATGGGCAAGGGTGCGAAGAAGCGTGGCCCGTACCCCATTCCGTCGGTGCTCACGCGGGAGCTTGCGGGCACGCTGCAGCAGATGCTTGTGCAGCGCCGGCCGGGCGAGTGTCTTTTCGCGCCGTACACTGAGGAGATGCGCACGGTGGTGGTGGCGTCGGCGCTGGCCAAGCAGAAGGCTGGCGCGCAGCTTCCGTCTGTGCGCAAGGGTGCGCTGCGGTGCATGGCGGATGCGGGGGTGCCAATCAAGGACCTCATGACGCCTTTGGGCCACGCCAAGCAGGCCACGCTGCTGCTGCGATACCTTGGGTATGGTCAGCAGCCTACGGCGGATGTGCCGAGACCGCGCGGGCAAACGCCAGCCGCGCGCTGTTCCCGACCCCCTAGAGGCGACGACGTTGCTGTTCCGCTACCGCTCGCAGGAGTCTTCGTGTCATCAACTGGGCATCAACGTGCGCGGGGTGGCGGAGATGGTAGAGCGCATGGCCGGCTAGGTGCGCGTGATGGCCGAGACGTCGGCTGCCGTGCGAGACTGGTTGCTTCACCTGAAGCACAACACGCCGCTGGACATGGCGGCGGTGCTCGGGATGCCGACACACACCGGGCCCGGACGAAGCGCTTCCTGCTACGCGTGCAGTACTTTTCGGACGCGCGCTTCTTCGACGGGCTGCGCACATCCCGCACGGTGAAGCGCTGCGCGCTGACGGTGGACAGGGTGGCCAAGGCCGTGAGGGTGGCCAAGTTCGAGCCCTGCCCGGCCAACGGGGTCAGCGGCGTGGCGCTGCAGGGCAGTGTGCACGGGGTGAACGTGTGTTTACGGTGCTGAAGCTAATAGGCCGGCGCCGGCTTATCACAGAGCCGCTGTTGAACCGCGTCATTCCGAAGCACCACGTGCCGCGCGTGCACTACGACACGCGGCTGGGGCGGCGCCAGCGCTTGCGGCACGCCCGCTACATGCTGTAGAT